>OX463778.1:21452050-22124550 GCA_949825025.1 Siphlonurus alternatus
AATAAAATTAAAATAGTTGAAAAAAAAAGAGTTCTATATATTTCAAAACTAATATTATTAAAGCAATATAAAGGGAGCAGCAAACTGTAGTAGAGTATAGTAGTTTCATTTGAATAATCGAGGCAATAAAGCTACGTCGTTAGCCGAGCTAAGTGGCCCTTATGACGTCACATGGTTTGCTAGCCCGCCTGCCGTCTTCTTCTAATATGGCGTCCACCGCAGAGTTATGGAGCAGTAAATGAGGTACTCTCTCATAACTCTAACAGCCTTTGTGTAACCCCCCGCACCTTCTCTCATGATGGTTATATATTTTACCTGCAGCCAATTAACTTTCCTACTAAGAAATTTAATTTTCACACTAAAATAATTATTTTAATAATATTTTATAATTATATTAATATTGTATATTTTAAATTAAAATTTTAATTTTAATATTAAATTTTTAATAGAAGCTATTATAATATTATACACTTCGGGACTTCTAAAAACTTCTAGAGATAGATGCAGATTTGCAATTTTGGGAGAGATAAAAAGGACTAGTTATGAAAAATACAGCAAGTTTTAGCTCACCATTCACACCTCTATGTAGACATGCAGCACTACACCTAAAAGATTGAATGAATATATAATATTTTTGCTTTTAATAAATTTACTGTACATTATACGTAATTTCAATATTTAAGGTTCGGGGTTTCAAAGTGTAATTAATAGTAAGTAGAAGTACTCAACAGGGTTTGTTAAAAAAAAAATATTCAATTTATTATTATTATTATACTAATGAAAAAAAAAAAGAGTCAAACAATGGCATTATAAAAAATATTAAAAAATTAACACGTTACTAAATATTTTTGACATTCTTGGTTAAAATTAAAGTTAAAAAATCTCAATGACATTAAAGTAATAAATTGTTACATAAAATGCATTTTACGGAGAGTGAAAAAAAAATCTGATTCACTCAGTCTCAATAAGATTAATGATGTGTATTTTTTTCTATTTGTTTCAATATCTTTGTAATAACTTGTGAGCAGGATAAGACAAGCTTAAGACACCATTTTGTCATGTCCAAATTGTCTGTTGAAGTGACCATATACGTGTTGTTGTTGTTTTTTTATTCTGTGATAGTCAGTCGTCGGTTTAGCTGCTGTGTGTCTTAAAACTGGTGACATCTGGTGTTATAGCTACTCAAGTAAACTTATCATTGCTGGAAGACAAAAATAGGCTTAGAAAAATGGATCTTGAAAACACTTTTGTTATAGTCCATTTATTTTTCCCTTTCTTGAGCGATCATTTGTTCTAGAGTACAATTCATATATTAGGTGGACACTAAAGAAAATTTGTACTTTATAAAGCTGGGTATAGGAAATTGCTTTTTATTATGTATAGCTTGTACATGTCATATTATTTATAAGAAGTGTTAAAAAAGTAATTAATTTATTTAGTATATTGTCATTTTTTTGTATCATGTTTAATTACATGATCTCAATAACCTTTAATTTTTAATTGATTGAAGATAATAGAATAAAAATAATATAATAGTTTATTTTAAGAAATTCATAAAAAATAGTAACATTACAGGTTCAGCAATGAAGACCAAAAAAACAAACAAAAAAAAAACACATGTATCCAAGAGTTCCTTCCCATGGCCGAGCACACCACTACAGTCAAATTAATTTAACATTTCCCCCGGAAGTAGCCGAAAGTGAGAGGTTTCTGTTCTTCCTGTTTGCATTTGGAGTTTGAAATTTTACAGATAGCTTTTCAATAAGAGGAGTGACTTGCTTGCAAAAGTACAAAAATTGGACATGAACAAGAAGATCAGAAACTACTTATTTCAAACTATTTTTGGTGGGAATTTCAAGTAAATTTGACTGTACTCCCTCACAGTCTTGCAACTATACCGACTTGTGATAGAACATCAAGGCGAGTCATCGCAAGAGGGACACTTCACACATGTGCACGGTTGAAAAAATATATTAAAACGGAAAAATTGGTCCTTTGATACATGCAATGAGGTAATTCATCATTTTTGTTTTGTTTCAAAGAACCAAAGATACTCTCATTTTTCTTATACATTTAATTTTTCTTACTAATATAAATTATACAATATCAGATTATATTGAATAATTTAACCAATAAAAAAAAATAAAGGACATATGCAGTGATAGCAAAAATGGTATTTTAAATGAGAGTGGTTAATTTTTCATTATTAAATTTTCTTTTAATTTTACAATTTATTCAAATTAAGTACATAATAATATTTCCATTTAGTTCCATTATTTAGTTCCATTTGCATGAATATATAAATATACCTAATATATATTATATATATATATATATATGTCATATATTACGTGGCTTTGAAGAAGATTGTAAAAATAATTGACACATGGATTTTTTTCATTACCATGTTGTGATTTTGTACAACAGTACAACAGTCTTTGTTTTATAATAACACATATGAAATAAAAAATCTTTATGCTATGTTATTTTGTAACAATTGTCAACACACCACACGTGGCCCTACTTTGCAAGCTGACCTCTGCAGGTATTTCATTTCGAGGTAAACAAAGCCTTTGTCACACAACAGTCAGTCATGGGCGTCATGGCGTTTCTTATTACTACAAAGTTACAAACTCGTAAATTCCGGACTGTGTTTGTAAACCGAAAATTTTACTATAATAATGTTAAAAATACAAACTTCTCTCTGTTGGGGGTACATCAGCTGATTAGAATACCACTGACAAGGTTCAATTATTTCAAGACTTCAATATATCATACTGACATTACATTTTATAGTTAATGAAATATAAACTTCACTTCATCGAGGAAGTTACTGGTAGCCAACTAAATCCGGGCTTCATTGTGAATTTTGCAGACTAACTCACATTATAATATAACCTGCAAGGTTTTAGAATAGCAATTTCAATTAGCACGAAAAATCACCCCTCCCCCCCCCCAAAAAAAAATAAAAAAAAAACAAAGAATTTTATATTTGATGTGAAAAGTTTAGGCAACTCCACCATGTTATTATTTTTGTTTGATTTAGTAATTGCATCTTAATTTCTATTGCCACTCGATCTCTCTTGTAAATAACGTACCATCGTTTGTAGGTGCTTGTAAACGCACATAAATATAGACCTTAAGTTATAAGTTCATAAGGTTGAAATTCTTTTTAAAATTCAATGGATAGAACCATTATATATGATTGTGCTACACATAGGTATTACCATGCATGATATTATTTTCTGTAATTGTTCGAGTTTTTTTTATAATGTGTTTCAGACAATTAAACATTGAAGTTTTAGTTGTAATTTGACTCTGATTTATTTTTAAAAAATAACAACTGATACAATAGATATATATTGACTGTTTATACTGTTTTTTTTTTTTTTTTTTTTTTGGTTTTGTGTTTAAAGTGTTTAAACATCTAAAAATCATGTTTTTTAATAATTTTATTTTGTAGAATCAATAGCGTATACCATAAAAATTGGATTAAATTAATGTATTTTCGTGATACGGAGCAATTAATTAGTCACATTAGGTGGTGATGGTAAGTGAGAATACATTCAGACATGATTTTTGACGGTAAAAACTTTTAAGCCTATATTACACGATACAATTTTTCTAACTATTGAATACAATTTTTCCTTACAAGAAAATTTGAACTCCATTTGTTTGTATGGAGATGAAATTTTCTTGTAAGGAAAAATTGTATTCAATATAATAGTTAGAAAAATTGTATCGTGCATATGTAATATCGGCTTTACACGATACAATTTTTCTGATTATTGTATACAATTTTTCCTTGGAAGAAAATTTCCTCTCCATACAAACAAATGGAGATTAAGGGTAAGGTAACGCCACCAATGTTAAAAAAAATCCCTCTCACAAAAATTCTGAAAAAAATTTAAAATGTTCTCCTCTACACCCCCTATCAGTAGCTAAAATATCAGGTATACAAATACGATCTAGTTTTTGAGTTATGAATTTTTAAAGTTGACTACTTTAACATGGAGAAATGAAACTCCCATGTTCAAATTGGTCAACTTTATAAATTCATAACTCAAAAACTAGATCGTATTTGTATACCTGATATTTTAGCTACTGATAGGGGGTTTAGAGGAGAACATTTTAAATTTTTTTCAGAATTTTTGTGAGAGGGATTTTTTTTAACATTGGTGGCGTTACCTTACCCTTAAGGTTTCTTGTAACGAAAAATTGTATACAATAATCAGAAAAATTGTAACGTGTAATACCGGCTTTAGATTTAATATCAGCAAGTTTTATCAATAGAAAGTACGAGAGGATAATGAGGATAATCAGAAAGCAGACTGGTCTGTCTCACCATGGGCATTCCTGGTAGTGACAATAGAAAACCACAGAAAACCATTACAGCGACCATCAAAGCCGAGTTTACAACACCTAGCAAATACACTGACGTCTGGCGGTTGATGCCTCCTCCATTTACCTCGAAGAACCGCAGAAGTGACAAATCTCTGTGTAGTAAAAAAAGAACTTGACAGACCATTCCAACCGCAACAGACACATTAGAGTAGTCAATTAGAGCATAATAAAAATACCAGTCGTGCTATATTATTCGATTTCCTGATTTGGAGTATTTACAAACGTATCCATGCAAGTATCATAGGAGTTATTTACAAAGATAGAAAGATTAAGACCAAATTTTTCAAGTGTCGGTCACAATTTTCAAGAATTAAAAAATTGAGATTTAAATGTGGTCTTTATGCTTTTTGAATCCCCTATATAATATATATGTGTTGACAAGAAATATATTTCATGTAATTTTATTTCAAAATTAACAAACTATTAACACAAAATCATGACATCGACCTTACTACAGTTTCCACAGTTTCTTTTGTCTAATAAAAAATCTGACTGATGTTTTATATGTTTTGTTTTTCATTTTCTTGATAATCATGTGAAGAAAAAATTTATAATTTTTTATCAAATACTTTCAGAAATATTGAAAGTGACTTTGTTTTTAAAAATTGTTTAAAAAAGGATATTGACAAAGAGTTCTACATACAGTGAAATCTTATTTAGTAAAACAATTAGTTAAAATATTATGATTATATGATTAATGTACATGTGAATAATTAAAATCTCCCCCCCCCCCCCATGTAAAATTTTAAATGTTGTTTAAATTTGTTTTATGTTTTGTTGTGACTGTTTAAATTTAGTTTCTGACTTGAACCATGTTGTCTGTACAGCCAGTTGTCAAATAAATAAAATAAGCTGCATATGAGTTTGGTGTTTTAGTATAGTCAAGTTTGAAAAAAAAAATAAAAAGTTTTACTTTAAATATAGTGCTTAAGTAATATATATATATAAAAATGTGTAGTATATGTACAGTACATATTCATGTAAAAAATATGAACACTACATTGTGTATTTAATCCTTACATAGTAGTAACCAAAGAACAATAATATTTCAAGCAGATTGGGGTGTAGGCATGGCTTACAAATTATTAATTTTCAATCGGTTTAACTTTACAAATTATAAAATCAATACATACACTAATGACCATATTAATCCTATATATCCAATTTATCATTACTAATAGGCAAAAGTTTCATATAAATCAAAATATTGCTCCTTCCAGTAATGCTTTACTTTTATAATTCTATATTTTTTTCTACTTTATTAAACATAACATAATCATGATATAATAGCAATGTTTAATAATAATCTTTATTGATTTGTGATATTTTAACTGAATTTTATGATTTGATTTTTTTATTGTTTCCAATACAGAAAATTCTTTATTGTGGATACATTGATGGATATATAATATTATAATAGTTACAATCCTAAAACATAAAATAAAATACGACAAACATTACACACATTATACATACAGTAGAAGTAAAAATCTACAAACTAATAAGGACTGAAATATCAGTGTACTAATTGTTAAGTCTAAGGTATAAGTTTGCAAGTCAGAAGCAACATAAGTATAACACAATATTGCAGGAACTCGAGTTATGAATTATCGAATTTTACTATATTTTTTTACCCTCTGAATTGAGGGGAAATGTGCTTTGACGTTATAGCCTTGTAATATCTTGCTCCATGTTTGTATGTTAAATGTTTGTATGACTATGATGACGTCACAATATTTTGCATAACATGATATGAGGTTTTATCCAAATATGAAAAATAAAAATTTCATGCAGTTGTTCATTAGAATTAAGAGTAAGGTAATGCGCCCAATGTTAAAAAAAAATCCCACACATGAAAGTTATGAAACATATCTTAAAATGTTCTCCTCTACATTCCCTATAATTAGCTAAAATATCAGATACATAAATTCTATAGCTACTTTTTGAGTTATGAATTTTTAAAGTTGATTAATTTAACATGGAAAAGTGGAACTCCCATGATAAATTAGTAAAATTTAAAAATTAATAACTAAAAAACTAGATCAAATTTGTATACCTGATATTTTAGCTACTGATAGGGGATGTAGAGGAAAACATTTTAAGATATGTTTCAAAACTTTCATGTCTGGGAATTTTTTTAACATTGGGCGCGTTACCTTACCCTTAAGAATAGATAAAAATTCATTTTATCGCTAATGTGAGACGAAGTACACTAATACAGTCTTACTTGTTAGTAAATAAATTGTAATAAATTGGTGTTGCAGTTACGCATATTATTTTTTTACTCTAATACTGTCTTCTTTATGCCTGTAGCCCTGTAGTTACAAATAATTTGTTCTCGAAACCCAATATTATAAATGTAAATATAAAGAAATTACATTACAACCAGTATTATGTCAGTGATATAGCAAAATCAATGTATAAAAAAAAATATATACCATTTTTTAATAATTATATGATAATTATACTTTGGAACCTACGTAAAAATAACAATATATTTAACATAATATTTATTTAGCGTATTTAATTAAATACTGCCTGTACGTGAGTGTGTTTAAAAAAAAATGTTAATTATTAAAAACAGATATTATTTTAACAAAATTCAGAGTTTGTATAAATATTATGATATAATTAATTATCCCCCCTATGTATAATAATTTCATCATATTAACAGTTTTTTTCAAGAAGAGCAATTATGATAGCTATGTTACCTGAATATTATTTAGATACATTGATTGCAATGATTGAAAAATTATGTTTCAAAACTTTATCAACAGATGGCGAAAACCATTTACAAAAAAAAATGTATTGGTATTATTCTTCACTATATATACATGCAGAACCATGTAGCTCATTAAAAAAAAATACCATGCAGTTGGTAGGGACATAAGGGTTTTATTGCTAGACTTTCCTTCCCCCGCCCTTTTGGGGCACTCAATCAATATAGTATACGATCCCTTGGGTAAATTCATCTCACTTTCCAACCAGTGCAGTAATGCACTTGTGTGTGGTTCTTCAACCTTTATACTCACTGATCTGACTGGTTTGTTGATAAAAAGGTAGAAGTGTCCGTCCTGACAGATTTTCCATGATGCAGTCTCACCTCAGTGAATGCTGGAAAAAATAGGCTAGTCGTGGCCACCATCTTCTAGGTGCTTTTCTATGGAGCGGGAAAAGCGAGAAAATCGCGTGACGCAGCCAATCATGCAGATGTTCGGGATTTCCTGACCTTGCGGGGAGTGATTTTATCGCCAACATGGCCGCCATACGAGATTGAAGCAAGTGCGCTTTTCTCGACCCCTCAATGAAATTAAATGCACCTTCTCTCTCCCTAAATCTTACCCACTACCCTGCCTGGAGCTCCAAACTCATAGGGGTGTATATAAAAACCTTATAAATAAAAATGGTAAAATACTTGGGGAGTTGGTGGTGTGACATAACTTATGCCATGCCCCCCCCACCTTCTTTGAGTGAGAAATTGTCGGAAAATGCCTCTGTCAGTTTTTATTAAGTCAATATGCACTTGTTTGTACTTACTGCAAGAATGGAAAACAAATTTAAGAAAGTATATGGAGTTAGTTAACATTTTCATTGTGAACTATTTTTATATAAAATTCTCAAGACAATATATTGACAGGAAGCTTAGGCACAAAAGAAAAGATATACGAGGAAGAGTATCGACTAAGAACATTAGAGGCATCAGGCGATGAGAGCCTATAGCTCGGTTGATGTGATAAGCGGTACGGCACGCAAAAACGATTAGATTAGTTGGCCATTAAACGTCCGCATGTCACACAACCTAATTTGTGGACCAAGTATCGTAACTTCCACTAGATAATCCACCAAAAATTTTTCTCTTAATACACTTCGCTATAAATCAATAAAATAGATTAATCAAATTATATTTTAAAAGAAATAGAGCATCAATATAATACTTGTTATATTAATGCATGTTAAATATTATATTCTTATTTTTAGAATTATTTATATAGTATTTTATTTTAATTTGAAAATATGTGGCATATTTTATTTCAATTAAAAAAAATATTAGATAAAAAGTTATTATTTTTTAACTTTTTATTATATACTATATTTGAACAAAAAAAATTGTAATATTTTTATGTCACTGATTAACTTGTCGTGTGTCTATTACTGTATGTGACAAAAACAACTACGACAAAAAAATAATAATAAAGTGTTGGTTATTTCATTTCTGTCATGACGGTTATATCTGAACTTGTGATGGTAGATTTCATGAAAAATGTTTTCCGTTGAAAATCCGGTGGAAGCACAACGATCGATTTATCATTAGTGTTTACGTACAAGTCTCTCTCTCTCTCTCTCTCTCTCTCTCTCTCTCTCTCTCTCTCTCTCTCTCTCTCTCTCTCTCTCTCTCTCTTTCTCTCACTCTCTCATACACACACTCACTTTCTTTGTAAAAAAAAAAAAGATTAAAAAATAAAAAATAAATTTAGAAAAAAAAATACATAAAGAAACTTTTCTTCGTAAGTTTCAAAACATAGATACTACAACACACCATGATGCACACATATACCATAATTTAACATTTTTATCATAGTAAAATGTAACTCAAATTTATATCTGTTTTTTTTTTCACAATATTTAACTTAAATAAATTTAAAAAAAAAAATCATAAAACATAATCCAGTTTTCATCTGGTTTAAAGGCGGATTCACATGGTGATTTTTAGCATATGCAACGCGAAGCGAATAATGCGCACTTTCTGTAACTGCAACCTTATTTGGTGATTAAAAAAGAGCATCGTAATTCAACGCGATATTCACCGCCGCAACCTGGCGAATTCACTCGCCGCATTATAGGATTTCAAAGCTTTTGTGTCAAAATCGCGTCGCATCGCCGTTGTCGCCATGTGGATCCGCCTTAAGACTGATAATCGATATTTAATAATTTTACAGGTAGCATTATCACATACACTTTCACACTTTTTTCATGTATGGTTGGAGAGATTAAAAAATAATAATAGCGGGAATGCGGAAGTGATGTCATCATCATCTGATAATAAAAAATATGTTTAATTAAATTAAAGAAAGCATATGAAAAATGGGTATAAATATATATTTTTTTTAAATCTTTCGTAGGCTGAAAATACAACAGTATATAGAAACAGAAAACATGCATTGAGAGTATATGGGGCAAATTAAAACGGCTTCAATAACAACCTAGTCACTATATAATGTGTATTCACCTAATAATTCAGAAAAAGAATTTGCTACGTGACTAAATAACTAATATAAGTGCATAATTTACAAGCTCTATCCTTGAGGTTAGGCAACCTGTGCAGTATCTAAACAAAGCGGGTTACCTATACACAAGGTTAAGTGTTTTGTCGGCAAGCCCACTGGCTCAGTTTTGATGTGTTCTATTATGTTGCCTATCCTTTTCGTGAGGGATCAGTTTGCATAGTTATAGATTTACTATAATAACTGTTTCCCATATGCATAAACATAATAGTCAAAATGAGTATATAGATTAGTTGGTACACATTGTCCTAATAATTCTGATCAAGAATGTGTTGTAAACCATAATAAAATGTAACAGCATATAAGGTTGCTATATTTTCTTAATAGTTAGTTCTGTTATTTGAGACTATTTATAAAAATAACATTAGAGGCAGGTCCACATGGTGACAGCGACGATGCGACGCGATTTTGACGCAAATGCTATGAGTAAAATCCTATATATGCGACGAGTGCCAGGTTACGGCAGAGAATATCACATTTAATTACGATGCTCTTTTTTTAATCGCCAAATATGGCCGCATATGGATACCTTAAAATGTAAATTATAAAATATTATTCTATTAAGTAAATTTTGATATTTATAAATATATTACATTTTTTTATATATAATATAAATGTTCAAAAATTGATCAACAAAAAATAAGAGATATATAGAAAAAGTAGTGCTAAAAAATATTTCTTGGTTTACTTTAAGTAAAAAAAAAAAAAAAAAAAAAAAAAGAGATAGTATATGGCGATGTTTAAAATCTTGTTGTTTTTACGTTTACAATAATATTGTCCTTAAAATAAACTTACTTCTTGGTATACAACTTGTATATTATATTATTATATATATCACCATAATAGTAACAGAAGAAAGAACCTTTGGTGGATTGCGTACAGATTATACAAAGCGTGTTTTAAAGCAGTTTTGGAGTTTCATCTCTTAAGGAAAATATATTAAAAAGCTTCATTATATTTTAACATTGAATTTTATTTTTTTCGGGAGTTTTGGCATCAGTCATTTTAGTATACAGTACAATGTCTTACGTTTGTTACGTC
The DNA here is from genome assembly GCA_949825025.1 of Siphlonurus alternatus. Classification (NCBI taxonomy): domain Eukaryota; kingdom Metazoa; phylum Arthropoda; class Insecta; order Ephemeroptera; family Siphlonuridae; genus Siphlonurus; species Siphlonurus alternatus. Next base: position 21,462,778 of record OX463778.1, read on the forward strand.
CCAATCTGACGTCACACAAAAGTGCCTAATACACTCTCGTTTGCAAAAGACATCAATAATATATATTTTGCTGACGCTACTCTTCTATTTCTTGATGTGTACTAGTCGTTCTTACATATAAAATATTCAAGATAAAAGGTTTTCAGCATCTTTGATTGTATTAATTTTTTATATAGTTTGACATAAAATATTGCTTCCAAAGTTGACAGATTAACTCACATATTATTCCATTCAACTTTGATCATAGTAATGGGATTAACGTGTTAGGACTGGAATCATCGTCCCTTTTCTAGTCAACTTTGATGTTATATAGAAATATCCTCAGGGTATCATCTGTGATGTCATTTCTTTATGACTCAAAGCTTCAAATATACTACGTGAAATATGATGAGATGATATTATACATTTAATATTATCATCATTCCATTTATTCCTCATTGTAAACAAAAACAAAAGTGGAAATTAATAACAATATTTCGATTGTTTCTCCTTATAAATTGAAAATACAACAAGGTAGTTAATAAATGAAACAGAATATTTAGATTAACATTGAAATTAAAATGTAATAATATTTATAAATTTATGGACGTAGTATCTTAAATTATGTGATAAGTCTTGTGATTTTAGTGCAAAAATAAATTCCATGAACACATTATACAATTGTTTGCTTTATTTTAAACTTAATGTGAGTAACTTAATTACCATGTAATATAAGAATTTCTTTGCATTTATATTAAATTATTATTTAATAAATTTAATTATTTAAATAATGTTAAATTATAATAAAATTATAATCAAACAATTATTTTTCGATTCTATATATCTTCCAAATACATAATCAAAATAAGATTTTCTGCTTCTTGTATGGAGAATTTACGTAAATTCTTAATTCTATATATTTAGAATACAGAAAAATGTATTTCATTGCATCTTAAAAAAGTTGCCAAGCCCCATAATAGTTTAACAAGAACATAGTTCAATTTATCTGGAAAACGTACAGTAGTATGAACGTTTGATAAAAAAAACAGACAGTTTCAAAGTTAATTTGTTCTAATATCGTATGGGAATAGAATATACAGTATATCCATCATGGTAATTTATATTCTGCCTTCTTCTAGGTAATCAAACTACAGAATCAATCTGATTGCGAGACCATATATGAGAAGTATGAACTATCAAAACACTTCCAGAAAAAAGGTATGACAATACTGGACATGATGATCAGGTACACTCTATTCAAATAAAAATGTTGTTTTTACAGTTTAATGTACACCTGAAAACAAAACTTTCGTTAAACCTGACATATTTTCGGAAGCTGTTAATCCATTACGGTATGTGTTAATAATTTGTAATTTCGGAGATGGCAAAATTGTTAAATCCAATACAAAAAATTTGAAGTTCACCTATCTTCCATAGTAAGCTTGATTCCGCTCAGAAAAGTGTAAAGTGTAACGAAAGCTTTGTCTAGAGCTGTACACACATGGTCCAAGAATAACATTGACACAAGTGGTAGGATACGGTAATGTGGGACTCAATAGGAAAATACAACTTCTATTTTCTATACCGTCTAGTCAGTAAAGTTTAGTTCAATTTATTTGTCATTTAAGTCAGAAGTACTATATATATAGATATTATGTATTTATATCTCATATTGAAATGTTTAATAAAAAATATATAAGATTTCAAATCTTTCTGTGTGATTACAAAACTATTTATTCATATCAACTCTAGATATCTTACTACTTCCGGTGTGGTTGTAAAATTTATTTAACTATAGCGTACAACTTGTCGTCAGTCTGTCGCCTAGGGACGTCTTTCCTTGTATACATCAATAGAAAAACATTACAGACGTCTATACAGATATAATTCAGACATATTCAATACCATTATATCACCGTGGTATCTTAGAAAGGGAAAAAAACATCTCCATTATAAGTCATTATTATAAGAAAGACTTTCCACTATTAAGAGTTCACACAAAAAGTAAAACCAAATTTTGTTTCAGTCCACTTTTCAATATTCTGTAATATATTAATTTTTTATATAAAAAATTAATTTATTAAAAAGTTTTAAATTGCAAGAATCAGTCAATTATTAAAAATATCCACACTTGTATAAAAACATAAAAACGATAGTAATTTGGAGAAGCGTACAATTTAAATATTATAAAAATATATTTGCCTTATGATTAAAGACGAATTTTTTTCATTTTTTACAAAATACTTTCTACATAGCTTTTGGGTAAATCATTCATTGAGAGTTTTATTATACGATAAATAAATAAAAAGTGTTGTTATATCTCCTGCAAGAAGAAATATTTCCAAACTAAGAAAATGCAAAAACTTTCAGTTATAATAGATGCACTATTTTTGTTTGTAATTGTAAATTAAACAATACAAAGTGCCCCCAGATAGATTTCAAATGTTTTACGTTACATTGTTTGAGTGTTTTTTATGAAAAAAAATTATAATATAATTTTTTAAAAATATTATTTCAAACAGCTATTAAATTTTATCCTACATTAAACACAATTTTCTTTTTATGTTTACTTCAAATAAATAATTCACCCATCTATGTTTATTTTAATTTCAAATTCAATACAAAGAAAAACATGTTTTACATTTTTGATGAGAATTTTCTCTTTGAAATAACTTTTTAAAATAAGAAAATACAGGAATGTATGTAAAAGATATTCAGAGAAAATTTAAACTTTAGAAAACTTTTGCATCATCTACAGTAAATATATATGGTATATAATTTGAATGTAGTAAATATTTTAATATGAAGTTTATAAATAATTTTACTAGTGAGTATATAGCATTTCTTATATAGTGATATTTAGAAGAGAAAAAAAACTTTGTAATTCTTACTTCAGGTATAAAACATATCTGTGTAAACTACAAACTCTTTTAGTCTCATGAGGATTTGAATTAAGTTCCATCCATGTTTCAATATCAATTTTTCAATATATAGTGCAAAGAAATCATATCTTACATAAAGTGGTTCGTTTATATATTAATATACAAAGTACATACACCTCACTATATTACAAATTTTACCTATGTTTTCAATGAAGGTGATATCAAGCAGAAGAAGAAATTTTGGGGGACTGTCAGATTTTGTACTCTTTTTACCTATTCTAAAATTGCAAATCTGTAATTCTTTATGTCTTGGAACAAATAAGGCAGAGATAAAGTTCATTCAGTTTCGAGGTGCACATAAAGAATACATAAGTCTACATTTCCCAGCTTTTTTAATCCACGTCTTTGTCTGTATGCAATGTCTTATTGCATTTTTTTACAACAAATTTGTAATTAAGCAAATATTTGCATGCCTAAAAGAATTCATACGCCATGCATATATATTATATTATTATATGCTGGATCACGAATTATTATGCAAAAAATTAGAAATGTATGGGGTACAAGGAAGAGAACAAAATTTTATTAAATCTTTTTTAAACAACAGATCACAAATAGTGTCTTTCTTGTACGAAACAGACAACGAAATACTATGTGCAATGTCAGAGGAGCTCAAAACAACCCTAGGGGTCCCACAGGGGTCATCCCTTAGCCCGATACTGTATGCAATAGCTACCAACGATCTGTCAGATGCGATAACAGAGGACGACAAAGTGCAGTACGCGGATGATACCGCATGCGCCACCATCGCAACCACTGTTTCACAACTCACAGAGAAAGCATGTAAAACTACCGAGGAACTCACAGACTGGAGTTCAGAGAACAAATTATTACTGAATCCACAAAAAACTACATTCATACATTTCAAATCAAAAGGCAAAGAACATAATTACACTCCACGCATAACAATTCAATCGCAAAACATTAAAAAAGTTACGGAAGTAAAATACTTAGGTGTAACAATAACAGACGACCTACAATGGTCGGCACATATAAACTCAAAGGCAAAGTGTATTGCAAAAGGAATTCATGTTTTAAGAAATGTAAATAAAAAATTGTCAGAAAATTTAAATAAACAATTGTATTATGCACATGTACACGCGCATCTTTTATATGCTATAATATTGTGGGGTAACACAAAAGATGCTAGTACACTATTCTCACTACAAAAATCAGCATTAAAAGTAATTTACAATCTCAAAAAAACAGAGTCCTGTAAAAAAACTTTTATGCAACAAAAAATCCTAACATTGCCTTGTTTGTATATACTAGAAAGTGCAAAGTTTGTACGAAATCAACCTGAACTTTTTGTAACTAACGCCACCCTTCATACTCATAATACAAGAAGCAGAAATGATCCTCACTTGCCAAAAAATTTCAAATATCCTCATTTTGACCTTATAACAATTTATAATAAACTGCCAACGGCAATTAAGAATATAGATTGTAACAAAAAATTTGCGAAGGAATTAAAAAAATTTCTATTAGCGAACCAGTTTTATTCAGTAAAAGAATATATAAGTCTTAGAAATTTAACATAGTGGATCAATGCTACTATGATGTATTATCATGATTTATATATGTGTATAAATGTTTATTTAATGTCTGTTTTAATTTTTATTGATAATTCTAAGTGCATTTAATATTGTTTCATGTTTAATTTTTAAGGTATTTTTAAGTGTTTTTGTCTCTATGTTGTATTATGTACAGCCACATGAGAAATAAATAAATAAATAAATAAATATAAACGAATTTAATATACTATACATACATGCCATCTTATATAAATGTTAACGTATATTAAATCCATAATCACCGAGATTCTCAGCTCTTCTTGACTTGATTAGGTTATCAAAATAAAAATAATACTTAATTAAATTAATGAGCAGCAAATACTTACGTAGTATTATTGCAGTGTGCATTCCATTGAGTAAATCAATAAATTGTACTAAGAGAATTATTTGGAACACTGCAGAATATTTTAATTTCCTTTTTTAAGCAAATGATAAATTCAATAAAAAAAAATGTAAAACCCGAAGGCACAGATTGTATGTTTGAAATATCTATTCTGAATTTGAAGTCTGATTCTATTAGGTTCCTTTACATTTAAAAACTTAAGTAATTTAACTTCGATATGAAAATTTCAGCTAATAAATAATATTTATAATATTTACAGGCTTTTATAAATAATATTCACACAAGAATATATTTTTTTAGCTTAAATTGCATTTTTACTATCATGTTTTTGGTAAACATTAAGGATTTTAAACACCCTGTTCCAACAACTTCTATAAAATCTCTCTCTATAAGCTGTTCAAAAATACTCTACTTGTAATGTTACGTTGCTTTTAAAAAAACATTATAAGCAAATATTTCTTGTGTTTGTATTTATAACACATTTATTATAACAGCGAAAAAATAAAATACTATATATAATATGAAAAAAAAAAGAGGATCAAAATATTTGTTATTTATTGGAGTAGTTTTATACAAATAGTCCATTTTTGCACAAGTGTTTTGTTTTTATTGAGAAGAATGGGTATATAAAATTGCCTCCGCGCACTTAGATAAAGAAGAAGAAGAAGAAAAAAAAAATACAATGTAAGAGATATCCCCCCCCCCCTCTTTTAAATCCGATCGTTTGCTTTTTTTCTCTCTCTTTTGTCATAGATTTTTTTTTCTGAATGTATATATACCACTATATGCATAAAAAAATTCAAATATCTATAGATACCAGATTGGATAGATAGATACATTGATACAATATAATATAAAATACAGTCAGCTCTACTATATATACGCGTATTTATGATGGCAAAAGGAAATTATTGATTTTCGATTTGTATTATTGAATAGTCAATTGGTGTATGTAGAGAGAGAGAGAGAGAGAGAGAGAGAGAGAGAGAGAGAGAGAGAGAGAGAGAGAGAGAGAGAGAGAGAGAGAGAGAGAGAGAGAGAGAGAGAGAGAGAGAGAGAGAGAGAGAGAGAGAGAGAGAGAGAGAGAGAGAGAGAGATTGGTTCGCACACATTTTTCATGAAGTTGTCGTGCTGAGCAAAGCACATAAAGTTGACCACTGTCTAGTGTTATAGAATATATATATTTTTTCTACTAGTTTTTTTAACTTGCTATAGCCTGGGGAAATAAATTCATTCATAGCTTTCTTATATTGCCACTTAAAGATTCTATCTGAAAATTTTGCTGAAACCAAAAGGTTAGTTTTTTCTCCTCTGACAATGACGTGTAAATTTAATCAAAATAACATCAAGAATAAAAATATTTAAATTTGTTACGAAACAAATTTAAATATTTGTTATAAGAATTATATTAATTTATTTTATTTTAATTTTCATATGAGAAATGGAGGGTGGGAGAGACAGAATACAGAATATGTAATCATATTGCACAATCTAATTCAAATATTTCATTGTTTATTTTCCTAGTCAATCTATATGTACACCCTGGGTAAATTCAATATGAATATATATATAATATATATTATATATAATATATAATTATATATTATATAATATGAATCTTTTTAAATTTATGGAACTTGCTGAAAAAAAAAGACTTTTTGGAGAACAAAAAAACAAAAACAACCAATTTAATAAGTACAAAAGACTTGAAACGTCCTATGACTCCATATACTACATGGCAATGTTTACAAATTGAACAAAAGCAACGTTCGTGAAGTCGTGAAGTGTACACATCGCGCCTATTGTTTCTCTAAATGTTTATTAATGAGACCATATACAAATAGTAAAATATAACAATATAGTTTAGGGATGAAAGCAATTACTATTACTCTGTACTATTAATCAATAACCAAATCTAAATTTAAACTATTATTAAAGGTAATTCATAAATTTATTGTTATCAATTCAATGTATATATATATTATAATAAATGTTATTTAATTAAATTATGAATATTAAAATTTTAATGGAATGAAAACATCAAATACAAACAATAAAATTGCACTATTTTGAAAGAGCTATTTTTTACCATGTAGAAATTATTTAACCTTTATCAACAGGAAAATTTACATTTTTTAAATCTGATGATCCTCTTAAATATAAGCCTGGACGCAACAAATTTAAAAGCAAGATTTTATTGAAATTTGTCGCGAAGTTACGTTATAGTAACAAATTTTTCCAAATTAATGAGAGTACTTTAATTTGATTGATATAAACATCATCAAGTTTCATATATTTATCATGGATCATGATATTTAACAGTTTTATATTATTATAAATATAAAAATGTAACATACTCTAATAATGAAGCACTCTGCAAATGCATGGTAATATTGAAAATTTAATTGTTCAATGCTATTATTTTACATATAATAAGAAATAATAAAATTATAAATTTTAAACAAACTTATTATCATGCAATACTGTAAAAAATACATTATACTGTTGCATGCATAACTAAATGCAAATAAATTAAAAATCATGCAGTATAAATTTATTTATCTACTTGCATATAATTAAACTACAAAATAAAACAATTATTTCTGAAAGCTTTGTAATAGAATTTTATAATAATTGTGGTAAATTCAAAGTGTATTGAATAATAATAGTACAACATTCAATTAGCTGAGTAGGTTTCAATGTAACCATACACAATGATAGACTATGTATTGAAAATTTACATCCCTCTATATTTGCTTAATATCCTTCATAGTTAATAATTTGTATTTGAAAATGGAAAATAACATTAACCTATGGTCAAAGCTAATTAGTAACTAACGTTAATTATTAAGGATTCTTTTGTTGACCGATTTTATGTTAGTTTAGATACAATCCAACACTTAGCGTCAAATAATAGAGAAATATACAGCCAATGTCTAATATTTAAACTAATTATGTCATCGTGAGTTAGGATTGGCAACATATTCTGCGTCAAAACTGAATACATCACAAGTAAAAGAGATGTCATTTTACCCCTGCTGCATATGCAATTTTTGCCGTTTGGATGCTAAAAAAGTTGCCTAACCTCAAGGCGAGATCTTCTGGTGTATAATCTTAGTCAATAAAAGTAGAACATTGATGTACATTCATCGCCTCAGAAAATTTCCCTCTTGCAGCCTTGTTAATCACCATGCTCTGTGTTATCTTTACGGGGCATGGTGATTAACAATGCTGCAAGAGGCGACGACTGCATATAATTGTTAAATGAAACAATTGAACAAAATTATGTAAAAATAAATAATAAAACAAATTTTCTTGACAAATTAATATAGAATGAATATATAATTAATATTCTTCTTTATTTTAATTTATTTACGATTCAATTGATATTATTAATTGCTAAATTAAATGAAATATATAATATATACAATTTGAATTCTAGGTTAGCGTTAATGGGTGTGATTCACAAAGCAGTTAGCCAGGTTTCTAATAACGTTTAACTTAACCACGTTTAACTAAGGTGGTTTAACACGTAAAACAGGTATAGTTAAACGTGGTTAGAAACCTGGTTAACTACTTCGTGAATCGCACCCATTTATTCTTTTACATTTTATTATTTTTATTATTATTATTTTTTTTTTTACTTCGAGACCTAGATTTATTATGGGTGTTTTTATGCTATTTATGCTGGCAACAAATGGTTAAAAAATTGGTGAATGGGTTGATTGGTAAATCGGTTAATTGGTGAATGTCCCTCGTAAATTTCGTCAAAATAATAACAATGAATTTGAAAAGATGAAAATCATGTTTCCTGCTTCGTGGACATAAATTTTATCCTGTGACACAGTTTAATTTTTTATAACAATAATTATTAATTTAAATTTATCTGTTAATTTTGAAGCAAATTAATTATAAAACTCCCAAACAGCTGTTAAGATTATTTAATTTATTCTCTGCTTGACAATACTTCTTATGAATTAAAAAAAATATGATAATTAATTTGAATTAAGATAAAAAAAATGCTGAGCTTTGAAAGAAATCCAAACATAGACTGCGTGTTGACCATTGTGAAATGAAGCCGTGTATGTAGGCTAACAATGTTTGCTTGGATATAGAAGCCAGGCAAGTAACGAGACTCAAGCCAGCTAGACACTACAATATACTACCTGCATGAACAAACTAGACTTAACTAGCACCTCTCTACACAAACATAAATTTAATTTCAACATTTTATAATATGACGTCATAGTTTTAATTTGTTAAGTATATGCTATATATAATCATAATCTTCTAGTTATATATAAAATTATTATAAAAAGTCAATTTCATAAATTTAATAAATATATCATACTATAAATCTTATAAAATTAAAGAAATATTGTTTATAATATTATTGATTTTTAATATTTATGTAAATTTGTAAATTATGGTAATTTTTTTTAAGATTATGTTTAATAATGAAAATTTTGTTAAAATTACAAGATATCTTGATGTAATATTATTTTAACGTGACTTTTTCTTTACTATTTTCTCCAACTCCTCATCAGCTCCATACAAGAGAGTTGTGTTGTTGGTATAGCCACAAACTATGTCCAAACAACTTTAACAAATTTACAGATTATATACAGTGTTGTAAAATTCAAAGTTATATTACAGATTTTATATAAGAACACAGTGTGGTGTAGACTGTTACACTATAGTAGTACAATACTAGGCAGTATATAAAATATAGAGTTATACAGTTTTTATAATTTTTATCACTCTAACGTGGATAAATACATAAGTCCTATAAAAATTTTAATTTCACTTAACTTTATTTTACTTTCATTTCACTTCAAAAACATCTTAAATGTTTACCCAAAGGAAAAGGTTGACTTTTTCTATACTTACGTTGCCTACAGGTACAAAATAATAAGGTTATTATCTAATGTGGTACAAAGGAATTATCTTTTTGTTGTCTATAAAAAGCAAAGTTACTAAACAAACATATCTTTTATTATATTTTTAATAGGCTTCTTTGAATATTATTTTCTTAAGAAACAATGATTATTACTCACTATATAATAACTCAACAGTGAATAAATAAGAATTTCTGTTTATTTTTTTATAACTCTATTTAAATACTGAAATTCAGTTGATAATGGCTTTATTTTTTAATAAAAATTGTATTATCTTTTATATTAACAAATACTGCGCACTTGCAGTAAAAACGTACGGCGGCCATCTTTGGTCGTTGCTGCCAGATAATTCTTAAAAATAATATACATATTATTACACTTGTTCGATATTATGTAAATTCAGCTTTAAATTATCGTCACTTAAAATTAGAACCAGTTGACCTGCAAATCAACATAATAGAGAAAATATTTCAGATAAATTATGAATATTATTAAGTATATTATACTTTCATGGGTTCATGGCATATTTTAGCGATATACTTGAAGTTTGATAAACAAGAAATGCAAAAATCATCTCCCGTCCCCCCTAAGATTTGTGAGGGGGGGGGGGGAAGAATATTATCACCATCTTTGGTGTCCATATAACCAAATTAACAAAAAAAAAATCAATATTGCTGGACATAAATATCGAGCAGATTTGAATAAATAATTATAGTAACGTGAACTCTACAACAGTGACTAAATTCACTCTTAATCACTCTTGCGCATGCGTGCATACAGTAATTATTTGAGTTTACTGAGAACCCCGAACCTCATATTATTTTTCCTTTGAAATATATCGTCGTTAGAAACCTTATGTACAAAAAAAAAAACTGCTTTAAGTTTGATAGCAGATAACAAGCTCTGATTAGGTTCATAAATAAGTACACACATATGCACACAATAACAATAGGTTTTAACAATAGTGATCGACATAATAATTATAATAATAATATGATGTCAACTTTAATTGAAACTGACTGACATTTAATTATCATAACATTCATCATACACATAAAATAATTATTAATGACAGCAGTACAACTCATTTGTTTGTAATTATGATTATATTTTTGTAGTATATAAAATTAATTTCAATTTTATTACAATTTATTATGTAATTACTGAACACTCTTTTTAAAAAATATGTAATTTATAAATTGATATTAAAATTCACGGGATGGACGGTGGATATCAAATTTTGTTTCATTGTAGATATATTATATTATATTGCTAATATGATAATACATTATTTGTATTAATTTAATAAAATCACACAAAATACATAGTTTGATAAATATATATATGTACATTCTTAAAAAAATTTGGCTAAATTTTTGACATCTTATAATCAGTGAATTTTTAACGTCTTAAATCATGATTTTTCAGGTGTTTCGTTGCGTATTTTCAGTAGTCAGTATAAGCTATATACAGACAGTATAATATATGCTGACTACTGAATATTGACTACGAAACACCTGAAAAATCATGATTTAAGGCGTTAAAAATATACTGACTATAAGATGTCAAAAATTCAGCCAAATTTATTTAAAAGTGTATGTATATGAATTAACAGTAATAATAAACACTATTATATTTTAGGATAAATTTCCTTAAAAAGATTGCATACATATAAAAAAAAAAGTCATAAAGTTACATTTAACATTTTGAGAACATTCGAGATACAAAAGAACTCGTTCTCGTTTTATCTAGATTTACATATTGTAGTCTTAATTGTGTTATTAATTGATTATTATTAATAAATCTAATTAATTAAGTATTAAGGAGGGAGGTAAAAATACTGACAGATCTTTTAAAGGAGGTAAAAAATATGCAGGACTGCTAAAAATAATCTGAAGAAAATTAGTAGTACTGAGTTAGCCACCACGCAAGCAAAAAATCTAAACAAATATTAACCTTAAAAAATTTCAGCATAAAGAGATTTAACCTGTGGAAATTAACGTGTTAATAACCCCTGGTAATGCGTGGTCTATATATAGGGTCGAGGGAAAATGTAATTGTTGATTTATTTTGATGCAATTGGTGCATTTTCATGCACCCCAGTTTTTTTACTAGAGTATCTTACAACTGGATTCAATAAAGAAAAAAAGCTGTGGTAGAGTTAAATACCAAGAACTTTTTTTTTGCCAACAGTTTTGTTCTACTTCATAAAAAAAAATTCCCCATTTATTTTTAATGGTGTTTTAATTAATAGGAGAGTTCGAAACTTTAAAATAAAACTGTAAACTTAAAGTAAAGAATATAATATTATATCATATACTGTTTGTACATAGTTTGAGTAACAATTGATGCATAATGTTTCTTTATACAGTATATTAATTATTTTTTAATACTCTTTAATTACTTTTTAATCACGTACTAAATTAATGACATGAAAAATAATAAATTATAAAGGGTTTTAAAATGATTTCCAATTATAAATCTACATATTTTAAATACTATAAATACTAGTTCAATTATTTCTGGCTTTATAATGAATTTTATATTATTTATTTTATCAATTAAATACCAGCTCAGGTAAAAATTCATAAAAAAAGTAATATATTCATATTATAGTTATACATACACAAAAACTTGTTATTTAATAAAAACAAATACCAAAGCAGTAGACACTGAAACCAAACACGTTAATTTAAATTAAAACTGAATACATTGTAACATCACACTCCACGTAATTCCTCTAATTTTTTTTTCACTCACTGTGAAAATATGAAAATAGTATTTACTTAACAATAAGTAAATACTATTTACTTATTGAATTGAATTGAATCAAGATATTATAGATCTGAACTCATTACATCCAAGACTCAAAGCTTTTTTACTAACGATTTTAGATAATAAATTCCAATTTACAAATGATCTATTAAAAAATGATGAAACCGCTGCTAAGAAAAGTGCAATTAATTCAGAAAAATCAATTAATGAAATTTCATCTGTTGTCTCACCATCCATTATTAGTAAAAATGATACTATTAATGATAATGTTTTGAGTTCAAATGTTGATAATTTTAATCTGGCATCTCAATTGAAATCCCCCATTAAAAATTCTAAGGAAGATACACAATCTTCCCCTGTGAGATCACGGCTCCGTGCCAGTACACTAAACAGTATCTCCACCAAATTGCCCAACAAAAAAAAAACTTAATGTTCAGGTTCACTCAGCCCCATGTAATATTAAAATTCTTCAGCTTAACTTACCAGGCCTAAAAAATAAATTACCAAAATTTGAGTATTTTCTTGAAATGGTTGATTGTGATATAATTATATTATGTGAACATGGGCTGAATGAATCTGAAATTATAACAATAAATTTTAAAAATTTTATGATAGTTTCATATTACTGTAGAGATATTCAAAAATGTGGGGGAGTAGTAATTCTATCTCGTAAAGGTTCAAATATAAATGATATTAAAATAAAATCCATTGAATCAGTTTTTGAATGCTGCATAGCGAAATTAGTAATTAACAATACAACAAACATTTATTTTGCTTCTATATATCGCCCACCTAATATATCTAGAGTGATGAAAAAAATTCAGAATTTTGACAACACAGAAAATAATATAAAACCATTCTTAAAAGAATTTGAAATGTTATGCAAAAAATTAATTAAATACTGTAAAAATAATGATGATTTTTTTATTATTGCGGGTGACGTAAATCTTAATTTATTTATTGATGATGCAAATGTAATTTTATATAAAGATATACTGGACTCATACAAGTTGGAAATTGTTAATAGTTCCGCTACTAGAGAAACAATGAAAACGGCTACTTTAATTGATCATATTATTAAAAGTACATCTGCTATTAATACTAATTATAAAACTGAAAAAACAACTCTGTCGGACCATAACTATACTATAGTCACAATAACATTAAATAACTCGAAGAACATTGATAAAATACAAGAAAAACAATTTTATTATAAACGAATATTTGACAAATGCAATTTAGATAATTTTCTGCTCCTATTAATTCGTGAAGAATGGAATGATTTATTAAATCCTGATCTCAATTCAAATGAGAGATGGTCAAAATTTCTTGAAATTTTTATTTATCATTTCAACGAGGCTTTTCCTGTTGTTAAAAGAAAAATTTCAAGTAACAAAAATAAACCTTCCTGGATACTCAATAACCCCCATCTTTACGAACAAGGGATTTCTTTAAAACGCTTACACTATGATGTAAAATTTACTGACCCAAATTTAGAGTCTACTTATAAAAAAGAAATGAAATCTTATAAACAAAATATGGCCACCGCTAAATTTAAAGAGAATGACCATGAAATAAAAGGAGCTAATAATAAAATTAAAGCTACGTGGAATATAATTAATAAAGAATGCAAAACAAAGAAAACAAATGTTAATAATAAGAATAATTATGAATTATGTATAAATAGTGTAACGATTACAGACCCCAAACTAATTTGCAATTTATTTAATAATTTTTTTGTCAAGACAATTGAAAATATAATAACAGAAAAATTTCCTTTTAATTATTCTAATACTTTAATTATTGTCGATTCTGATAAAAGTAAAACGAAATTAAATTTTAGTTCGATAGACCCGATTTATATTTTAAATCGAATGAAATCCCTTCCTAATAAGTATGCAGCTGGCCCAGACGAAATACCATATACTGTTGTAAAATATTGTGCTTCTGTTTTGTCTGTCCCTTTATCTAATTTAATTAACCATTCAATATCAGATGGTATATTTCCTGATTGTTTAAAGGATTCTAAGATTTATGCAACTCATAAAAAAGGCCCAACTTTCATTATTGATAATTACAGACCAATATCAAATACATCTGTTTTTGGCAAATTATTTGAGAATACATTAGACGATCAAATTACGGATTATCAAACAGAAAATCATTTAATTGCTCCCTGTCAACATGGATTCTTGAAAGACCGTTCTACTGATACAGCACTATTTGATCTTTTAAGCCACGTTTATATGGCAATAGATAATAAACTATTTTGCGTTGCAATATTTTTTGATTTATCTAAAGCGTTTGATAGTCTAAATAAAGATGTATTATTGAATAAATTTGATAACATGGGAATAGGAGTTTCGAGTCGTAATCTATTAGATTCATATCTAACTAACAGACAACAATATGTTGAATTAAATTCAAATTCTAACGGCCAAAATATTACATATAAATCAGACAAATTACCGATTACACTTGGAATTCCTCAAGGAGGAAAAATGTCAGCCACATTGTTTAATACAGGAACAAATGACTTATCAGATCATGTCAAGAATGCGGTATTAGTAAAGTATGCTGATGATATTACAGCTATAATCACAGCAGAAGCCGAAGATGAATTAATTCGTAAGATTAAACTTACTATTGAAGAGGTACATACATGGTGTACAAATAATAAGCTAATATTAAATTCAACTAAAACCGAATACATCCAATTTCATTCCCCTAGACAAATCCCTTTGAATAGTTATTTGTTGCAATTAGCCGGGAAAACAATTAAAAGAGCAGAGTCTGTTAAGTTTCTTGGTCTACACATTAATGAAAGTTTGGATTGGTCTTTACATGTAAATGCGATTTGTAAGAAGATAAATTCGGCCAATTTTATGTTATATACAATCAGGAATCATGTATCTCATGAAACCTTGCTAACCATATATTATGCGTATGTTTATCCACATTTGGCATATGGCATAATAAATTGGGGATGTAAATCGGAACTATTGAATCGATGTTTTGTTTTGCAAAAGAGAGCACTTAGAACGATTTTAAGAATACCAAAAGGACAGTCGTGTGTTTCACATTTTAAGGCTAATAAAATGTTAACTGTCCCTTGCATTTATATTTTAAATTGTGCCTCATTCAAAAAAAATCATCCAAATTTTTATGTTCAGAATGATGGCTATCATGACTATAATACTAGGAATAAATCGAATGTAGTTACTGAAAGACATAACACACAATTTTTCAAAAACTGTGCAATGTATCAAACAGCAAAATTTTATGAATTTTTACCAGCATGTTTGAAAGAAATAAAAACCAGTAAACTTTTTCGCACAAAATTAAAGAATGTATTGATCAATAAAGAGTTTTACTCTATTAAAGCTTTTGAGAGTAATAAAATGTCTGAAAAAGTATTATCAGGATTATAAAATAAACAAAATTATAAATTTACATATACATTGTATTGACTGATATATATATATGTATGTATATGTATATATACATATATGTATGTGTGTGTATATGTGTATGTGTATGTATATATATGTATATATATGTATGTATGTGTGTGTGTATGTGTATGTATGTATGTATATATATAGATGTATGTATATATATATATATGTATGTATATATATATATGTTCCACATAAACTAAAATTTATCAGTATTAATGGTGACTTTGGCTTGTATTTTGTTTTTATTATTATTGTCAGTGATTGTGTTTGATAGTGTTAAATAACTTATGTAAATGTGTTTAAGTTTGATGTTTTTATGTTGTATTTTGTCCAATTTTGACTTGAACATATGTTTGTCTTGTACAACCAAAAAGAAGTTCCAAAATAAAAATAAATAAATAAATAAATAAATAAATTCTGTTGAAAAATTTGAATAACTGGATATAATAGCAGGAAAAAAAATATTTGTTAAAATATGCTTCAAAAAGGAGAGTTAAAGAGGAGAGAGAGAGAGAGAGAGAGAGAGAGAGAGAGAGAGAGAGAGAGAGAGAGAGAGAGAGAGAGAGAGAGAGAGAGAGAGAGAGAGAGAGAGAGAGAGAGAGAGAGAGAGAGAGAGAGAGAGAGAGAGAAGGGGGAGAAGGGGGAGAGAAGGGGGAGAAGGGGGAGAAGGGGGAGTTAATAATATTGCTTCAATGCAAGGATGGTTTGTCCATTTCAATTCCATTTAAATTCCCCATATATATTTTGTACTATAATAAAAGGTATTCAAATCTGTTTGTCCAAGCATAAATATCGTTATGTAGTTTATAAAAGCTCAGTGATGCTTAAGCATTTACATTGATATTATTTATATGAGTTGATGGAAGTGATATACATAGAGTATTGTATGTAAACATAATACATCCCTCTCCCCCCCCCACTATACAGTATATCTCATATACTTGATAATATATACATTACTAGCTTGCACATCAAACGTTTTATCTATTCTAGATAATAATATAATCGCTTAATATAAGATCTTTGTATAGAACAGATACACGCAATTTACACACTCCAATCATATTATGTAAAGCGTTCCTCCTTCACGCATGACACATCTCGCTGATTACATTACCTTGTCGCTTTTATATCACCTGTCATTATTGACTTAAGTAGTAACACAAGGGAGCAAGTGATAAAATGTATATTATTAGAAAATGATAGTAAAATGTCATACTGTGTGATTATCTTAAATTAAAGGAGAAATTCAACTGACATTTATTTACATCGTTATGGCCTCAATCTGATTTTGAATGAAGATTTGGTACAGTGAAAGTTGAAATTTTTTCTTAAGTATTTAATTAGATTCATTGCATTTAATTAATTGTTGTTTCTATTAAAAACTTATATTTAATATTAATGTTTAATTTAATTATTCATCCATTGTTAAGTGGTGAAAGGAACTTTTTATGAAAAATTTTTATGCGTCCAATAAAAAAAAATCTACCTTGTCTTTTACTATATATGAATAATAATGTTATTGTTAATTAGAGTAATGTCAGGCTCATGAGAGTGCCTTATAATTATTATATGCAATCGAGGTTCTAAGTGAGGGCATACATGACCAAAATTTGTCATTTGCCCCAAAATCAATCAATCGATATTCTAGTTAAACTGGCCAATTGTAAAACACACCCTACTTGAAATGTTACGTCTTCAACTCATCCTTCTTTATACGTCTTAAGCCTAATCTTATAGCGTCTTTATACCTCAAAAACAAACAAAAAACACATCTTATTTTCTCCTCGCTCAAAATTAGAATGAAGTGACGACGAGAATATTTCTAACATTTTATTTTCAATAAGAGGAAAGACGAGTATAATCTCGTCTTTTTCCATATTTTTTCCTCTAAAAAGGAGCTAAATAGGAAGAAAAATAATTAGATGAGCTTAATAGCGAACAAAAAAATTAACTTTATTTCAACTTAGGCAGCAAGTAAATTTTGCAATAAGAGTCAATTTCAACGTATACCCAAGCATAACAAAAATAGTTCTTATTAGAAATTATGTAATTATCTCGGTTTGAATCTAACGGTCTCATCATATTGTATGTTACGTGTGTGTTGTTGTTATTATTTAAAAAATAAAAAAGAGAGGAAATATGAGTGGAATTATTTGGAATCATATAAAAATAAAATTGAAATTGAACCCTAGCTAGTTATCATTGGATTTTTTTTACCCGTATAAAATATTGAACAAAAAAGAAGAAAAATAATATTGTAAATTTTAATACACATTTATACCATGCATATATATTTTTTTTTTGTAATAT
The DNA here is from genome assembly GCA_949825025.1 of Siphlonurus alternatus. Taxonomy (NCBI): domain Eukaryota; kingdom Metazoa; phylum Arthropoda; class Insecta; order Ephemeroptera; family Siphlonuridae; genus Siphlonurus; species Siphlonurus alternatus. The sequence goes on from OX463778.1 coordinate 21,481,063, forward strand.
ATATTTTATCCAGAGTTTCAAGTATCAAATTTACTTTTTAAATTAAAAAATTGTTCCTTGCTCATCCAATGAAGATATAAATTATGAAGAGATTTTCACCATAGTATACATGGATTACTGAACTGTTCGTGTTTTAAGTGTGAACCAAAAGAAGGCCAATATCAAGAGAGAATTTCAGATCCGCTGCAGAGAGAAGGCGAATTAGACGTGATTGGGGTTTTGCCTGAAGCGAAGCAGAAAGCATTTGATCATCACCAGACAGAGAGATTATAGACTGAGATGTATACGTTATAAAATAGGGATATATAGAGAAAGCACTCAGCTTATGCATAGAGCGACTTTCATTATCTTTCTCTCTATAACTATATATATATATATATATAGATGAAACTAACCTAAAATGAAGTTAACAAAATCCTAGCAACATGTGAGTACATGCTTTTGTATTATAAACTACAAACGAATTCCTTTGTGATCCATTTTATAATATAAAAAAAAATATAAACGAATGCATTGATATTTAATTATTATAAAAAAAAATACAATAATTTATATTATAGAAGTTTCAGTACGAAATATCATGTATGTAAATGAGTATATGTAAACCTTATGTGTATTATAAAGTCTTAGTTTTGGAAAGTGTTCAAAGATCCAATCTCTTCTACCAGTTTGTTTCTAATTTCCTTTAGGAAATCGGCTTGGGAATTTTGGAAATCGAAATTTGAGAATGAAATAGAAAGTGATTTTCTATAGCGTCGTGTTTATTTAAATTATTATACAGTAATTAGAATCTTGAACATAAATTAGAAAGTAACAATAAATTTTAATTTCACATTTTCCTTAAAAAAATATATATTTTAAAATATATAATAAGAATTTGAAAAGAAAGCATTAATCATATAACACTTTATTTTTTTGGTAATGCCATATTTTTTTTCATAAACACTTCTTGATAAATGATGTGAGCGTAATATTACGAATTTGATATAAGATGAAGGACTATAATAGTACAATATTAGACAAAAATTAACCGTTTATATTTTCCTATAATATTTTATAATTAACTTGCTAATAAGAACAGAATTGGAAAAATACAAATAAAAATGACAGCATTTTTACTGAGATATTTATCAATATTATATATAAAATATGTATCTGTTAGAATATCGAGTGAATTTTGTGAACATTTGTTGCATGTGACTGTACGAACGTCCGGTCTGACAGATTGTCAGAGAAATCTGCCCGCCCCCGCCGGACTTCCTGGGCAGGAATTACCGGTCCCCGCGCCACCTAGCTCGCTGTCTTGGGGTCGAGACGTAAGGTAGCGGCAAGGTAAGTGGTTCGCCAAGGTATGAAGGAGACACACTTTATTACGCAGCAAAAAAAATACTTTTTGTAAATATAAATTTAAATATTTTAGTAGGTTATTTATTTACAAGGTATAGTCAAATTTCTTTAATATTCTCAACGGAAGAAGTGAAAAAAATTGCCCTTTTCTATTCGTATTTTAGCATTGTAACTTCACAAGGTACTGCAAACACCTCCGTAAAGTTTAAAAACGGAATTGCAAACAGAATAGCTACAAACTCAACACTTCCGATTATTTCCGGAAGGAATATTAAATTAATTTGAATTTTAGTCAATTTTTTATGAGATTCAAAGTTTTTATTCAAGCATTTGTTTTTAATTTTCTTTGGGATTTATTTTTGTATAGTTAATATGATTTTTTTTTACATGGAATTCATAGTACACTCCTTTCCTAAAAAAATTTACGCTGTAAAAAAATGGTAATTGTTATTTTATGTCTATCATGCATGGACGCTATTGTCAGCTTTTGGTATGAGAAATTTTCTGGGTTAATGACTGTATTTACAGTTTAGTGAATTATACTATCTTCATACAAAGCATTCAAGTATACACGTTAATTATTATACGATAAAAGTATATATTTTTACACACAATAAAATTTCATCAAAAATACCTTAGAAATTTTGAAGACTTGGTTACAACACTCTGGCTCATGGATTGCAGGGTTTCAACAAAATGGCAGAGAGAAAAGACGGAGGCGTATGAGCCACTCGCTTGGAACTTTCACCGCCTCTCGTCTGTGGCCATTATCAAAATTGCCTTTAACACCTTTCTTCTTCTTCTTTTACTTGAAACTCCCGCCCGCTTACAGAGGCCTTCATTAAATTAAATTGTGGTTATCAAGAAACTATTTATTTTCCTTGAATTTTTGTTGTCCATCCTCGTGCATTAAGGGCATTGGGTGTAGCACCGGTAGTTGGCAACACTGACGTATCTTCACCAAGTTAATTTTTTTATCCTTGCTCCTCGGAGTAATTTTTATGCTAGAGCTAAGCTGATTGCTGTAGTATCAAGATAATTAGTAGCCCAATAGCCCAAGTGCACAATTTGGCTAAATAAAGCCTGATTTAATTTTTTTTTATATTTTAGAAAAATGCATGTAAATTTAAAAAATTACTAAAAAATACTTCTCTTTAAATCAGGCTTTATTTAGCCAAATTGTGCACTTGGGCTACTAATTATCTTGATACTACAGCAATCAGCTTAGCTCTAGCATAAAAATTACTCCAAGGAGCAAGAATAAAAAAATAACATGGTGAAGATACGTCAGTGTTGCCAACTACCGGTGCTACACTCAATGCCCTTAATGACCTTGCAAATAACATTAGACATTCCGGCTAAATTCTTCCTGCATCAGACCTACATAATGTTAACCTTTTCCAAGCCGCCCGCAGTTATGTTCTAGCAATCCAAAAACCCAGAATATGACTGATTGTGACTGAGGAAACCATGGAAATCTCAGTCAGGATGTTTACAATCGAAGCATAATGCTATCAATCACCTCCTTGGGTGTTCTTTATTGCAGAGTCTATCCACTTGGCAGTGCCTGCGATCAAATACACGAATCAAATACAGGAGTATCGACCTGAAACATTTTTATTGCAGAAATGGATAGAGAGTAAAAAGTTATGCTACTCTGATTTTTTTCAGACTTTTTAGAGTCCGGGATCTATTTTTAAAAAAAAAAAAAATGATTGAAAGTACAGAAGCCTGTTGAGGCATCTCTTAATAAAAGGATAGGACCTAAAAGAAAAGTGGATTCAAACCCAAACTCGTCAAAACTTTTTAGCAATATTTCCCGGTCTTTAAAAATCTGAAAAAAATCAGAGTGGTATAAATTTGCACCCTCTATCTATTTTTGCAATAAAAAGTTTTGAGGTACTCTTATTACCAGGCCAGATGCACAAAACACTGCACCAAATGCCCAGCTCCTTCATTACGACTAGTAAGTCAAGTTTGGTTTTTGAGATAAAAACATTACGATTAATAATAAAAACTTCCAGCAAATAGTTATAATGGTTGAATATGTTTTCTTATACCCTGGACAATTTACTTTGAGGTGACTTTTTACGTGTTAATGATACTATATAATATTACAACTATATATAATACGTAAGCACTATTTTGGTTTGATAAAAGCAAAATCATCTTTGTTTTCATCTGAATATTTCCAAACTTAATTTGAAATTCAGCGAAGACTACGAGGTGTATATAATAATGCTTATTTTGAAAGGAGTCATGAAGCCGTACAGTACACGTAATTAATCAAGCTCATTTTCCCTTGCTGTTTTGTCCTTCTTATCATGGATGTCACATATTGGTGATGCATCTTCATCACACTCTTGGTTAACTGCTCTCATTGAGTGCTAGTCTAAGTAATATCTTTGTATCTTTAACTTATATAAAGGTTCTATATATAGTAAACATTGTACCAGAGAATGAAGTGATGCGAAATCTGTTTGTTCATTTGTGAAATGTTGTAGCAAAATTTAACCAAATACTAAGTCAAATATATTAAAATTAAAGCTGCTAATCAAAATCAATCCACATGATTCATGAAGGAGATAAACAGGTTACTTGCAAACAGATGTTTAGTATTGTTGAAGCTGAAACTAACCGTGGTTAACGAGAAAATTTGCTTGTATTTCTATTTTGTGAATCACGCTTAAAATAGGAAATATAAAATTGAATGTTGTAGCTAAGTGCTCTGCGTATTGAAGAATAGACTTTAAACTAGCAAATTTAATATAAATTTAAGTTAAATAATTATTTCAGCACAATTAACCTGTCAGTAAAATTTATACAACATTGATTCCAATGAAAAACATGTATATATTGAATACGTCTTAACACATTTATAGTAAATGAAAGCTATCTTATTATAGTTATAATAATATATAACTATTATATAATATAATAGTATAATAGTCTTATTATATTTTTTTTTTCTTTAACGACATCAAAAGTGCAAAATGCCCTTCCCATACATTTTTTTTTATAAATAACTTTTGTCTTTTAATAAAGATTCAATCTGGTTCTCTTTTAAAGGGTACGTGTGACAAAGAAAATTACCACACCACACCTTTTATGCTATTAACTCTTTACTTACTGCTGCTGCTGCTATAAGGTAATTAATGAAGCTGAGATAGTGTCAAAAAGATGGTTTGCCACTTCAACTAGCAGCACTTTCTACACGTGGCGCTTTGGGCGTTGACTTTTCTCCTCGTCGTCGCGATGTCATTTTGGCATCACGCTCGCGACTCAACCGACAATCCAAGTCCCAAGCGCATGCCCCTCCTTTCATTTTCACAAACTTTTCCTTACCACTCAACCTCATTATAAAACTGGTGCAAAATTTTCATCTTAATTACACACACTCTTGCTGCTCTCAAGTTCTTCTGCCACAAATGTAAGTGGATTATTAAACTGTTGGTTTAAAATATATATAATAAAGTTATTTTTTTTTATATTGAAGTTTATCATTTATAGAAGTCACAAGATAAATCAATTATATGTAATGACATTATCAATTTGTATTTAATGTTTCTACATATTTTCTTCTTTTTTTTTATCCCTCTAGTATTTAAAAACTAGTGAAGGATAAAAGAATATAATGGTGGTAACTTTAAATACGGAAGGTTTGGGTTCGATTATTGTCATGGTTAGAAGACAGGATATAAAATATCGATAAAAATCTAATCGAGATTTCTTTTATGGCAATATGTGGATGGCAATAATGCAGGATAATAATAATGAGACAAAAAGCAATTGTTTTGTATTTCTAAAGTTTTGAATTTTTGATTTAATAATTCATTCTTTTAAAGATTTTTTTTTAGGTATAACAAAAACTGCAAACATAAAATATAGCATATTTGTTATTTGTTGTTTTGGTGCTATAAAAAGATTAAAAAGGGTATTAAAATAAAAAATTTAGTTATACGACTAATAAATATTTTATAACAAAAAAAAAATCATTCATTAAAATTTGATGACATTAGAAAGTTTTTGCAAGCAATCAATAAAAGTTTGAAGGTATTAAAAAACAAAATATAATTTTTTTTTCTTGGAATTGAACGAATCAGCAAACTTCGTCTAATTAGCGATACTTCCGCTAAGCTCCAAGAAAAAAAATTTAACTTTATAAATCTTTATTACTATGCCAAAAAAAGTATAGTAACATTTCTATATAAAAGTGCTAAAAACTTTTTTCATTTCTTGGCACATTCTGAATGCTGTGTGTGTAATTTTTCTTTATTTTTAGTCAAAATTTAAAAACTTATACTTTTAAAAATAAAGTTTTTTTTTTTTAAATTTTAATAAAAAAAATGCATGTTTTTACAAGAGAAATACACAGTATTATTTTTGTAGAAGTGTGAGCAGTTTTTTAATACTAAAGTGACGCAGCCTTAGCATTATATAGGTGCTATAAAACTGGAGACAACCCAAAAAATTGAACTCTTACATTGAATGGTGTACGTATACAGTACAGCTAGTATATATATAACTAGTATCTTGAAATTCAAGGCTTCGTTCGAATTTGGTATCAGAAAAATCCTCAAACTAAAAATATTTCATGGAAGCTTGAGGAAGCTTCAAGCTTATATAAGGGCTTAAGTTTTGAAAAAAATTTACCACGTCTTTATATTTATATTTTTCAAATAATTTATACGCAGTGATGTTGAGGGAAAACTAATTTTAAGAGCTTTACAAAATTTGTCCACCAGTTTAGTTTTTTAGCAAAAAATATCAATGACAAGTACTTAATTATGTCATTCAATATGATGCAAGTGGGCTAAATAAATCGGTACTTAAAAACTTTTTAAGATTTTAAATAAGAGTCCTAAAAATAATAATTTCATTCCATTTCTTTTCTGGAAGACGCCAGAGTTCAATTTATAATATCGTGTTTCTATTGTAAATCCATTTAGAAATTTATAAAATAATATCAGGAATATTTTTCTATAGCGTGGGAGTTCTTCTCATATAAAAGAAGAGAAAAAAAAAAAACTACGTTCATAAGATAAAGTAATGTTTAAATGATAGACTTCTTCTGGTTGAAGATTCAGTCACTTTATTGACGTAACTCTCCGGGTCAAATTACATGCTTTAATGTGTTTTCCAGGCGATGGTGCTAAAATAAGAAATTTTGTTAAATTTGAGTTTCTCGTCTTCGCTCCCTGCATGTTCGAGTAGCGAATTGTCTTCGATTGCAATGTTTAACAGGGATGCTATGCACTTTATGTGTCAGGTTCATTTTGGACTGTTTGGTGTCTCCTGCCTGTGACTTGTTATTTATGTATTCATGAGGAAAATATAATAAATTTAATAAATAAAAAAAAAAAAAAATAAACAAAGTGTCCAAGTAGCAAATTGTCCAGGTAGCGAATTCTCTAGGTAATGAATTTTCCGGTAGTGAATTGTCCGGCAGCAAGTTGTCAAGTAGCGAATTGTGTCCTGTTACCTATAAAATCAATGCTCAGTTATGTGAACCATCTGTATCGCGTTTATTCTTGTGATTATCATTTGATTTTGACTAATCTACTTTATATGTTATTATAGTATATTAATGTTATTATCATCAAGGTGAGAGAAGAAATTTAACGTTCTTTACATGCAAAGTAATTAGTTATATCAAACTTTCATGTCTTTATGTCCCAGCAATATACAGGGTAATTACTCAAGACAACAAGTTGTGACAAGATTAATTTTGGTTGCGTTTCTCGGTAAGCCACAACACAATTAGGTGTAACCATCAACCTGACCTAGCCCATTCAGAAACCTAAATGTAAGCTCTTAACTTAATATAGCTGAACTGCATGGCAAAATCTTATTAAAGAGAGAATTTTATCATAAATGTTATCATAATATTTAAATATATATTAAAATTTAAATACAACAAAATTAAATGGCTACAATTCGAGTGGATGTACCAGCAGTCATCTAGGCAACGTGTTGAGTAATATTAATATTTAACTTTTATTTTATGCGGCATTAGGCACTAACCTCCAGGATTCTATTTTACTGTTACCTTATGTAACAATAACAAAAAAACAAGAAAAGTTTAAATCTAATTAAACTATTATAGTTGCCTAACCCTGAGGTGAGATTATTTAGTCAGAATTGACCGTTTAGTATGAGAGAGATGAATTGGGAGAGAGAGAGAGAGAGAGAGAGAGAGAGAGAGAGAGAGAGAGAGAGAGAGAGAGATATGTGTCATTTTAACATTGTTACTATGATAAAAAAATATTTATTTTTAATACTGCATATATATATATATATAATTAATAATATAATTACTATTTCTATTTTATAGAATCAAATAATGTTTTACATCATCAATTGAATAACTTGGCATGGATAATATACAAGCATAGTAATATTTTTTAACAAGTTCGGAAAAAGTGTCGAGTTGAATAAAACTATATCGTTATATTGAAAATAAAATAAATTATGCAAATAAAATGCTGATATGCATGATTTAATTTTACATAATTTAAATTCGTTACTAAAACTTAGTAAATATGTTTCACCATTTTTTTTTCTTCATGAAACTTTCACACCATTTAAGTTTATTTCCAGAAGTATAAACGCAAGTGCAAGGAAGAGTCACGAATACCCATTTCAAAATTGAAACTTTGTGGGGATAAATTTATAACTAAAAAGAGTAACATTTTGGCACGCCACACAAAGATGAACAATTACAGCCATCAGTAAATTATTTTTCAAATTTAAAAGGCTTTAACAATCTTTAGTCAAACAAATATTATTTTGACTTTTATTGGTGATTAAATCCTAACGTTATTGTTTTATTCCAGAACGAGTAATATAATTAAGAATCAATTGAAGGGTCAACTGCCATGATAAATAAATTATTTTTATTTTTTATTAATATGGATTTTACAGTATAAATGTATACGGTTATTTTTTTAAGTTTCCCAATTAAATTCCCAATTCTTGTGAATCAAAAACATGCATTTATTTTAAAAATAATTAATTAGATATAAAATAAATGGATAAAAATAAAAACTACATGAGTGTCAGTTTTGAGATACTATTCTTTTCTTCTTTAAGACGAGGATTTAAACAAGTTTTACTTTATTATTTCACCTAAATACGTATAATTATAAAAATATAAATAGAGTTTGAAATTAGACATTTGAAACCTTTCTTCAAATAGTTACAGTGTAAAACTAGAGTCAGTATTGAATAAATGGAGTGTATGTACTTGGTAATGTTCTAAGTGAAAGATACAGCAATTGTGGTTTGAGCCAACAGGAGGTCGAGTTCATCTGAAGAATTACTTTGCCAAGAAACAGGCTGGCACATGTAAAGCAATGCTGGTTGAGGGCAGAAACAATCTGTTACCGTCTGCGGTCGTGCCATCTAGAGCTAGTTGCTGGACCACATGAACAGAAGGAGGAAAATAAAACGTTAGGACCTTGTTTTACAAGCTTTGTAATTAGGTAATGTTAAATTTAAATCTTCACTGTACAGTTAAGGTCATTAAGATTGGTACACTTAGCATGCATGAATGGTAAACTGAACACCATAAGTTCACTTGCTTGGCTTATACGACGATACTCTTGGAGCTAAAGTGAGGTGAAAGTAAACAGCGTTGCCATTCTCAGCATAAAGAGTGAACTATTAGTGGTTACTCTGTCTTTCATGTATGCAAGGTGTTCCACTTTTATTAAACATAACTGTACATCTCTGGACAAACGGTACCTTTTCTCTTTTTGTGATTGTTGTCATGCAATATAGGGGCGTGGTGATGCTCGAACTTTATATTTTTATGAAAGGTTTTTGCTTGTATTATATGATTAATTTATTCTCAAATCTGCAACAAGGTATACATATAATTTGCAACAGTGGTAATAATTGTTACTATAGGCACTCTGTAACATACTGTATATATACTTTATTATAGGTACAGTAAACTACATTCAATTACAAATTTCTGATGAAGCTTTATTTTAACATGGTCAAATAGGACATTTTTATTAAAATGGAGTGTACTAGAAACACGTTGGTTTTAACCCTAATGTCAACAAATACAATCACATGCTACTTCTGCAGTTGAAAAAAACAATCAAAATATTTTTAATTGAATTTATATAATTATGTCTCAGGCATGCAGGCAACTGGAGATAGCGCCTTTGTGGAAGAAGACGTTGATTAATCATGATTGTATATCCCTCCTTTCCTATATAGGTATTCAAAGTTGGGGGATGGAGTTACAATAATCCACCAATTCCATTTCCTATAGCGATTTTATTAAATTTTATAATTATTATACTATGGATATTTAAGTAACAGTAATTAATTTAAAATTAAAGGTAGGGTATGAAATTTTAGAACTTTCAGTATACTATATTGCTTAGTTTACTACTACTTTATTTTTATTATTTATTTCTCGTCACTATTCGATGCTTATTTTGCAAATTAAAATGTATTTATTATTATATTTTAGATATACAACTTTATTATTTGATTTATATTTATTTTTATTTATTCTTTGATTAAAAACAGGTGTATATTTCATTCATGTATTAAAATTTCGAATGTTGAAATTTAGGTTGCTGCATGCCATTTTTTTAGTAGCTCAATCGAAAGAGGAGGTTGAGAAATGCACCTGTGAATTTTATGCGATTTTTTTTAGTACTGCATCATAACTAAAATGGAGATGATAAGAGGTCACGTGACCTGGAGGCGCCTGCCGCAACGCCTATGACGTCATAACATTCTTTGGTTTATCTATATAACACATGTAAACAATTATTGCATTGTTGCTTGTTTATTAAAAATTATTATTTGTTTCCATAGCAACGTAGTTGTTTACAAGCATTATATAGTTGAACCAAAGAATGTAATGACGTCATAGGCGTTGCAGACAAAGCCTCCAGGTCACGCGACCTCTTTTCATCTCTATTTTAGGCAAGATGCAGTACTTAAAAAAATCGCATAAAATTCACAGGTGTATTTCTCAACCTCCTCTTTCGATTGAGCTAATAAAAAAATGGCATGCAGCAACCTAATTGTGTGACAGAAATCAGTTGTCATGGTATTGAAATTTGATGGAGTAGAAAAAGATATGGAATCTTATTAAGTTGTAGTGGACCATCATTCCCAGCGCGTCGATGCATTTACATGTCAAATCCTTTCAAAAGAGGTATACGAACAAGTCTTGACTTGTAGACGTCTGTAGTGACAGGCATCGATTGAATTCATATAAATACGGTACAGTTGTATTAAGTTAAAATTACATTTAAAAATATATCATAAACTTAGCATAGTATTCTGTCGTGCTCGCTAATATGCATTCACTGACTATTAAAAGGAGGTATAGGGTGCGATTCACGAAGCAGTTAGCCAGGTTTCTAACCAAGTTTACCTTAACCACGTTTAATTAGATGGTTTAATACGTAAAACAGGTATAGTTAAACGTGGTTAAACTAAAAGTGGTTAGAAACTTGGCTAATAATTGTTCGTGAATCGCACCCATTATTTACAAAACTTTAAGACCGTTATTTAAGTCATTTTATGAAGTGAATATTTGAATATTTGTGACCTAAAATAATTACTAACATTAAGACTTAAAAAAGTGAAGTCTTAATATGGTTTTCATGCGTTGTGAATAATACATTTTTAAATAATAAAAAATTAGTCTGTCTTAGCTTTTTAAATTGCTCATTTATCAGGCTATATATTATGTATAAGAGAGAGGTTATTATAGGGTTTGAATCTTGGCGGTGACTTTCTTTTTCATAAAGATAGTCAATTATATCAATTATAGATATAATATAATTGATATTCATAGAACATGAAAATAAAGGTGGCAAAAATGCACTGATGACACATTAAGGTTCAAGACTTTTTAATAGTTAATGAGAACAGAGAAACACACAAAATAGAATAAACTGAATAAAGAAAGTAAACTGTTTGCATTCATTCATCATATATTAAATCTTCCAAATAAAAAAATAATTTTTATAAAATATTCTGCTATTCAAATTTTAATAAAATGAACTCGTACGTTATAAAATATTCATAAAAGATGACCTTTGGACTTATAATTGTAACAAAGTGATCAGTCCCAACAATGTTCTATACTCCCTGTCAGTTTGGCTTCCTTCCTTATTCAATTACTCGAGAACAAATAAAAATCAAGAAAAAATGAGCTATAATATATAGAACAGTATTTTTATTGTAATATTTTTGTATGAAAAATATCACTTCCATACAATTTTATTCTCTTATTTTATTTAAAATCTCTATTCCATACTTCTTTTTTTTTTTCAAAAAAGAAACTGTATTAAAAATAGATTTGTATAAAATAATGCATGAAGACCAGAAAATTGTTGAAGAGAAAATGTCCTGAAAGGAAAGTTCTTTTTTTTTTTTTTTTTGTCCTATAGGTTACATTGAAAGTAAGGGAATTATTATACTTTAATGATGTCTATTCATCACAATGTGGTTCATGGCTTAGCCATTCTTCATATAAAAGAGACTACATAGGAACAACTTCTATCCACCCAGAACAAAGACAAAAGCAGTGATAATTGATGATGCCTGAAAAAAAAATACCCTCTTTTTTTTCTAACTTTTTATATATATATATATATATATAATATATATATTTTTTTTTTTATTCTTTCGTCGATTTGAGAGTTTAATCCCCGGTCTTGTTTGGAGCAGCTTACGTAATTGTTTCTTTCTAAGAGGGTAATAACAGTTTACAAAGGAGCATCTCATCTCCTTAATTTATACTTGCCTGCTGCAAACGACGTACCAGTAGTTGTTATCAGCTTTCTATTTGTAATTTAAATAATGTCAAAATTTACAGTCAACAATTTAATTTGATATTATTCAAAATGATTAAAATAAAATTCTCAATTGGTCTTTCGTACAAAATTGAATTTTTATTCATGAAATATGATAGGTGCCAATGTTGTCATCAAGCAGTAAAACGATACTTATGATATATGACACGTACTGTACCTATAATATTGTTTTCAGGTAACTTGTAATTCATCAAAACAACCAATTAAAAAAGAAAAAAAAAAGTAGATATTTTTACCAGATGTCATTTCATTCAATTTATAGAATGTGAATACATTTTGTAGAAAAACTAAAATTACATTTAAAGGTCTCAGCATTAATTAAAACATTAATATCATTGACATTTAATAAAATAAATATTGTTAATAATTATTTATATGAGAAAACAAGAATGCTCAATTGATTAATTTCGAAAATATATATCTTAATTCATTCATTTTCGCTCAATTTTTTTAGATGTTAACAAATTTGCTTTGAAATTTCCCAAACGAAATAAATATCAAATTAATGGACAACTTAACATATATGAAAATTTTTTATTGCAGAAATGAATAGAGGGTACTAAATTATGCTACTCTGAATTTTTTCAGATTTTTTTTGAAACTCATAACTATTTTTAAATAATTATTGAAAGTGCGGCCACGCCCTCTGGTGGCGTCAATTTAAAAATAGTTCCGGGTCTCAAAAAAATCTGAAAAAATTCAGAGTAGCATAATTTGGTGCCCTCTATTCATTTCTGCAATAAAAATATTTCATGTATGTTGTCCATTATAGTCTTCTAGTTTAAAACTATGATGCGTACGCAAGTTTTTTTTTGCATCCATTTGCTCATTTTTGTTGTTTATCTATAATGAATTTTTAATAAGTATATTTTGAATTGATTTAGTTAGAAACTCATGACTTTGAGTTGAATAACCCAAACTTCCCTCGACCCTTGTCAAATTAATCTCAATTAAGAGCTCCAATTAAGACTATAATAGAACAATAAATATTATCAGGCGAAGTAAACATAATAAGTTAATGTGCAATCTCTGCCGCTCCTTGAACTTTTATGCAGCTCCACACAATAAAAAACACTGACTTTAAAAATTACAAAATAGCGTACACGCAAATGCATAATTATATTATGCCTGTAATTTATAAATTATAATTACTAAAAATGTACAATTTGGACAAAATTCAATGGATTCACTACAGTTAATGGTATGTAAAAGTACATCATTTTATTAAGACTATAATGTTAAATTATACTGCAAATTTAATCCAAATTTATACAGCATAGAAAATAATTTTGAAATATATCCTTTTAGAACTTTTTTATCACTCCATTAATTCAAAGTACAATTTGAACTCTGCTAATATTTAGAAAAAAAAAATCTTACATAATTTTAATATTTTTTTATATTTATTCACTAACCCGAAATATATTATTATATCACTTAGAAAAAAAATCTAAAAGCCAATTTAAAAAAAATAATAAATAAATAGTATACAGAGTTGTAAAACTAGCTATAATTAAATATACACTAATTTATTTCATAAGTAAATCAAGAATTTTTAATAACTAATATTAATATTAACAAATACACTTTGAGTATAATCGTTTGATATAATTGTTTGAAGGAGAAGAAGGCTAAAAATAATGTAAGTTTAAGTGCTAGTAAGAATAACAAATTTGTTCAAACAACGAAGTGATGTTTTCAGCTGCTCCTTTCTGCCACAAAATGGCTTTCCTCCCAACAAAATAAAAATTTCATGAGTAATTTTCAAGAGAAGAAAATCTTTTATACTTTTCTTTTTCAAGTTTCCACCACATAAAATGTCATTCCTTATATTTTGCTATTTAATTTATATACTCACTTTAAAGAAACACTTCTTTCAGCTTAACAAATCAATATTAAACTCACGTATTAATTTATTTTTTTCACTTATAATACAATGATAATGATTAGAAACATTTATTATTAAAAAGATATGATTTTTTTTAAACATTCATCACAAATCAGAGGTTATGTACAGATAAGGTTAAGAAGACTGGAACACTTAGTTGTGAGAGACAGAGTAGCCACCAATAATTTACTCGCCGTTCTGAGAGTGACAACGCTGCCTTTTATTGTGGTCAGGTGGACTTGGAGGAGGTAGAGGAGACGACTGTGAGACACCTCACCTGAACTACGACAGTGTTGTCACATTAGCCAAGCGAGTGGACGGTATCCGGAAAACTCGGTGCAGGAAAACTCGGTGCAGGAAAACTCGGTGCAATTTCAACAAGCTAGGAAAACTCGGTGCACGGTAAACTCGGAGCACGGAAAACTGGGAGCACCGCTAGGAAAACTCGGAGCATCGCATATATTGCAAGATCCCTATACTAGTATATGGATTTTGGAATATGTATATTAGCATAAAAATAATAAAATATATAACAAAAATCGAACACATGTAATTTTCTTGTTGCCTTCATACAAAAAAATTATTGGAGGGCTTAAATACTATGAAAATCACTAATTCTATATTAAATTATATAATACTATTTATAAATAATTCAAATAATTTCATTATTTAATTAATATTTATTGTAAATAAAGGAAAAATTTAAGTGCTTTCATAGAAGGAACAGCGGTACAGCAATTTTTTGTCCATAATGTCCATATAACTTTATGAGAACAATTACATTCTTATATCAATTTTTATTTTTATCTGTTATATGACATTATATATATCATTAACACATTGAAAAAAAAATCTAATATTACATATTGCATAAATGTGAAGAAATATATTTTTATTTAATTAAAGGGAAAGGAAAATAAATACGAGGCATTCACAAAGTCTTAAGACCACATTTAGGGCTCGATAATTTAAGACCAGAAATTTTAGGTCTAAAAAGCATGCATAAAATCGGGCTTTAAATTATCGAGCCCTAAATGTGGCCTTAGGACTTTGTGAATGCCTCTTAATCATGTTTTATACATGATGACGATTAATCATTATATATATTTTATATAATATACATGCAATATGCTGAAAAATAGGGAATGGTAATAAATTGTAATAATATTGAAATACTTTCAACCGAACATTATTTTATGGCGTTCAAACGTTGTCAACAAGTTTCTTTACTACCTGGATTGAAAAAAACAGGTAGCAGGTAAGAGGTAATTAGTGCACGTGCACTTGAACAATGGGGCGAGGCGCAGCCCAATAACTTTCATGGGCTAAGGGTCACCCAGCCTATGACTATGTGGAGGATGTGGCCCACAACATCTCCTACTAGGCACCTAGTACTGACCCCTCCCCTCTCCCCTCATTTCCGGCTATGGTGTGGATTTTGTTTCTATTTATAGCTTTGCATTTAATTATATAGATTCCAATAAGATAATTATGTATTTTTTTGTACAATTTAAGCATCAATTTTTAAGTAGACGAACATTATTTCCTATGTGATATTTTAGCTTATGTGATCAATGTAAATAACAGTATGTTTATATAAAATAAAACACTTTTATTGTGATTTTTTTTCCATATTATTGCGTTAATTAGTATATAATACAATAGTCAATACCTTATACCAGTTTTAAAATTTATTATTTAGAAAAGTATGCATGAATTTAGTTAAGAATTTAAAAGTAAATTTATAGCAGCACATCATATGTAAACATTTTTAAAAAAGTATTTAATTTATGTGAAAATGCATTTTGTTGAACCTAATATCGCCTAATATATTTACATATAAATTTATATGCAATGCAAATTTATTTTAATTAAAAATTAGATAAAAGAATAAAATATCTATATAGATGAATTACGGCTCAAGGCAGCAAAATGTTATGTTAAAGTTAAATAAGAATTGGTAAGAATAAGAATTGTATAATCACACAGATGCAACTATTCTACTTCATTGCATGCACAGCTTTATATATGAAAAAATTAAAAAAAAAAATTAAAATAAAAATATATATATAATATACATATTATATATATAAATAAATAAAAAATAGAAAGATATCAAGTAAAGTTTCAAGAGATACATTACATATATATAATATATAGCAAAAAATTTCAACTGTATGTTGTTTAAAAGGGTTATTGTCACTAATTTTAGGAGATGGTGAACCACTCTGAAAATAT
The DNA here is from genome assembly GCA_949825025.1 of Siphlonurus alternatus. Lineage (NCBI taxonomy): Eukaryota > Metazoa > Arthropoda > Insecta > Ephemeroptera > Siphlonuridae > Siphlonurus > Siphlonurus alternatus. The sequence continues at coordinate 21,497,398 of OX463778.1, forward strand.
TACTGTATAGTAAACCTTCCTTACATTATAACATAAATATTCAGCAAAAAGAAAAAAAAATGAAGCAAAAGTCAATCTAGTTTTTGAGATATATCTGGATATAAATAATGAGAATATCATTGGAAATCTGGCGGCCATTTTCAAATCAAGTCAAATCAGCATCTTTTTCAACTAAAAACCATCTCAAAAACTGGACTAAATAATTACTTTCTTTACTTCAGAAAGTGAACAGTCATTTTGTTATCTATGTTCTGATCTAAATTTTATAATTTTTTACCATCAAAAAATAATTACACAAATAATTACAATTCTTAAAAAATTATCATGGCAAATACACAATTTATAAATATTTATAAGCCCTAGAGAACAATTATTAAGGATAAATTACGATATAGTGATGCTCCTCATAATATTTAATTAAGTCCCCTGTAACTTTTGTGTTTGGAGGCGACAATATAGCTGGTTATATATAATATATACGATATTTTATAATATATGCGATGCTCCGAGTTTTCCTAGCGGTGCTCCCAGTTTTCCGTGCTCCGAGTTTACCGTGCACCGAGTTTTCCTAGCTTGTTGAAATTGCTCCGAGTTTTCCTGCACCGAGTTTTCCTGCACCGAGTTTTCCTACAATCGAGTGGACTGATGGTGACTACTTTTACACTCAGGAGTGTCGAGTGTTCCAGTTTTATTTTACCTTAACTGTACCGTGAACATAGCATAATATGTTTTAACCTAGAAATAATTATATAGTATTAAGTTTAATTTATATCAAATTAGGCGGATCGAACACAGACTCGTATCTCGTATTTCTCCGATCGTAATTATGCGTTTTTCATTCAGAACTGGTTCTAATATACGAAGGCACATGATACGAAGCTGTGTGCGTGGCTACATCTGATCGTATAGGTTCTTACTTTTTAAATCATGCACTGCAAAATCATATGCGATCCAGTGTCGGCTGTGTGAGACAGCCGTTACAAAACTATAAACAACAATTTTTTAAAAAAGTTTTTTGTGAATAGCACTTAAAATTTTAAATAATTAATTTTTAATAAATATAATATTATATTATAATAATACAAAAACGTGAGCAAAAACACAATGTCACCATACGTAGCAAAATAAGTGATAAGGTAATTTTAACACGTCTGAATTTACACTTTTTATCTCTATTATCATGAAGCGTCGTATTTTGTTGTTATTCCCAAGCTTTTTGTCCTAAAAACAGTTTTGTTTATTACAGAGAGGCCATAAATACGGCGGTGGTAGAATGATTAAAGTTACGCCAGTGCGAAAAGGTCGTCGGCTGAACGTCATAGTTAGAGGGGGGGGGGGGAGTTAAGTGAAAACAACGTAATTAGTCATTTGCCAGAGTAGGGTGGCAGCTTGAATAACTTCCTCTAATGACTTTTCAACCAAAAATGATGATAATTAACAGCTTTATTATATAATATAAAAAAAAAATGAAAAATTATATGAATAGTAAAATATGTAATAAATTTATATAATATTATAACATGTTATAATTTAATTTAAATTTTATTAAAGGTGTCATGTTATTTTCAATATACAAAATTATATTTTGCAATGGCTCAAATTATTTAATATTAATTAGTAGTTATTCATTATAAATATTTGTATTAATTTAGGAAAATAATATTAAATTGTTATTAATGTTATTATTGGACTTCACTTTTTTAAATTTGTTTACTTTCCATGATATTTTACACAAATTGCTTTCATATTGGTAAATACTTTAAGTTGTATGAAAAAACTCCTTTTATTTATTTATTTTTTTTTTTTCTTTTCAAATTCAGTAGCAATATTTTTTCTTTAGATATTATGAGTGTGTTAATAAAACAATACTGACATTTTTGTTGGAGTGTTCAAGCGTTTTGTGGAAAGCCCAGTAAAACTAATTGATGTTTTTTTGTGTGCACATTTCTATTGATTCATACTTTGTCATTGTTAATATTCTTTACAAAGCAATTAACTTAATGACCTCATGTTTATAAAAAAAAATGACAGCAAGCAATTATTGTGTTGTAGTTATTTTCATTTAATATGTCAGCATTTTTTTTTTTAATTAAAATGTTTATGAGTGTTTTAACTTGATTAAATAATTCTGACCATGTTTTAATGTGTTTACATGTAAATTGAAAAAAAAAATGAAAATAATGATGCATCTATAATATACTTTAATAATTGCTTTTATTGAAGGCCAAATAGCAAAAAATAAAAAATAAATAAACGTACATTTCATGTTAGTACTATAATTATTTAATGAAGTGATTCATTTTAAAAAACTTTTTTTTTATTTGATTACACAGATTTAATAACAACATTTTTAAAAATATATATTTTGCAATAATTAATATTATGAAACCTGCTGTGACGTCATATTCGTGTAATAATGAAGGTTTTTACTATGTGAAGATTGTGTTTCTGCAGGCAATAGTTGAAAAAAAATCATCAATTTTTGTCCGATAACCAACGGGAAAATGTAGTACCTGATTTCAGACACCAGAGTACAGAACGTAATGGGATCATTTGGCGCTGGTAACCCGCATTGATGGCCATTTTCTATTTCTATAAGGTCTTTATTATAAGGTCAAATCAACGATCGTTTCAAATATTTTTCCTCTCACTGAGCCAAAATTACTCAACAATATTTCATTTATAACCAACATACTGCAGAAGATTGCTGCTATACGATACAACTCTTTCAGGTGTTATATTCTTTCCCAGGTTGTTGCAACTTTTCACCCCGTTCGTTTGAGAAATACGCATTTCCCTATGCTTGCGTGTTAAATAATTACATAACTATGACGTCACAGTGTTTTGCAGCATGTGTAAGAGTGTTAGAGGATTAAAAAAAAACATATAATATATAAAAAAATATTGATAATACATAACTCAAGGTCCTCTATCCAAATATGCAATAAAAAATTTCCATGAAGATTGTCCATTGTAACCCTATCCCTTTAATATATATTTATATTAGATTATTATAGACATTAAAGGAATCTTGTATGAAAGTAAATTCAGAGAAGCGATGAAAGCTAATCTTATACTCATCATACCACATTCTGGTATGCAGACATACGGGCGTATAAGCACAATTAAGAAATAGTTATATATACGCAACATAGGCATACTACATGAGGTTGGTGGGATAATCTGTGCAATTAGCGAGTAACGATGATAAGATGGCAAGCAAAGCAAGTCTTGGTATTATATAGTAAGAAATTTTGAGGAGAACACACAAGCGAGTGTGACTATGAAGAGACTTCTTGCTGCCTCCTTGTTGTTGTATAGAATCAACTCAAGCAGAAAACTAAAAGTTATATGAAGTAAGCTGGGAGAATAATCAAGATTATTTAGTAATATACCTTAAAAATGGCTACAATGTAAATATAATTAATATATAAATTGTAAAATAAGTTCCTGTTTTGTAAAAATATTATGAAAATTTCCCAAGAAACTATACTTTTTAACCTACTGCGTCTATTAAGAGCTTTCGATTAAAAAAAGAAAAAAAAAACGCCGCAATATATTTGCGCCCACATTTTGAAAGATAGGAGAAATCAAACTTTAACGTGACGGAAAAATGTCATGAAAATCCGCAGACCAATCACAGCAAAGCTACCTCTTGAGTGTAGCTTTACCATATTTTTATTCTGTATTAGGTATAATATAAGAAAGATATACGTGCACCGGTAGTATAACCGCTACATCTTTAATTTAAAAAAAAACTATGATCAAACTATACAAAATAATATGAGACATCGATTTAATGTAATTTTCATTAGTATTTATAAAACACGTACATAATACAATATAAAGGTTGGGAGTTTAAAAGCTGATTATCTTAATATACGTAAAATTTTACCACCGGGGGCATACATGACCAAAATGTGCCTCAAAATACCAAACAATCAATCAATCGAAATTTTAACTAATCAACAAAGCTGTGTTATATTAAATTATGCCACAATTTTAAATAGATGGTTCAAAAGGATTATTTATTTTATATTTCAGGGTGTGTTCAATTAAATTACATGATCTTTTTCTTTTGCATGAATGATCTGTGTTATTTTTACAATCAATTACTACTACAAGTCAGTAACCAGGAAAATGTTGTCCATACCCCTAAACCTTCATGTTTATATTATAATGTTAACTTAAAACTAAATATAACAGTGATAAGTTTGAATTCAAAAGAGGGTTATTTTTCTGAATATATTATTATCCTTTGTGAGTTGCAACCGAAACATAATGCATAAATATAATATATACATTGCATATATATAAAATTATATAATATATTTAATTTTTATTTTAAGAATGAAATTATGGTATTTTATCTATTTTACCTCTTGCTATATTATCAACCGCACTGTCTATAAGTACCTATTATCAGGGAACAGAGATTATTATTATCATTATCTCTGTTCCCTGCTATTATATAATTTAATGCCATAAGCATTGAATTTAGAAATAATATTTGAGTCTCTCGATCAGAGTCTTCTGCGCCCAATGTTTCTAACAAAACATTGTTCTGAACAATGTTTTGTTAGAAACATTGCGCGCAGAAGACTCTGCTCTCGATTTAAAAAACGAAAATCAGACCTAAAACTTTAATCCTAAAAAAAAACATCATATCGGTTTACACTTGACTAGAGCCATCTGTGCGTTACTGCATGTTTTTTACATCCCTTGGATGAAGAACGTAAAATCCATGGAATAGTGCTCACATTACCTACCACAAAATTATAAATCTATATCGTTATGTCTAGTACCAGCTTTATAATAAATCAAGCATTATTCAAATTGTCTTACATAATATAGTACACTTGAACCGAGATAAAAGTGACAGTGGGTCACGCTGATTGACTAACATGTTTTTAAAGTGCTTTGTATCTGTTGAACAAGTTGCCTAATCTCGTGGCGCTATGAGAACCCTTTATTTGGAATGTACACTCGTCGCCTTGGAAAATTTCCATTCGCAGTTTTATTAATCACCATGCCCCGTAATAATAACGCAGGATATGGTGATTAACAACAAACTACAGAGATGAGAATTTTCCATGTCAACGAATATACATTAAAATAATTATCGAATTATATAGATTAAATTTATAGTATTAGTATAATTAAAAAATTATATTTATTATACCTTTTAAATATTTATATTATTTATAATATTTAAAAATTCCTTTAGTAGTTTACTTTTATAGAAAGGTTACTGTGTTTCATCTATTAAATTAATTGCATGATACCCTGAGGCAGGATAAGCATGTTTCATATAATAGAAAGCATTCATTAGGATAATTGGCAATGTTCAGGTTGTTATCTAGAATGCTAGCTTATATAAATAGGGATTACTTTATTATAATACAAAATTAAGTGAACACAAAAAAAAAAAGCATGCTCAAAATAAAAATAACTTGAGAGCTCGAAAATACCTTAAATCAACTTGTGACTCTCTTTTCGAACATAAGATTCATTATCATATGTAATATTACATGTATACCTCTCTAGACAGCACGAACTTTAATCCTGAATCTTTTGCTGATGCTGTAGCTCCAAGGGACAAAGTGATACTGATTTGCAATTTTAGGGGGAGGTAAGAAGAATTAGAAAAAGTCTAAAATTTCAAATTCTTTACACCTCTATATATATAGACTGCGTTGTAACGCCTACAAAACAGAACAGATATAAAGTTCGTGGTGTATCGGGCCGTACATTACGGAAACTACCGATTTAAAACTACTTTTTTTTTTCTAAATTATAGTGCTGCGCTACGAACTGTTTCATTATTTTTGATTCAGATTGTACATGACATGGTCTTTCAAAATTAACTTCGTTATTTTTTGGTTAATAATAAAAAAATAACAGAAAAATTAAAATAAAAAATTATATGGTAATTATATACATGGATACATCCAGTACAGGGGGTATAAATGGTCATGAAAAAGTAGAGGACGTCATCATATTATTGGTGGTTAAATTTTAAACTCATTGATCACAGGTAAGTGTATGAGTTATAAAAGATTAAATTTGGAGCAAAAAACTGTCAATTAAAACCTGTCATTCACTAAAAAACAGAATTTATCCAATATCTTTAATCTTAAATTATTCTCTAACTTCTAATTTAGTTAAGCTCAAACAACCAAAAACAAATATAAATTAAGATATGAAATTGAAATTCTGTTCCTCTCTTGTTAAGGGTATAAGATATAACGCACCCAATGTTAAAAATTACACATAAAAATTATGAAAAAAAAAATCAAATGTTCTCCTCTACATTCCCTATCAGTATGTAGCTAAAATATCAGGTATACAAATACGAGCTTAGTTTTTTAGTTATGAATTTGTATTTTAGTCACTGATAGGGGATGTAGAGGGGAACATTTTAAATCTTTTTCATAATTTTCATGTGTGGGATTTTTTTTTTAAACATTGGGTTTGCTAACTTACCCTTAAGGTATTTTATTTAGAAATAAAAAAAAGCATAAAATAAAATTTGGATACATCTTAATTTATTAAATTTCTGTTGTACTTATTATATAACAGAGACGTACAGTCATTTTGCTTTTAAGTGATACCCTTAAAAGGATACCTGGCCTCAAATTACAAAGTCAACAATTACCAAGTGTTGTTAGAATCAAGATCCCTTTAATCGGACGGGGCTAACTGTGAGTTGTGACGTCACAAGGACCTTCTTTGCAGCGCAATTTCGCACGGTCGCACCTCGCGCGGATGAAAATAATGCTAATGTTGATTATTAACTCGAGCAACACTTGGTGTCTGTCTAATTTGTAATTTGAGGCCTGTATCTCTTTATTAAACTCCCAAGAGCAGCGTTAAAAAAAATTACTAATATATTTCTTTATCTAACATCCTGACATGATCCTACATCTTTACGTATAGCAATTTTGCTGCATGACTTATATAATAATATTTGAAAATATATCCCTGTCATATGTCATGTACCATATATGTATTTTGCAGTATGTAATATAATCTTCAAGATGACATACTCATTATATAAAGTCATTTTTATAATAACAGATTACAATATTGCATAAGTCGATAATCTGTATAATCTGTATATAAAATAAATTTATATAATATAATATAAAAATATCTTAATTTTATATTTCATAAAATATGTTTTGTAATACAAAAATCGTCACTTGTATAGACTAAGCTTCTGTCAAGAGTTTGCTTCGCTTTTAGTGACGGAATCATCGATCGTCAGTGAAGTGCCATTTTCTCAGTAAAAAGGGGGTGGAGACACTACCCCCTTTCCTCCCTCTTTACCCCAACCCTTTCTCTACCGTAGCGCGTTGCTATACGTGTTGAGAGCAGCGCGAGCAAGCACAATGATCGCACAAAGCGATAGTAAGGAATGAGCACACAGCAAAGATAAACACAGAAAGATGGGACTCTAAGAACTTTTCTTCTTTTTTTTTTTACTTTTTTTTTACCCTAAAAAATATTACAATTTTTTTCTGTCATATTTTTTTAAATGTATTCCCCGATAGGGAAAAGAAAAGAAAAAAAACTCGGTCAGATATAATATGAAAACTGTCTCACATTTTTCGACAGGTTATCTTACCTCAGGGGAGGAGAGAAACAGTCAAAAACATTCCTCGACCTTTTATCCAAACGAAATGCTTTTTTTTTTTTACATGAAATTTATAGAGAGGTATGGCTGCTACTATAACATTATTAAAAAACATATTATGATTTATATTTAATATATTTATATATTATAATGTATGGTCTAACCTTTTCATATGAGCATAAATATGGCATGAAAGAAAAAAGAAGAAGAATCTAGGTTTTGTGGATTTAAAAACAAAACTTATGAAAATAACGTTATACAATATTGTTGCTGGCTCAAATATAATTATGTACTATACAACAGCAAGCTAGGAATTAGCTCACGGTAAGTACAAGGGTCGCGACGGTGAGCGCTGAAGGGTCTGGGCGTGAGCTTTTCTGAAGCCGCTGTCTGTGTCTTGGTGGTAGTATCAAATTATTGCTATTCTATTATATATAGGTACATTATATGAAAATGGATCAAAATTGCAAGTTTTTTTTTTGTTACAGCAAGTTCAAAATCCAGATTGTACAACATGCATAAAATACTTACAATAATGGACAACCTCCTTTGTGTTGCAGAAATGAATAGACTGCACAAAATTATCTTCTAATCTTTTGTAGATTTTTTAGAGGACAGGTAGTATTGCTAAAAAGTGATTCAAAGCTCAGGTTTGAAACCACGCCTCTTTTAGGATCTATAATTTTATTAAGAAGTAACGCCAAATAACGTCTCTAGCTGTCTTTACTTTAAATACTATTTAAAAAAATACTTCTTGGCTCTAAAGAAACTGAAAAAAGTTAGTGTCATAATAAAAAGTTTCCTATATTTTACCATTGCAAACCTTACAAGTTTATTTTTTGAAAATATAGCTTGAAAACATCACAACATCATTTAATTTTTATACTCTAATAATTTCTGTAAAAAAAAATATTAATATTTATAATTATTTTAATCCTCTTGAGTAATTTTTGCTATGATATAATAATGTTATTTTACACTCAATCCATATAAGATTTTTATTTCTGCTTTATTTATATAGCTTATAATTAATGAACTTACATTTAGTTATGTAAGTTAAACTTCCAGTACATTTTATTATGCAAATATCATAACATTCTCTGTTAATTTTATTGATATATTTATGCACTCGTATTATACAAGTGCTATGTTACTACTGTATATGTTACATAATTATAAACTATGATTTCAGTAAAAAAAATGTTTCCACGTGAATTAATTAATGGAGCAATTAATATTTTAATTGTTGACTGTACAGAAAGTCTAAAAAATATTTATATTGTAAATAATGTTTTATGAAAAATAATTATTTATATAGTAATTATCTATAGTGCTAAACATGTAAAGCATAGAACATAGAATTTTACAGTGATACAATATATTGTAGATAAAATATAAATATCTACTAGAGAGAGAGAGAGAGAGAGAGAGAGAGAGAGAGAGAGAGAGAGAGAGAGAGAGAGAGAGAGAGAGAGAGAGAGAGAGAGAGAGAAAGGTGGTGGATTTATTGAAGAAGAAAAAAAACTTTTATGCATATGAGTGTATTCATGTAAGCGTTGAATTTTAGAGTATTATGTACACAATACATCATATAAATAGAAAGGGCGCATTTTAAGAATGTAGAATCTCTAGCGAAGTTTGAAAGATTCAACAGCAGCTAGCAGTTGGATTGAGAGATCTGGTGGTTTGGAATGAAGCTACCCATGCATGCGAGTAGGAGCTGCTCTTCTTACTGCGGTATGGCGGCAGATGCTTGGGAGTGCTGCTACATAAAGACAGCACCACCTGTGCCCACCCTCACAAGCTTTCTTCTTCCAGCAGCTGGGCTCTCTCTATGTTATTTCTTGCTGAACATATTGCTCCTGACTTACACATATTCCTTCTCTGATCAAAACATATAAGTAATGAGTTCTAATTGTAAGGTTTTCATTAAGTTAATTAATCAAAGTAAGTATAACCTTACGTGTATCAAATTTGTATCATATATATGTGTGTGTATAATTAATTTACTATTTAAAGCAAAAGGCAATCATGATTTACTACAGTAATTAAGTTTTGTTTCTCATATCGAGTTCATTTGTAACAACATATTTATTTTAATCCTCTTGAGTAAGTTTAGCTATGATAATAATGTTATTTTGCGCTTTATATTAGGATTTATTTCACCTAATTAATGAACTTAATTATATAAATTAAATTTTCAAATAAATACATAAATAATCATCACAATTATGAGATATTGATTAATACCGATATGCAAAGAGAGCTAGTTTTTGTAAATGCTGACCTGAAGTTAGCATTTTAATAAAGAAAATAATTTAAATACAAAAATAAGAGTTTTTTATTTTTTGGGGTATGAAAAAGTATTGCATAACGTCACAATTAACGGTTAGCTTCATTGTGAAAAACAACGTGCAGATAGTATAATAAATTCTATATATACTACTGTATTTGTATATACAATATATTATATTACATTTATCATTCCTATTAATTTCAATGACTATTTTTCCATCTTTTCCAGCTTAATGTGCAATTATTTAAAATACTTTATTATAATTTTTGCAAGCGTTTTGGTGATAAAGGGGTAGGTAGACAAGTCTCATAGCTCATATAGTCTCGTAGCATCAAATTAATAAGAAAGCAAACACCCGATTGCGTAAATTAAGTCTAAATTTAAGTCAGTATTAACTTTTTTATTCTTATTGTTGCATCAAAATCATCAAGCATGCATGCAGTACCTGGCTTAAAGTTACAATTCGTCAAGATGCAATCGGAAGGGTGAAAATATGTTGGAAATGCAGTTTTATCATTAATGAGTTAATAATAATTATTCATCGTTTATAGTATACCTGTACTCTACGTAATGCCTATGCAAATTTTCAGTTTAAAACAACTTAACGATTATTGTCACCGGAAGTTCCGCCATCTTTCTTTTATGCACCGCCATCTTCTTTTCATACGCAATACATATGAGTGACAAGAACAAGCACTATTAGGAAAGCAGTGATCAGCACAGTAAAATATGTTTATTTAATAAAATGAATCACTTTAAACACTTTCTCGTGTATTTATTCATCCATCATCCTTGCAAACATTGAAAAACATTTAAATATGAGTGGTAAATAGTTGTACGCTGTTTTGACTCACTAGTCAAAATGATCGCAATTCATTTGTTTTTTCTGTTGAAAAGTGTAAAGTTGTTTTTTGACGATTTGGCAACATTGTTATCCCATCCAGTTAAGCTACGAGCAGCATTGCCGAATTGTGCAGTTTTTATGAAGGCTTGTATCTCAAAAAGTAAATGATTATCTATAATTATTATTTCATCATAATTCTATTTAAAATAATGATTTTTTTAAGCTAAAATTTGAATCCATTATTCAGTACCATTACGGAGATTGAAATTTGCATTTGATAACATGCGTTTTTTATATCTCAATTTAAAAAATAATGGCACTGAATTTAGGTGTATTTTATTGCATGAGAATTTTTATTTATTTTTTCTCTATGCAATGCTGAAAAAATTGGAGTGATTTACCATTTCCTAAGACCAGTGACAATAATCCTTAAAGAAAATCATTAAAAATAAATTTAAAGGAAAAGTATAGTTGATAAAATTATTGGGCGCGATTCACGAAGAGAGTTATCCAGGTTTCTCACTAACCACGTTTAGCATCATTGAATTATGCGGGCGCTAACTGCGGTTATTGAGAAAGCTGGATAACTTTCTGGGTAACTCTTTCATGAATCGCCCCCATTAACTGTTTTAGAAATATCAATGATATTTTACTGTTTAAGAAAGAACTTAAAAATATTCTATTAAAGAAAGAATTTTATTCTGTTAATAATTTCAAAGTAATAAAATGTTGGAAAATGTCTTAAATATAAACGTAATATGTAGTAGCGAAACATAAATTATTAATATTGTGTTTTTGATTTAGTTATTTGCATGATGAACTGTGTAAATGTTTGTTGTTTTATGTTTTTTTTATGTTAATTAATTGACTTCTTTTTTTAGGTATGTTTTGACATGAACCATGTTGTCCTGTATATATAAGAACCAGTTGTTTCTAATAAAAATAAAATTAAATATAAAGAAAGAAAATTGTAAGTTGAATGAAGAAGTTGAAAAAAAAAAAAAGAAAAGTATAACGTTAACTTATAACAATAAAAAAAAAGAATTAAAAATACCCTCTTTAGTATTTTTTTTTTTTAATGAATGAAAAAATAAAGTTAATTACCACTTAGGTACAATAATGAACATTTTTTGTAATAAACAAATTGGTTGTTATAATTAAATTTTAATATAACTATTGTTATATTAAAGGTCTCCATATTATCACCATCTGACCTTCTTTCAAATTAGCCCAGTTTGTTGGAGTTTTTCACTTAAATGCTATGGAAAAGTTTTCAACAACTTTTCTTCTACTTTTTTTTATATTCTCTCTTTTTAAAATACCCGCCTATAGAAAGAAGGTGTGTGAGCGTTTTAATCTCAGAATTCCTGGCAGAATTGTTAGCACACTTGAGCACGTTGTCAAGTCCGCCTTTAAGTCAACAAATGCTGCTAGTCATGTTGCATAGCTCGCAAACAATATCCCACTTAATTCAAAGGCTTTTAGTAATTATCACAACAATTAGTTCTTATGACGTCATGATCTTTACAAAGTTTATAACAAAGTTTTCTCGAGAATTTCTACTCATGCAGCCTCTAGAAGAAGACTTTTCTTCTATGAAGATGACAATTTCTGAAGGGTTTAAAACAAAAAGTGCTCTCTATCGTGAATTTATGGCCATTAAGGGACCTATTTCATGTCTTTTAAAATAAAACAATGCATTGTTTTTAGAGAATTTAACTATTCAAAAAGACATAATTTTCTTATTATAAAATATGTATATACATTTTTTTTAAGTTGAGTTAAAAAAAAAAGGAATTGGAATTGTAAAAATTTAATGCAGAGAAATTAAAATTGTACTCAAAGTTTGTTCTAAATAAATTTGAAGACATTAAAAAATAATTTGTTTTTGTTTTTGTTTTTTGAAGGAAGAGGAAGAAAGAGCTAGGGAGGAAGCTAGTGAATGAATTAATTAGTTTTTGTGTTCATATGACCATTGACCATTTATCTTGAAATAATGAGCTAAGGACTTATTATATTACTATACATATACATATTTTGTTTAACGAAATTTTTAATATATCTTAAATTTAATGCAAAAATATTGATTATACTAAAAAATGAACAAATATTTTTTTTAAAAAATATACCTGTACGGATGCAGTACACTTCGTCAAATGAAAATGTCTGATCCTTCCGTTTTAAAGTATAGCCAGATTGGACATTTATAATTGAATGGAGTGTACACCGATAAATTATTAACTTTTAATTAATTTTATATAAAAAGAAAATAAAAAATAAACATTTTTTTTAATTTAAATACTTTAATAATATTATAATTATTATATCTGTTGCAGACAATAGAAGTTTAAAATTAAATAACTTCTCCAACTAAGTTTCTATTATCTCTTATTAATGACTCCTTTGTAGTAGCATTAATTTTGTAATAAAAATTTTAATTGCATACAAAGCTGCATTCAACATAAAGAAATTTTAATAAAGAATTGAAGCAAATCATTGTAATATCGTGTAATGTAGTAATTATTACTAAATTATTCTGTATTTTTAATAAAATTATCGGGAAATATATCTGTATATTAGCATAATAATATAATTGTATAAATATATATAAATTAATCTTTATTTATCATTGGAATCCATTGTAAAAAAAAATCTTATATGCTCAATTTAAAATGAATGAATAAGTGTAAAATTTATATAGAGATGTTATATAACTACTATATACTTAAAAATTAAATTTTTCTACGATACTAAAACATACATTTTCAATCAAGTTTTTAATTTAATTATAAAAAAAGGCATTCTTGATTATTTTCAACTGTGTCTCATTACTATTTTTAAGATTGTATTATAAACCCTAATAAAATAACTTATATGCATTATTAACTATTGGTATAGATTCTACAAAAGATTCACATATAAATTCTTCAAGATCAAAATGTACCTCTTGTTATTTCGATAAAATATATCAATAAATTTTATATTTCAATCACTGTTACGTAAATAAGCTTTATAATATGAGCTGTATTGATTAAACATTTTTTTACTGTATAAAGAAAATTTATTTTAATTTAAAAATTAGTAAACACTTGCTATCAGATACTAAAATTTTAAGATGAAGTTAAACTAGTTGGTGAGAGTGTACGAGAGAGAGAAAGAGAGAGAGAGAGAGAGAGAGAGAGAGAGAGAGAGAGAGAGAGAGAGAGAGAGAGAGAGAGAGAGAGAGAGAGAGAGAGAGAGAGAGCACTGCTAGTAATAGGAAACCACAGACACGGTGTAATCCTAAGTTTGTCTTCTGAGAAGACAGAAATTAGCAGAGGTGAACTAAGCCAATGAAGGTGTGCACTAGCTTCTTATTGCGACACCATCCAGCCAGCAGCAGAGCTAAAAGTTATTGGCCGGGACCTTCTGTCTCTAGAGAAAAGTGAAGATTCATTCCCTCTTTTACTACAGAAATACTTTCTTTCTCACCAACCTTATAGCTTTAATTTGCAACGAACGTTTTTCTTTCTTTCTTCTTGTGTGTGTGTTTTTTTAATACGATAAAAGAAAGGATATAATATATTTTTTTTTATATTAAAAATTACTTTTTGAGTTCATTCAAGCTTTTAATAATTTGCTACGGCACTTTGCCTCCATACTTCATTATAAAAATGCTTCATTTTTTTTTTTAAGTGTTATAAAAATTTAAAATGAAGATATCTCATCATATAAAAAACGCCTGTTGTCAGAAAGAGAAAGAGTGAGAGAGAGAAATATTTATGATTAAAAACAGAAATGGATCTCTCCAATCAAAATTGTTGCTTTTATTAAAAAATTTAAATTATTATTTTAAGGGTAAGGTAACACACCCAATGTCAAAAATATTTCGACACATGAAACATATCTTAAAATGTTCTCCTCTAACTCCCCTATCAGTATTATAGTTAAAATATTAGGTATGCAAATTTGATCTAGTTTTCAAGATATGAATTTTTTGAAAATTTAACATGGAAGTTCCATTTCTCAATGTTAATTTTAAAAATTCATAACTTGAAAACTAGATCAAATTTGTACACCTGATATTTTAACTATAATACTGATAGGGGATTTAGAGGAGAACATTTTAAGATAATATGTGTGTTGTATGATATATATGTTGCTCAGATCTTCTTATCGAAAGTGAGGACTATTTTAAAAAATTATCAAGGACAGTTGAAATATTTGTGGACTAATTAATGAATAAAAATACATGGTTTTGACGACAAAATGCAATTATCTCACATGAAGAAAATTTTATCACTCCCCCCAAAAAAAATGCAACACAAATTTGCACACATGATGCATTTTAAAGCCAATAATTAATTTTGAGTTCCAATAATCCAAATATATATTTCATTTTGAACACCACTATTTTAATAAATTATTAAAAATAATTCATGTTGGTGATTGCATAATTATTATGTTATTGAATAATGATAAATAAAAGGTACGCAAACATCTCAACATAATTTAAGGAAAATTTCCTTGAATTTTTACCTTGATAACAAATAACAAAGAGCATTATGAAATTTGTGTATAGTATCATGCATTTAATGAGAGGTATTGTCAATTAATTTATTCTGCAGCAACAACAACAAGCAATGGAACAAAAAATAGAAAAATAATGATTTTTAACAATTTCATATTAGCTAATCATTGGGTAACGTTAATTAAGAAATCTGATAATTTTTAAATATTTCATCTAGTTCATATATTATGAAATACTGCTAGACAAATATTTAGTAAAATTAATGAATAATATGTATTATCTAAATAACAAAAACAGAAGGTAAAAATGCTGAGTTTTAATAACAAATTTTCTATTAACCACGATTGTTATAAAATGTAATGTATAACGAAATTTCGTTATTGGCAACAAATATAAAAGTCAAGTCATGTAAAATCGTTAAATCCTGCTATTTTTTTTTTTGTTGTCCTATATGACAAAGCCACCACCTTGTTTATTCTGGCTTATGTTGACTTTGTGTCGGCATGTAGATTCTGTGCAAATAATTCTACAAAACACCATAAAAAATATTACACACCAGGCATGTACTTTTGTAAATATAAGCAAAATAAAAAAAATGATAGTTTAACAGAAAACAAATATTGGGCAAGCATTTGTTATTCTTTTTATGAGTAATGTATAAAATCAGTATGAAATATTATCATGGAATAAGTATTTAAAACAACAAAAAATGTAGCAATATGTCATAAAATCTATTTAAAGATTAAAAAAAGGCGTATATCGTATTTTTATATGACGGTATAGACACTTATACTTATTATTATAATAGAAGGTATAAAGACTTTTTTTTTTTATAAATTTGAGGGTGTAGTAAAATGGGGAATTCTCCTACATTTATTTTAATTTTTTTTTCAGATGCTCTATGCCTTGAAATTAAATGTCTCAAAACAAAAAAGTTTCAATTTTCAAAATTGGAGACAAGGGAATTTTTTAAAAATCTTCCTTGTTTTGAATTTAGCGCCAAAACGTGACGTAGGAACTGCCTAGCAGGCGAATTTTTCCTGCAATAAATTTATATTTTCGATTATCACCATTAAAGTAAACTGATATTAGAGACAAAACTATTGATACTAGGGCAGAAAAACCCACTGATTTCGATCGTGTTAATAAAATTTATAGCCAATCACTACTTGACGTTCAAACTATGATATCAGGCAGTTGTTGTGTGTTAACTAGGGAGTTTCTACGTCACAATTTTCAGGTTTGCGCGCGGGTTGCATACTTTGCCCCTATTCTAATAATCCCTTCAGAGTCCCCAAATTTGAGTTAAAAAAGTTGAAACTTAAGTCAAACTTATTGTTAATATGTACCCTATCATGATATAGTAGTTAAATTAAAATTTGAGTTGTAAGAGAATTCCCCATTATATATTATAACACATTATTATTACATATATTATTATTATTTTACACCGTAAATAAATAAAACTATGTTTTAAATAATTACTCTAATAATAACATTAATTTACACTTATTTAAATAACATTATTTTCTTTGTAATCTCATTTACAATGCATATTTCAATTTTATATATTTATGATAAATTATATTTACAAATATTAGTAAAATACAAAGAAAGCAGAGAATGAAAAGAAAAGAAACCAGTTTCAATAATTATAAAAATACCAGGAATGCATAATAAAAACATGTTCATGTTGTACAAAATATCAAACAATGACATTATATAAGCAAATTTATATATACAAGAATTTTAATAACAATATAATTCTCTTTTCATATAATATAATAATAATTCTCTAGCTTCCTTTCTATTGATATATAAATAAAATATAACTATAATATTGCAATTTAACAGCAATTATTGTAGTATACATTAAACAATAGAATGAAATTTAATATTAATATTTTAAACAATATATTTGTATAAAATAGAAACATACACATGTATAATGTTACACATGTAAATGATTTAACGTTATTGAGGTCAACGAATATGACCTCTTCACTGGTATGCTGATTTAGACCTGATAAAACTGGCTTATACGGTGGTACAACGGACATTCCTGAGTTTTGTTAAATCAGAATAAAACATCGTATTTTCCACTTATTATTTATTTTATCTTTTATCGCGATTGCACGAACGTTATACCCATTGTGTGTAAGGGGATGCTATAAATGCTATAATGGACAACATACATGAAAAGTTTTTATTGCAGAAATGATTAGATGGTACCAAATTATGCTACTCAGATTTTTTTTTCAGATTTTTTTTTAATCCCGGAGCCATTTTTAAATAATTATTGAAAGTTCTGTGATATCAGTTGGCACCCCTAAATCCTTAATAAAAAGGATAGAGACTGGACGCCTATTGACGCCCCTAGGGGGCGTGGCCGCACTTTCAATAATTATTTAAAAATAGTTCTCTGGGTCTCTAAAAAATCTGAAAAAATTCAGAGTAGCATAATTTGGTACCCTCTATTCATTTCTGCAATAAAAAATTTTCATGTATGTTGTCCATTGTGAAACTGCAGCTTAAATTGAACTTTTTCTTCTTGTTTCGCTTTTGATAATAGGCCGTATACACCCACGTACTTAGTAAGTTTGGACTATGTTGTAGTAATGTTAATATAAATTGTTCTTGTGGTTAATTAAGAATTTAAAGAAGGCATTTTAAATTGAAGCGTCGTGCTAAATTTATTGTGTTTTGGGGTTCTGTTTCTTTTAACACCTTAAAAAAAACTATTTTTGTGTATCCTACAGCTGAAGGTAAAATAATATTTAAGCTGTTCTGAGCTGTATATAAATTAAATAGCTATAATAGAAGAAATTCAATTTTAAGTGTCAAATTGGTACAATAAAATACAAAACAAATAATAATTAAATTTAATTGTACTAATAAAGGAAGTCAGAAAAACGTTGCATTATAACAACAAATTATAAAACACATTGCGAGTAAAATATGATAATAATTATATTGATATTCTAGTTTCCAAACGTTTTATTATTATTTAATAAATAATATAATTTTGTTTCTAGGTTTTCAAAAACTATAAAATTGAATTGTATTCCTTTCCTTTTAAATATTATAAGCTTTTTTTCTATACATTAACGTAAAAAGCAACAACAGCAAAAAATAGCATTTTTTCTGAAGTAAAAAATTCCTATTTTTTTTACTGTACAACAAAAGTAAAAGGATATTTGATTATATGTAAGGGCTTGTGTAAAAATTGTGTTTTGCTTTGTGCTATGAAGTAATATGATACATAAAAACACGAGTAAGGACTACATGCCTTTGCTCTTTCGGTGGCAACCCTTGTTCCAACATAACAGATCTTGTCGTACACCTAGGTGCAAAAACAAATAGAATTTTTTGCTTGAAATTTTCCTCTCTTCGAGTGTGCTGTGGGCTGTGGACAAATACGTCTAGTGGACACTTACACATTTTTTAAACTTTTTTATGAAATTTGAAATGTCCATCAGTGGTTGCAAATACAAAATGCAGTCATTTTTTCGGACCCACTTTAAAACTTAAAATTATTCATAAATTTATTTACTCCATTCATACTTCATTCAATTTCTCCTACAATAAAAAAGTGTTTATAAAATAATATTTGTTGAGGTTATAAAATAACACTTAAAAAAAAAGAGTATTAGGAGGAGTTCACACTGAATCAGTCCATGTGAAATTCAAATTATTAATTTTATCCCATGCAGATACAAACATACTACATATATATATGGTATACTGCATGAGTATAGGAAACGCCATTAAAAATCAAACAGACAAAACATAATACAAGCTACAACAGTCAGAAGTTAGCATTTTAATATAATAATTTACACTATAATGCTTAATAAAAACAATTTTACAGCAGTTTTAAATTTTCTACATTTATGAATATCTTTTAACACTACTGGAAGCTTAATAAATTATTATTATTAAAACAAATTTATTCAAGAGCAATTAGGTATTTTATCCATAATTTTTAGTCTTAATTTACAAAGAAAATAATTTTTTGTTTCAATTTCTAGTATTGTGTTCATGTACTTTCTCCTTATAAAAAAAATCAAAATTACTCTTGAAAAAACAAACACTCTAAAATATAGATCAGCTTTTTAACTTCCTATAGAAATCACATTCATAATATAGTAAGCTTTTACACTATATCTACTCTCTTCAGATATGAATGCGAATTTGAATTTTCATGCATGTACTAAAATATGGAATCAGTCATGCAAGTTAAAGCTTAAATACTCCATTCAGTTACAAAATAAAACTTTAATATTGTAAATATAATAATAACAACAAGCTAAACAAATGTTAAAACCAATTATAATAAACGTTACATGACGTGCTATGTAATTATTTACCTGGGTGATATCCGATATCGCTTGTCAGCTTGACATAATTGCTATGTAGAAAATTCTCATCAACAGATTAAGGCAATGATGGTCTTATTATGCTGTTGTATTACAGACTAGAGTACGAACAAGTTAAAAACACATATTATACTGTGTAATAGAACGGTTCCAAACATCGTTATCAAATAAAAAAACATAATAAAAACAACGAGAGAAAATCAATTCCGATTGTAATGTGTTTTTATTTCTGACGGTCTTAAGTTAAACTATTGAATTATAGAATAAAATGAAAACAACAAGAATATTATTTGTTCTTAGTTTTAAATAGTTAATCATTTTGGATATTTTATTGCAAATTTGTGTACACTAAAAACAGTAAAAACTATATAAAACAATAAATAATAGTATTTGATATCTTAAAATGAATACATGGTTTTTATCTTAAAGGTAGACAGCCAGAATTGACTCTGTCTAGTGAAAAGTTCAAGGGGCATCATTGCTTGCTATTTATAAACATATACTCTAAAACACATTTAGCAATTGTAAATAAGAGTATTATAATATATCACATATTTTTTAAATGGATTGTACATACAAGATTTTGTTGCATATATAATATTATAATTATTATACTTCACTACTAAAGCTAAATATATGACGTGCATTATAACGGAAAGTTTAAGTACAGTACTGTATACTTTGTCTCAAAAGTCTCTTGTGTATTGACAAACTAGTAGAATGAGAGAGAGAGAGAGAGAGAGAGAGAGAGAGAGAGAGAGAGAGAGAGAGAGAGAGAGAGAGAGAGAGGAGGTGCAGTGGACAGTAATGCTGTGGGTGGCAGTAGCTGTTTCTCGGCTTACCCACAAGAGCCATGTTTCATACGGACTCTGTAAGAGCACCTGCGCTTCGTTAATACCTGCAACTAGACAATAGTCATATTAATTTTATATTTTCTCCGGAAGTAACCGGAAGTGCAGTTAGTTTTTCTTTTCCTGATCATATTTTGTTAGGCATTTGTATATTTTATGCATTTTAAAGTATTCCTAGATATGCATTTTGAAATTATAAAAAAATTACAGAATTTCAATCACATATTGCTACCTCCGGTTGATTGTCATATAATAATTTTTGTGTGTTTTGCACCAGCTCATCATGCACCAAGTAACCGTATAACAAATATATAAGCACTATGACCGTAAACAATAACCCTTCTCCCTTATATAACAGCCTAAAACTCTCTATAAGTTATGATGTTACTTTAGCTTTACATTAACCCCATTATAGGTCATCAACATATTATCTATATACAAAGGTACGAAATTTTAATAAACATTATTTTAATATAATAAGAATATGGTATTATATAATACAAAAATTTATTATTTTATCTCACCCTTCTTAGAAAACAACATTAAATATGTTATTTATTATAGAATATCTTGAAAATATTTTCTTATTAAAAAAAGGATTTTTTAATATAAAAAATAAGGTTTATTTAATTAAATATTTCTCTACAGAAACATTTATTTTTATGACATCTTATAATACAGTATAATTTACATCACTTTCCTAAGTTTATTAGTAAATAAATACGAGAAATTAAATAAGTTATGTCAAACATGATAACACTGTTAATGTGTTATAGTACACCATTATGTTAGCAGTATATAATACATGGTGTAGTTTTGAAATTAAATAATATACACAAACACATTATATTATAGTTCTTCATCTGATCTATAATAGATGAACTTGAGAGTATGCAATCCTTGCCATTTATAACCCCTTAAAGACTTCAATTTAATTAACTCTCCTGTACAATCTACAATTTTTGAATGCTTAACTGATTAATCTTGATACGAGACTAGATATATAATATACTAGTAAATTGGATACTGCATGTGTATAACTCTATATGAGTTTAACTCCTGATATTATTTTTATGTATACACCATCTTGGCATACAACTTTTTGGACGTACATACTTTAACATTTATTTTCAATATGTATATAATGTAATGAAAATTATGTAAAATAAAAACAAGACGTGGAACAATAATTTTTAAGACCACATATGGAAAATTTATTATGGAAAGAGTATGTGATTATTTAGTACGTAAAGATGAATTACTTGCATGCAAGTGCGTGTTCACTCTTGGAAATCGAGAATTAATATGCCTTACATATTTCATGCACTCGCAACAAAATAAGATTCACAATACTGTACTATCAGAGTATAAAATGCAAAGTTAACATCAGTATTTTGGTTCAGCAGATTTGTGTTTTACCATCGTAAGCTTTAAATTATAATATTGGTGCAACTGCATACATAAATTTTTAAGTTACAAAACTGCAAAAATCAACATTAATTAATGTACTGTATGCTCTGGTGCTCATTGAAGTTGATTTAATTTACGTCCGTGACTTACACAAAATTATGTTCTTTAAAAAAATATACATATTATTTAATATATATTTAATAATTAAATTAATTTGTTACTACAAAAAAATGCATTGAGTTATTATTTTCCTCCCTTTTTTGTTATAAAATATATATTTTTTAGCATTTTTTTTTTTTTTCAGTTAAAAATTGAGAAAATATTTGAATATCCTGTCAGTTAATATGTAACACATGGTGGATAATATCAAAGTATGACGCACCAAAAATAACGTTCGCCATCAGTAGCGGTGGTGGCAGTGCGATATTGCCATGTTGACTTTGCTGAGTGGAATCCCAGCAGCCACCAATGTTTACATAAAACCGGATATCCCGCATCAATGAAGTGTCTCGAAAATCCGACCAAATCCTCTCTACGCTCCGTTAATCTGCAATTTCATTCAAACTTCAACGCTGCATGAAATTAAAAAATTAAATCGATCCAATTTTAAAAGTGGAAGTGTATAATGGAATATAAAAAGTAGAGGGGAAAGAGTTTTAAAAATAGAGGTGACTTAAAGAGCGTATTTTTCAAAAGTGTAGAAAAAGCGATAAAAAAATAAAATTACTTAAAATTTTCTATTGATACACCGAACAGTACAAAATTGAAAATTCCATACCAGGTTATAAAAATTGTAACGTATCTAATTTTAAAAATTGATAAACTCAATATTAACATTACATTAATAATAATTATTTACAGTGAATTATTTATATGATTTTTAACATTTTTTTTATTTTTTAATTATATTTTTAACGTGTAACTAATAATGGGTGGGGGATGGAGATATTATATTTTTAAATTGAATTGTCCCAAATCCATTACTTGTTCATTAGTAGTGCTATAAGAAATTAACCCCCCCCCCCCCATCGGTGTGTACTATATGTACTATTTAATAAGGATTATATCCGCCACCGGCTAATTACTTGTAAATGTAAAATACTTGCATAACTAAAATGATTTGTAAGCATGAATTGAATTTTCTTACATATATCTGATAAGTGTATAAAAAAAATGAGACGCTATCAAAATTTAATGCACTGCTAATGTTCTGTATTTTGTCAATTTAGAAGACAGAGATTCGTTTTTTTCCGTTTATTTTACTTTGCAACCCATCGTTTTATCGAAGATCGATTTTTGGCAGGTAAAAGTGTTGTATTGGATATTAGAATATTATCAATTCAATATGAAAAGACAAAGCATCTCATATAATATTCTCAGCATGTAGATGTTTAATAAATTTTACACGTTTATATTTTTCTCCCTCCTAAGTTTAAAGATGATATGTTGAAATATAGTAATATTCTTCTTATTTCTTATAAATTAATTGTAAATAAACATCTTACAATTACATACTTAAAATATTTTGAATTGATTTGATTTATTTTAAATAAAATAACTTTTATTTTTTTTATTTAAAACATAAAGCTTTCATTAATTACATAGGAAGTATGAATTTAAGCTAGGTTTCATTTTTATTACTGCAACAATAAAAAACACAAAGTTAAGCCTGGTTGTGCGATTACATTTATATTTACATGTGGTATTACATTTAGTTATACTTAAACCAGATCTGAAAACAACATGATAATATAGATACATCTCGAGTCATTCACAATGTTATGTTGTCTGATTTGGTGCAGCTGCATAAGACAAAGACATTTGTAAATTTTGAGGGGAAGTAAGACTATCCTCCAGCCGAGTCATTTCCACCAATTAAGTTCGTGTTTATTTCGTGTCCATAGCAGTGCTAAAAATGAGAAACGGTAAAGTTTCAAACATCTTTTATAAGTTTACATAATATTGAATTTTAAATTAACTGTAAATGGAAATTGAACGGGCATTGTGAACGACAAGAAAAAAGTTTATTCCGTGAATCTGAAAATTCAAACTTATTTTATAAACTGTTTGTTTGCAAACTTTTAAACTATTGGAAAATTTAGTAAGGAAAAAACATTTAAAAACTAGAAAATAAAAGAAAATGAATTTTTTTAAATATGCGGAAGTAAAACTTACATTACAAGAGACAACTTGCTCACAAATTAATTAAATATCAAACATTTGACAACTAACATTAAATGTCATTCAAGGGAGCATTCACAAATGTTTGCTATGTTTAGCAAATAGGACTAGATATTTTAAGTCTCGTTTATAATATTAATTTTTTATCAGTAAGTACGCACAAATTTCTACCTTGAAATATTGAGTCGTATTAAACAATCCATGAGTCGTATTGTTTTACCTCTATAAAAATGTGGATTTTCTTTTTAAATTTCTATACCTGATTATTTAAATAAAATTCAGTGTCATGTACCTTGGAAAACTTCTCTCACCAATAGATGTATTGTTTGTATACCTCTGGACACACCACAAACTTTACTCCTACTTTGTTTGTAAGCATTATCACGCAATCTATGGAGGCGTGGTGAACCAAAACTTTTTTAATATTGATAGACTGAGTGCTCTTCTTAAATCTACTTCATTGCAAATCTGCACCTCTCTTTCTAATGAAGCTGCAGCTTTAGAAAGTGAGGCAAGAGATGTAGAATCAACAAAATTCCCATTTATAAGGGTAGAGATGGTGGTATACCTTGGGACAGTAAGAATGTTGTTTATGTTTATAGTTTCTGTTTGGGGGCGTTGTCAGAATGGAGGTGTGATTATTTTTTGGGTGGAGGGCGGGGGTCTGGAAAATGCTGGAACCGGAAAACCGGAAAGTGTATTTGACTTTATACTTCCAAAAATGCAACTCTGGAGCATGCCTAGTATTGATTTGCAGGATAAAAACAAATACATTATGTAAGCTATGAAAGTTTGTACAATATACAATTCAGTCAGTGTTTCTTAATTATAAGAAGGAAAGTACCGATCACCGATTATTAAATCATATATATAGGTTATCAGAAAGATAGTTTTTATATATATAAACAAATAAAATATCTCAAAATCGTCTCAAAAGATAGCTTCTAATAACAATAAAAAATGTTTATCAATTTCTTTTAATTTCTTAAAAATATTGAAATTTAAATTTGATATATCAAATGATACAGTCTATATAAATTAATTTAGTTCTCTTATTATAAAACATGTAATTAAAAAATATTTTGTATTATAAATGAGACCCCTTAAAAAAAGTATTTTTTTTTCTTGATACCTTCTTCTTGCAAATGAATATTTCTTTAGCCTCAAGCATTTCGTTCTAACAATTGTCTTCACTTGTGTGCCATCCTGGAAAAAATAATATCTTTACTTCCTTTTCTCTCATTTTTTTTACAGACCATACATTTATACTTTTGAACGTTATTTCAACGCCAAAGCCAGAATATAAAAGGAAAAGAAAATGTGGGTTTATAGATGCAGAAAGAAGTTGAAAATAAAAATGAGATCTTAAATATATATAAAAAATTTGAATTGGAAGAAAGAATGATGGATATTTTCTTATGATTGCCTCCTCATACGTGGAGGTGCTCCAACCTGCTGGAATGAAGTTAACTTTAAAATGAAAGTACATTTACCGACAGCAAAATTGGATCTCCCGAAATGGTATATTCAAAATTGACAAGTTAAGCCTTGCAATTGAAGCCAATCGTCAGAATATAATATAATTAATATAATGATATTTGGGAGGTTAAGCATGTAATTGCCTATATAGAATATAATATATTATATTCACAGTATATTTTATAAGTAAATAAATGTTTCCTTCAGATTAAGTTACCAATTATGAAGAACCAAGTACCAAAACTATTAAAACATTCCAAAATAAGCTAAATTTTTATGTCAAACTCTGTACTTTTTAATATTTTTTATTCGTCTATTTTTTTCCCATTTCATCGGCTGAAATTTGTAAGTTCATATTTTTTTAATGTAACTCTAAACCTGTTTCAATATAGAGCTCAAATTTCTAAGTAGTATAAAAAATTGAAGTTATAATATGACTCTTATATTCGAAGCCGACGAGCAAAATATAAATTGCCTTTTTTTTTTTTTTTTTTTTTTTTGTAAAAAAATACTTCGAATTTAATCATTTAATTCCAGAAAAAAAAAATAAATATTTGTTTAGCAATGTGATTTATCAAGCAAGGTGACATAATTACATGAGTGATCAATTAAGTTAACATTCTCGATTGACTGAACTTAAAGTAAAGGTAAAAAAATGCTTCATTTTTCCACTTCATTTCCTTTTTCTCCATTATTTTCATTACTTATTTTCAGTACTAATTGATTAAATTCAATTTATATTTACAAAAGTCTTTCTTTCATTACATTTCTGTAATTAAAAAAGTACATTAGAAAAGTCTACAAAAAAAAGTAATAAACAAAATTAATTGAAGTGTGTTTTCATTTCACACCAAGATTTTGATTACCTATAGATGATGTGAGCTGCAAGTTAATTATTACTTAAAATTTAAGTCACGTGATCATTCTTGAAAGAATAAAGTCTATTATTATTCCATGAAATTTCATTTCTATTGTATTTTATATATATATATTTTTTTTTTGGTACCCATTCATTCTAGATGATATAAAATATTATTGTATTTTTTGTTCATCTTATAAGAAATGTCATATCATGGCACTGATAAAGTACTTTCAACGTTTTATTTTAAATCAATATTTCTCTATACGTGTGAGACTAAGTAGAACTGTAATAACACAATTCTAGATAAGAGCAATAGAAGATATAATATTTTTTTATTATTATTTTCACATGAAGACGCGATGGCACTGTACATTTATCGACATTATGAATGGGTTTATACTTTACCAAAGGAAGATATAAGTTTTGCTGACATAAGTTTTTTTGTTTAATTTATTATATATAAATATTATTAATATAAACATTCAAGAAAAAATATATAAAATAAATAAAATGTTGTACCTTTTAAAAATGCTATCGTAATTCTTAAATATATAATACTTAAAGTCTTTCTTTCATTACATTTCTGTAATTCAAAAAGTACATTAGAAAAGTCTACAAAAAAAAAGTAAAATAAAATAGAACAATGTACTGTAATGAAAAATTTGTTGGAAATATTTGTTATTATATTAAACAAATTGCATGCATGGCAATACCCAAAAAATTATTTTAAGTAATTTTCTGATTATCCATAGGTGTACATTACATTATAAATGTGTATAGTTAAAACTTCGATCTCAAATATATATATATACATTTTTAAAAAGGTATTCACCCCTATGAGCTTGGAGCTCGAGGCGTAGTAATGGATAGAGATAATAGAGGGAAGGATGGTACATTTAGGATGCATGACATCCTCCACCATACCTGACCATCTTGATTTGTACTTGTACAGTTTCCTCAGCCACAATTAGGCAAGTTCTGATATGGATATATTTGTCCCAGTGATAAACGTACCACCAAATCTTAAAAGGCCATCTCGTTTAAAACTACAGCAAGAAAGGGAAAAAATTATTCAGTTGTTTTAATTTACTCAAATGTTACATAAGCACCCATTTCCAGTTTAAAAAATAAATATAGATTTTCAAACCTTTTTAATTATAAGTAGAAACTTTGTGATGCCTCTTCTTAAGTTACAATAAATAAACAAAACCCGAAAAGAACGGTCACGTAATTACGAGGAGAACCTACTTTGAGTTTCTTTTAATATGCCAATCAATTATCCTAAATAATGTTGTAACAATTTTTTGTGTTGGCAAATGTTGACAAGAAAAAACTAACAAGTACGTGGAAAAAAAAAGATATACGTTGAAGTGAATTGAAGCGAAGGTAGGACATTTTTTTTTTTTTTTTACAACGAACTCTACCAACCAACGTTTGAAACTGAAAAAAAAAAACATGACTAGACACTGCGCGCCTATTTTCTTTTTTCATACAAACATGAACATAAATTCGCTTTTTTTTTTTGTTCTTCAGTAAATTAATAAAAATCGCTTCAATTTTCAAATGGATTTTTATATACAGATTATAATAGTTTTGTATTACCTATAATTGGGATAAAAAAAAGTTTGTTAAAGATATACGTTTATCGTGATATCTGATAGCAACGTAGCACAAATTTGGATACAATCTATTTGAAATTTATTGCATCTTATTTTGTTCTGAGGACCTCAAGTTATGTATGTATTATCAATTTTTTCTCAATTTTTAGAACCCTCTAACATCCTCGAAATTGAGGTTAAAACTGTGTGACTGTAACGCCTTTTTCCATGCTTGGTTAAATATTTTCATGACTATGACGTCATAGCATTTTATAGCACTATTTTAAGGGTGTTAGAGGGTTAAAAATATCTTTCAAAAATTAAAAATATAATAAATAATTTAAAGTTCTCTATCCAAATATGCAATACAAAATAATTTAGGTTGTCTATTGCGCACTTGCTGTGATATCTTATGGTAGCCATCTTTGTTACGTCATAATGCATTGAATTCATTCAAAAACATGACTGCCATGAGATTGTTTAAAAATGACGTCACATTGCTGCGTCAATACTCCTTCAGTTGAATTATATAATAAAATCTGAAATTGTTACAATTCTTTTTTAAATATAATTGCAGTATTTTATATTTAAGAGTTTAATGCATTTTTAATTTTTGTACATTATGCTCAAATCAGCTGTAATTACTAGATATTGTATTATGTTATATTTAATAATTAATTTAAAAGTAAGTTGTTGAAAGTACTGTTGATAATTTTTTATCTATAGTGTATTGTTATGTATTGTATATTATAGAATTTTACTTACATTATATAATAAAAATAAAATAGTTTTATGATGTTTTAATGTAAAATTATTACTCACTTTGTTTTTTTTTTAATTAAATATAATTATATGTATAATTATATGAAAATTATTCCAATTTACCCTTATATTCTTCCTTACTTCATTTGATATATTAAAAGTTAATATTACTGTTTAAATTTATGAGTGACGTAAACGAATTCCCTGCAGTTTTAGTTCATACTCTAATGCCTTAGATATTAACTGAATTCGTGCACTGCTGTTGCCACCATGCAGGGTGTAAGTTACACACTTTAAAAGCCATCTTTTATCCTCACATTTTTTTTTTTACATGAACGGAATTAATTACCGAGTGATGTGACTGCAAAATTCCTCGTACGTAGCACAGACACAAAATGTCCCTTTAACTCACTTTGCACACAAAATTAGCAGCACTAAAAATTTCTTCCTTTTTTTATATCTCTTCCATACACATTTCTCTTTTTCTCCCTTTCTTTTTTTTCTTTTACTTTTTTATGTTACTTTTTTTTTTAATCAAAGACAAATTTTGTTCGTTGAGTCTGGCTTAAATATTTAATGTGAGTGGATGGCTGGATGGTTTATACGTATACGTAAAACGTCAGAGTTATCACTGAAAAGAATTTTTTTACTATATTTATTTCTAAAAATAAAAAAGTTACTTTACTGATACTTTCGTCGTATAAATTCACCTTTGAATGCATAATACAATTACAGACCTTTTAAATTTTTAAATTAATATATCATTTCATTTCTATTCACATAAATGATTATTAAATTTGTGAAAGAAGTTAATTTTAGTAAATTGGATAAAATTATATTTGTACAGTTATTATGTTTTACTTCAATAAATTAAAAATTTAATCCAAATTATTATTAATCTAGTAAAACAAATAGCTTGAGTTTCCCTGTTGATTTTGTCGTGTTAGTGTATTCAAGTTCCAAATTACTACTTCCCGTTTATCTTTAATTTTCAATAAGGGTTATATTTCCTGTTAAGCTATATAATAATGAACCTTCTTGAAGGTGGAAGAATGTGATAAAAGATAACTTTTTCTTCTAAAGCCTAACATCAATTTACAATCTTCAGTCTATTATGTCATAGTTTTAAGTGGTGAAGGCTTTGGATTACCAATTTCCATAAGGCTTAAAGGTGCATGTAAGTTATATATAATTTATTATTCTCTTTCACCCGATATTATCAATTTCCATCTAGTGCTAATTATTTACCTTATTTTTCATCGATATGTATATAGGAATTTGACATGTGACGTCACAGAGTCAAATTCCAATATTTATCTCGATTAAAACTGAGGTAAATAATTAGGAAACTTGAACATTGATATAGTGTCAAGAAAAAGAGAATAATTTTATCTTCATTTTAAAGTAGAGTGAGCGATTGCATTTTTTTTAATATTTGATTTTCTAAAAATAGTTTAAGCTGCCCTCTATTGAGAAATGGAAACCAAAAACTTCCATCTCAAATAGTTTCACCACAAAAAATTCCCAAAGTTGGTGTTTCGGAAGCCTTATGAAACATAAAACCGCGTTTTACTCCAACATTTTCTGAACTATGCTACCATTTAAAAAATACCTACGTAATCTATGATGAATTCTTTAATGGATTTTTCAATAAAAAATTTTTTTTATGGAGCCGTTTTTTCGGAAAAAAATCTTTAAGTTTTTGCGGGTTAATTCCCATAAGGATTTTCATGATTTCTTTCCAAGAAAACGGCCCCGTAAAAAAAATTTTTTATTTGAAAATTCATTAAAGGATTCATCATAGACTGCGTAAGTATTTTTTAAATGGTACCATATTTCAGAAAAAGTTGGAGTAAAACGTGGTTTTATGTTCCATAAGGCTGCACGTTAAAGGCCTCCGAAACACCAACTTTGGGAATTTTTTGTGGTGAAACTATTTGAGATGGAATTTTTTGGTTTTCATTTCTCAATAGAAGGCAGCTTAAACTATTTTTAAAAAATAAAATAATAAAAAAAATGAACTCGCTCACTCTACTTTAACATAGAAAAAAAAGTACATTTTTATTCTATGATTTTAACTTGAAATTTTTAATTAATTAATTAAATTAATTAAATATTGTCACGAAGTGACATTGAGTTGTTGCTATAAGCAATTAAACAACTATAAACTGATTATGTTTTGATTGAGATATCGAGGCCGGCAGACATGCCGACTCGACTATCAAAACATAACAAAAGCCAGGAAGTATTTGCAATACGTGCAAAATACTAAATCAACCAATATTGCCGATATAGTGTTTATAGTTTGGTGACCTCCAGGCCCTAACTATAAACTATTTCGGTGGTATAAAGAGGCCGTGGCCGTGGCCCAGGACAAGTCCTAGTTGGAGACTCTCCTGGGTTCACAGCAGTGGTCCTCTGGTGTCTGGTCTGGCTCTTCGGCTATTCAACTCTACGCTTCGCTGTCATGGTGAGACCGTATGGGATTAGAGCTATTGGAGACATTGCTATTCTCGACCTTAAATGAATAAACCTGACTATTGTTTCTACTATAACCTAGTCTCTGTCTTTCATTATTATACAACCCTTAACCTCCAGTTAGGGTCCTGCTAGGGTAATCACTTATCCCCTTCAGGGGTTCGTGACATATGGTGGAGGTCCGGGTATAAAAAGAACCATATATTCTATATTCTAAAAATTTGCTGTTTTTTTTTTCTTTTCTTCAAAGTTTACGCCTTTTATGTTTTTTGTATGGTTCTATACTAACTGGAATAGTAATGGATTTGTTGAGTCCATGAAAGTTAGGGGTTGATACCATAATTGATTGTTTGCAGAGACAAATTATGTTTAATGTTATTATTTTGCAGTAAAATTGTTTGATTGTCTTTAACGTGCGCGTAAGTGGTTGATAAATTTAAATTATATACATAACGCTTCTGTATTGTTAGAATGTCTGCTTTACGCGTGCACGGTCGTGTTGGTTACCACCAAACGGGAATTATTTTTGATGACAATTCAGATTTAAGTGTCATGGATTCTTTTTTTGTTCAAGACGATTATTTCATGAGATCATGCGGGGTTTCAGTAACTTATGGTGGCAGAACGTTTGAGATTGTCGGTTTTAAAAGGATTTTGGTTTCTTTTGGTAATTTTCATGTTTTTCATAATGTGGGAATTATTGATAATTTTGAATTAGGAGTAATTTTAGGACACGATTTTATTTTTCAGAATGGTATTACTTTAGATGCCAGTCACCGCCGCGTAAAAATATCGGTGGTTGCTACCCCTATTGATATTAGTTAATTTATTTATTTGTTTTGATGAGTTTTTTGTTACTTTTAAATTTAATTCCATGGTTTTTCTTGTTAAATATTTTTTGTTAATATATTTTATATTAGTTCTTATGTATTTATAGGTTAATTTAGCTTATGGGGAATGTATTAAATTTAGTTTTTTTTAATTTTTATGGTTAGTTACACTGTTTTTTTTTTGTATATTTTATAAATTAGTTGTACGTTTTGAGCTTGGCATGATCAAGTATATTAGACTTATTTATTTTTTAGGTTATTGTTTATTTTTTTTGATCGTTTTTTTTACTAGATGAATGTCATCAAATTTGAATTCTTCAACGGTGAGTGATGAAATTGTTGATTTATTGAATTCTATTTTCTCTGATAATTCTGTATATTCAAGTAACATTTGTGATATCAGTCATACATTAAATAAAAATGGAGAGATGGATGCTGCTATATCATCGCCATTACGGCGTAGTTTGAGGTTGCAAGGAATATCCTCAGAGCCTTTAGAATTAAATTACTTTCGGAGGACTCGCAGTTCATCTTTGGGGTCGCGTCCAACGCTAGATGCTGAGATCAACAGTCAAGGTAAGTTTCCATCTTATGAGTCTGTGGAATTTTTTAATGGAAAATTAATTGATAAGGAGCAAGGATTAACTAATAACGACCTAGGAATTGTAAAACACGTAACTTTTTCTACGGAACCTGATGATATTTTTTCTTCCGAAATTTTTGATAATCAATCCGATGTTATTGGACTAGATGATACTAATATTAATAATTCAGGTCATTCAGATAAGGAGCCCGAAATATTAACTGTAGGGGAGAAAATCGGGGTCTCTTTTCCGTCAGCGGGATCTAATTACGAAAATTTGATAGACTTAATTGATAAAAAGGGCAATATGGCGAATTTGACGGCGGTACCAATATTAGATCCAGGTATTTTTAGGGGGACACAACAAGAAAGTATGAAGAGGTTCATTGAAAATTTTGAGCTTATGGCTCAGGCTAATAAATGGGACGAGAATAATAAAAAAGCATACTTTCCTTGTTGTCTTAGGGATTCAGCTGGTCAGTGGTTTGGTAGTTATAAGTCGGGAATAACTGCGGAGCAAGATACGTGGGAAAATTTGAAAAAAGCGGCGCTAAAAGCTTACAAAGCAGTAGCACATGAGGAGATTACGGAAGTTAGGCTTTTATCACGCATACAGGGAGATAGTGAATCAATTGAGAGTTATTATTATGATGTTTTGGACATGTGCCGTCAAATTGATCCCAACATGTCTGAGGCTGCAAAAATTAAGCTGATTTTTCAGGCCATATGGAGAGACTTCGGCACGTTTTTGAGAGGATCAGAGATTCCGGCCTGAAACTGAAACTTTCAAAGTGTCATTTCGGCTTTTCTGAACTTAAAATTTTAGGCTTTTTGGTTTCGGCAGCTGGTATTAAGCCTGACGGGAGCAAGGTGAATGCCATTTCGGATTTTCCGCAGCCGAAATGTGTTAAGGACGTGCAAAAATTCATGGGCATGGTTAATTTTTATCGTGCATTTATTAAAAACCTCTCTATAATTGCTCGCCCATTGCACGCCTTAACAAAGAAAGGGGTTGAGTTTCAGTGGGGTTCAGATCAGCAAGAAGCATTTGATATATTAAAAGAGAAGCTGATTTCGGCCCCAGTGCTGGCACACTACTCACCAACTGCTGAGACCGAGTTACATGTTGATGCCTGTGGTACTGGGATTGGTGCTGTAATATTACAGCGTGGGGAAGACGGAAAGATGCATCCAATATCATATGCCAGCCGAACTTTAGTTGGTTCCGAAAAAAATTGGACAATTTCAGAAAAGGAGTGTTTAAGTGTTGTTTGGAGTTTATACAGATTTCGGCACTTTATCTATGGTATGAAGATTAAGATTGTTACAGATCATCATGCACTTTGTTGGCTGAAATCGATTCGCGACCCAGTTGGCCGTTTAGCACGCTGGTCCGTAAAATTGCAAGATTTTGACTACGACATAGTGCATAAAAAAGGTTCGGCTCATACAGATTGTGATACCCTATCGAGGTATCCTGTACCTTGCACTGAAACTTTTTCCGACGAGGTTCAGGATGTTCCCACGTATATCATGTTACCAACGGACCTGGCTGATTTACAGCGCCAAGATGGAAGTTTATTGGAATTAATTCAGGCTATAGAAGACCCAGAGAGCGGCAGTATGATGCTGCAGAGACAGGCTAAAAATTTTTGCTTACAGGAAGGAGTTTTGTACAGAAAGAATGCAAAAGAAAATGGAAATTTATATTTGACAGTTATACCATCATCATTAGGGAACGAAATTTTATTTAGCTGTCACGACGAGCCTCTTTCAGGACATTTGGGATTTGCAAGGACATATAGCAAAATTTCAGAGCGATTTTTCTGGTTCGGAATGCATAAAGATATTAAACGTTATATCAAGACCTGCCATGATTGCCAATCGAGGAAACGTTCTCCACAAAAACCAGCTGGGCTGTTGCAGCCAATACCCCCTGGACAACCATTTCACCGGATTGGGATCGATCTTTTGGGTCCTTTTCCTCTTAGTAAGCGAGGAAATCGTATGATAATTGTTGCTACGGATTACTGCACTCGGTGGGTGGAAGCACAAGCCCTCCCGAACGGAACAGCGGAACAGGTGGCAGAATTTTTGGTGGAGAGAATCATCTGTCGTCATGGAGCGGTATCAGAGATTTTGAGTGATCGGGGGCGTGTATTTCAGTCTAGCCTGATAAGAGAGCTTATCAAGAAGATCGGTAGTCGCAGCACATTTTCAAGTGGGTATCGGCCCGAGACCAACGGTCTCACGGAGCGCTGTAACAAAACTATCGCGACCATGATGTCATTTTATGTGTCAAGTTCACAGGATGACTGGGATTTAACTTTGCCTCACATAATTTTTGCGTATAATTCGACAAAACAAGACACAACGCAGGAATCTCCATTTGTGCTTGTATATGGACGAGATCCAGTACTCCCATGTGAAGCAGAACTTGGGCGTCCATCACAGAACGAGGCGGTGGAGGACTTCCGTCAGAGAGCTGAGTTAGCGAGACAGTTGGCTCGAGACAGAATACGGGCAAAGCAGGTTAAAGATAAGCAACGTTATGATGCTAATCACAGACATGTTGAGTTTCAGGCTGGTGATTTAGTGACTATCTTCACCCCGGTTCGGAAGGTCGGCCGAAGTGAGAAGTTACTTCATAGAAATTTCGGCCCTTATGTTGTTGTATCTAAACAATCTGATGTTAACTATATAGTACGTCGAGGTCATG
The DNA here is from genome assembly GCA_949825025.1 of Siphlonurus alternatus. Lineage (NCBI taxonomy): Eukaryota > Metazoa > Arthropoda > Insecta > Ephemeroptera > Siphlonuridae > Siphlonurus > Siphlonurus alternatus. The sequence goes on from OX463778.1 coordinate 21,532,819, forward strand.
GAGCTAGAGCTAAAGATGATGTTGTGCATGTTAGTCGCATGAATCCGTATTTTGCACGCTAAAATAGAATTTATTTCAGGGTACCATGTTTCGGCACCACGGCCATGTTTTGGTCGTTATCATCTTGTGTTGGGCTCTACGGGACGTCACCTCATCGGATTCGGCCAAGGGAGACAAGGTGCTCTCGCCAGAGTTACCAAGCTCTCCTCTGCAGGCGTCGACGTTGGCCTGGACTCATGGACTGCATGTTGTTCGAGTCCAGTCTTCAACTGCATCGCAATCCCCTATCGTGGCCCGAAATGGTGATACGCTCTCTTCTACATCATCAAGCGTCCATTCATCCGGACTCACAGGACTTATGTTAACGGAAGAGTCCGTTGCCCCACGAGTCCCCTTCAAGGAGATGTTAGGAATTCACACTTCGGAAGTGCGAAATGTCAATTCGGCCAAAATTCCCCTGGAAGAGAACTTTGTTGACTCACCAGTGATGGACTTCAGTAACCAGGAGTCTCCCATATGTGGCAGAGTTCCAAGGTATTTAACTGGAGATTTACCCCTAACCCCTTCTCGCCAAGAGAAAATTTTGTCCCGTATTTCGGCTGGAGCACATTGGCAACGTATTCCGGACTCAATAGTGTATGAAGCAAGCATTCCCCTAAATTATAAAACTGTATGGGCTAAACCACCATTTTCAATTCATTCTTACTTGAGTTCAAATGATAATCCTATTTGTAAAGACTTTAAGTTAATGTGTAACCTTACTACTAAAATATCTGAACTTAATTTGAGACTTGAGCAATCAATTACAGCATGGTGGGACAATACGGGCAGAGACAAAGAGAATTTTAATACTTTAAGAATGCCGAGAGCTCTTAATTTTGTCGGGGATATGCTACATTGGTGCTGTGGTGTGGTAACGACATCAAACATTAAAAACTTAAAAATTAATTATAAAGGTTTAGAGTCCGTCCCGGAAAATGTGAAAAGTGCAGTTTTAAAAGACCACTCTATGTTGCTTAATGTGTCGAATACTTTAATTTCATATGATAAACTAAATGAAAAAACATTGAATGATACATTTAAGAAACTTTTGTTTTTGAAAAATAATTTTAATAAATTAAATGATAGAGAAAATGAATATGAGCGTAAACTTGTTGATGGCATTCAGTTACTTTTGGTATCGACTGTACAAAATTTGGAACGAAATTTTCAATTATTTGATGTTATAAAGAAATCTGAAATTTTGAATCAGTGCAGAAACAAAAAAATTCCAACTTCAATCGTTAATTATGTAATTTTACGAAAAGATTTATGGCTACTTCAAAATAATTTAATTAAACAAGGATTCGAGTTAGCCATACCTCTTTCTGATATAAGTCGTTATTTTATGTTAGATATAGCAAGTTGCATCATGAGTGAGAATGAAATATTTATCAGCATTAAAGTACCGATAAGACAGATTGATAAAAATTGGAAGCTCTTTCAGTTAATTAATATTCCATTTTCATGGGAGAATCAAACATGCTCACTCATGCATGATATGGTATATCTAGCAGTCAGTGACGATGGAGCTACTAAAAAGACAATTACGGGAGTAGCATTACATCAATGTCGACCTTATGAGGATACTTTGTGTTTTCTACCCAAGTATTCTACAAACTCATTATATGGATCTTTATGTCCATATAAATTATTTGATGGAATGTCTGTTGCTGAAATTAATAAATACTGTGCATTAAAATGTCAAAAAGGAAGTCCCGTAATTGTTTCTGAGCTCGAATTAGGTCTATATACTATTACTAATCCATTAAGTAAAATGTATTTAATATGTGGTAATTCTAGTGAAGAGGTAATAATTGATAAAAATATTGTTGTTTTTGGTGCTGTTGAGGTACATATTCCGTGTGATTGTGAGTTGAAAGTTGATGAGTTTATTACAATCCCAAAAATTTTTCCTTGTCCAGAATCTGTTCCAAAAAATTTAAAAATAACACATGTTATTCCAGCAATTTGGACAACATTAGAAAATTTAAAAGTTGGCGCGCTTACTCCTCACAGTGACTTGGAATTTTCAGATTTTACAAATATTGTAGACAAAAACTGGATTTATAATGCTCCACATTTAAATTTATCTTTAATAAATAATAATAAACAATTTAATGATGAGATGGATTTGCTGAAGAACGAGAATTCTGGTAATTTAATAATGGATTCTAATCCTTGGTATGCAGGATATAGTAACTTTGAATATCTTGGTCAAATTTTGTTTTCAATGCTTTTAATCTATATTATTTTGCGAAATCCTTGGCTAATTTTTGCTAATTTACCTCGTCCAGCAGATGCGTCTCATGCCGGAGAAATAATAGATGAGATATGTTTGGCAATTCTAGCATTATTATTTTCAGTTTATATTGTTTACCGTTTGTGTAAAATTTGTAAAAAGAAATTTTCTAAAAATAGCAATTTAGATCAAGTAGAAGCTTTGCTAATTATTGGAGCTAAAGATGTAAAAAGAGTAATTTTAAAAGATAATCAAAAATTAGAGGAATTGATTGATGTTGAGCTCAATGAGAATGCAGTAGAGCTACGTAATCATGCTAATGAGTAAAAAATTTTGTGTTTTAAAATTAATGTGAGTAAAAGAATTAGCATGAGAGAAAGAGAGAGAGAGAGAGAGAGAGAGAGAGAGAGAGAGAGAGAGAGAGAGAGAGAGAGAGAGAGAGAGAGAGAGAGAGAAAGAGAGGGTAAAAGGAGATGAAATGAAGTGTAAGTAATAATGTTATATAAAAAAAAATAATAATAATAATAATAATAAATGTAAATCATTGAAAAGAGAGTTAACTTAGAATAAATGTAAATTGATGTTTTAAGACAAGTAAAAAATAATAAATAAGTAAGTTAGAAGCAGAGAGAGAGAGAGAGAGAGGGAGTAAGAGAGAGAGAGAGAGAGAGTAAGAGAGAGAGAGAGAGAGAGAGAGAGAGTGAGAGAAAAAGAGAAAAAAAAAGTAAAATAAGAAAATAAAAAAAAAATAAAATAAAAAAAAAAAAAAAAAAAAAGAGTAAAGATAAAAAATACATTAAACTTGATATATAAAAAAAAATAATAATAATAATAATAACTTGATTGGGAGTTAAAAACAAAACAAAAAAAAAATAATAATAATAATGATAAAAGAGTTTGTTGAGTTAAAAAATTAAAAAAAAAAAAAAAAAAGTTATATATTAATTATGATTTTCAATTATTATGGATTTCTCTATTTTTTATCACTTCATGGGTTTTGCTATTCTTATCTTTTCTAAATGACATTTAAGTAAAGATTGTACTTTGGTTTGTTTCGAGTTTAAAAATTATATTTATTTTTTTTCTTATTCTTATGGAAGTTTTGAAGTAAAAAATATTTCTATAATTTTGTGAGCAATATTAGAAAAATTATGACTTTAACATGGATATTATGTGTATAGTTTCAGTGACTTATAATTTATTGATTGATTAAATAATGGTTTTAAAAGTGGTTATATTAAAATATGAGATGAAAATTAATTGGGCCCTATGCCATGATAAATATGTTGATACTGTAATATGATGATTAAATGATTAAATGATAACGGATTTATGATAGATTGTTTGCGCAATAATTAAGATAACTTATAAGAGAGAATACGAATTGGGATGTTGTATTAATAATATTAGATGTGCTCAGCTAGGGAAAGTTGTCTATGTACCTAGTATGGAGTAAATAAAAAAAATGAATATGTGTTAAACAGATCATGATTGTCAATATTAGCCATTTCAGAATGAGAATTTATTCATGTTTTAAAGTCATATAAATTATAATTCAGTTTGTTTGAGTTTGAGAACAATAATGTACTGCTTTGTAATTTTCTGTAATCACCTTTTATAATTTCTTCAATCGCCTTTTATTCCATACGGCAGTAACTTCTATAATTATTAATTAATTTATTAATTAATAATTATTACAACAAGTCATCGGGGCGATGACTTTAAAAGCGAGAGTAATGTCACGAAGTGACATTGAGTTGTTGCTATAAGCAATTAAACAACTATAAACTGATTATGTTTTGATTGAGATATCGAGGCCGGCAGACATGCCGACTCGACTATCAAAACATAACAAAAGCCAGGAAGTATTTGCAATACGTGCAAAATACTAAATCAACCAATATTGCCGATATAGTGTTTATAGTTTGGTGACCTCCAGGCCCTAACTATAAACTATTTCGGTGGTATAAAGAGGCCGTGGCCGTGGCCCAGGACAAGTCCTAGTTGGAGACTCTCCTGGGTTCACAGCAGTGGTCCTCTGGTGTCTGGTCTGGCTCTTCGGCTATTCAACTCTACGCTTCGCTGTCATGGTGAGACCGTATGGGATTAGAGCTATTGGAGACATTGCTATTCTCGACCTTAAATGAATAAACCTGACTATTGTTTCTACTATAACCTAGTCTCTGTCTTTCATTATTATACAACCCTTAACCTCCAGTTAGGGTCCTGCTAGGGTAATCACTTATCCCCTTCAGGGGTTCGTGACAATATAGAGAGCCGCAGGTCAATTGCACAGGCAACATCGCACTAAGTATGGCTGGGCGGGAGGAAGGGGGAGCGAGTTACATATATGGAGAAGAGGCAGCAGTGTTGTCAGGCGATGAACGTGACGTCACGTTCCTCAGGTCACGCTATTCATAGGGCGCTTACCCTGGGACACTCGCCACCGTACGGCATGTATTCATACTCAGTTGATGGGTAAGGTTTGATGAAAAAATACTTATTTTTAGGGTCCCCTGTCCCTTTAATATTTAAGACATCCTAGCTACCAATAACAGAGCTTAGTCACTTACAATTAGCTTCAAACGTAAAGTTTATCACATTAAATATGGCTTTAATATAACCACAACGATGTTCATAAAAGTTAAATGCTATATGCTATATTTTTAAGTTACATCAAAGTAATAAAATAAATCAAGTTTTATTTAAAACTTTATAAAGTGACGTATAATTAAATATAAAAGAGTAATTTTCACAAGAAAATTAATACAATTCTTCTCTTAGGAATTTAACATCATTGTAAATTCAAGTGAAAATATTTCTTCTTTTTTAGAGTTTGGACCTCTTGAGAATTTCGCACTTGAAATGCAATTACCTGAGTAATTCCATGCTTATAAGCTTTTGCTATGACTATATAGTCTTATAATAAAAGGTGAATTTCATTTATTCTTAACATTTAAAAAAAAAAAAAAAAAGAAACACAGATGAAAAGAAATAAAGAAAAAGAATGTATTCAGTTCACGAAAATTAACTTTGTGGCAAGAAAGTTTGGTGAACGTTCATTTGCATGTTTCTCAGCGAGTCCCACGTGACTACGTCTGAAGGGATCGCCAAGAAAGAAGCAGCGTTGTCACAGAACGTGTCGCAACTTGCTACCAACTACACTCGTGCCACCGCTTTACAAGACAATCTTAATTTATTAAATTGTACAACATATTCATGTTATTTTTTGTCACGTTCAAATAATTATTATGTAAAAATTACAAAAAATTTATCTGTCAATATTTATATGAAAAAATATACAGAGCATTAATCTTATTTAAATCAAATTTAATTTATAATGAATTTAGTAATGAGATTTTGATTCTCACATATTTAGTTGGTATTAAAACTAGATTAATTTCATTCAAAGGGTCATAGTCATATAATAAACTATTCAAAATAACTCTTATAATATCAAATGGATAATATTTAATTACAGTGAATGCATAATTATTAATTAAGGAAGAGTTAAAAGCTAGGAATAATGTTTCATAATTATTACTACATCGATATTCCCATGAAATATGCAGGTCTGCATTCTCATGAGGACCACTACAAAATGAATAAGTTTAAAATATATATTAAAAACACAAAATAATATATATATATATATATATATATATATATATATATATGTTTATATATATATTGCTTTCAACTGAACCCTAGTACAGGGTACTGGCCACAATTAAGTGACTGAATTTAACCTGCCGGCTCTTCGCAGACCCTACTTTTGTGGATCCCTTCCAAACCGGGGCGAGAAATGATCATTCTTAACAATTTTATTGTATTAATTTTTATGTTCATCTACGGTCTCATATTCTCTCTAGAAATTTAAACACATCATTTCAGTAAACAAAGAGCGATTGATTAAACAAAGTCATTTTTATCGTGTATGCACATAAGCGTAAAATAGTATATATATATATGACAATTCTGGAAACAGTAATCTGCTTGACTACAAAATCCATAAGCCACAACATACATAAAGTGATTTCCCGGTTAATAAGGTTTATGGTGATGCAAAAAACCCACCTGTTTGACCGTTATTAAATCCTGGTCACCAAATCTGTTTGCGTGTCTCGGTATAACATATAAAGTATCATTGATAAACATGAAATGATTATAATTCCCATCAACTAGTAATGAATATTAAACCAGTGGGATTTAAACACAATTATTTTGTAGCTAAATGTTTACAAACGAGACATGTAATATATAGTATTAAGCTAAACGAACTTTATAACCACAATATCAAAATAAAACAAACATGCGTAGACTATTGATTTCTATTCGTATAAAATTAAATCTAATTTTAGAAACTGTAAATTATTGCTGTCATTTGGATACAATTGCAATTTCAACAGTAACGGCAACTCACATACAGCTTTAGAGACAAATCTATATACGCAAAATCGCAAGATTATTTATTTAGAGTGTTTTAAAAATGATAAACAGAAGCAGGAATGAAACCTTTCATGTATTACAGGATACTGCAAGATTGCAAGAGCAATCGTCCCAATTGTCCTTCCTTCGATAATTATGCACTTATATAAGAGAAATTAAAAAAAACAATGGGTTTTTTGTAGTTAACAGAGTTAAACACTACGACTTATTTCCGCTTTGCTGTTGATCTCCCTGTTGACAATGCACGTTCCCCTAATTGCCGAGTATCTCTCTCCCTTTCTCTCTTTTATGTCTCTGTGTCTCTTCCAGCCAAAATAAAGTCTAATTGCCTAACATTTGATAGGCAAGCAGAGGAAGAGTAAGTGTGTGACATTGATAGGACCTTTAGTAAGTAATGGCTAATTACAATCTATTCTCAAAAACGGATCGAGAAGAAGACAAGACCCATAGTAGAGAAGTGGTAAGCAAACTGATATAATTTATTGAATACAATAAATTATATAGCATAATGTTGTTCTTTATTTCTTTTATCTAATATGCACAATTAAAATCATGTTTATAAGTTTTTATAACTATAAATCTCTCGCCTTGATTTTAGGCAAATTGTTAAGCACAAAAATGTATCAGGTTACATAAACATCAGGGGCAAGATGGCGGTGACTATATTTGAGAACATCAAAATGCAGACAACAATAACCTTAATATGGCTGCCATATTTACATGACTTCCCAGAAATTGCACCTAAATGACGCATTTAATACGTTGCTGTAAATCAACCACGTGTATGTAACTCGTTTTAACGTTAAGAGTTAACAAACCTCAAAGTGAGACGATTTTCAAAGACGAACATTTCTGGCTTTTATGTATACCAGGAAGTCATTGAAATAAATATAATTATAACATAAGAGGCTTCCTCGAGCACCAACAAACTCGCTATATTTCACACGGTGAGTGTAAACAAGTTGGTGCAATGTTACATAATTCCAACGATTGTGTACTGGAAACAAAGCAGACGTTTTTGTCTCCAATGCTATGCCATGCTGGATCCCAGCACGTGACACAAGAGAGCGGCTCATTGGCGGACTTTCCCGAAGATCAACGAAAATTGTCGAGTATCGAGGTTCCTGAATTGGACGTCTTTTGCCATCCTTTCAGCATACAATTCTTGACATAAAAAAAGAGGATCATTATGAGCAAAAATAAATTTCGTTAAAAAATTTTTTAAATTGGTAACTTTTTACTCACCTCAGAATTTTTAATTTCATCTTTCAAATAATTTTAATATTTAATTATTTTTTCTAACTAAAACATTGCTGTAATTTTACAACCATATAACGACGTCATATTCAAGGGTCTAATATTATAGTTAAAAAATATAAATCAACTTTAGCTTTTTGTGAGCATAATATAGGTTGTGACTGTTGTGAGGGATCATTAAGTTTAAAAAAAAATTATAAAAACATTAAGAGTGCTTTTATTTTTCAATTTTATGTTTTTTAGAATGTTTTAATACTAGTAGTGTTTCTATAAGCCTCGTTTTTTTTTTTTCAAATCAAAATCTTTGGAGCGTAAAAAAAGTATGCATGCTAATATGACAGCGTACAAGGTAAATTTTATATATATATAAAAAAAGTTATAACTTTTAGCAATATTATAACTATAGCAACATACGATAAAGTAAGTAATATTTAATATTGAAAAAAATGTGAACGTATATATGAGCTCAACATAATACAGCAAAAAGTGTTTTAATTTATTACAAAAAAATCAATCACATTTTTTTGTAATTTAATTTTATGGCGTCATTAATAAAATCTTTTCAATCCAACACATTGATCAGTGGTGTGAATTTAATTAAGCAGTGACTTTTGACATTTTAACAGAAATCACGGCAAAATCATGAAAATAACTTTTATGAGAGTGTAAAAGCTATAAAGTCAAGTAGTTCTAATTTTAAAAATAAAGCAACATTTGTAAAAAAAATATAAAATGCATAAGAAAATGTAACATTATATTTTTGTATTGTAGTATTGTTAATTATCGAAGTTATTAAAATATCTGAAAATGTTCTAAACATAGTGTAATATATTATTTTAGTTTGATTTATAAAATATTATATTGTGCATGTTTTAAATTGGCTTTATTGCCTGTTTTGATAATTGTAAATATTTTTGTAATCTTTGGTGTGTGTTTTATTATTTTGAATGCTATTTTTCTACAAGCAGTTAATAAAAACTATCTGACAGTTTGCATGTGTTTTTTTTTTTGTATTGCAAATGTTTATTAAAACAAAATTATAATTTCTATATTTAACCTTAGTGTAAATATATCATGATGTAATCGGCATGCATCTGTAAGCACTTAACATAGATCTTCACACCGTAATCTTTTTAATATTTCATCAAGGTTCGGCAAAAAAAAAATAATAAAAAATAACTTGAAATATATTAATTGGGGTTCTTCTAAGTTAACATGAACATGAATTGACATACCCCTAGTTATATCATAATTAAATAAATTTAGTTTCATCATAAACAATATAAATATTAGTAATAAATTAAAGAATCGACAACTGAAATTAAAAAAAAAATTAAAGTACCTTACAACTGAATACAGTATTAAAGTAGTGTAAAGTTTTTCTTTCTTTTTTTAGTGCTGGGTTTAACGTACGTTTTTTAAAAGTTTCCTTTATAAAAATATAGAGCTTATACTTTAAAAACAATACTAAAGAAAAAAAAAAAAATATTAGTTCAGATTTTTATACTGCATGCTCTTATTGATGCAATAAAATTTTGAAGCTTTTTCATTTATAACAGACGCTAATTTGATTTTAAATACAATTAGAACAATAGTTTCAATTAATACTTACAGAGTATATTTATACTTAAGAAAATATAATTATATATGCAATACATATACATACTTTAGTAGACTAAAAATTACATACAATATAGCATGTAATGTTATAATAATAATAATAATAATGTAATAAGTACGTAAATAATTTAAACTTTACGTAAGATTGAAAGCAAAAAGTAGTAGAGTGTGGCTTATCCTTTTCTTTCTCCTTTTGTTTCACTAATATAACTACTATACTTGCTTTTCTGTATTCACAAAGAAGAGAAATAGAATACTCGGTAACAGCGGTGGTAGCGAGATTATTCCTCTATGTCTGCTGTTGGACTTACTTGGCATCACGCCCAGTTACCGAAATTCGACGACTTTCGTCTTCTTTAGCTCTAGGCTCTAGCATCATCTCTTACATCCAAAACGCAAGTAGTAAATTGTAGAGTAAGGGGTATTTTCTACCATTCTTTTTATTTCATAAAATCCATGGTCAATAAAATAGGATGTAATTTTTAATACCCATATTATTATAATTAATAATTTAAAAAAATGAACATGAAGCAACTTTTTAAAATTTTAATTAATATTTATTAAATTCAAATAATTTTTATTGCAAATAAAGTAAATAATGTATATTTGAAAAGTTACCCAAGTAGTTTTTATCATGCAAAAAAGAAGGGACTCACTTGACTTTCACTTCCACCCCCCAAGGACCCGCCATGGGCCCCCCAAGTGTGTCCCGTCTTACATTTGGCAGGCAAGGCACATTCGTCGTTGTAGTGACGCATGATAGAGATGCTGCTGAGGTGCAATACAAAATCTACCTTCTCTGGATGAACGATCATCGCTGCAGAAATATAAAATATGAATGCCATATCGTCGTGTATAGGCAAAGGAAAAGAAAAACGATTTCATAGAATGTAATTTATATGCATAACAAGATTTTTCTTCTTTTTTTTTCAGAAGAGATGGAATTTTATGATATCATTATATTTCGTCTTGTTTCATACATTTTGTACTGTCATTTTCTTTTTCGAAATTATGTTTATATAAAAAAAAAGAGATTTGTTTAAAAAAAAATCTTAATAATGTAAATAAAATGTTTTAAATTTTATTTTAATATAAAAATATTTTATATGAAGACATTTTTTATAACTTATAATATGAAAGTAAAATTTAATAATAAAAAAGGAGAAATAAAACTATTTGTATACTTCATGTCTGAATAACAAAAATGGCACCTAAAATTTATATATATGGATTTTAATTTAATAAATTAAAAATTTATGAAAGAATGCATGTTAATTTTCACACTCATGCATGAACAAAATAATATTTATGTGTAACGTATACACCTACAGTACTGCAATAATTATTTTTTTGGCAATTTTATTTACCTCTCTTTTTTAAGCTATTTTAATTTTTCCATTGATTTAATTAAATGTAAGTTAACAGAATTTTATAGTAATATTTTTATTTTGAAAGCTTCCTCGTGCATGCACGAAGAAGGAAATAAATTATGGAATGGTAAAATAACAAACAAAACCCATCGTGTTTGTATGACAAATTTAATAATTGTTAATAATCGGAGTAAACCAATTGACTGCAACATTAGATCATGAATTAAGTCAGGAGATATGGGGAAAAAATGCAGAAAGGGCTGCTGAAATTAATTACCCCCAAATTATGAAGAAAATTTAACATTCAGGGAAACAAAGTTTGGATTATTGCTCTTTTGGGTATTAACCATGGCATATAATGACAACCATGGGGGTTTAAATTTCAAGCAATATTATTGGTCGAGAACTTCAACGTATTTTACCAGTATTCAAGAAAAAAATATAATTATGTGCAGCAAAAATTTTCAAATATGTCTAAGTTAAATTTTGTAGCATCAAAAAAACATCAAGTATAATTTGAAAAATAATTTCTGGAAGCCTTAATGGGAGCCAAATCCAAAAAGTTATCCATAATTTCACTAACCACGTTTAATGATATTGACTTAGAATGATATTAAACGTGGTTATTGAGAAACCTAGATAACTTCCTTCGTGAATTGCTCCTATATGGACTTAATTCGAGACATTAGAAAAAATATTTTAACAAATGACTTCAGTTGTTTTGTTTTTTTCGATACTATCATATTGATATATATTTTATTATAACCTCATAGAATATTTGGATAATTTTCACAAAATATTATTTTTAGCTCTCAGCATCTTTGAATATAAAGAAAGCTTAATATTATGTAAATGTATATACAAAAAAGTGTATGAACGATTTCCAGCATGTGATGCGTTGCAAATAATGCACACTTGGCATTCACGTTCATTGGCAGCCATATTTGACAATTTTAAAAATAATATCACATTACCCTGCGAATTCGCTCGCCATATATTGAAGGCAGATTCACATGGTGATTTCCAGGCTGCGACGCGATGCGAATAATGCGCACTTGCTGTAATATCTATTGGCGGCCATATTTGACGATTAAAAGAAAAAGAGCATCGTAATTAATGCAATTCCCAGTGAATTCACAGCTTTTACGTCAAAATCGCGTTGCATCGCCGTTGTCGCGCGCTCATGAAAATACACCTTACCATAGTTACCATAATATTATTCAACTTTTCTTATAATGTCTAGCAATAATTATTTTTATTTACTTATAAATTCTCTTTTTATATTATAAATGAAAGTTTTCTTGCTAATACGTTACATTTTGGTATAACACTGTAATAATTAATCCCCAAAGAGAAAGTTGTAAGTAATAATTATTGCTGTTTCTACCGAGGTAATTAGTGAATAGTGTGACTAGCTCTTACATGATTTATTAGTTGGCTAGCTACAGAAATTCTACCCTAGTTACTATTACTACTACCCCCATTCAATACTCTCTCTTGAAACTGAGATGAGAAAGAGAGAGAGTTAGAGATTAGCAAAAGAGAGAGAGAGAGAGAGAGAGAGAGAGAGAGAGAGAGAGAGAGAGTAGATGAAGCGGCCAAGTTTCATTTACAGATCGTATTGTGTGTTCACCACAGTAGGCAACCGTTCAGATGAAATGTAGGGAAACGGTAGCGGTGGCGAGAAGTGAATTTTCGAGAGGTTCGTAACACCGACTTAGTTTCCGTTCTTCTCCCTCAGTATTATTCTCAAGTACCATAGCCATTCACACAACTCAAGTAAGCGTACTGCTGCCTGTAGTATATACTGGAGTGTGCGTGCAGTTTGCTGGGTGTACCCCCCGCCTCTCCTCTTTCTCCAAAACCCCATATACTAGCTACTCTACATACCCTTCACATCACTTCACCCTTATATTCTACCCTTAATTCTTGTCCAGGAATTGTAATCAACCCCCCTTTATATACCTCTTCAATGACAATATGGGATTCTACAGATTCTACTATATTATATACTTAAATTATTTCAAGTTTAATTTTAATTTTATTCATTGATGTGTAAAAAAAAAATTAAGGGGGATTTCTTTTAAAATTATATAAAAAAATGTATTACTTCTACATCAAGTAATCTAAAGAATTTATCCCCTTTCGGTTTAATTATATTTTTCTTATTTGTTTTAATAATATTTTAAAATTAATAAAGTTTTATTATTTTAATATATTACAAGAAAAAAAAAGAGTTGTCTATTATTTCCTACAATTCTTTGTTAATAATATGAAAAAAAAAGTAGTAAAGAAGAAAGTAATTTTGTACTTAAGCTTTAATATAAAGTTTTTCCATAACAAGTCTTATTAAAAAATAGCACAGACAAACACATTTAATAATTTTCATACAAAAGTGGTTCTAGGGAAAAAAAATGTTTATCAAAATATGGATATTTAAAAAATTATTAAAAGAAATTTTGCATGTTTTACTATATATTTTACCTGCTTTTTATGTACAATATTTTTAAGATAAAATATGTTGGTAACAATATTGGTACTCTTAACTGATGAAACAACATGATTTCAAGACATTTATGTCTCCATATTTTTAACATTTTTAACTATATTTACCTTTAAATTTTTGTACTGTACAGTTTAATTAACTTTTGTTTATTAACAAGTTAAAAATAACACAAGGTGAAGGATTTTGACGTACAAAATAAAATGCAGAAACAAAACAAAAATATGTGTGATTTACAAGCTAAGACTTTTTAAGGAGAATGTTGAATGGTTATTTTTGTTATCTCTTTTGTGAATTTGAACCTCAATGATGTGTGTTATGGATAAGCTGCATTGCATGATATCTTTTATTGCAAATTTGGATTGAGGACGTTGTATTGTATATTAACAAAATTTTCCAGATTTTCTAACCCTCTAACACACTCAAAAATCAAGGAAAAATAATATAATGTGAAATCATATAATAGTACTGCTATTATTGTGTGTGTATTGTGTGTTAATAGTACTGCTACGTGTATTGTGTGTTAAATATTTGCATGAGTGTTTTGCAGCACGATTTTAAGGGTTTTAGAGGGTTAAAAATTTGAAAAAAATTGACACTTCTTAAATTATATAAAGTCTTGTTTGAGCGACAAATAAATTTAATTATAATTTTTTAGTTTAAATCAGCTTTTGTGTTTGAATCACTAAAAGTTCAGAATATAAAATATTATTTAATGTTTTTTTTTAAGTTAACCTATAAACTATATAATTACAGAATTAATACTCCTATAATCATCGTTAAATTAAAATTCAATATACAAATTATAGAAAGTTAGAAGCTAAAATATTTGCTTCAATAAATTTTTACTTTATAGTTAACGTGATTAAATGAAATTAATGGAAATGATGATAAAATTATAATAACAAACGGACTTTCTAAAAATCATTGTATATACTTTGATATTTAAATTGGGCATTTCTACCAACAAAATGTTCATTAATTCTATGGGCAGTGTATTTCTTTTGACTTTTGAATGTACTAAAATTTATAATTAACGCTTATAATTATTACTGAAGGGCTCTCTGCATTCTTGTGCACGCAATTCTGTTTGTTTGAGCTCGAGTACTCTTCAAAAGCCTTGTACCTTGAATCCTTTTAAAATTTCAAAAATACTAAATAATAATACTAAGCACATCTGAATACAAATTTTAAATTAAATTTAACCAAGCTTTGTTTGAAATTTTTAATATTTCATACAAATTTAACTTTAAATTTTATCTAAAATATTCTATGTATCCCTTAAACATCTATAATAAATTTATTTTTAAAATCTAATAATAATGCTTGGAGGGATTTTTTTTTTTTTGCAGAGAAGATTATTACACCTATAAAATACACAAAAAATATATTTAGCAACTACCGTAGTTTATATATTATAATTATTTCTATTCATTCAAGTACAGTACATTATAGCAGCATTTATACAATAATATGAAAAACCAATTTTAAGATATAATGCAATAAATGACACACAAAGCTCCAGAAAACAACGTAATATTGTATCACATCCATTATGATCTATTGAAAGAATAAATTTTAGCTAGCATTACAAATTAATTAAAGTATGATCAATTAACATAACATCAGTTATCAAGTTATCATACGTATTTATGAATAATATTTTCCAACAGCAGAAATCTCACATCATACAACTATAAGGATACAAAAATGAGTCAAAAATACATATGTCATGTATAAATAAAAGTCATGTGTAGAAGCAAATTATGATGTCTTTACAAACTGATAAAATAATTTTGCTTACTTATCTTTCCTATGTGTTGCAAACATTACATTTTTTTAAAAAAAAATAAATATTTCAAAGTTAACTCTTATATTTTTACGTAATAAAATAAAATTGTTTTGACGTAAGTAAATACAGAATAAACAGACAAATAAAAGCACTTTAAAAATAAGATTTATATTTCATGCTATCACAGCAATATGTGAAGTTGTCAAATACTTTTGTTACTTGTCTTATTAAGTGTTCTTCACTCTATTTTTTTACACAATAAAGTTTATAAACAAAAATTTAACCAACCTGTTCACAGTTGTAAATAATAATGAAAATATCTTATTCTATCAACTTTATTTTTTTTTTTAATCTTAGTTTTTTTTTATTTAAAATAATAATAATACATTGATGTTGTTTTTGTTAGTGATGTCTCATATGGAAGTGTGTAAAGGGATTTGCTGTTACACAATCCTATTTGACAAGGTTCTAGGGGTCCCAGTGAGAGACACTATTTCTCAATATATGCCAACCCTCTTACCTCAACTTTATACATAAGATGACAGAAACAGTTACGGCTTTAGAGAGAAAAAAAAAAACAGCTATAAAAAAAGAAGGAAAAATGATTATTATTTGATGTATACGCATAGAGACAGACACCCTAAGTTTTATGGAATGGGTTTTAACTTTATATATATTATAGTGATGTGACGCTATTTCTGTTGATATATATATTTTGTTACCAAGATAAATTCGTTTTTATGATAAAGTGCACTTATGTCTAGAATTCTATTCTTGTACATAAGCTGTTTTAGTTCCGTTGATGTCAATATATAAAACTCTTTTTTTTTTTTTCTATCCCATGAGATCTGCGACCTATATGTCACTATTATATCATCTACTTACTGATGAAGGATCATAATGGATGTTCGATATATTTTTTTTTATTAATTCTCAATATAATTTCTTTTTCATGTTATTTATTAAACTTAATATTATCAAATGACAAAAGAAGAAGCATTGATACTTAAACTTTTGGAAAATGTGAAGAATTGCAATGAAAAATAAAATACGTAAAATTACTCTTTTTTTATTGATTTATAATTTTACAAATATTTTCCAACAGAGATTAATATCAATATTAATCTCATTAGCTAGTGCAAAATTTTAGAAGAATTAATTTTTTCTTAAAGTAATAAATTCAAGTTTATATTTATATATATTAAAATTTTAAATACTTTTGTCATATGTACTTAGGTACTTGTCAGTATCGTCCTTGTTAAAAGTTAAAAATAATTCACAATATTTTAATATTTTCATATAATAATACAGTATACCTCTTGACAGCATGAACTTAACACTTTTTCTCTGTTTGCGAGTGTTGATGGATGCGAGGGGAATTTAAATTTGAGGGAGGTAACTTTGAGTTTTTTGATCATTTCACCTTCACTAAAATTGCAAATCTGCATCTCTTTGACTCAAGTAAATCAGAAAGGGTTAACGTTCATGTTGTAAGTGCATTAAGGAAAATAAATATTCTTGATGATTTTATAATATTTTTTATTATAACACTGCACTTAAATTTTTTAATTAAAATCATGTTTTAAAATTAAGTACATTTTATATATCTAAAATGTTGCAGTTTATTTTATGTTTTATGGGTAAGTAATATAACAAGTATATATAACATATTTGACCTAGTATTAGTGCTAGTACAAAGTTGTTATTTTTTTTTTTTCTGTAGGTACGTTAACAGCCCATACTTAACATGAGATGAACATCTGTGTTCTAATTATACGTTTTATCAGAGAGAAAATATTACTATACAAAACATTTTAATAAAATAAGTTAGTGCTTTCAGCTCATTTAAAATTGTTATGTTTTGCACATAAATTGTTATGAATGCTATCATGAACACATTTTTTTTTATTTAGTTTGGATAAAATATTATACATATAGTGCATAATTAGTACAGTCTAGTGCAATAAATTGTGAATATAGTATTACAATACTGCTCGTGGAACTAAACTCACTTGTCAGAAATAGCTAAGTTACTGATTAGTGATTTCATGTGTAAACTTTCGTATTCTTGGTGTACCGTGTACCCTATCTAATATTGCAGCCTGTCCCTTCTCCAAACTATGCAGATCTTATCCCAGCATGCACCATATATAGTTGTGACTGAGAAAATCATGGAAACTTTAGCCGGAATGATCTAAAATTGATAAAATATACTATCAATCAATTGGATTTAGGTACCCAAATGTGGGAAAAATTTGGAATATACCCAACACCATATACCAAAAAAACGTCCTTTTTTAAATAAAATCTATGTTTAATTTTTATCTACAAATGTAATTTAAAAAGATATTGAGAAATTTACGTTCATATTCTCTAGGGATATTTTTACTTGACATACTAATATAATTCTGTCAAGTTTAGCTTACTGCCATATCAACATGTAGTTTCTTTTTCTTTTTTTATATTCCTGTCATATCAGGATTTTTTTTTATATCTATTCAAATATACACGAGCTCTGCTGCTCGGAACATGTAAGTCAACTAATCCTATATTGCTATAACTTTTCTGGGTCAAAACATGAATTATCACCTTATAAGCCGTTTATTTTATACATAAAAAACATCTGTTATATAACTGACAAGCCACAAAAAAAAATTCAAGTTAGTACACAATATAAGGTTTAACTTGCATTTTTTTAGATTAACTGTGTGCTTAGTAAGTTATAAAATAACATGACTGCTTTCATGATTATATGTTTTATTTTAAATTATTTAAAACTTCTCTTTTAAAATATAAAAAATTAAGTAAATTCATTGTATATTGCGCTTTTATAACGTATAGTAGTTTAAATTATAAATATCATTGTTGCTATTTTAATATCAATTATTTTATTTTTTATTCTTACTCCATGCAAGTAATTGCAGTTTGTTTTTATTTATGCATACAGTTTTAGTTTAAAATTGCAACAATTTTATATTTATTTTACTTTTTTTATTTTTATAACTTGATATCATACAGTCTCGGCTTATCGTTGATTTATGACGTCATGTGACCCTTCTATTAGTATTGTATTTAAGGACTAAAAAAAAAGGTTTGTGACATCGTATTAACGATAACCTTAAACGACGATACAAAGATTTGCAACGTCATGACAATATACACCTCGGAGTACCTTATTTGTCACGTATCTCTGACATGTAGTGAACTTCATCTTTTTTTTACCTTAAGTTTCAAAGTTGTACCTTTAGCAAATCAGAATATAATATCTAGAGTTAAAATTTTTTGAATACACTTCTTCATTTCATAAAAATTTAATATAATTCATAAGTATAATACAATTTTTACGTTCCAAAAATGATGTCTAACCTTAAAGCAAGGTAATATAACAAATAATAGAACTATCATAATATGTGTAGATTGCTGAAGTGTATATTTGTGTTACTGTACCTGTTACTAACTTGGCCGTCGTGCAGGTGGCATACCTAGCTAGGAGATTTGCAGAAGGTTTGACTTCATCCCCCTGTCCTTTGATTCCAATTGTTCTTAAAATGTAAAAAAATATATATTGTAGAATCTGATTCCATCTGTCACAAGGGGGACTCTTTTTAATCTTTTAAATGTAAAAGAAAAAAATTGCTTCTAAAAAATAAAAGCTTTTTTACATTTAATATTGACATCATTTTACTGTGAAAAATTACATCACACGGCAAATTTATTTGAAATGTTAAATTATTTTTTTTTAATTACAAACCTATGCAGGTACATTTTAACAGAAATGAAAAAGGTAAAATTTTCAAAAGCAAGTTCAAGATTCTTAGAAATCATGTTTTATCAAAATTAATTTTACTTAATTCAATGCATGTTTATAATATACAGGCCGAGTTTTTCATAATAAATTTCCTGGCTTCAGATGAATTTTTGTTGGTTAGAATACTTACTGCAGCAAGCAGCAAAAGTTCTAGTAAATTATATTTATTACAATGTTCATGTGCTAACTTTAAATTTATATCGATAGTGGTCACTGCCGGTCACTGCAAAGGGGCATAAGCATCCGGCTGACGCACATTATAATACATAATATAGATATTCTTAAAGCAGAGATTAGTTTTGATAAAACATTAAAAACAGTGAGTCTATTTCTTTAAGTTCTTTTAATGTTAAAACGTAAAGCTTTTTCACTTTATTATATTTTTAACACAAATTTATTACATCTAAAAAAAAAATTAACTCTCTGAATAAGTAAGAATAAAAAATATTTTTAGTCTTTTGTTAATTTCGTAGAAATTATTTCACTAAAAGTAAGTTGTTGTTGGTATAACTTAGGTTGATTCAGATCTATATTTCATCATTTGCATAGCGGACCATCCCTTGTCTTGAAAACCACTCAATGGCATGAAGAGTAATTAATTATAAACATTTTGAAACCTGAAGCAGTATAGCATGCTAAAATTAAAGCCCTTCTTTGCATCAAATTAATATTCATGTATAGTACAGTACTTAAAACAAGAAAAACATTGTTTTATTTTACATTATATTATTTTCATAATAATAGGTAGTTAATTATCTATAATTAAGTCTTTCGTTGTAAACTTTTCATTATTAATTATTACAGTTAAATTTTCGTGAATTTAATGATACAATTTAAACATTATTTTGACTCAATTTTTATTAAATATTTTCATTACGATAAATAATTATAATTTTAAATTAGCACGAATTATAACCTTTTCTCTCATTTACTTATTTTTTAATCAAGCTCCTTGATTTTATTAAAAGGAAAATGTAGTCTTTATTAAAACAATCTTCATTATATTACATATATAAGTATATTATTATATTTTAAAAGAAATACTATACAAGATTTGTAAATTTACTATATACCTTAAAGTATAGCAAAACTCGGAGTACAGTATTAAGTTATTGTTAACGTAAAACTTCTGTAGTTATTGCTATATAAATCTAGGTTCACATTTTCATATTTAAAAACCTTAAGTAATTAATTTGAAAATGTGTTATGTATACTATAATAGTAAAATACTTTTAAGCTTATTACATTTTACACATTATTACTTATAAGTTATAATATAATCTCTAATTTATATATACAAAAAATACTATAGCATTTTGGGTTAGTTAGAAGTTGCTAGAAAATTACCTCCTATACCAGTTTATAAAATTCTCTTCTTCTTCTTTGGTATCTGGAGGCTCCAAAATTAGCCCCTCTGTTTCTACCCTAGGGAATATTGGGCGTGCTTGCTGAATGAAAATGCGGCTTATCCCAACGTGGTCCCAGAAGATTTGGGCTGACGAGGAATCACTTTGTAAGACGCTTTATCATAGTGTGAAGATGCAGTGCTACCAACAATAATAAAAATTTACTCTAATAACAAAACAAAAAAGTAATAAATATATTATTAAAAACTTTATATGATTGTCTTATATACATCTGTATTAACTTGACTTGTATATATTAATAACTTACAATAATAAAAACGTGATTTGACTTTTGTATTTTTTTTTTTTGTGTTTTATTATATAATATAAAAATGGAAGTTCACAAATTGATTTAAAATGAAAAATCATATTGTACATTGTGAAAAGAAATATAAGAAAAACAAGGAAGTTATGGTTATAATACTTATAAAATGTTATATCTTTTCTTTATGTTGTCTTCATATAAATATTTTATTTTTAAGAAAGGCAAGTCTTCTAAGTAAAAGTCTTTTTTAAATACAATATTTATGATAAAACCCAACTTGATGTTAAAATAATAATATCCTTATACGCATTAAAGGATTCAATTTTTGTTTCTACACAAAACCCAAGTATTAAAAAATAGGTAGTTTTTATGTTCCATTAAGATGAAACTTGAGTATTTACAATTGTTAAATCACCTGAAGCTATAATATTACCTAATAAAATTTGTGTCTATACTATTTGTCTCTCCCCATTATGATACATTTCTTTGTTTTTTTAAACTAAATCTCATCTCTGCAATATAATATGCATCAAACCATCTATACAAATCTGGTTCCAAAAATATCTAGATTAAAATTATAATGATGAATTCCTTAAGAATACTCCTTCCAATAATTTAGTATTTACATCACTAGCTGATACAGCTAGTTGTATACTTGTATTTTTTTTAGCTCACGTGTCAGTTGTGAATAAAAATTGTTTTGTTTTTTTTTTAAATGAAATTATGCTGACTTCTGAAGAAAATAAAATATGTATTAATGTGCATTTCATTAATTATACGAGTACTTCATCAAAATTTTTAGAAGGCACTTTGTGTTTTGATATGATTTGATCTGTACCTAAAACAAATTTGTTATTCAATAAGGCATTATACACCAAACATGTAAAATAATTAAAATAGTGAGATGGAATCTTATAAAATTGTATTACCAGAAAGCTTAATTTACTGTTTTTATGTGATTATATAGTATATTTATAATAATTTTCTTATATATTGTAACTCCCTATTTCTTGATTAATTATATGTGAGTATATCCACATTTCATATATATGTACTGATATAATTTAAGGGAAGCTCACCCACCACAGCGTGTGATGAACAGTACGGATTGAGGCCTTAAGCTTTAATGAGCTGCTCACTCGAGTATTTGAGGTTTACTAGAAGCTGCCGGAGGGGCTTTGTATGTGTAAGTACGTTGGTTGTGTTGTGACCCACCTCCCCTACACTGAAGCACACAAAATTTGTACCACCAAATACGAGAGTTTCAGTAAAATCAATGGCAATAAATATTTTAAATGTACAACCTGCATTATTTTTTATTGCATAATTGGATAGTGGACCTCGAGTTATGTTATGATATTCTAGACAGCATGAACTTCACTCATGTCATACTTTGTTTGTATTATAGACATTTTGCATTATTTACCAGTATATGGAATGGGGTGAACCAAAACGTTTTTGATATTGATAAACTCTCCTTTTTACCTCTCCAGAGGTGTACTTTCAATATTTTTTTTTAATCTCTCTAAAACCCTAATATCGTTCTGCAAAACACAGTGACGTCATAGTCATGCAAATATTTATCACGCAAGCATAGGGAAAGCGGTTGAATGAAGTCAAAGTGTCTATCAATTCGAGTGTGAAAATGCTAGAGGGTTAAAGAAAATCTGAAAAAATTCACTCGAGGTTCTCTACGTGTAATGCGAAAATTTCATGAAGCTTGTCTTTGTATAGTTGGATCAGGAATGCATTATTATACAATATGTCATGATAGAGAATGCTATATGTAATAAAAATATTTTCTGATGCATAGATGTCTAAGACACAATGTCATATGATGCAACATGGTAACTGAAGTTTTTGTATGAAAAATAGCGAACTTTGAACAATTTATTTACTATTGTTAAGGTGATATTCATAAGTATGATTCACGAAGGGAGTTATCTAGGTTTCTAACTACCATGTTTAATGTCATTGACTTAGGCTGGCACTAACCACGGTTAGTGAAAAAGCAATTAATTTTCTAGAAAACTTTTTCATGAATCGCCCCTTTATTCGTTCTTAATTCTCTCAGACTTGACAATTTTTTTACCAATTTAAGTTCAATTTAGAAAGATTTATTCTTCAATAATAAAATACTAATTTTCAGTAAAAACAGAATCTCTGAAATAAGTCATTAAATAAAATTTTGAAAATACTTCCTAAGTTTAAAAATTAAAAAAAAATGTGTTATAATATAATCTTCAAAATCGTTTTGAAATAAGGTTCGTTGCAATTGGTTTATAATGATCACTATTTACATGCAATTTAATGAAATTTTATATACAAGGTCGGAGCCAGAAAGACCTTGATTTCTGCTGGTAAACTGGGGATTTGGTTTCTGTATTAATATCATTATCTCTAGGGTTTAAAGGAAGGGGTCGATCTCTTTAATTACCTCCCCCTCCATGCATCCCTTCTGATTGACAGCACTTTCAAAAGCTCCTTTAAAACCACAGAAATACTACACTGTATATAAATGTATATATTATTATGTATGTGTATATTAATGAGTAAAAACCTTAAAGAGAGAAATATTTGCTGTTATAATATATTAATTAAATGTTACATACCGTTACATAAAAATAATATAAAACTTAAATTAAATAGAAACGGTACTAATGTTGTCAGGTTTGAAATTCAATTTTCATTTATTCATTAAATTTATTTCTTCCCTACAATCAAAATTGATATTTATTAATTTGAGGTTATACAATATATACGACAGTTCATATGATATTTAAAATGTGTGTTTTTTTATAAATCCTGCATGTATTCAAGATATAAAAAGATTTTTATAAAAATGAATAAAATACGTATTATCTTAATCCATGACATATTATAATAATTATAAATGTAAAAAATGGTATATAAAACTTAAAAGACATAAAATAACAAATTTCAATCAACTTTCAATTCTAAATTATTTTATATATCTATTAGATCCCTTGGCTGCTCTTCTCTTATTTGTAAAGGAACGTGGTTGGTTGGTCACACTCACATTCCCTATGTGATTTCCACTCTCACGCCCTCTGCTGCTTACCCCGACGTACCCTGCACGCACCAAAAACCTCCCTCTGCTGATGCCACGGGGGATGTTCTGAACATGCGAGAGTAAAGTGTGGAGGAGAGGAGCTAATCGAGACACGTCCAAGCCTGCTCCGTGTCATCACGTAGCCCACAGGGATGTGTGAGAGAGAGAATGGTTTTCCACAGAGATTTCAGCAGCCTGCATCATCATAGTTACAAAAAGAGAGAGAGGAGAAAGTTTGGCGACAAAGATATACAGTTTACTAAATTTAAAATTGCAACAAAAATACTGTGTTGGTAATGAAATTTTGAATCACCGCCCACTTTATCAAGGCCTGCGCACTGCATGCGAAGCGCACGAAGAAATAGTAGTGCACATCCCATTGCCAGATCATTATAAAATTCAAATTAAATCCGATTGAAGTAGATTTATCTTGATATTTTCACACCTCAGGCATAATTTCTTAACTCTTTTTCTTACCGTGTGTGAGGTTTCAACATTTTAGAATCACACCTTTCATGAAAATCTTGGGGTCAAAGTTGCATATATTATAACTCAATGAAATATTAATAATCTAGGACTAGTGTTTCAAAAATAATCGTGATCGATATAATAATGCGCAGTCCTTGGTTGAGTGTTCAGTGTTTGAATTAATGTAAGACAATGTATTGATTATATATCATTGTAATTACATTCTTTTGAAACGTATAATATAATTTTACCAACTATTTATGTAAAATAACAAGAGTTAAATTCATACAACAAAATTAATATTGCATATTATTAAAAGATATTATTGTTTACTACATAATCAATACTATTAACACTATTTTTTTTAATCCAAATCTATTTTACGTGATGAATCAAATTACTATTAAGATATTTCGATATCATTGCTACCATTCTGTCAACGATTCTTATAAGATGTATTATATTAATAACTAACGGTAAAAAATACAATGTTTTTATTTTTACTATACTGAGTAAAAACTGAACAACAAGTTTGTGTATTTTATGAGTTCTACTTTATTGGTGTCTTGATGTGTGATCAACGTTACTTCAGCAGATATTGCCCTCGTGAACATGAAGCTGGGAAGATAGAGAAGGGGGGAGTAAAGAGGTGTGACAGGTGATCACGGTGATCTCCACTATCACAAGCTATAACCTGCACGAAGAAAGGTGAACAGCCAGGCTAATAATGCAGTAAACACGGGCAACAACAAGAGTATAGTGAAAACAACTCCACCCAAAACTTGCAGATAGTCAAACAGGCAAGATAGCAGCAAGCTATAGTGAGTCGAATTACAAGCTAGTGGAAACCAACGCCCATAAACAGATTAACGCCTTTCTTTAACGACTTAGATAAATTTGCTATACAGTAAATCATGTGTTAAAAAAAGTTAGTTTTTTTTTAACTATAGAAACTAATATGGAATCTTTGAAAGTAAAAAATAGTTAGAATTATACAATAATTCAAATTAAATATTTAAGAAATTATAAACATATAAATATAATTATGCTTTCTGAAAGCATCATTTAACGAGAAAAATAAAACTGATATCTAATCTTGTATTGGCATGTGTTTAAAAAATATTACAATCAATGCTCAGATAATATATCCAGGTAAACATTACGTTAATTTGTTTCTTGTATCAAAAACCAACTGCATTATTAATCCTATATATACTTACTTTATGATTAAAAATATTCGATCTACCTTTGTTTTTCATAATATAAAAAAATCAGCAGGTAATTTTTACCGAGAACATCTACAAAAACTGACACATACATATATTAAATACCTGAATTAATACTTGTCATAGAAGTTATATATCATAAAGTGACATACACTTGATATTATACATACATATGTAGTGAAGGGCTTACAAATTAGTAGTCTGCTATTGTTCACTGTGACATCGTAAACCACGTTGAGGTGGTTATAACGCATAAAGCGGATTTCGTGAGCCCTCCTCTCTTCCCGCTCATTTCCTGCAAAGCATTGCGATGACAGCGAGAGAGACAGGTGAGCGAACAAGATGAGGGGGACAGTATGACACCGGAAGTTAGCGTACAAAAGCCGCGTGACAGAGAGACACATCATGATGATCCCTTACGTCTCTAATACAATGTAATTATACAACCATGGCTTTGTATATCCATGAAATATCAAATGTTTATACATCACATTAAATCTTACCTAAAGTACATGACAAATAATATATTTTGTTAAAAAAAATAGCTTAGGAAATTTGCACATTGTATTTTTTTTTTTTTTAAGATTGCATGCAATACATTTTATAACATGGATTTTTTTTTTTTTGCGGAATCCACAGCATTTTTTACTTTGAATTATATTTTATTGATTATTCATAACATTATTAATCAATATTGATTTTTGTGTGTATGCTATTCTATAATTATTGTTGTTACTTTTATTTTAAAAATCATCCATCCCGAATGTAAATTGCAAACCTGCTATTATATGTATATTATTACTCATAATAGTCATAAATATAGCAAGATTCAACATCGGTTTCATTTCATCTCATTATATGATAGAAACTTATGTATTACAAAAATAATTATAGTTTAAGTGAAAAACTGCTCTATTACAGTTTTAGTTATTTTTTTTTCCTCCGATTATTTGAATGTCATTATCTGTGTGTGGTATATTGCATTGACAATTTTTATTGGTAAGAGCGGCCCTAATTGCACTTCACTGCCACTTTTTTTTTTTTTTTTTTTTTTTTTTGCTATTAAAATACGTACTATCTATGGTTGGCGGTATATATATAATAAACATTTGACTCGCTTAAAAGATAGAAACATATGGCATGCCAACCAGACAAACATCATCATTGCCAGATTATAACGCCTTGACATTATGCAACTTGTTCAGCATAGAAAGTAAGCAAGTTGCATTTAGAAGGAAAAGCTATTTCAATGAAACCTACAATAATATTACTGCATCATGGACTGCATATTCCTGACTTGTTAGAGCGTAAAATCGAATGATAAAAAATCTTTTGTTTTATGACTTCAATGTAAAAATAACTCGATATTTAGCACTGCCAGATTTTATAGCATGGAATTAAAAAATAAAATAATGAAATAATAACAAAACCATGTTGCTGTCCATGGGGGAACACAATCAGGCTCGGACTGGCCATAAGGCTGGGTCAGGGATCCCTGACTGGCCCCTCAGATTTTTAACATAGGAGCATAGGGAAAGTGGCTTCGTCAGACCCCCTGAAAAGTGGCCCCTGCTACCTGTAGTGCCTATATGGCCCTGACTGGCCCCTAGCTTCCCAGTCCGAGCCTGAACACAATAATAATTTTTCTCTTGTTTCCAAGAGTGTTTTTATAAATAGCTGCTAGTCCTATTTAACTACAAATAGTTATTTGAGCTTCCTTAAGTTTGATGTGATTATTTATAACAATGCTAATCAATGTAATTAAAATAAACAAACATTTATCAAATTATTTTATCCTCAAATTATACTTAAGAAACAAGTATACTAGTTTATTTATTTATTTGCTAATTAATAATTAGAAACATACGTATTTGCATTTAGTTTATATTTGTTTTAGAAATTAGATACTTCTATTAATAAATTTTAATTATTAATATTTTACCAGTTAATATTTACCAAACTTATTAAAGAAGCCATGAATATTTTTGTTAAATTTAAAATAAATAAATAAAATAACACAAATCTTGGCAATTTTCAGAACATGATAGTTGACAAAATATTATATGAAAATGAAGCGGCACTTCAAATTATTGAACGGTATAAATAAATACACCATAGAAAAGTTTCTCTAAACTCCCAAACTTTTGTTTCATTATATATGTTAAATATCTCGTGATATCCCACGTTATTTTCAACTTAAAGACATCGACGTTATATAACAGTTTGCGAGGACTAATGAATTAATCTTCTAAAAAATATCAGAAAAATATTCAATTCGTTTATAAGCGAAAAGAAAAATGAAACTAAATAATTTACAATGGAGTATCGACCTTAAATTTTTTTATTGCAGAAACAAAATAAATAGAGAGTGCAGAGTTAGATAATTATCATATAGTTGTATAATGTATAATTATGCTACTCTGATTTTTTCAAATTTTTTGGAGCCCGGGAAATATTTCGAAAAAAAAAATGAAAGTATGACTTTCCGGTGGCAACTGCTGCTGAAAAAGGAGAAAAATCTTGACTTCGCCATAATTGTTACATAATTATACTTCCTGGACTCAGAAAAATATGGACAAAATCAAAGTAGGATAACTTTTTGCACCCTCTGACCATTATCATATAATATATATAAATTACTGATAAAGAAAATGAGGTCGGTACTATATATTAAGAAATATAATTGTTCTATGTAACAACCATTTTATCATACACAAATTTCAACTCATGCATTGCAACAACGTATCTTATGAAACACATTGTCTCTTTAGGATGCTCTACCCATAGAGACAATACATAATGCTTAATTAGCGTTATAAATAAATTTTAATTATTTATGGAATCTCAATGAAAATTCCTGGTTCACGATAATATGATTTAAAGTAATATAGAATTTTATTAAAATACCAATAATAAAATCAAAATATTCAAGTAATTCTTTCAGATATTTTTTTTCTAGAAATTTCAAAACATTGTACATTGAAGAATAATTTTAATAATTTTTTTATTCAAGGATTTTTTTCTAAAAATAAAATAAATGTTGTTTTATTACAGTTTTTTAAAATAAAATTACACATAATATTCATTTAAGTCTTTTGAAAAACTTTTTTGTATACAAAACATAAATCTATGTATAATATATATACATATACAATGTACAGAAATTTTTATTTAATTTTTTTACAAATATTTACAAATCTTTGATGTGAATTGCTTGAATAAGAATACTATAGAATTAAAAATTAAACACAAATACATGAAACATTCATCACAAAATATGTAATTTTTATTTAATTATTACTATGTGTTTTTATTTTTTTTAGTGTTTTTTTCACGTTTATGATTGCTATTTTGTGTACTAATTACAGGGAGAGGAAAAGAGGTAGCTTATAAATTTTATACCAGTTTTGCACGAGAGTTTATTCCTACTGCACT
Source organism: Siphlonurus alternatus (assembly GCA_949825025.1). Lineage (NCBI taxonomy): Eukaryota > Metazoa > Arthropoda > Insecta > Ephemeroptera > Siphlonuridae > Siphlonurus > Siphlonurus alternatus. The sequence continues at coordinate 21,561,772 of OX463778.1, forward strand.
AACACAGGGAAAGGTTATAATGAACCTTTCCTCTTTTTTTTCCCCCTATCTCGCACTCAATACATTTGGATAAAAATAGATAGCTCCAAAACTTTAAATATTTATAATATCAAATATTTATCTTTGATAAAGGTCATTCTATACAAATATCGTACAAAAAAGAATGTTTTGCCCTAATTGAGTGAAACGGACGAATTATATATTATTGATTCTATTAAAACAGTTTCCATACATGGTGATTTAATTGTTAAATATTAAAGATCAAGTTAATGGTTTTTACTTTTTTTTTTTTTTTTTTTTGCTTCAACTGAACCCTGTTGTAGGGTATTGGCCACAATTAAGTGACTAAATTTAACCTCTTATTTATTTTTGTGGGTCCCTTCTAAACTTGGGCGGCCATGGCCTAAGCAATCCATCCCAGCATTTACCTGGTTGCGACTGAGAAAACCATGGAAACTTCAGTCAGGATGGTCGGCAGTTGATGAAGGATGCCATCAATCACCTCCCGGATGCACGAGTGGGTGTTTTTTTTAGCAATGATTGATAAAATTATACTTTATATATGCTTTGAATTTATATCTCATAATTTCAATACACACAAAAAGTTATTATGTCATCTTTATTATTTAGAGATTTTATTCTCTTGTACAAATTGTCAGTGAGATATTGCCAGGGAAAGAAATCAGAGAGTGTTATTCACCTTTAGGGTTTGGCCTTATTCTACTCATGTATTTCTCTATATACTGCAACCGTTTTGAGGAGATACTCCCTAGAATCTCCCCCTCCCCCTTCATTCTATTCTCCATTGTCTTTATTTGCATTCATTCTGATATAGCATGACATTCACCCCGATTCTTTTTGTAATGGCTTTGGATACATGTGTGTTAAACTTTAATGTTATGCCAAGATCAAATGTACTTCCCCTCGTCGTTCTGATTTTTTTTGCCAACGAATTGTCTCATATATTTACCACGTGTTTTTTTGATATAGTCCCTGCAATGTATATGGTAGTACCAAAATTCTTATTTTAACCTAAAATTTGGTAAAAAAAAATATATATATTATGGTATTTATTTTGTATATACACATAATAAAAATTATATATACCCAGACAAAAGAGAATAAATTTATTTTAATATTTTATTTCTATTTTCTCTTTGACCACACAGTATATGAGGACATAATCTGGTTTGAAGAATAAAGAAGCTATTTTCTGCTACACTAGTTGTTTGTGTGTTGTGTTGTACCGTGGAATAGGGCCTCTTTTCTCTCTCTCTCTCTCTCTCTCTCTCTCTCTCTCTCTCTCTCTCTCTCTCTCTCTCTCTCTCCAAACACACAGAAGTCTTTGTTGCGTAGACTGTAAGCCACAACAATGAGATATAACAATATTCCTTTTGAGTTGGTCGCACAAAACTATAATATAACATTCAAAAGACTCAAAACTCCCTCCCATTCTCTCTCCTGCTCACTCCTTTCAATGCTTTTCGTAATATTATTATATTATATAATATTTTAAGCTTAAATATATTATACAGTATACACTACCTACTGACTACTGTATTAAATATTTATATGTATACAGAAAATACGTTGTTTTCAGTTTGAAACAAGCTTAATTTTAACCACGATACGATTATTAATATTATATTATTTAAATATAATTCTTATTTTAAACTTAAAAAAAGCACTTTTTGTAAACATCAAAATAATGAAAATTTTCAAGTTATATTGCTTAAAAAAATTAAAGTACACTTTCATTATAATGGAATTACGTTTAAAATATTTATAAAATGTCTCTTTTAGCAAAAGGCTTTAAAAGTGTATAATGTTTTAGTCATCATCTTGCTACCAAATTTCTCCTGTCTTCTTTTGTGTGTAGTCATCCGCTTGTTTGCTATGACTTTGTGTAATGTAATGAGCATCCTCAAAACAGGAGACTGTTTGTGGCGCCAAAATTTGATTATTCTTCATGACTTTATTGCTTCCTTCTTAATTTTTCATATAATTAATTATTTTTTAATTCTTGTTTATAAATATCATATTATTCTTCTTTTACGTTTATATTATATTCATAATTCTTAATTTAGTTACAAGAAAAAAAAAACGAGTATACTTAAAATATACACAATATAATGTATCAGTATATCTATTTACTGATTCAAATATGTTAAAAGGAAATTTCACCTCCTCGTCAAAGTAATTTGTAAAATGGTGCTACAAATTTACAATGATAAGAAATATATAATATATATATACATGTTTTAAGCAAATTGCTTGTAGAGAGGTGAAATTTTATAAAAAATGTTTAAAAAAATTGTATATTGCCGATTTGATGGAACATTTATAAAAAAAAGTTAATATGCTTGACGCCATTTTACCTTTCGGGTGTGGCCAGGTATTAAACCTTGTGTGTAAGAGTTATCAGACCCCAGAACCCTTTCCTGCACTCTTCTGGGCTGCTACTACCAGATCTGTACAACCTGCAGTATTTGAATCTACAGGGTGGATCATTTACTAATAATACCTTAAAATAATTAAAATAATCCGTAAATAAGATTTCGTTTGCTTGTTTTGTAAAGTATATAGGCTTGTACTTTTCTCATATCACAATAGTATTGATTTTAAAATGTCATATTCCTGGTATTCATCATGCATGTTTGTATTTATTTTTCCCTCTACTTTTTCCTTATATTGATGAAATTCGATATGAATGAAACTTTTTACAGCAGCAGGTAAAAATATTACTCGAAGCCTGCAAAGCATTTGCTTATACTAGTTTCAGTCTAGAAAAAAATGTACGTCAATTTATGGAAAAATCACTAATTTTCCCTGTATTTTTCTTTGTACTGTGGTGAAAACTGAAATGAAATAAACCTATTTGCAGTATTTGCTTTATTAGTTTTAGACTAGAAAAAAAATGTGTGTCAATTTATGTAATAATTTTAAAATAATAAAATTCTAATTTATATTGACTTAAAAAAATAATTACATTGCATTTTATGTTTGTTAGAGAGACAGAACATCACATGTAAGTAAAATGCAATTGTAAAAATGTATTCGAGCAATACATGAAGAGAACTGTATAAAAAAAGAAAAGAAACACACAATATTTAGAGTATTTAAATAAAAATCACTAAAAAAGAGATGGATAGATATAAAATAAGGAATAAAACTAATTTAGTGAGAGTAAAATAAACGAGTTTATAAAATAGCACCAACTGTGGGAAAATATGTACCACTTTCTTCAACTCTTCATCTTAAACGATCGATAGAAATTCAATCGTATTTGAAAGTTGGAGATAGAGTGCGTATGAATTATTATTACAAACTTAATATATATATACTGATTTTTTTTCTTTGGATTTACAACAAATATATATATATATATATATGATTCACGAAGCAGTTAGCCAGGATTCTAATCACGTTTAGCTTAACCACGTTTAACTAGGTAGTTTAACACGTACAACAGGTATAGTTAAACGTGGTTAAGCTAGACGTGGTTAGAAACCTGGTTAACTGCTTCGTGAATAGCACCCATTATATCATGATTATTTTTTAATCAAACCCATCCTTCACATTTACCATTATTTTTAAATTTTCAAGATTCATAAAATAATTGTATTATAATAAAATAATATTCATACATATAATTTACAAAAAATCCGAACCCAATCTGAATACCCAGAACGTTTATAAAAAAATAAAAATTAGAATAAATATAATACAGCTTAAAAAAATATTTTAATAAGAAGGAATATTATGTATTAATTAAAATCATTATTTTTAAGAAAAAGGAGCAAATTAGAGCAGATGAAAGTAAATTTGGGTGGGGTAGTGGAGCAAGAAAATAACTGAAAGGGAAAGAAAAGAAAAGGGAGAGAAATAAATTTACAGGAAAAAAAAAAATACAAACTGAGAATTACAAGCGAAGGAAAAAAAACTCAACTCATAATATCACCAGTTTTAAAGATATGAATAATTAAAATGAAATAATATTTTCATTTAAAAAAATGTAAATTAATAAGCACTTAAGGCTAGACAGTTTCCTGTACATTATTAATGAATGAATTTGCGATAATAACTCTTTTTTTGTGCACATTTATTTTAATTTTTAAAAATCTTTCATAAATTTAGTCTAATGTTCGGACCGCATCCCTGGATAACCAAATGGTACGAGCAAAAAAGGACAACAGGATAATTTTTTGTGCAAAACAGTGTAAAAACATTGAATTGAAAAAATTTAACTCCCTTTCCTCTCATCCAGACCCAGAGATACGTACGTAGTTTACTTTTTAAATAAAATGACTTCCAAGATCAATCAAGACGTAGCCTACTTGTGATAGTGCAAAAGAAATTCTTAATAAGATCCAAGTATGAGGAGCATTTTCAGTGTTTATTTTGTAGGTAAATTATTTTAAGAAAAATAACATTAATAATATAAATATTGTAAAATAAATCATTTGCTAATTAATAAAATTTAAATGAACATTTATTTTATAATTGTTGTTCTTCTTACTCATTAGAATTTTCAAGTAATTGCACCTCACAACTGTAATTGTATCTCACAGAGATGAAGCTTTCAACCTATTATTATACCTTGAAGCTACTTACCTTACACAAGGATTATTTTTACTGATAATCAAGTCAAAATTGAACCATCTTGAAAGTGGAATAAAGTAGTTGAGATAAGTGCTCTCATTTTGGTTTCTGTCTACAAAATCATCAACTTTACTACACTGGGTAAATTAAGCTTTTAAATAAGAACATAAAATTCAACTTACTATTCGTTTTTACTACGTTTCACGACGAGCTTTATTATTAAAGATCATGATTTCTATGTATAGAGTGTTGATGCATAAGTTATATTACTATAAACTGTATTAAAGTAGTCGTCCTTCATACTGCATTACTATTGCTTACCAGTATTTGCTTGCCTTCAAACGTACTTTATATAGCAATTGAATCTAGTACTCTGTGTATTAATGTAAGCGTAACAGCTAAAGTGCAGCAAGTATATATAGACTTTGAATGCACATGTAAATCAAATTACAACTAACTGCAATTAAAACTATATTTAACTCGTGTTGAAGTTTACCATACATTTATTTAAAGTATGGTAAAAGTACTCTTAATTGAAATAGTAAGGACACAAGTATACAATTTATATAATTTTCTCAAAATATTATTGAATATTATGAAAATTTATCTTTTTTTTTTAATACAAACAAGAAATGGTATGATATTGAGTAAATATTTTTTTGAAATGTCAATTTCCTTGAAAACGAATCATACTTTTGAATAAATTAATAAATAATAAGCAATGAAACAGTAAAAAGACATCAAATTCCTCTTTTTTACAGTAAATTTCAATTGAACTTGAAATCAACTTTAATTCCTCAATTAACAATTGCTTAAACTTTTCCAAAAATTTAGGTGGTATAAACTCATTAACGGTATATAATAATTAATACTTTTACGCGTCGGGAAACCAGTATTATGAATTTCACATTGATTGGATTTATTTGTAGAATTAAATGTTGCATTTTCTAGAATGTTGAATATTTTTTTCATTATTCAACTGGAATTTTTGCTTTTCCAATTATTAAATTCTTATCAGGAATTTCCCCATTCCTACTATTTGATTCAAAAAGGTGTACCCCTGAAGAGTATACAAGTTCAGTAAGAAGAGAGGCACACATTTTTGGTTTTGATAGTAGGTAAAGTTATTTGATGTCAAGGACGTTGCATGCATTATATCTCAAATTTCAATGTATATTAAAGATAATTCTTAAGGTTGAATCTTAGTACATTAATATCTCGCAATCGTAGCGCCTGAATGCAACAAGACTTGCAGGGGACTTAGAACTTACCATCAATATATGGTGTCATACAAATTTTGAAGCGAATCTGTCTTATCAGTTTTGTAAAAACTAAGGTAGAAGTTTAACATTGGTCTTATGGACGGAAACCGGAAATGGAACTGTTGTTATAAACTGACAGACTGAATTTGCTCAAACCATAAGCGATTAAGTTTTAGAACATTCTCGATTTTTTAAAATTCATTTCATTTGATTCCTTTGCAGAAAAATATTCTTTGACTCCAGCAGTAATTGAGATTAATCGTTAACAGTAAAATCTGGGAGAATATGCGCATCTTTTGTGTAAAATTTTCACTCCTCACCCATATTATTATATGTGTACAATATTGTTATATTATGTTGGAAAAAATAAAAAAAATCTTTCACATGAAATTCTGTGACCACATCATAAAAAAAATAAATAAATAAAAACAGGTTAATAATCATAAATTTATATTAAGTAAAATATATGCCTCTGATGTTTGAATTAATAGCATAAATTGTAAAGAAACTAATTATAATGATCATTCTAGCGTTCCAAGTACAAAGTTGTACAACATACAGATAAGGAGAAAAGTTTAGACAGACTATATAGTATAAGCAATAAAGCCAAGGCTCGGTTGTGACTATTTTGTGCTGGATAAGCTAGTGGATGAAAAGTTCCGTAGACAACTATCTCTCTAATACAAACTTGTGGCAAAATGCGGGCGAGGTGACAAGAATCTGCGCAAACACACTCTTGAAGTCTCCCTCTCGTCTCAATTTCTCCCCAAGAGATGTCCATCCTGGTCCTTCTGATGTCACACGCAGACACGCGCCGCCTTCTCTTGAGGCCAATTTGATGATGGTGACTGTGTCCATCCTACGCATCTGACGACACCACACCACTTGTTGTGTGTGGCAAACTACTCGGAGTCGTCACTTTCCACACTTCCGAAAACTTCCTATATCATCTGATATATATCCAGTAAGATTTAATTTAACACGTAACGTTTTGAGAAATATTTTCTGTTACAATCACTATGTTCACATTATTACAATTAATATATACGTATTCTTTGACTACGACTCATAAGAATTAAATTATCCGTCTTCAACGAATACGTTTTAAATACCGTCATGTAAACGTAGTAAATGTATTAATATCATTCAAATTATTACCAGATTCTATTATTATGTTTACCACTGATGGATTTAAAATTTATAAAATGATCAAATGTTATTGTTCAAAATTAAGAATCTATTAATCAAAATTTCATTGATATTAGTAATAACAAAGTAAAGTACTGATAAAATTTAATTATAATTATTATTTTTTATTAATAAACAAAGCATTATATTCAATTCGTAGTAAATATAGTTTAATTTTTAATTGTATACATTAGTAAAAGCAATAGATTTGTGAAGAAAAATCACGTAATAAAAAATTATTACATTCTTTTTGTTGTTAGTGCTATTGAGATATAACTTTTAATATTTTAATTTATGAATTACTGTGAATCGAAATGTTAATTATTAAAATTAAATAATATAGTTTCTTTTTAAATATTCAGTATTAAAACATGTTTTGAAAAATAATATTTTAATTGTTAAATATTTAATGATTGAAAAATATAATTAAAAATAATAATGGACTTCAATATATAAAATATTAAAAAATGTTAAATATTGAAATTTAAAATATTAATAAAAAATTATATGTATATATTATATTTATTTATTATTTATAAAAAAAAATCATAATGTATTTTAATATTTCACATTTTTTAAACATTCTGATTCTACATAATATGCAACGTTTATTTTTAAATGAAACCTTACAGTCTGAGATAGCGAGGGTGAAAAGGTGAAAATGGGACTCTGTATGCATGGAGGGAGGGTCGGGGGCGTATTGACCCAAACGTAAGCTCGAGAGAAAAGGTTTAGTGTGAAAAAAAAAAGGCAGCAAGCCTTTAAAACGGCTCACTGTAATCACAACAAATTTTACAGGCTTCACGCGTAACACTAAATTACTTCAACGTAAGCTGGTACGTGTTATAACTACACTTGACTTATTTAAAATACTTTATTTAATTAAGTAACAGAAAATATGTGTTAACAGTATATTATGAAAGTATAAAGATGCTTTTCTATGGAGCGATGTCACGCGAGGCTTGTCGTGGCGAGAAAAGCGCACTTATAGTGAAACTAGTGAAACCGTATGGTGGCCATATTGGCGAGGAAAAATCACTGGGCGATTAAATCGCTGCAGGAAAGTGACTTTTCCTCGTCAATATGGCTGCCATACGATTTTACTGTAAGTGCGCTTTTCTCGCCCCGCCAAAACTCGCGTGACATCGCTTCATGGAAAAGCTCTGTGATAATTAATTGACTTTTCTCTCGTTATAGTTCAGAATGATTTAAATCTTTAAGAAGTTAAGAAAAATGCCATATAATTTTATCGTTAAAAAACTCTCTTTAAGAGTAGTACGATATGTACAACTAGGGACAACAGGAACGGTACTCCTGCTTTGTTTGTGAGGGTTATCACGCATTCTAAGTAAGCAATGGACAACATACATAAAAAAAATTTATTGCAGAAATGAATAGAGGGTACCAAATTATGCTACTCAGATTTTTTTCAGATTTTTTTTAATCCCGGAGCCATTTTTAAATAATTATTGAAAATTCTGTGATATCAGTTGGCACCCCTAAATCCTTAATAAAAAGGATAGAGACTGGACGCCTATTGACGCCCCTAGGGGGCGTGGCCGCACTTTCAATAATTGTTTAAAAATAGTTCTGGGTTTCAAAAAAAATTGAAAAAAATTCAGAGTGGCATAATTTGGTACCCTCTGTTCATTTCTGCAATATTTTTTTTTCATGCGGGTTGTCCATTATTCATGAACTTAAACTTTTTTTAGGATGTCTATACTGCATGGGTGCTCTATACTTAACTCCTCAAAAATCATAAATATTGTATATAACAGGTTATACGTTTAATTTGTTTTGAAGTGTACCCGTCTGTACAGCATAAAATTAGCTTGGGTATATGCTATGTTTGAAGGCCTTTTTATGTAGTGTATTAAGGTATATAACGCTTTTTAAATGGCTAAGCTGGGTGCTCTTCTTTCCAAAAATTATAAATCTACATCTCTTATGTATCAGCTGTCAATAAGTCAGTAACATATTCACTAACAAGTAAGTAAAATAGTATGTAATATATCTCTATATTAATTAAATATGGTAACTTTATCCAAAAAAGCTTTTTGTATACTGAAACGTAGAAACAAAATGACAAATAATCATCAATATAAGAAAAATACATATTATATAATATAATATGGCTCATCAAGTTGCTTTGAGTGACGTCACAAGTCTGAGAGGGTTGTAGAACAAAAGACGACTGGGCAGCGCGTAAGCCCGGCAGTAATCTATTATACATTGCAGCACCAGCAGCATTGTTCTCCTCCAAGCAGTTGATTCGCCTCTCCAAGAGGATTTTCATCCTCTCCTTCTATTTTCCTGTTTCCTTGTAACACGCTAATTGACGGTACTGGTCAGCAAAGACATTTTAGAAGGATCAAAACACACTTGTGGCCTAATTACAACTCCCACAGGATGTTATAATGAAATATTGTACAAATGCTTTCTAGGAATTTATTACCTTCATTTTATAAAATGAGAAATTAACGTTTTAATGAAAGTTTATTATTTCTAAATTGTATTTTTAATTTAACTATTTTATTATTTTATATACTGTAAAATATAATTTAATTTAATAAAAATACAAGAGTCGTGTGATTAAAATTATACGTATAATTGTAATTATATTATAAATTATTAACGTTATTATTAGTTGTTGTTAATGTGTTATACTAGAAAATTGTGCCAAATTTATGTAATACTCCCAATTAGTTTTGTTATTGCTTGAATAAAGTCTTTTTTGTATTCAAAAATATTGACGTCATCTAAGGAAATGTACACACGCTTCATTTCATTGAACTTACTTGAACCAAATAATCAAGGTTTACCGCTCCCTGCTGATGTCTACTGTCTTTTTCCTAACCTTCAATGACACATTATCAAATTTCATAATTATATCGGTACCCTAGTACAAGGAAGCAATTATTGTTATAATACAACATAGAAACGATATTTTCAAATTCAAATTTTTATTTATTCAGCAACAGTTACAAAACCATGGTATCAAATGTAATAAAGTCTATATACAATACAACATATAAATACAACCATACTTAAAATCAATATAAAATGTATGCACCCAATAGCATAATTAAATACAAAATATTCAACAAAGAACCGGAATTGACATAACGTATTGCTGAATATGTCCACATTTCGATGCTCAGTAACATATATATTTGCTATAATAATTTGGGGCCCTCCAAACTTTGATGCATCGATATTTATTTCACATGTTGGTAACATAACATTAAGAGGAAAGTTGATAAATGTGATAGCGTTGTTGAATGTAATTTAAAGTTGCCACCTATAATGCCCCATACAAAGTAGAATGCAAAAAAAAAAAAAAAAAAAAAAAAATCGTTTTCTTTGGGCCTCTGCAAATTGATGATGTTTTGATCCTCTCGCCTTGAGGTTATGCAACTTTTTCAGCATCAGAATGCAGCGGGTTGCCATCTGACCCCTGCTGTATGTGTAAACCATTTTGAATATGTTGCCTAACATCCAGGCAAAATGATCAGCTGCTTCGATGTATTATCACGCACTGACCGCATGATTTATACTAATCCTTGGTCAATAAAACTTAAAAAATAATACATGTAAATTAAAAAAAAAAGTGAATAATGTTAAAGCAAATTACAAGCAATTAAATTAATCAAACATTTACACAATTTATTCATTATTAAATATATAAAAAAAGACAATATATTTAAAAGTAAACACAAAATAATTAAATTTTACCACACAAGCAAGATATTTTTTTTTGTACTTTACAATAAGTACAGTGCTTAATAATGTAGCACACATTGAGCATTGTGTCGTGCATAAATAAATCTTAAGGATTAGTGTCGACTTACGTGCACAATGGTTGGATGGTTAAGGGGGTCGCTGGTGCACATTGGTGTTCACGTCACGACCGCCGCACAGTGCAGTGTTCACCTGATTGCACACGCCACCAGGAGATATACATATCTTCCTTCCAATCGCTGCTCACACAACCTTCTCTAATCCAATTTGAAAGGAATAATTTTAGTTCTTAGTAAATGCATTTATCTTTGAATTTCAATGATTTTAATGGATTAAGTTTTTCTTAGCAGCTTTATGTTGAATTACTCTAAGAAAATTAATTAATCTTATTCTTAATATCAATATTATTTCTAAGGAAATTTTAATTTAATCAAATGATTTTACAGTCGTCTTTAATAATATATGTTAAAATAATAGTAACTGGAATATTAAAATTATTAATCACTATCATGATGTATATTCAGTCAGCTATAATTTTAACATTGTGTGTCAGGGGGAAAAATATATTTTTTTATTGGTTTTATCAAATTTTATACTAAAGTAAAATAAGGAAGAACAAAAGAAAATTGGGATTTAAATTTCATAAAATTAATTGGTACACATTTTGATCATGTTTTCAATCTTATTATAAATATGACTTAAGTTACCTACGTTCATAATAGATTAAATATAAAATATATAAATTTTTTTTAAAAATTATAATCCATTAATTAATAAGTATTGAATACTTGTTAAAGAATAAAATAGATAAAATAAAACAAGAGAAAGTTGTAACCTGAATCCATTTTTCTTGTTTTCTATATAAATTAAATTGTACGTCTGAAATTGATTATGTATATATAATTCTGTTCTTAAAATAAATAAAATCTAATTTTATAAAAATAAAATGTATGTTAACATGTATTATATTTATATAGTATAATATATCTTTAATATCAGGGTGAACTTCTCAGAAATTTCCATGATGATAAATTATTCTGTATCAAGTAAGCTTATATTTACGTAGAAGAAGTATGTAACTTTGTTGTGTTACGTAAAAGCAGTATTGTACATGTTATATTTCGTTCAGGTGTGAGTGTGATAACGTTAGTTGGTACAGAGACCCTACATGTCTGACTGAACCCAAGCCTGTATAAACATTGTATGTGTCTGAAAAAGAGAGAGAAGGCTAGGTGTGTTCGCCCCCCTCACGCCTCTCCTCATAATTAACGTGGTGGCCAGAGAGCAATTAGTGGCGGCTAGCTAGTGAGAGAAGGCAACAAGGATCTTCTTCTTCTTCAACAAAATTTGGTATGCAAGCTGCTATACAGTACATTATTTTCTTCCCTTCTGTGTTATATATAGCAAACTTGTATATCCTGAATATGCTCCTCATACCACTTTTCAAGAAAATCAAGTTTCCCTATACCTAACCACTTTAATTTTGGAACCTTTCAAAGTCTAAAAAAAAAAAAAAAATGAAAAAGAAAAAGAAAAGGAAAAAGAGGAAAAAAATGGAAAGGAGAAAAATTATATGCAGAATAAATTTTTACATGAACTTTTTTTTTTTTTACTGATGTGTTCCTTTGTAAATTACACTGCTTTTTTATATAATATTTTTACTTTCAGATTCCCTTAAACAATTTTATTGCATTTCAGCTGCAAGTATACACAATATTATCTAATCATAACATGCAGTCTTTTGTATATACAAAACTCTCGTCGCCTCAACTGTGGTGATAAATAATTCAGTAGTGCCTTCTTCCGTCTAGCCACAAACAAAAGACGTAACTATTTCCTGGCGGCTTTGATCTCCCAAGACTTAATTTTGTTGTCGTTTCTCTTTTGTCTTTATTTTTGTTAAATTCTTCAAGTCTGCTTGCTAAACAACAAAAGAAGAGAATTAAGTTACAAAATGAATTTTATTTTGTCGTTTTTAATTATAAATTTTTCCCCTACTATTTTTTTTTTAATCACTGTATATACAATTATAAACAAAAAAGGTATCAAAATTGTAACATTCCACCAAAATAAATTATTAAAACTTAATTGCAACATTGAATCTTTTGTTTCTTAGTATTAAATTTATTGTTGAAATTATTTTTATTTCAAGAAAATTATTTAATTTTCTGCTGTAAGTCTATTTAATCTATACAAAAAATATTTTGTATAGAGTATAGACAGCTTATGGCTGTCTATACTTTGCTGCCCTGCAGTATTGCACTACCACTGCAGGCTGCACAGATCTGGTAGTAGGAGCCCAGAAGAGTTCAGGAAAGGGTACTGGGAGCCTGGTAAGCCCCAGCATGGTTGCAAGATAACTCTTACACACAAGGTTAAATACCTAGCCACACCCGAAAAGGTAAAATGGCGTCAAGGATATTAACTTTTATTAACTTTTTTAAAAAATATTTTTAAATATTATTGTAAACGTTAGTCCAGAACTTAGAATAAAAATTGTATTTATTTAATTTATCATTCTTTTAGTGATAATAATTTTAAAAAATATATTTTTTTAAATAACCTTTTTGGTATAAAATCAGTTTGAAAAATGTTGCACATACAAAATATTAATATAATTATAACCTATATTTCCTACCTAGGACGTCAATGGTATTACAGGTGTAAAAACATCTTCTAATAACTCATATATGAGGGTATTAAGAAAGAAACATTGAGGGTACCAATGTTGGTGGTTTGGTGGCATATATATATGAACGGAGCACCATGTGGTTCACACTGGTTCGCCACTATGGCACCAGTAGGAGCATTCATCCAGCCATGTTAACAGCTAGACCATATGAGAGCAAAACCGCTTGTGTGGTTACTCTGTGTAGCACCTGGGTAGTGACAAAATTCTCTCTCTATTTCTCTTGCTATTTTATATTTTACTAACTAATGCTAGCTGTATATAGGTTATATAAAGACCAGTATAGCTATAGTATATATATATAAAGTTGTGACGTCATTTATGGTGTATATTCAAGTACGATAGCTATATAACCAGGCAACCGTTTCACAGGCCAAGAGCTCTATATAGTAAAGAGAGTTTTGATATGACATGACACCTCTATACTATTCAGACTTCAAATCCACGTTTCATTCGTCCTCATTTACATCACACTACACAAAGGCAAATTTAGACATGGCAGATTTATACTAGATGTAATAGAGGTATGTGATAAATAAAAATTGATTTACTATTATTTGTTATAGAAATTGTTTTTTTGTAAAATTTATTGCACTTATACAATTGAAATTAATATAAATTGATAGTAGGGGAGATGTATTTTAAATATTACAATGATAGTATGCTAATTTTGATATAACAATATTTAGTATGTATTATTATCAGACCAGATTTTTAACTATTAGGAGATATAAATTGGCGTTGTTTTATCCTTCAGATAATGCCATACGAAGAATAAAAAATGTATTAAAAATGATGAATTAAAATCATAAATAAATAATTTGTAATATAATTGTAAACTACCATCAATGAAAAACAGTCTATTTCTCCCCCCCCCCTCCCTCTACAAATGATACTGTCTCAAGTTTTATTGTGGGAAGGTAGAGTTCAGAATTTTGCAAATACGTTGACCAGTAAAGAAAAAAAAAAAAATTAAGATATATATATATATTTTTTAGAAAATAAAATATATATTGGGATGGATTTGTTGGGTTAAAACCAAAACAGTGTTTCTTTTTCTGTTTTTTCCCCTGCCACGTAACACCCTCCATCAAAAATTGACAGCGTAAACTTACTCTCGAACTCAACGCGCCAAAAAACTTTATTTGTAGAACCTTACGAGAATGTTCAATACCTTGCATGGTTGATACAGTTGTGTTGATGTAAATATCTTCATTTTTAGAACAACAACTTATATAATAGAGACTCTGATTGTAATAAACTTTTAATTACATTCTAAATGAATTTAAATAAGTTAGTTTATTATGGATATTAAATATTATGAAATAAAATCTGAATTGTTGACATTTACATTAAAATATTGTTTTTCGTTTCTTTCCGTTTATATACCAAGTCCATTGTGTTGAATATTATATATATATATATATATATATATATATATATATATATATATATATATATATATATATATATATTGTAATGCATTATACATTAATAATATAGTAAACGAGGTGTATCATTTACATTGAAAACAGTAAAAAGCTTTTTTTTTTTTCTTTTTTTTTTAAAAAAAAAAGGCTAATAAAAAAAAACGATGAAAATGCAGCACACACGAGAGGGTCAAATGACTTCATATATATCCATGAGATAAAAAAAAAAGGTTATTTCTAGTGAAAATGGTATTTAAAGTGCTGAAGATTGCAGGTGTTGGAACGGAAAAGTAGAAATAGAAAGAGAGAGAAAAAAAAAGAGGTTGAAAAAAAAAAATTGACATTCATGTTGTTTGATATATATAAAAGAAACTTGGAGGGATGGTTTTTCTTTTGTGCATGATGAGTTCTGAGGGTTAAACGAGCGAGCTGTATGCATTATTCACGGGCTTGTGCCGCTTGGCTGGTTGCTTGCTAGAATGGAAGTGTGCGACTGGGATGGTGCAGTGGTGCCAGTGGTTGCCATTAGGACGTAGGGAGGGGGGAAGGGGGTCGAAGGTCATCGGGGAGACAACGCTTACTGGGGGTCTTCTTCGTGGCCATCTAAGTGAACGACAGCTTCATTACAGTGACACGTGTCCTCAGTGTTGATGATTCCACCCTCCAACCCCCCCCCTTCCCTCCTCATCCCAGTCTGCGCATGATAAAGGTGGTTTTACATGAGTAGCTATGCGATTTTGGTATATTAGCTGCAAAATCAGACGCTTTATACAAATTCCATGAATTGTGATGTTAATATCAGTGATAAAATTATGACTTCATTAAAGATGGCTACCATAGAATTTCACAGCAATTGCGCAATATTCATGTCATGTCGTTCGAAAACAATTGGTTCATGTAAATCTACCTCAACACCCACAAAACGTCACAGAAAAGAAATTGACGTTTTTTCATACACTTCTTCACCTTCATATTACATTTACCCTACTTTTTCTCCAACAATGTTTTCTCATTTGTTTTTTCTATTCATTTTTTTTTATATTGTTGTTTTCTTCAAAAGATGTATATAAATCAGCTCAATCAGCTTCCAAAAATAGATAACATTGTATTCCTGATATTAAATATTTATAATCTAAAATTTACAATAAAAGTGAAAACATTTTTTAGTATTTCAATATTTATAGTATGCAGGAATTTTTCGATTTCTTTGATAAAATTTTTCCGTCTTTAAACTTGGAATATATTCGGTTTTGTTACCCAAAAGTAATAAAGCAGACATCAATAAAAATAGTGAAAATTCATTTCATTCACTACATATATTTCAAACGTGTGAAAGCGGTTTATAAAGGCATCCTTTCTAGTATCGAATTATTAAAGTGAGATTAAAATGTCAGTAAGACATCACAATTTATAGTACATTATGTATCAAAATTACCGTATTTATATTCCACTATAGAAAATTCTAGTTTTGGTATGCAGGTAATAATAATTTATACGTCATAAAAATCATGCACATTAACTAGTAAAAACAAATCTTATAAAAAACATAAAATATACATTGCAATTGCTTCATAATTAAAAGAAACTTGACCAAATATAATACTAAAGTAAGTGTTTGAAATCAGCTACAAATTATAAAAGTATTTTAAATGCTTTAAAATTAAATTTTTAACATTTTTTTTTCTTTTTTAATTTGACAAATTGTGCAGCTTCCAAAGAAACTGAAGAGCTGATTTTAACTTTAAATTAATAAAACAAAGAGAGTTCTAAATCAACATTCTAAAATATTATTAACTCATTTGTCTCACGTATTATTACAATATTAATTCAACATACATATATATATTGCATAAAAGTCAAAATTAAACAAAGTACATAATGTTTTGTAGTGTAACTAAAACTTTGAATTGTTGTTGTAATATAAAAAAGGGGTATTATAAAGAAGAAAGTTGATTGAAAAGCTTTAAAGTTGAGTAACTACGTGTATATTTAGGAGGCTTAGAGAGGTAAACTTTCAGCCAGCCAGCCGGTTGTTTGGGGATCTTATGGCCAAGTCTCTAAGGGAAGGTCCTCAGAGAGAGAGAGAGAGAGAGAGCTCCAGGGGGGAAGGACCTCTCTCTCTCTCTCTCTCTCTCTCTCTCTCTCTCTCTCTCTCTCTCTCTCTCTCTCTCTCTCTCTCTCTCTCTCCTGCTTGCGTCGTGGTTTATCCATACTGCAGAGAGGAAGAAGAAGCACTCGCCTCGTCTGCCTGGCCAAGCTAGCACCTCCCTGGGGATTCCCCGCACCTGTTTCCATCGCCCTCTCTCCCCTTATATTCTGACTCAATGGACCTTATAAGTATATATTTTTTTAAGTAAACTTAAACGTACTTTTAAGTCAATAAAATTAACTTTATAATAAAGTAAATTTCAAAAAAATAAATGTTTTTCTTATTTTTCTTATAATAATATTATGTTTTAAATTGAAATAGAGTCTTTGTATCACAAACAAAATGTTATTTTAACCAAACTTGTCTAGAAATAAATTACAATAGTTTATAAAAATTGTTTTCTTAAAGTAACCACAATAAAAGATAATGTAAATAGAAGATAAGGAAGTTCGACTATCTTATTATAAAATTTTAAATTTAAAATTCAATTTATTTTTAAATAATTTTCAATATACAAAAAATATATTTATCAGATAAATTATTTACAGATGAATTACAGTAGGAAATAAATTGGCATGAAAATATTAGTTACTTGTAACCACTCGAAAATATCAAAGCTTTTACCTTTGTCAGGAATTTAAAATTGAATTTGAAGCTCATATTGCCAAATGATTCCTACTATTCTTAATGCTAAAATTATTCTGAAGCAAATGGAACACATTGGCTCACATCAAGAGCCCATAAAAAATAAACGAAGTGGATTTTTCTAAATTTTATTTCTACGTAATCTGGTTGTAAAACTTTTTTTTTTATTTTATTGCAAATATTTCATAGTAGGCCAGTAATTTGTACTTTATGGTTTGTTTTGAATGTATTTAAAGTATAAACAAGGTTTAATACGATGTAATAGGTTACTAACTTATATATTAATATATTATACAGTATGTATATATGTAGAGTTTTTTTGACTCACGTCGAAACATATTTCACCCGGATATTGAGTTTGTACAAACTTTAAAACTAAAACAGAGTTGCACATGCAGCCAGATCATCTCTCCTTGCCGATAGGCAACTTGTTCTGCATCCTTATTGAGAAGGTTGCATAAGCATTAGGGACAAAATAATTCTAGTAGTTCGTCACTAATAAAAATTACACCGTTTAGAATTTTAACAATGAAAAATACATTAATTAATTATTTTAGTGTTAAGTTATGAAATCACGCAACACATTTCTGTGCTATACACATACACTAAAGTGTTAAATTCCAAATTTCGACCATGTTACAATTTCCAGGCCTATAGCCTCAAGAACAGGTGATCATTACATCCATGTAAAAATCATGCAGGTCCTACTCAATAATCACAATGTTTAAAAAAATTACTGTTTTATGGTGGCAAATAATGTATTGTAGTTATGTAATAAATTTTAAAACTATAGATTGAATATTTAATAATTTAAGAATATTTTACGAAAAAAATAAACATACTTTAAAAATGTAATTAAATAAATTAATTAAAAATAGACAAATAATGATCTGAATTAAACTTAACTAAATTTTGTTAATATTTTTTTTTTACTTTTGTATTACAATCTCCATTATTCTTTTTTTTTAAATAAAAATGGAGGTAGTTTCTTTATAATTAAATTTAAAAAAGGGGAGTTTTCTTGTAGAAAGAAAAAAGGGGCGTGTCCTGGGAACACCTAGCTGATGTAGGAAGACACGTGAGAGACAGAGGACAAGAAATAAAAGGCCCGTGGTGACAACGACTGGTCACACTTCAGGTGACATTTTCAAACGAATTGAGTTCCAATTCCACGTGACATCTCTCCCTTCTTTCATCCATCACTAAAGGCAGGCAAATCCCCATAGTGAAGCTCACTGTAGCGTATGTCCCACCTATACTATAGAATGTAGAAGCTTTATACGATCTGTGGTAATCTGTATTGTTTCGACGCCTAATCACTCTTCTGTATCTCAATTTACATTACTCAATCTATGTCCAAATAAATATATCCTTTACTATATTAACATTTTCAGAGTTGTAATGTAATCAGATCTTTTTATTTTCAGATGAAGAAATTTAACATGGTTTTATTGTATTGATTTTATTTTTGTTTTAAATATTTGGGAAAAATCATGAAATAAGTAAAACCATGATAATAGAGACAATAAATGTGTATCTTCTTGCCAGAAATGTAAAATGCTTATGTGCGACAGAGGTGCTACCGTCACCTTTTATTGTGAAGCTCTGCAATTTTTGTTAAAATTCTAGCCATAAGACACTTAAGTATATGGTGCATGGTCTCTGAATAATATACATGTAAGGCATTTCAACAAAAATCAATATTTATATGCTAACTACATTAAATGGAGAAAAACTTGTAGATATTTTCTCATATATTTTTCAAAACTATAAAGGATGTAAAACATACTGTGAAACAACGTGATAAAGAATTAAAAGACCTGGCGTCCACCCGATATTATATGATTTATGTCCATATTTTTGCTTCAAATTTACTCAAACTCAAAATCCTTTTAACAATATTATTATTAAATTTTAAAACTGCTAGTTGTTTTGTGGGAATGGAGGTGGAAAGAGGTGGAAAAATGGGGGAATTAAATGTATTGGAATGCATAAAAAAATGTTAGACTCTCATGTATCTATTATTTTTTTTATTTAATAAGTCAAAGTTTGAAAAAAAAAAATCATCAAAAATTTACAAAAAAAAAATAATTATAATAAAATAAAATTCACATAATATAGAAAGTTCCATTTCTATAGCACAATATTATATGTACAAAATACTAAAACAATTTATCTGCCATACAAAAAAAATGTATGTTTTGTACAATAAACTAATTATTATTCTATTATTGTCAAGTCTTGCACTAATTAGAGATCTGGAAATCCATCGTGAGATATTTAATCAATTAAGACAACTTCATTGAGTAAGAAGTACTTATTATAAGCGTCTTATTTCATGAAGCACTTGCTCTAATTACTGGACTTATTACTCACTTCAACGAGATGTGCATTTGCTTGTGTGGGTATATGTTTTTATCTTCTTTCCTATCCATCATTATAAAATTTAATTGTTATTATCTCACACTTCACTTCAGTTCAAAGATCTTATTCTCAGAATGGTTCGTACGTCTATATCTTTTGAGCACACACAGAATGAATGTTCTTTTTACTAAAATAATTTCAGCAGATTTTTTTTTTACAATTTCCATGGCACAATATATACGAAGTATTTTTAGTAAAAAATAAACAGCGATAATCAGTAATACTGTATTTTTCTTTAAGCAATGGCATACTAATGGTATACATATTAATGATCATGTATCAGTATGTACTGCACAAATAAAAAAAAATCTGTTTCATTATAAGAAGTCCAAAATATATTAAATTTAAAAAAGCTGTAAAATTATTTTTTAATAAATATTGTTTTTGTAGTATAGATGAATACATAAATGTCTGATGTAGTTGTGCTTTGCATATTAATTTGCTTGGTTGTTGTTTTTCTATGTATGATTTACATGCTTTGTTTTAACTGACGTTTCTTAGTCATGTGCTCTATGTGTGCATTTTGCATTTAGAATGAGATGAAATAAAAAAATTGAATCATAAAATCAACTTTTCATAATAATTATTGAAAAATAAAACGGAAAAAATATCCAGAGCAGTATAATACTACTTTGTTTACTCTATATTTTAATTAGTTATCATCGACTATTTTTTTTTTCTTTGCTGTGTATAACAAAATATTAACCTATACTCATAGTTCTAAACTGCATTTGATGCTTTAACTGTCAATAAGGATTATATTTATTGACAAGCAAGTCAATAATGAACTTTCTGAACATAGAAAGATTGTTTGAAACTTGTTAATTCAAAAACTTAATACAATTTTTTTTTTCTATTATAGTTTATTATACTTTCTATTTTAATTGGAATTGTGTTGAACTATTTTTAAACGTGTCGATAAAATATTAAAGCAAAGGTACTTGTTTTAATCAGTGTTTTTTTATTATTATTATTATGTTCAAACTCCTTGAAATGTTGTTAAAAACTTTAATAAAGCAATGCATGACCTAGTTTCTATATTTTTAATGTACAATTAAATAATTATAATAAGTCAACTGCAAATAAGAGTTCTTTGTAATACAATTATTTTAAACTTAGGTGTAACTTTATATTTAATGTAGAATAAAGGGAGAATACACAGGAAAACTATCTATTATACTGAGGTGGAATTGAACAAAGTTGCCTTGCCCAGAGCTGCAGTTGAATACTAGGGTATTGACAGCTGCTCACAGAACAAAATCCACGAATAAAAATTTAAAAATTATCTTATAGATAATTACAAACAATCAGAAGCGTAATATCTGAACTGATTAGTCAGACAAAATTTTATTTTTTATTTACCAACAATGATAAATACTAAAAATAAATAGTTTTGAACAGCCTTTTTTTTCAATTGTCAGTTGCAATTATTCGGTTCAACATTCGTCAAGTATAGCCATGATTCTTTCCTAAAAGGCTTGAACTGATCAGCAGGTATTTTTCAGCGCTCGTACCTAGCCGTACCTGGATTAACAATTTGTTAAGTATAATTATCCTTGGGTGTGCTCTGAAATTTAAATTTTAATCAAGTAATTGACAGTGCTTGTAATTTAAAATTCATGAATTGAAAAATGCAGGTGTATTCTAGCTAGTAACTATATTTGAGGGCAAAGAAACTACTAAATACAAATTTTGTTATTTGTTATATTTAAAAAAAATATATATCAAGCTCTCAGTGAACTGTTAGTCAATGTCCCAAAGCAAAACTATCAAAGTGATGCAAAAGTATAATAAAATTATCGAGTAATAAAACATACTTCAAATAGATATAAAAATAATATTTTTAAACCCTCAGGACATGTTTTTTATAATTATTTTTATCCGTGTAGAAAACTAAACCAGAAAGTAAACTAATATTTAATCTGTACTTTTGTGTTTGTTTATACATGTACAAACATATCCTGTTTTGAGTAACTTTATTTATTTTTTAACAACTTAAAAGGTATCATTCAGAGTTTACAAACTGTAATAATATGTAACTTTGTTTTACTGTAACTGCAATGGTTGTAAAACATAGTGTAACAATTGCACTAGTACGTGTGTATTGCCGAGTTAAAAGTTGCAACATTTCAGTGGTGTGTTTTCCTTCTCCGTTTGTTTACTGATGCGAATGCATCGTACAAGATAATAGCTGAATAAACCTTGATATTGTATCATTTCATACACTGTTCACATATAGAAACAATGTTTGGTTAGAGCTGCTTGGATTCATGCTTTATATTTTTCTCCTTCTTCTTTTAAAGTATGAATACGTGATAAAAATACAAATTTAACACAATATAATATTATATCCATTTTTATTTTCTTTTTAAGTTTTATATGCTATCAAAATATATATTTTTTAAATGTATGTACATTAAATATTATTTTATTTTACAGAAAATACTTTTTTTTTTTCTTAAATAATAATTATTAATAATATTGTTATTCTTGTCTTGTTAATAAACAAAATAAACAAAAAAATGTTTTGTGTTTCGTGTGTGGCCTTTGAACGTGTCTTACCCATGCATAAATTCAAATTCAATAATTTTTATTTCCATTATATCCTACAATAAAATGCATTAAAATACAATAGTACAAAATCTTAAGGTCCCAGAAACGTCAATATCACACTAACACAACACATTAAAACTTTTCATTCATAAATGATGACACTGAATAATAGCACTTATCGATGAGAAAATTTTTAAGTTCTCTTCTAAACACTTTCATATCAGGAATCAGGAATACACTTTAAGAAACATGGTAATTTATTATACATTCTCAAACAGCTCATGAAAGACTCTGTTCTATACATTTCAAGTCTACTGAGTTTTGGAGTTAAATTTATACCACGATTCCGAGTAAAATGATATATAACGCTTTATTTATACTAAACTTGTTATTAATAAATGCATAAATGTACTTGGAATTGGACAACTAAAAATAAATTTTAATTTATTTTAAAGACTCTAATATAAAATAAATTAAAATTTATTTAGTTTTGTTGATATCATATGCTAAAAATCTAACACAATTGCGTTACTTAGAAAAGTGATTAATAAATAATTATAATTATTCGTTTTGGCATTTTAAGAGTAAATCTTTTATAATTTATTATCAACTTCAACCTTAGTCTTAAATGTATTGTCTTTATTTCTAAATAATATCTGAACAATGAAAGTATTTTTGAAGTGAATTAATCGTGTAAATTAATTAATTTACTTTATGACTTATAAAGCAAATAAGAGACATAATGCTTCAAATTAGTAAAAATATTATAATTATTATACAATTAGAAGCTTTCTAAGTAGACTTAAAATTTGAGCTGTCTCATGGGGTATACAAAAATGTTTAAAATTAAATTATTTTTAAAAGAACAAAAGAAGAAGAGATTGAATAAACCAATTATATTTTGTTGAATACAATTTTCCAACTATTGTTTACTAATTTTTAGTTTTCGATAAATAAAATTTCTTTTGTGGTATCTTAAATAAGCTTAAAAAAGTAATAATATATACGACGTTCATAGGAACAGCATGACGTATATAAAGCTTCAAAAAAATTTCATCAATTTTGTAATTTCAATATTTCACTGTAGGTTTTATTACTACATATAATTGAGTGTACAACTCGGGGGAGCGTGAACGTTATCTATGATTTGTAGTACAAAAGGCTAATATTCGTAACTTGAGAGAAAGTAAACAATTCACTTCATGATAATGTTTTTCAGAGAACTTTAGTTCACCACGCCTCCATAAAAAAATTACAAAACTCTCACATGAAATATAGGAACATTTGAGATATCCCTAGGTGTATATGCCCACTTGTATGATCACCAGGCTGCTCAACTGTCTGCATGATACTTGAAATGCTATCCACTCGACTGCACCAACATGGACATGCAACTCAGAAACTTGTCATCAATGTAATTGAATTCTATGTATTTTTCAGAGCAAAATGAGTGTTATCTTCAGAAAAAAATATTAATTTTTTTATGTATTGAGAGAGGTTAGGTTTCAATTTATTACGAATAATATTTTACAAGAGTATTACTCTTCTTATATTTTATCTAAAGAATATATATTATAGTTATATATAATAAACCCTAATAGATGAAAATTCTAAATTGAAAAAAAAAATCCTTGTATTGGATTGAAGGCTCGTTCTGTGATCATTCATTTTTTTATTTCAATTTCCATGTATTAAATTCAAACTCATATTGTTATTTTTTTAAAATTTATTTAGCATTTTTAGCCGCATATTATATATAGTTTTCATGCCTAATGGATACACACAAAATACACAATTATATTATTCCAATTCTTTAGTGTAATGTGTACATCCCTTATTTGCATGCATGCTAGTTCGTATACATGCTTGTATGTGGATTCTGACGGTATAAAATTTTGGTGTGCGGACTGATTCAACCTGAAGCAACTTTTATTCATCATGAAAACTGAGATACCGTGAAATAAAAAAGACAAACATTACGTGGATTTTATCACACAGTCAGTACATCTGCTCGCTATGATGCTTCAAAATCTACCCCTCAACTCGAGATGAAGGTTATGAAGTTGAAAACTTTTTGCCTGTTCGAGAACAACTTTTTGTTCTGGAAATACGATGATTTATAAAATAATAAGAACTGAAGATCAAACAGATTTTTATCACTTAAGTTAAATTTCCTATCTTATTTTCATAAATAACGACGTTCTATACCTGAACATCACTTATGTAGTTATATGGCCAGGTAAGGTCTCAAAATATAAGATCAGTTAGAAGTTGTTTATTATATTTTGAGATAAATAAATGTATGTTAATATACATAATTTAATATGAAACGATTAATCAAATATTTAAACTGTAGAGAAATGCTGAACTATTCGCATCAGCCTACACACAAAAAAACTAAATTAATTTTTCATTTCAAACTGAAAACATTTCATTACTGCAAAGTGAGAGGTATTCACACAATATTTAACACAGATTTGTAATCATTGAAATTTAATAATATCATTCTCTATATATAGTAATAAAATTGAAAGAATATAATTGATCATACTAACACACTTAATGGATTCTATTAATAATCATTATGGTATTTATGGTGTACTGACAAATTGTTTAATTGATTTTTTTTATAAGTTCAAGGGATAGCTTGATGATAATCCTACAAGCAAGCAGATGAGCCACAGAAGTGACAGCTATAGTAGCTTGAGAGAGATCAATGTATTGACGACGAAAAGAAAAAATAAATTACTTTGAACTGTTCTCTATTATAGATCCTTTGATGTAAAACTTTCAAATAAGCAATCTTTATTGTACAATTCTTAGCAGATAAAGTAAAAAAAAAAAAAATGATCTTTTGTTACGATACAAAGTTCAATTTCCTACTTCTAGTTTATCATTGTACTCTAAAAAATTTCGGACTCTCAACGATGCCTGCCCACTCACCAATCAAGCGGTCATCATTAATAGACCAAAAATGTATATAGAGAGAACTGTAATATACTAGAATAAAGGGCACTAACTTTTTACTATGATTTTACAATTATATTTGTTTCACTTTATTTGCTAAGTTCTGTACAGGAAAATACTTGCCCCATGATATGTCCCCTGTCACATATGTAGCCTGCTTTGTTTTTCTGTAGAACAAGTTGCCTAACATAAAGGCGATTTGTCCAAAATTATGACGGTACGAAAATTAAAGGTCTATTATATTTCTTAGAAAAGATATAAAGTTTATCCCCAACTTCATATTGCTTCAAAAATACAGGGACATTAAAAATTTTCATACCATAGTTTATAACTGCAGCCATAGTACGCTGTCACATATAGGATTGATGGTTTGCTATATTTTTATGGAGAATTTTTTTTTTCAGACAATTCCTTAAGGAAACTTAAACTTTCATCTCAATGCAGTATGTTTTATACGACAATTTTTTAATAGCTTTAAGGCATAAAATTTCTTTAGAATAAGCATTGACTATTTTTTTTACTACTGCAGTACATATGATAGTAAATGGTATATATATTCATATTTTCTAATAGCAGACAAATTTGCTCTAGGCTGTAATATTACACGGAGTTCAAAAGGTTTTATAAACCTTCTCTACGCAACTATGAAATTTCTATTTGCTTGCGACGATATGCGGGTCTAGCCACTAGAAACTTTTATACTAAAACGATTTCACCATCTGTATAATATATATAAAAATAAAACAATCTTCGCTGCTATAAAACCTCTTCAATATTTACAAATATAATATTATAACAATCTTTTAGTTTTTTCAATAATAAAATGTATATAAAATGCTTCTACTCAAAATATTTCCACGCTAAAACTTTAAAATATATTATTATAATATTTCAATTTTGAAACTTTTGTCTACAAATGGAAATGTTATTTATTAATTTCTTGTTGTACATGACATACAATCTTACTGCTAAAAAAAATTCCAATCTAAGGTTAGGTAACTTATTAAGCAGTAATTACAAGCAGGTTAAATTTGGAGCAGAGTCAATGACCATTTGGTTATGCCAGCCAAGAAGCTTTGTTTTTTTTCTTGTTTTTTTTACTGTCTTATCTCAGGGTGAGATTATATAGGAAGGTTGACATTTTTGAGCTGTATGAGTGCACTTAATGTATTTTCGACACTTCCTATAGCTTTATATAAAAATACTCTATTTATTATTTAATTACCAATGTATTTTTATATGAAAATGACAAAAAGATAATATTTATTATGTAATTTCAAGTTTTGTGATATGTAAGACCACAAGTTTCAAAACATAAAAAATAACATTTTGTAATAAGGGTCACATTCAACTTAAATAGCAAAGGAAAATTGCTCTTATCAGAAGTGATATACTGTCTTGTTTTTCATCTTGCGGTCTCATAGGATCCATGTGTGGGCGGTTCATTCTCTAGGCGTTATTTTGGTAATACTCGCTGATTATTAAAAAAAGAATTAATGTAAATAACTTATCTATTTGCTCACGACTAATTACTTGATTTTAAATTGTTTACAACTTTTTATTTTGTTAACTCCAGGATTAATAAGTAGTTTTTTAAAATATTGTGTTAACTCGTTCTGGTAAAAACAGGAAAAATTAAGTTAGAAATATTGGCACTGGCTCTATTCAGTAAGTAGTGTTTATACAATTTATTGATATTTTGCTGTGAATTTGCAAATATTTTGGGAGTAAAAAATTCAAAAACTTTAACCCAACTTATCAAAGTTTTAAGTTCATTTTAAATATTAAAAAACAAAATATTTCCTTTTCTATTAAACTTAACGAGGTCGTTTTTACTTAGAAAAGAATTTAAATGTATTTTTTTTATTGTGAAAAATATTTCAATTTTTTTATTATTTTTTACCATCTTCATTTATCTTTCTTTTGTGCAAGAGAGGAAGAAAAAATGTTTGAATAAAAAAGAAGGGGATTTTACAATTCATATTGCTTCTTTGAATATTTGCGCATCAGGTTATTTTACTGCATGAGAATGTGGAGAAGGGGGAGGGGGAAATAAATTGCTGCAAAGTGAGCAATAGAGAGATCGGGATAAAATCTCTGCATTATCACTTTGAATAAATGAGGTATTGTTCAATACTTAAATATAAAAAAGTCTATGCTATATTGATATTTATAAAATATATTTACTGATATAGCTTATATAGATAATTATGCAATAAAAATACTGTATGTTGATATTACATTAAAAAAATATAAATATAAAGTTTGAACTTTCAAGAAAAAAAAGTCAACAAAAGTGTCTCTGGAAATTTGGTAACATTAGTTAAAAGTTTTCAATAGTATATAAAAATAAAAATTGAAACTTCTATTTAAATATATTTTATCATCAAACACAAGTACATGCACTTAAGTATCATTAATAAAATAGTGAATACGCGTACTTAAGTGGCGATTTCATCACGCTTTATAAGTAGTACAAAGCATTTATTGTGTTACTTCAAGTATGTATAAGTATTTTATGGAATATATATTATAAATATTTTATAAAATAGAATTTCAAATATTTTTTGTAGCGTGTATATCTGTAAATTTTACAATTATCAGAAGAAGAGAGGGAGAGTTGAAAGCTTTTGTCCCTGTTAAAAGGTTCTCGTAGTTTTATAGTGTGGAAGTTTTATTTCTATAACATGCAAAACAATAAGAACATTCCGTTATAAATGCTGATATATCTCTTCTAATAACAAAAGTAAAAGTTGAGAACAATTTTTTTCATTAATGAAATAATTTCCACTCCATGAAGCAAAATGCATCGTTCTGTTCCATTTATTTTGTATTCGTCCACGTAGCATTATTTATAATTAGCTCGATCAATTTTATTCTTTATTAAAAAAAAATCTAAATAAAAAATCAATGTTTCATTTATCGTAGATTCAAAGAATATTTATTTATAAATGTTCTTTGGTATATTGTTCTCAATAATCTTGTAGTTCTTTTCATAAAAGTTGGTTTTAAATTATTAAAATCTCTCCAAATTTATTGAAAAAATGTAGATTATTTAAAATGTAAACAACTATATTTATTACTGCATTTGATTCAAAACTTCTTTAGAAAACCATCACAATTTCTTATAATTAATTTTAAAAAAAGGGCTCACATATTATTTTTTTGTGTATTTTTTAAATGTTTAACATTGTAATAAAATTATTTCTTTATTAATTAACTAATTTTATTACACTTGATAAGACTATTATTTTAATCATACGAAAAATATTAAGTAAAAGATTTTCTTCTTTCTTTTTTTATGTAACTGATATTTAGATGGATTATACAGTATATAAAAATGAGCGGCTTAAAATAAAAATTTAAGACCTGTTTAGTACCATGTAAAACAGACAAGCAGGTATGGATAAAGAGAAGAGACAAAACAGCGATGATACGCATAAGAGCTAGGTGGAGAATGAAACAGCCACCCTTGTCCTCTATACATATCTACTTGATGTATCCGTTACGCTTCTCTTCTTTTGTTTTCTGTTTCCTTCTTTTTTTTCCCCTTTCTCTCTAGCGACACGATCCGACAACAAGCACTGCGAGCCTCTTTCCTCCCACTCCCCATCTCACTTTCTCACAAACCTTCTGCCTATATATACGGGGATGGTGGTGGTAGCGGCTTGTTTGTCCAAAAGATGTGGCGTATATAAGAGCTCGTCTTTCGTTGCTACGCACTCTTTTTCTCTCATCTCTCTATGTTTGACTCAAGGTAGCACTTAGTTTGGTCTTTTTCACATTCACTGACGTCATTAACTCAACAGTAACATTAAAAAAAAAAACGTTTGTGTACCAAAAATTTATCATTAATTAAATTGTTGTTGAGAATCAAACATTAAATACTACCATTATTATTTTTTAAGTGTCATTTAAAAAAAAATTTGAAATTCAATACTTTATCAATGAATTCAAACATGTTTTTATTCAACAGATACAAACAAATATAATTTGACACTGACATGGATATTAGCCCAGCAGTGTGTAGACATAACATTGTATTGTATATAAAACCTGTTTGGAAATACAGAAAGGTAGGTTAGAATTTCAAAGGTAAACAATTTCAATCATTTGTCTGATAAAAGTTTATTAAAGGTGGATTTACAGTAATTTTCAGTACGCGGCGTGGCGCGAATTATGCCCCAACTTGCTGTGAAGTCCACTGTGAATAATAATAACAAAAAAACACGATATCTTTGCTGCAACCCGACGAATTTACTTGCGACTTAAGATTTTACAGCTTGTGCGTCAAAATTGGGTCTCATCGTTCATCTAAATCCTGCTTTATTTCCTTGTATTGGCAAAATGTTGTTGAACTTTTTGTAATTGTTTTTATTGTATCAGAAAAGAAGGGTGAACAATAATGGTAAAAATTAAACTGAACAATCGTATTCTTCACTAAACAAAATACTGTAAGTACACTGTTAATATTTACAGGGTATGTCATATAATTTACTTTGTTTTCAACGTTCGGTTTGCGTTCGACCAATACGTGCCTTTGTTATAAACTGTCTACAAAAATGGGAACATTACAAACACAATGAAAATCATTCAGTAACAGTGTATAGTATGAGTTAGCTAAATAAACACTATATAACAGCTGTTTTGTATTGTGCTTCTATGCACGGTAAAATAATATATGCAAAAAAAAAATCAACGTGGAATGATCAGCTCTGAAATGAGATGTATCCTGTAGGGTATGCAAATTGTTGTGCATAAAACCATAACTGGTTGCATACTTTAAATGTCACTTGACCTTTTTGGGGTGCAAAATTATAAAATACGTATTCAATGGGAAGCTGTGATGATGACGTCTTGCAACCTTTGTCCTACCATTTACTTACAAGAAAAGACTGGGCGCACGTAAGATCCGTAGATACGGAGCATTTTTTCGATCGCAAATTGTTAATTCTTAGCATAAGTTCTGTTTCCGAATTTAAAATCACGTATTGTCACTAACCTTTTACATTTGCCAATATTAAAATATTATTTGCAACCCCAGCTTAGTTTAATTAAAGAGAATCTAAAAAAAAAATCACGGTACTTGTATTCTGATTTTGGAGCGAGAAATCTGCGCAGAAACGTTGCGCAATGGTGTCAAAATCCGCTGATCTTCAACATACGAATATCTTCCAGTTAGAATATGGCGACCAAATCGGCAGGTCACAGCTTCCTATTGTAATACTCCTACAGAACTAGTGGTTTTCTGTATTCTTAAAAAAACAAACTTAAATGTTATAAAAGTATGACAATTACAACACAAGTTGATATTTAAAATATAAATGAGGCAATAAAACGTAAAAAAAAAACTTTTTTATTATTTTACTCTTTTTGTACGTTGGCGAATAAAAAATCCACACTTCAATTTATATTTCTTTTAAAAATAAGATAAAAATTTTATTAACAATTTTTATATTTAAAAAAGTAATAAATTTCTTTTTAAATCTCAAATCTTGTGTTTACTTAAATCATATTTTATAAACTGTGTACAAGCTTCAGTTTTCATGAAATATAACGTTGAATAAAAAAAATCTACTATACTTGTTACGCACGAATAAATTTAGTGAATAGATTTAAATTTTGAAATAAGTGAAGCAAATATAACCTCGGTAGCATGTATAAACTATTGTTATATAATATACTTGGAAAAAAGGAGAGGGGGTAAGGCACGTGCGAGTACTTTACATGTACGTAAGAGTTGCGACTTAACTCCCACACACCCCACTCGTGAGTTCACCAAACTAAACCACTTTTAAGGTATTTCTAAGAACTTGAACTTAAATCAGTTTCAGAGAAAATCAGTTATTTAATCAAAGAAATAAATTAATAACAAAAAATACTCGTTAAATTTTTTTAATAATAGTAATTCCAATAAATATTATCGATATACGCAGGCATAAAAAATATATTAGAATTGCGTATTTTTTTCTCAATAAAACTTATTCATTAATAATAAAATTAATTTTAAAAAGAATTAATGAAATAATCAGGTTCTAAAGTGAAATTTGTATTTTTTTTATACTAAATTTCGAACACGTTGCTTTTGCATAAAGATCTTGCTTCAGCTGAAACAAATGCACAATTTTTTATTTGTCTCAATTTATTTTATATTTTCAATAAATTTTACTAATTTTTTTTTATTAATATTACTTTTTTCAGTTTTTTTCACAGTATACTAAAACCATTGATGTTTTCATTCGGAAAGGTGTAAAAAGGTGTTTATGAAGAATTACATGTTTTTACAACCTTTAGCAATGACAATATTCCAACAGTGAAGCAAATAACTATAAAACACAATATATATGATAATACCCTTTAACATCCGTCGTTATATTTGTAAAATATATGACATAATACACTTCTGTAAGCATACAATCATAATTATGAAACAAGCAGTTAAAAGAGACATTTATGTATTTTCATCACATTATTACATAGTCAATTACAACACAAAATATCCCAGTTTTCGTATATCAAGAATATTTTAGAATTTAAATAAGTTAACATTTAAAATTTATATATTTTTAACTTCTAATAATATAATAAATTATTAAATACGTAAATAAAATAATCTCACTCTTTAATTTCATAAAAAAAACGCTTGAGTTGAGATGTTGTAAAACATGTCATCAAAATTGAAAATTTCCCTTTTTTATATCTGTCTATTAAACTTCATCATTATTGGTTTATTTTGAAGGAGTAAAACAGAATTTAGTGCGAGAGAGGAGAAGTTAAGACGCAAAGAAGAAGGGAGCACCATCTGGATATTCGCAGGCCGCACAAACATAATTCCCAGCTAACTCGCAAGCCAGGGGTGGTCGTCTGAACCAAGCAATTCTCATACCCTAAAGGGATTTTAGAAAGTGCTAAGCTTTCATTACACTTGACTGAAATTTAGCTCGATTGTATGAGCTAATTAAACAAAGAACAATTACTATTCTTCTTGTAGAAAATTTTACGTAATTATTCGAATAATTATAGATGGAGAAAACAAAATTATTCAATACATAAAAAAAAACTACTGACGTAATAATAAAATAAGGATGAAACTAGAAAAATATCTGAAAAATAATTTTAAATTTTAGCTAAAAAAATATTTTCATTAAAAGTATGCTTTAATTTATTGTGCAGTAGTACTTAATATGGTTTATTATTTCTTTTATTAAAAACAATGTGTGTATAAAAATATATATATATAACATATTTTGTCTACTTTTTATGGTATGCAATATTACGATAGTAAAAATAGTAAAAAAATATGTATGCCTTAAGGGATTTAAAAAACATGGAATCTTTCTCCAGGGGTAAGAAGGGGTGAGTGAAGGAGAAGGAAATATTATGTTCAGCTGGGCCATGAGAGTGTGTCGCGTTGTGGGGATGGGCGATGCAGACTTTTTATAAATCGATGTTCCTTTGAAGTATCGATTATGGTGTTACTTCAAGTGAAAGATATCTATAAATAATCAAGTGGTAGCAACTGAATATAAGAGATATGATTTCATTCAGTCATTAAAAAGGCACAAGTCTATTTAAAGTGGTGCATGGATACAGTTTAAGACTGTTATGACTTAATTCGGTTTTCACAAATTCCTCATTCACACCTCAGTTAAATTTACATACATATTATGCAAATAAGCCATTGCAGTAATTCTTCCGATTACCCCATCCCATCCTCAAGCTTAATTCAAATTCATTTATTGATAGCGAAATTGAGTGCTAAAAACTTGATCTTGTAAAATAATGTTGAATTATCGATATCTCGTTTTGTTATCGCCCATCCTTATATTTGGTTGGTAACGTTTGCATGACCGGAAAGATGAGTACTTGCATGTACGCTTCACGACCCCCACAGATAACCCCCTGAGGGTGCCGACGGCCAGACTAGAACGTGGCCAATCTAGTCTCTCTTCTCAGTGCATGCGAGTCACGTACTTGTTTGAATCGCCAACAGCAGCCTTTACGTCACTCAGCTCCCACGCTGAGAAAATGTCACAATCATTCGGTCAAAGTTTATTTGTTTGACTTATATTACAAAAAAAGTAATATTTTTACATTCTAACCAAGGATAATATAAGTAAGGATGGTTTAGAACAGAAAATTGAAGCTCGGTTATATTTTCTAACCAATAGAACAGTTCGCCAATCAATGCAGTAGTCTATACTAGTAGCTTGTTTATGGCAAATAAGATCCTAAAATACGACGTGTTGACGTCATTGGAAGACGATATCCATATGATGGTGTGGTGGCGGCAATAGTGACTGATTTCAAAAATAAGCCATCCTCTCTAATTTTATTATTCTTGACCAGTAACAGTACAAAAATATGCAGCACGGCCATCAATAAAAATATGGATACATAATTATGCGTGGATCAAATTCATATCCAATCTTCTTAGTTGATAAAGGCAAATCATTCCAAGCCTTTTAAATAATATCTGTGACATGATGAATTTTTTGGAATTTAGTTTTAGTAAACTTATTCTCCATTATATACTACGTAATGTGCCAGGTGTGTCACCTTGTCCTACACTAACGATATGTCTTTAACGTCCCTCGTAACGCAGTTTTTAAACTCTTGGCATTCCATTGTGTATTAAATTGTAATAATATATTATATTATTGTATATATATTATCCAGAGAAATGCTTTTACAGTTAATAATTAGTTACAGTTAGAGGTTGAGCGTGATTAGTACTTGAATGGGTGACCGTTTCATAAAAAATCACATTGCTCCTTCCCTGGGGTATCTCATCTCGCTTTCCACCTAGTGCAGTGACTAGTAATATATTTGTGCTTGGTTCCCCAGGCGTTGGACATCGCTTTGGTCCATTGACAAAAAAAAAGTGTTCCACGGTTCCCTGGTTCTCTCAGTCTCACATCAGCGAATGTTGGGACGTTGGGACGCATAACAATCCGTGGCCACCATCTTTTCCCTACCTTGTTCCTTCTCATTACTCCGCCATGAGCTGTAAGCTTTTAGGAGTGTATTCTTGTAAAAAAAAAATTGTATATGCAACAGTAATTTATACATATTTTAAAAGAAATAATTGCATTTAATTTCATATAAAAAAATTAATAGTTAAAAAGTACAGAGTTTGTCACAAAATAGTGACGGAGTGGATGGTGTAGTACATACCAGCTGTTATTCCCAATCATCTGAATTCTTATTACATTCCAGGAATGAATTTTCTACACAGATAAGATTTGTGAAATTTTTTGCGTTGAATTAAAAGTATTATCACTGAATTATTGATATTAACAGTCCTAAAAAATATAAAAAAAACATCATAATAATAATCTTTTAGTATTTCTTTATGCAAATTATTTACTTTTTTATTATACCATCATAATCTTGCATTTAAAATGAACAAAAAAAAACGTATCCTCTTTCGCTATGAAATTTGCAAAACACATTATACACATAATGATAATGTAAATTATATAAAATTATAATATGAAAAAAGATACAAAAAAAAAATGAAAAAGCTAGTAAAACTTAGTATAAGTATAAATGATTTCCATGCTAATTGAGATAACATTAGTACCTACTTTATCTACATGAATATATGATAATTACAGTAATTACTAATTATTTAAACGGTGCGGCATACTTTGATAGCGGCTGCTGCTGTGCTGGTGTTGTCGAGTGATAGCGAGGAACGCCGCATCGCCATCCAACTACCCACCCACTGATGGTCTGCTTGCCTGGGCAGTAACCAGCTGTACACAGCAGGTACTAACATGTAGGCGACATCTAGTGAACAGCACAACAGTAGCCGCCTGGGTGATACCAACCTAGTGTAAGGGCTTATCTGCAAAATGCACGCCGCCGCGGACGTGAGGGGGCATATCACATCTCTCTCTCTCTCTCTCTCTCTCTCTCTCTCTCTCTCTCTCTCTCTCTCTCTCTCTCTCTCTCTCTCTCTCTCTCTCTCTCTCTCTCTCTCTCTCTCTCTCTCTCTCTCTCTCTCTCTCTCTCTCTCTCTCTCTCTCTCTCTCTGCCTTCATATACTCTTTCCTTCGTCCTCTCGACTATCCTTGTTGCTATCTCTGTCTTCGTCTCTGTCCGTCTCATTACCTCTCTCCTCTCTATCCCACTGTATCTCTTTTTTTCTTACTCTTCGTGTCATTATATCTGCCTTAAGGGTAAGGTAACACGGATCAGCTGACCCAATGTTAAAATAATCCCACACATGAAAATTATGAAAAAAAAATTAAAATCTTCTCCTATCCCCTATCAGTAGGTAAAATATCAGGCATACAAATTCGAGCTAGTTTTTAAGTTTAAATGAATTTTTAAAGTTGACTAATTTAACATGGAAGTTTGAGTTTTCCATGTTAAAGAAGTCAACTTCAAAAATTCAATACTAAAAAACTAGCTCGAATTTGTATACCTGATATTTTACCTACTGATATACTGATAGGGGATGTAGAGGAGAACATTTTAAATTTGTTTCATAATTTTCATGTGTGGGATTATTTTAACATTTGGTCAGCTGATCCGTGTTACCTTACCCTTAAGAAAGAAATTTCTTTCTCTCTGTCTCTGTCAGTCCTTATATATATAGTCTCTCCCTCTGCATGTCTGTCTCTCTATCTCTCTCTTCCTTTTCACATAGTTTTATGCACATTGTCAACCAACTGTCGACTTTAGTCAAGTTATATCACTAACAAACCGGCGCCAAAGTGAACCTGTGAAACTTAAAATGAATATTCATCATTAACTCATTAAGAAGTCCAATTCAAAATTAAGTTTCACTAAAACGTCGCAGCATACTCATGATATACCAGGACAAACCAACTCATTAGTAACTTAAATTTAAAACCACCTTCATCCAGTACAATTTATATTTTAAGTGGCTCTCAAAAGTATATTAATTTAGGATTTTATAAATAAATTAAAATGTGGCTTATAAACTTAAATTTTATTATCAATTTTAAATTAGGGGAACAAAAGATAATAATATATATACAATGCTGAGCTGTAAAGTTCCTAGTAAAATCTGTCAAAATTTCAACACTTTTATTTATAAAATTATGGTAAAAAAGGAATAAAATAATACACTACTAAATTTTCAAATTTTTACTTAAATTTTAACATTAATTTAAATTATAACAATATTTGAATGAAAGCAATAAAATTATCATTTTTATTTCGTTGTTTGAATATTATAATGACTATATAATATATTTATTAAACAAATCAGTTATTGTAATTTACCAAATTTAAAATTAAATTAATCTAATCATATGATAAAATATTAATTAATGCAAGAGTAAATTTTATATAAAATAACTCTTTTCATTTTCGTAATGTAGCGTAACAAAACGTCAAGAGTAGGGAAATGGTTTCTCGAGTCTCTGCTTGCTTGAGGGTTTTGAGAAGGAGGCTGGTGGGGGGTGTAAAATGAGGTGTGGGTGGGCACCGCCCCAAGACGTGTGGCTGTATAAAATAGTACATGGTCGCGCTAGAGCGGCCGTGCTTGCTTGGTGCTCGAGGGGGGGGGGGGGGGGGGAGCGTCAGCCAGGCACTTTATGAAGCTCTCGGAATTAATTCCTTTATTAGTCTTACGACGGTAAGAGAGGTAGGTGATGCTGCTACATGTAGGCTTGCCTGCCTCTTACCGCTACCTCTTCTTCACTCTGGGGCTAATGAGCTACCTTTAGGTCCGTAGAGAACATGACATTCTCCTCTCTTCTTCCACCAACGTAATCAAACTTACGTATACTTAAATTTAAAATTATTTTACCTTTCATTATAGTATTTTGTAGCATTATTTTATGATTTTATATTATAAATATAACACTTTTATATGAAAATATATTATATAATAGGAATTTTAAGAATATAAAATTGTTGTATAGTTATAAATTTATGTACTGTGTATAAACTTATATGAAACTGACTATAAATTTTGATATTCAAAAGGCTTACTGATTTACAATGTCTTTCACTTTAGCTACTCATCAAAAGATGTTCTAAATGTTCTTGTAATTACTATAAGGAATGCTTGATAATGCTTTTTTTTTCATTAGATAATATATATTTTATATAATAATGTGCGTTCTAATTTCTACCTCCATGCACTTTCTGTATCAAACACAAATAATAATATTCAGTTAATTAGTTTGGTATATATTGTATAACATATTTAGTTATATAATGCATGATACAGATGTGATAATTTTATCTACTTTTTAAAACAATTATAGAAATACATTGAGAGATTTGAAACTATATTTTTTGGGTGCGATTCAAGAAGCAGTTATCCAGGTTTCTAACCACGTTTAGCTTAACCACGTTTAACTATACCTGTTTTACGTGTTAAGGTACCTAGTTAAACGTGGTTAAGCTAAACGTGGTTAAAAACCTGGCTAACTGCTTCGTGAATCGCGCCCCTTATTTCCGGCTTACTTCTTATCAAATTAATTTAAACTCTTGCTAACTACCTTAATTAAATTACAGCCGTACACCCCAATTTCCATATCGTCTTTCTATTGAACATTAATCTGACCAACAATATTTTTTTATTTTTAAGTAAGATCAGTTTTCCAGGTAATTGACATGTCAAAAATCTTGTTTGCTTGATGTTTGTGGATAAATGTTTTCTGTGGTAGTTGTTAAAAATGGGACAGGTTGCCATCAAAATTACGTAGATCCATATAGCTTCAAGGATCACATTATATAATAAATGATAAGAAACTACATGATAATAATAACTCATACTTTCATAAGACAAAAGTATTTTTTTAACCACTAACAGCTTGCAGCTCGCGGCGGGGTAATGGGTAGAGATAAGATAGGGAAAGGATGGTGGCCACGATCTGTTACGCGTCCTAGCATTCACTGAGGTGAGACTGAGGGAATCGTGGAAAAACTCAATCAGGACGGACACTAATTTTTATCATGTGCAAAGCCTGGGGAACCACACACAAGTGCATGATCACTGCACTGGGTGGAAAGCGATATGAATTTATCCCAGGGAGATATTGTAATTCAATTAGAATTAACAGTAGTCTTATATGAGAATCTAAGGAGTTCTTATTTATTGAAATTTGTATTTACAATTACAATGAAGATACAAAACATAAATCAAATTATCAGTGCAAAAACTACAAACAACAAAGAAACAAAGTTGGGGAAAAAAGAAATTGACTTAATTCAAAACTTCAAATAGCCAATGTATTAAACTATTAATTAATATTTTTTATAATAGAATTATCTCCAGCGCTACAAAACCAAGGAAAATGTAATTTGAAATAGTTAAAGAACCCTAATGAACCAATTATCTAATTTTATACTTAAACTTTTGACTCAAAGTAATTATAATTACTTTATAAGAAAAAAATACACGCGCAAAAAAAGTGAAGCAGACTTGTTGTGCACAAATATAATCAAAATTCAATTTACTATATTGAGTACACTGTCTCATATTTAATGCGATTTTCATGCCTTTCTGACAGATATTTAATAAGCACCTGCTTAAGAAGATTGTTTTGTTAAGAAGTAGTAAGCTTAAATAGAAAAGGTTGCATAGCTGTAGTCATCCAAAATTAATGATGCAAAAAATTAAGTATGTATTGTTAATGATTCACTAAGAAATAAAAAAAAAAAATGCTGGCAAGAACAATTTGTAGTGATTGATGAGTGAGATCAGACTGTGCGTGATTCAAGAGAGCGGATATGCTCACAAAGTTTGCTTTCATGAAGACAAACCTGCTTCATAAGAAGAGAATAATTGCTCAAGGGGGATAAAAAAGTACCAACATTTAAAAGTAAATGCTTTTAATTTTTTCAAACAAACTTGAAGACTTTCTTTAGAGTATTTTACCATGATCTTTTTATTTAGTGGGTAGAAA
This sequence comes from Siphlonurus alternatus, assembly GCA_949825025.1. Classification (NCBI taxonomy): domain Eukaryota; kingdom Metazoa; phylum Arthropoda; class Insecta; order Ephemeroptera; family Siphlonuridae; genus Siphlonurus; species Siphlonurus alternatus. Next base: position 21,601,323 of record OX463778.1, read on the forward strand.
AAGTTTAAATATGATGCAAAAGTCAGCATTAAATGTATTGTATTCAATTTTGTATTCAAAATAAAAATAAAATATCTTTTATTAAGATATATGTTTAACATGGATAGTAAAATTCCAATAAATTGAACGTACAGTATGTTACAGTAATATTTTAGGGTATCTGGATTACTTCTTAGATCATTAAAATAAAAATAAAGCTTAAAATTGATATATTTTATTTATTAAATCATATAATAATTGATTTTTGTATAGATTTATTTTATAATGAAACATGCTACTTTAATATAAAAAATAAATTAGTGTTAATTTAAAAAATATTGATTAAAATGCATGTTATCTGGGAGAGTATTAAATTATTAATGAACGTTATCACGTTATTAAATAACAGCAGCCAACTTTAATAATTTGATAATGAAATGTCAAATTATATTAAAACTGGAGACTCATGTATCGTTCTTAATTAATTTTACGTGCTCTTTTAAAAACATGATATTATACTATGCACCTTGCAGGTCGTTAAATTGAAATATATTGAGGCCCTGTGGTGCAAATGGTCTTATAATAAACCATTTTCACTAAAGCTAAAAGAGCATTAAACGTCATTGTCATTGAAGTGAGATAAGAAACTAAACTTTATTGACATTGGTTATTGTAAATTGCTTAGGTTTAAAAACATATTATATGCTTTCAAATGAAATGTATCCAGGAAGTAAATTCGCAATTAAGTTTATTCAGTGATACCTTCTCTGTACAAAGAACAAAATTTTCAATGTGCCTACTAACTTGATCAATTGATAATATGGTGACGTATGAGAGCTGGAGGAACTTCTCAAAATTAATTGCTTACAAACAGATATTTGACTTATTAAAATATAATATATTTTAAGACACCGACGATAAGTTACGAAACTATTTGAATTGAAGTGAACTCTCATTAAGCATTAATATCAACTTTGTGAGACAAAGTAGGGAAATGCTGTCAATAAGGAAGTAGTCACTCATTATATATCAAAAGTGTATAATATATACACTTTTCCTTATCTTATTTTTCATTACAGGCCTTTATTTAAGGAAAGTTTAGAGTTGTCTACTGACCAGGGAATATCAAGAGTAAATTTAAGTGTGTACAATACATATATAATTATATATTATTTTAACAATTGTCTGCAATGGTAAATTGTGGTTTATTATTTTTAATAATATGATAGTGTCAAATATAGTAAAAGTTATAAGTAGATGAGAAACTGGAGAGAAAGTCTTGCCAATAAGAACTTTTTTTGTTTTCTTATATGTAATGTTTCCTTTATATTATGATTCTTATAAGTATTTACAGAGATTTGAGTTCATCTTTGTTTAAAATATAAAACAATTGAAAGCTGTAATAATCTCTTCTAACAATATAAAAAAAAATATAAATAATATATTTTTATTTACAATAATATATATTATATTTGTATTGGAAGTAATACAATTTCATACTTGAATCATATTCTATATACCAAATTGGTTATGTGCCATATTTTTTGGTATATATATATTCCTATGATAATAATAAGGTTTTCTATATGATTTTTTTTTTACGTGACATCAAATCAAGCTTCATTTTTTTTTCTTCTTGTTTTAGCTGACAAGCGATGAGATGGAGCAAAAGCGCCCCCAGGAAAACAATACTCGCCATAGCTGTCTTCTTCTATGCTTCCTATTTGTTGTGATCACCAGAGGATTTTTTTGTTGGTGGGCGTAACTGTCAAGGAAACCACTGACAAGCTTGCCTGTCTATGTTTTTTTTTTTTTTTGCAAAAATACGAAACTACTATGCCTTTAGGAATGATATATTTGCAACAAAAAATATAATATATATAATTTATAATACAGTTGTATCATTTCGTAATGGATTTGTTTTATATATTTTTTAACAATTAGATACAAATTTTGTATGAAATGAAGAAAAAAAAAATGTATTTCATTATTCAAATCAGGCTTATTTTAATATTTTATTATTTCATATTCAAATATTATAAATTTATGAATATTTTAATTGAAAATGATACAAGTTTTATTATTATAACATTTAATTTGCATCAAAAATACATTGTTATGCAAACAAAGAAATTAAGAAGCTTGTAGCATTTTTATTTTTTGTTTTGTATTTGCTAAAATTAATCATTAGGGAACTATTCTCTTTATATAATGAGCAAAAAGCCTCGTTATTTCTTAGCTTTCAAGGCACATTAACATTTTTGTGCTATGGATATTTGGTTAATATCGGAATTTCTGTTTTAAATTTACTGATGTGATGATTTTATAAAAAAATTAAACTACCTTCAAAAGGCTTATATAAATACTTTTAAATACACTGCAAAAACAACTAAATACCAAAGGCATTGAGAATCTCCACAATCACTTTTGCATCACCAAAAGTGTTTAGCTTCTCAATGCTTTTATTGTTTACGGTCTTCATACCTGTTGTAAAAAGCTAAAAAGTGATCACCAATCTAACTACTCGCCAGCTTAACTTCGGTAATCACTTTTGATCATAACCGCACTGCTAATGCTTTCTTAGTAGGAAGAGTATTATTGAGGTATATAAAATAAATAAGAGCTATGGTGAAAAAAATGAAAAGGGTTCATTTTAATACAAGGTTATACAAATTTCGACCCTAGGGTAAAATTTGATGGCGGTTCTAATGGCGACCCTTAAATTTGCGACCCTTTGACCCTTAAGGGTCAAAAGACCCTTAAATTTTTTTTGTGAAAAATTGCGAAATTGACATTAGCAATGTCCTTAATTAACTTTAGAGCTCTTATTTACGCATTTTAAGGGTTGACCCTTGGGGTCTAACAGGGGCCATTTTTTAAAAGTATACAAATATTTATAACAAAATTTGTCAAAAACTGTGAGGATTATGGATTTAGCATTGGCTTTAATTGATTCAGTAAGAATAATGACCCTCTAAAGGTCGACCCCTAAAATATATTACGATCTATTCTGCATATAATACTTCTAAATGCTATTAACATGCAATTTCTGAATGCTAATTCTATTAACAAAAATCTAATGTTTAAAACGTTAGTTTTTAAATGGTAAAAACAGTGATTAAATAGCAAAGACATTTAAATTTAGCTATTTTTCTAAATACTTTTAACGTTCAGTAAATGTTAAAAGCATGGAGGGTCTGAATACCGATTTTTTGCAGTGTAAGTAAAGCCTGCATAAAGGCGAATTCAATGACCGAAAGCGGCGATGCGACGCGATTTTGAAGAACAATAGAATCTGTAAAATCTTATGCCATAAACGAATTCACCACGTTTGGGTAGAGAAATCGCTCGTTGAATATCGTTGCTCTTTTAAATCCACCGTTACTTGATAAAATTTTATAAACAGTTTTTCCCAATACAAGAAAACTTCAACATTTTTATTTTTAGGAAGATGAAATCACCTTGTAAGGAAAATTTGAATGTAAAATTGTAGCGTGTAACTTAATTAAAAATTTTGTTAAAATTAAAATTTTCAATTACTATGCAAATATGAAATATTAAAAACTTATAAAAAAAAGAGAAATATATTGCATGAAATAAATAAATACAATGACCATACATAACTTCGCCAAAAGAGAATTAATGTCAGCTTAATAGATTAATGTATCAAACCAAATTTATAAATTTTAATCAGCAGAAATTGTTTATTTTTATCTGAAATATTAAAAAATCTCGTTTTATCATGATATTATACAGTATACACATATCAGAGAAAAGATCATATGGTATTCCCTGCACATATAGTGTATTTTAAACACTGCTTCACTTATATTTTTTTATATTTAAGTTTAAAATTTTATAAATAATTGAATTTGACTAAAATTGTTATAAAATTTCAATTGTAAGTTGAAACTTAAATTAAATAGTTTAAAATTTAAAATATAATATTGCAAAATATATAGAACGGATAGCTACCATATTTGTATTTTTTTAAATGGGTCTATATAATTATTTTAAAGAATATAACGAACAATTGAAAATTAATCCTTATTTATTTTCAAAGTTAAATGAGAATACAAGAATATGTAGCACATTTTTAATCCTGTTATCAAATTTTTATATCTAAGCTTTTTTATTCTTTTCTTTCCCTTCTTTTTTTTCTTATAAGTTGAAATTTGTCTCACAATATATATATATATATATATATATATATATATATATATATATATATATATATATATATATATATATATATAAATATTAAAATACACATTTTTTTTTTCAATTGGGTTTAGAAAATCTTTTTAAAGAGTACTTGAAAATGAGACACAGTTAAAAGAAATAAAAGAAAAAAAGAAGAAAGGAAATAAAAAATGCTAAAAAAATTGCTATTGAAATTTCTCCTTCTCTACCTACCACTCTTTCCTCTCTCTCTTTCTGCTGTTTGTATTTTTATTCTCTTTTCTGGCATTAAAAAGCAAAAGTTGGCATCCCTGCATTGGTGACTGCATGTCGTTTTATATGCTGGCAATTCATCATCGTCTGACGCCAATCTCTCTCTCTCTCTCTCTCTCTCTCTCTCTCTCTCTCTCTCTCTCTCTCTCTCTCTCACGGGCTGCTGCTGGCTGAGCTATACGTCGAAACATTTTGCCCTGATGAGCCCTCGCCTGCTGCCGTCACTGCTGTATCGACTCGATGCCGCCGCTGCTCGAGTCACTTGGGTATACTTCAAATCTCGCCCTTCCAATCTGTTTCAATAAAGTAACAGAAAAAAAAATCTCGCTATTAGGTCTGTATTACATTGATAATGATTTGATGAGAAGTTGCGTTATAAAACTTCTTATACATCTACGTGTTACCACTTTTTTGTGGATTGTTGTATTTATTAATTATTTATATAAAAAAAATATAATAAATTTAAAATTTATTAATTTTGTTATATATAAATGTCTCTATTAAAGTAAAAATTTATCATTAAAAAAAAGTCTGTCAATTTTTGTTTAAAATCAATAATGTTTTAATCACGTAATATTTTAAAGCTTGATAAAATTTAATAACTTTGAAAAAAATCAAACTAAAAGAAAATTCGACACATATTTATCAATTAAATATTTATTTTTCTTTTTTTACTCAGTTATATTAGTATATACTCATTATTTTTGTTTTGCTTCAACTCAGAACTAAAATTAAATTTAGATTACAATTTTAATGCATAACTAATAGGAAGATGAAGTAACTATATAATAAAATTCTAAAAATATTGAGTTAATACATATGCTATTAATATTTTAATAGTATATCTTTCTTAAAGCCTTCATTTACACCTTCAAATTCGATATTCAATAAATATGCTATTTTATTGCGTTTTAACGTTGTTTACCTGCTAAATTTCTATATGACAATGACGTCACAACATTTTGTTGCAAGATTTTGTTATTAGAAATACACTTCAGAAAAAAAGCAATAAATTACTGGAGGTTTACAATCGATATTTGCAATAAAAGAATATCAAGCAGTTTTTCCATTCCAGCAAAAGCATACACTTTTTTACTTATAAATGCAAAATTTAAAATACTTTTTTTTTTTTTTAATTTTTTAAAAAATTGTGGTTTTAACTTTTGATTCTCTAGTGTGACTTTTGAGTTCAGTTTCTTTCAAACGCAATTCTCTGCAATGTGAGCAATTAAATAACAATTTCCACTGGGAATGTGAATTATGATAGACAATCTGCATGGAAAATTTTACTGCAAAATTAATAGAGAACGAAGCAAGGGTACCCTTTCAAATTATATAGTTTCTCTATGGTAGAAAGCATAAGCTCTGGGTGGAATGAATTTTCTTCGTTCAACTCTTGCACTTCCCCCCAAATGACAAGAAAACCTTCAAACATTTTTTTTTCTTGCTAAATAGACAGTTTTTAAAGCATCATATTTTATTGTATTGATATTTTTTATAATCCTTGTTCAATACTCTCAAATAAATTAATTGTGCTGCACAAGATTCGCTTATAATTACGTATTATAAATGTATTTAACTTTGATTTTTCTGGTGTTAGAAACATTATAGAATACGAAATTTTGTCATTGTTAATTAATAACTTGAAGATCTTAATCCACTTGATTTGATTTGTTTGTTGGTTCCAAAACAGTTAAGTCATTTTGTTATGGGATGAATTGATGGATGCATAAATATAATACTAAAACATAAATAAAATACGACATACATTATACATACATGACTATCCATATTTTGCAAATTGTAAAAAAGTACTGAAATTGTCTATTCAAGACTATAATATTATTTTCAATAATTTAACTTAAAACTGCTCGTTGAAAAATTATTTAATACAAAGTACGAAACAATTACGGAGGTACGTGCACATCCGGTTCATGGACATTCTACATTCATGTTCATTCATTGTATGTTCCATGAAGAAATATATATTGGGCGCGATTCACGAAGCAGTTATCCGGGTTTCTAACTACGTTTAGCTTAACCACGTTTAACTATATACCTGTTTTACCGGTTTTATGTGTTAAACCACCTAGTTAAACGTGGATAAGCTAAACGTAGTTAGAAACCTGGCTAACTGCTTAGTGAATAGCACCCACTATATATATATATATATATATATATATATATATATATATATATATATATATATATATATATATATATATATATATATATAATATACATATAATTGGTTTTTCTCTACACCTGATTAATCATGAATATAAGCTTTTCACGTTAGAAGAAATTTTGTTTTAATTTTTTTTAAGAGAGTGGGATTTTTATTTAAACGTATTAAATATCTTAATTATTTAATTTTAATTAATTATTACTTAATAATATTTAATATTAATTAATAATAATCCAATCAATATAGTCATGATTTATTATAATTAATATAGTTGTTTAATTATTATTATCTTATCACTTGATATCCTGTAAAGTATGCAATTTGTTAAACAGCTTTATAACTATAATATATCACAACCACAATAATATGGAAACAAGTAATACATCTTATGTTTTATGACATCAAAATATAATTATACTTTATTTTCTATAATTCATTCTTTTGATGTCACAATTTTTTTTATTTCAAGATGTTTTATATTTCACGTCAAAAAGTAACAATTATATTTCTTGACGTCATATTTCTGTTCTTTGAAGTGAAGTGTACATGTTTTGTAGTAAAATTCTGGAGTCAGTCTCATGAGACTGGTAGCAAGGTTCTTCTTCCAAGTAATCCATCTCCATACTTGTTGCTATCACCTTCATTCATCATGAGAAACGTCGTTCTACCATGATTCATCATCATGTATATTATAGGCCCCCCTGCTATACTAGTTTAATATATAATAACAACAACAATATATTATGTTATAATATATTATATTATTTAGAGAGAAAATATGAAAATATATTATATAAATTTATATAAATAATATAGCCATAAAAATTATTGTACTCTACTTTATATTTAGTTTTTTTTTTATAATAAAGTTATGTCGTATAATCGTTGGAATACGTATAAAAGCCAAATTAACGAAAATGTTGATTTAAAGAGAGAAAATTGTTGATTATTTTATGATTTACGAAACATAATGGGGGATATTCACAAAGCACTTTAGCCCCCTTTTTAGCCTCAATTTTTATCCCTGGTGCTAAACCAGGGGCTAGCCATGTTAAGCTCATAGTTTAGCACCAGGGATAAAAATTGAGGCTAAAGTGCTGTGTGAATGCCCCCCAATGAGTGCGATTCACGAAGAAGTTAGCCAGGTTTCTAACCACGTTTAGCTTAACCACGTTTAACTATACATATATATATATATATATATATATATATATATATATATATATATACCTGTGTTTACGTGTTAAACCACTTAGTTAAACGTGGTTAAGTTAAACGTGGTTAAAAACCTGGCTAACATCTTCGTGAATCGCGCCCAATAATTATCAAAAGTTTAGTTTAAATCAGCTGCAAAATTCGTGTACGTATATACATATACTACATATGGAGCAAGCTTATTCCAAATATGTACAAATTTATAACAAAGTAAATTTAATTCTGAAGAGGGAGCTTTATGGTAAAGAAGAAAACAATTAATACACTAAAAAACAGTTTATAAATAGTATTATTTTAATTATTGTTTACTTTGTTTTTGTAATTTTGGATAAAGAATGTTTTTTTCTTTTCTTGTGGGTTTTACAGGCTATTCAGTTGAATCTTACTGATATAAGAAATACGCTTAAATTCTTACTGCATATTTGCACAAGAAAATAATATTTATGTGAGGTTTCCTAGATAATAAAATAGGAGTATATATTATGCATTTAAGATTTAGTAAATTAATATTAAAATTAAGCTGGGGAACTCAGAAATTGCAAGAGTAAAACAAAATTCATGTGATTGTAATAACTAACAACTCCCAGTCATATTAAATTCAAATTCCTACCTGAAGAATTTTGTACCCTTCTTTGCGGTTGTCACATAAAACATGAATTTTCCTCATGGAGAAGAGGAGGGGGATGAACCCTCAGTATGTGAACAGGATGTAGTGCCTCACCAAACTTCGCCAACTGTTAAGAATTTCTACCATCTTGTATATTTTGCTGCAAAAGTTCTACTAACAAAAAAAAAATGAAAAAAATAAACAACATCACTTAGAAAAAGTATTGGGCGCGATTCACGAAGAATTTAGCCAGGTTTCTAACCACGTTTAGCTAAACCAAATTTAAATATACTTTTTTTACGTGTTAAGCCACCTATTAGTTAAACGTGGTTAAGCTAAACGTGGTTAGAAACCTGGCTAACTGCTTCGTTAATGGCACCCATTATAAATTTCCTATAAAGATGCTACGATAATGATATAATATAAACAATACTTCAAACAGAAAAATCAGAATCACCAAATATAATGGGCGCGATTCACAAAGTAGTTATAGCCAGGTTTCTAACCACGTTTAGCTTAACCACGTTTAATTAGGTGGTTTAACACGTAAAACAGGTACAGTTAAACGTGGTTAAGCTAATCGTGGTTAGAAACCTGGCTAACTGCTTCGTGAATCGCACCCAATATAAATATTAACCATTTTTTAATTTACTTATAGATTGAAAATATTCCAACTGATTAAAATTCTATATAAGATTTAGCAAAGAGTATGAAAGATGTTTCATTTCTCTCCTTAAAATTCAAATTTAAAGCAATAAATCTTACATTTTAACATAAAACTGAAATAAATTTTACATTTTTTTTATTTAAAATAAAATATTTAAACTTCACTAAAAAATGTCCGGTCGTCTATATGATATTATAGTAATTTTGTCGTGATGGTAGGTAGCATATATGGAATCTTTATCAGGCGGTCAATGATGGCTGTTTAGTGCTTTATATGGCATATGGTAAAACATTACTGAATATTTATCATTTTTTATTAATTTTCTAACAATTTTACCTCGGGCGACCTTGGGAGTACACTTTGAAGTATTACGAAATTTACTCTTAATAGTTGTTTATTTTATAGAAATAGGAATAGACCAGTTTTTCTTTTCTTTTTAAAAACTAGACTGTTTTTTTTTTTTTTTTTTTTTTTTCGTAATGTTTATCAAAATTGTAAACCTTCATATCTTTGTTTCTTGGAGCTACAACTCCATTAAATAAAATTGGTCTTGCTGTCCGAATAAACACCTCAAATATATTTTATATAATATAAAAAAAATGACAAGTGTTCTTGCAAGTAACGTTAATTTAATGTTGTATAAGATATATAAACTTTTGTTATCTAAAATTGAGATTGACGTGTGTGAATTTGCACGTGCACTCACGCTATAACCTGTATATGTTTTTGTTTTATTTTGTACTGTCATATTCTATTTAAATCATACGAGAGTATGAAATTTTTATTGAATTTTAACGTCAAAAAACATTCTTAAACATCATGTAAATTGCATGTGACTGACATTTGCTTAGTAAATATTAAAATTAATTTTCTTTAAAACAAAATTTCATCCTCTATTTTTTTTCTACGCGTAGTTTTCATATTAAATAAAGCAATATTTAAAATGAATCATATTCTGATTTTAACAATAAAATATCTTACCCTAAATAGTTTCATGTTCCCATCTCCCGCTCTCGTATTAGATGTTCTAAAATTAATTAATAATTATATATTAATAATTAATAAAAAAAATAATATGGTATTGCAATGAGATTTATAATACTAAAAAAAATGAATAAAATAAAAAATATTTTATAATTTAAAAGAGCAAGTTCTTAAATCATTATTTTTTAAATTAACAGGTAAATTCTGCATGTGGACCATTTTGATAACTGTACTATATAATTATACGAATTTAGCTGATACGCCTTTTTCAAAATCCTTTGAAATGTGTGTGACAATTAATAAAAAGAAATTAATTGAGTACAATTTTATTGTTTAAGCACAATATTGATTTTTTTTTGTAATAATTAAAACTTATATTATTTAAAACAGTAATTGTGCATGTATTTTTAGCAATGTTTAGTATATTGCAGAATTAATAATTATATATTGTTGCTTTAAAGCTAAATCAGTGATAATTAAATGGCTTTGTGAATATAGCTGAATATTGTATTTTCTGTAAAAGTTAACTTTTTAATTATTATTATTTACAACTACGTACGGTTAACTTAAAAAGAGTTCTACTATCAGAACCATAAAGGTGTGCCTCTCTGCTTATGGGACTTGTATGCTATTCAGGGGTACAAATTTTCATACCTGATAGTAAGAATTTTATTTTACTGTTTGACAAATATTTTAATTTTCAGGACAGAAAATATAAAATCTATTCATTCCATCATGTAAAAATTTTGAATATGAGAGTTGCAAAGAAACAAATTATAATTTTGATGAGAAGAACTAATTTGTGAAAGATTTAACAGCAAATTCATACTTACTGTCACAATAATCATAATATATTATAATAATTTTAAAAAAATATAATATTAAAATATGATTAATATTACACGTAAAGTAAAGTGAACCATATTTACAATGTTAATGTGTGAACATAAAAATATATCATATTGAAGATTGAATTATTTATTTTGTTTTTTTGTTAAATAAAGAATACAATATTTAAAGTCAAATATATTATATAAATGTGATTTTTTTTTTCACTGTCCATATTGTAGAATTATTTCCATCGATGCTTTTATTACAAGCTGAAGTTAATCTTTAAATCCTCTTTCCTGTATTCTGACAAATGTGGTATAAACACACAAATGAAAAGTTTTCCATCAATTCTCGCTCATTACTGGCAAAGGAAAATTAATATAATAATTGACGATGCGTAGGTTTTTAACAATTTTAAGCCGCCGCGTCTTTTTTTAAAGCTTATTTAAATTTGAATAACAAAGCACTGGTAAAAAAATAATTAATAACAATGCGTTAATGGATTTAGATTTTTATATACTGTATAATAATAATTACAAATCTCATCAATGCCAATAAAATTTCACCCATTTTTATTTTATGATTTATATTACATGATATTATTTATTATTGATTAGATTTCTTAACTGGACTTGCAAAAAATATTTAAAAAAGGTTTGAATTAGTTAAATTTAAACTATTTTTTTTTATTTTTACATGATCTCAATTTGCTATAAGAATTCAAATTATTTTAGAATTTATAAATTTAAAGTCAAAACAAAGTATGTATAACAAAAATGATTAAGATTTCAGAATTGATAGTTAATTTTACCTCACATAATCATAGCATTTAAAAATTTGAATGTTGCTAAAGAGAAAATAATAATTTAAAAAATATCGATTTAAATTATAAATCTCACGAAATAATTATATTGTTTTGTGTCTGGATTTATTTGTAAAACAAGAGTTAGCAGAATAATGTGTTTACTAATATTTTCTACAAATAAAGTTTAACATATATATAATACCACACAACTGTTGTTAGACACTTTTTTCTTATGCTTTCTTTATTTTATTTTTATTGTTTACGAACGTTCCTAAAAAGTAGCTATACCTTTTTCCTATAACTCCTTCAAAAGCAAAACTAATAATTCAAATTTCATGGTACGAAACGTTTCAATTTTATTTATGAAAAATTAAAAGTTACTGTCATTGTTGTGTTATTCTACGTATATTCCTCATATTAAATTTAATTATTTTTCCCTTTTATCTATTGAGTTTAAACTTGCAAAAATAATATTGACTGAAAAAAAAAAAACATAATAAACATTAGTTTAAACATTTTTAAATTTAAATTTTTGTATACTTGTTCGAACCTAAAAATATTATTTTTCTATTATATTAAGAAATCGTCTGACATTATGTATGTGATGACGCAAAAATGACTTTTTAAAGCAATAGTTCCTGTACTAAAAAAAAAATCAATAAAAACATAGATTAGTATGCTTTTTCTATACATTTTTATATTCAAATACAAATTTTCAGTAGTATAACTTTCTACGTCGGAACCTGCCGTCAACCTGCCGCCGTTGTGGTTGAGGTCGTGGTGGTGGTGGTCGGGAAGCGGCCCAAGATGTTGGCGACAGCCTCGTATATGCCCGCGATGGCGTACCCTAGCTCGGGAAGACCACTGCGAGCCGCTGCCGCTGCGTCTTCAACGCGACCATCGGCCTGGAACCAAATTACAGACAATATGGAGTAATGTAAAGTGAAGCTTCCATGCAATAAAAGCGCGCACTTGCTTCTATTTTATATAGTGGCCATCTTGGAAATTAACTTGCTCCCCACAGTTTGAAAAAAATCCCACGCCTCTGATTGACGACTGTGGCAAATAGTTTCCCTCTCCATGGAAATCCAACTTTTTAAAAGTCAGGTGAAAAAATAGAAATTATCTTATTCTTGCATTTCATCCAAACGGACACCATCCTTGAGTTATAAAAATTAAAAGCTTTCTAGCTATTCGAAACCAAGAGATAAACGCACTATCAGTACATTAAAGGGGTCCCATCAGTTGACGATGGAAGTAATAAGTTGATGAAAACGGTGAATTTATAGCTTATTAATTTTAAACTTAATAAGGGGCATTCACAAAGTCTTAAGGCCACATTTAAGGCTCGATAATTTAAAGCTTGATTTTAGACGTGTTTTTTAGACCCAAAATTTCTGGCCTTAAATTATTGAGCCTTAAATGTGGCCTTAAGGCTTTGTGAATGCCCCTTACAATGAATTATCTTTAAAAATATAATATTGGTGTATATAATTAATTTAAAAGCAGTGCAAAAAGTAACATAATTTTAATGAAACGTCAAAATAAGTTTTTCAAAACCTAAAGATGTTTTCTATCCCGATACAAAAACCAAATTTATTTCATTCATTAATCTTTCTAGATAAACAATAATGGGATACATTATTTTCACACTGTCACAATAGAGCACTGTGACACGCTGAGGGCATTGACCCTTCCGTGCTAGGAGATCGAACTCTCTTGAACCATGCTGCTCTGTATATCGTTAGTTTGCTCTGTAAAAGTCGTATCTTTATTGCTATTTGAATCGCTATTTTTTTTTTTTTTTTGCAGTCAATGAAATGAGAGTTCCATTACGAAGTAAGGCAATGCATGTAAATTTAATATTTATCAATGTAATCTTACCACAGCTTTCTTCACATCGCTAGCATACTCTGCAGCTGTAACAAATAATTGCACTTCAATATTAATGCATGTTTTTTTAATAGATTCTAATATTATATATTTATATTGTTTCTTCAGCATTTTTAAATTCCACTTTAGAAAAATAACTTCTTATTAGATCTCCTATTTTTTTTAACGTAAATACTTATAGAATTCTCATCATCAGCTAAAATTGCTTCTTATAGAAAACAAAATTACCTTTTATTTCTCAACTTATTACAGTTATAAATTGAAAATATATAAATAGATTTATAAAGTAATGAAAATATAATATTTTCTTGCAAATAAAGCTGATATTACATGGTACAATTTTGCATCAAAATTTTCCCTACAAGAAAACTTAAACTTAATTTGTTTGTGCGCAAATGAAATTTTCTTGTAACAAAAAATTTTATGCAAAATTGTATCGTGTAATACTTGCATTAAGCCGGTATTACATGATACAATTTTTCTAACCATTGCATACAATTTTTCCTTTCAAGAAAACTTGAACTTCATTTGTTTGTATGTAGATGAAATTTTTCTTGTTAGGAAAAATTGTATGCAAAATTGTATCGTGTAATACTAGCATTAGGTTTAATGTTAATAATAAAAAATTTATTTTCAATTCCTCAGAGAATTTCATTTTAGCACTCACCGACAATCAGAGCGAAGCACAAAACGAACACCGTTAGAATGCACTTCATTTTGTAGTCTGAGACGTTTTCCATGTGAGTTGTCACTTTTTATAGTATCATATGATGACGTGATGTTATTGAAAATGTCACTCACAACGATATTTTCTTATCAGTGAAATTAGGAAGGCGTGCTAGAATACTTGAAGTTTTCTAAGAAAAAAAAATAAATTGCTTTAATTTTAGAAAACAGGAAACAAATTATTCTTGTTACAAATTTTCATGTCACTCAAAACTGAATTATTCAAATTATGACCTCAAAAAATATAACGTTTATAGTTGGTAACATAATGTATGACGCAATTTAAGAATGAATTAACCGTTAGGATAATCAGAAAAGCAACCAGATTTCTTACTAAACACGGTTTTCTTTAACATAGCACAATAATGACGCTAACCATAGTTAGTGAGAAAACTGGTTATCTTCGTAAATTGCGCCCATAAACATGACCGGATAATTTAAGTAGTATAGGGGGCATTCACAAAGCGTTAAGACCACATTTAAGTCTAGGTTTTTTAAGTATTGAAAATTATGGTCCAAAATAATGATATAAAATTAAGACTTAAAAAATTTGGTCTTAAATGTCTTACCTTTGTGAACATCCCTATGAATGCCTTGATAGAATTTTATTAAAGTTAAAAAAATAAACGCATACTTTTTTAATTATATTCTTTTTAATTTATTTGCTAAAATGAACTAAAAAAAAGTATTTAAAAATAATAACACATGCAAAACAAAGTTCTTAGAAGACTTTAAATTACTATAATTATTTTTACAAAAATAATTACATTTAATAACAATAAGTGTGACATGCGGTGTCTTGATAAAGTTTGACAGGTTAATTAAATATTCGTTTTTTCTTGACCTCCTCTCACCTGCATGGTTCTATAAAAGTGGGTACCTCCGAGGGCTGGAGAACTTTGTGCAACATGCGTCCGGTCATCAGTGTGTGCCTCTTCCTCGCGGTGTTCGTCTGTTTCGGTGAGATCTCAAGTTATCTGCGGACAAAACTGAATGGACAACCTGAATGAAATTTTTATTGTATATTTAGAATGAAGACCTAAAGATATATAATGTCAATTTTTTCATTTTATTTAACCTCTAAAACCCTCAAAATCAAGGAGAAAAAAGCTGTGACATAACAGTCAGTGTTTTTCCATGCTTACTTGTTAAATACGCTCGTATTTGTATGAGTTTAATGTCTAGGGTTTTGAAGCATAATTTTGAGGGCGTTTGAGAGTTCCAAAAAAATATCTGAATAAATTGAGAATACTGACACATCTTGAAGTCCTCTAACCAAATATGCAGTATTTTTTTTTTTCTTACAGGTTGTCTTTTATATTAATATACGAAGATTCCACTGTAACATTATTTAAAATTATTTTTTTAACTCTCTACTTTAAAATATTATTTAAAATATAAACTATGAGCAAAACAAAATAAAGGCATTAAAATTTCATATCTATTATTAATATAAAGAAGAAAAAATAACAATAAAAGTAAATATTATGTGCTTTTACTATATAATACACATTATATATAGATATATTGTAAATATAGAAATTAATGGTAACTAAAATTTGTAGTAAAATTTTAGATTTTAAATACAAGAAGCTCACACACACACCTAGCACTTCCGGATCATTTCAATAGGACCCTTCAGTTTTTATTTTAATAAGCTTTTGTTTGTTTACTTTTTTCTGAAAAAGCTTTCCATTACAAATTTAATTTAAAATTTTCCCTTTTCATTTTCTACTCCAATTTATTCACTCACTGACGGTATAATCTCTAGCACTTACCAACAAAACAAAATTCAACAGCATGACTAACTTCATTTCACCATAAAATTTCATATTTTATTCAACGTCTGTATAAACTAATATAAAAATTCATACCATATTCATGATTGGCATTTTAGACATGGTAATTAATTGATGAGTGTAGATTTTAATGAACATGTGAATACATTTTGGCACTGAATATTAAATGGGTGAAAAAACTGCAAAATAAAGAACAAATAAAAAATTGAATGAAAAGTAAATTCTTTGTAAAATATATCATTATAAAATTTAGTTGAATGATCGAGTTTTTCTACCTAATATATATATATATATATATATATATATATATATATATATATATATATATATATATATATATATATATATATATATATATACGGTGCCACCATAAGCAATTCATGTTTTTTTAAAATTACATGTACTTTTTATTATCATTTAAATTTAATACATTATCTTCATTTCATTACTAAGGCATTATAGCAAATTATTACAAATCCTGGATTATTCTTGTTTTTTGATCCACTTTTTTACTTTCCTGTAATAAGCTGCAGGGCAAATTTGACCCAGGTAATTAAAAAAAAATACAGATGTTTCGCTGTATATTATTCAATACATGCGATTATAATAATTAAAAGTCAATTAGGTATGTTCGTAAACCCTGGCCGATAGACCATCTAAACTGATGAATCTTACTTTCAACTAACTGAAATGCAGAGAAAATTTCAAGGTTTATGAACAGACTAAAAAAGGGATATAAGTCTTATAATATATAGTTTTATAAGTCTCTGCACGAAAACCCTCTAGCGTTAATTTGTTTCAGTGGCGGCCAAAGTGGTGGATCTTGAAGGCGTGACCGAGGCCAGCGCAATCGAGGACGAGGACTTGCAAGAACTGGTAAGGAAATAATGAAAGTATAACAAACAATCTTCATACCCTAAAGTCAAAGTAACGTAATATGAAAAAAATTCACAGTAAAGAATAGCAAAAAAGATGAAAATTATACTCTGAGTATTATATAATATGAGGTTTTGGTAATTAAAATAGAATAAAAGTATAGGTATAGATTTTAATAATTTAAGAAACTTATCTTTAGTATAAATTTGATACATTTATTTTGATTTTATATAATATGCACCAAACACTCATTTGAGGTGCATGTTTGCAAGTATATATGTATATTATGTAAACAGTCTTTGAACTTTTGTAACTATTTGCATCTATTTCCATTGAAAATGCCTTGTAGTAGTAGTAAATAAGCCCATTTGTGCCATTATTCATCATTAATACTTTTATTAAATCATCTTGCAGATATAAATTATGCGTTTGATATCCCTCCTTGAGATTAGGCAAATTGTTTGGCATTAAATCATACGCTCGTCTCCTTGTAATATTTCCCATTTTCAGCCTTGTTAATTATCGTACCCTGTGTTATTTTTATGGTGATTAACAAGGCTGCAAAGGGAAATTTTCCGTGGCGATGACTGTAGAATTAGCCTTAAGATTTGAAAGTCACCTTGCTGTATACAAGTAACTCTCTCAAGTTAAACGCTTTGATATTTTTGTGATACTATGCACCAACACGCCAATGTATATATATATATTGTTGAATTTTCACAGAACGAGGAAGTGGACCGTATAATGGAAATCACAGACTCTGAAAACAGAATGGGTCTTGCTTTGATTGGTGAATTTGTTTCCGCATACGGCAAATTTATTGGTGGCATTTTCGGGACTACTACGAAGGCGTCTGGCTGAACCTCGCCTGTGACGTCACAGGTACGCTTGTGACGTCACTTTTATCATCCATATGACGTCATTTATGTAAACTTTTTTCACAGATCGATATAATGGACCGCATTAAGGAGACAATAGACAAACCAAGTGGACGAAACTGGCTTCCAAATCTAGGAGAGTATATTTCTGCTCAAGGGAAAATTATTGGATACATTTTCGGCACCACAACTAAAGCTTCTGGATAAAATATTGACGGCGGTCAACCTTGTACTATTTTATTGTCTTGGCAATTTCTCCCTTTTTTCATTACAATTTTATTCTAACTCATTGAAATATTTAACATTATATAGTATATATAGTACATACTATTAACTCTACAAAATTAATATTTTTATTTTTAAAGCAATGTATAATCCATAGCATTTCTCTTGTTTCTTTAAAAGAAACTCGTGTACTTTGTAATTTGAATGCCAAGTTATAAATTAATCAAATAAAAGACATTATCCGTACTCTGCATACTGAATTATTTTTTAAATAAACTTACATCTACAGAAATTATTCTTACTTTATAAGTAAAAAAAATCTTAACTTCAAATGAATAACAGTATAATATTTATTACTAACAGAGAACTACATATTTAAATAATTTACTTTTTAATTTTATAAAGTAAAATAAATTGTTTCTTGAAAAAATAAGTAAATGGAGTTGTATTCATAATGGATTAAAATTATAAATTAAAATTCATATACTGGTTAAATTATATAACAAGATATTCAACATTAAAAACAAAAAATAGCTGGTAATAGAAACAATTATACTTAAATTAAAAGCTTAATTTACAATAAAATGGAATATAAAGGAACCAAAAAGAGAATATTTTTTCATTTAGAAAATGGAGTGGAGATGAGAAAGGGAGAGAAAATATATGAGTATTTTAATTTAGGTGATGTCGAGAAAGGTTGCCAGTACAAAAATCTTCTATATAAAAAGCAGCAACATCTCCTCAGGGTATTTGATTGACGAAGCTTGCTCTCTCCACTATACTGTGCAACCCAGCAGGATTGGATTGTGAATATTTTAGTCAGCGGCAGCATAAGTGATGCGAAGCGGAGTGCTGCACTGCAAGCCCTCTGCTTGACGGTGGCTATGCAGAGGGCACTGCACCTCCTCCTACCATACAGAACTGTCACTTAATCACTTAACTCTCCGTTCTCCAAGCCAGGTCATGACCCTTAAAATAACATGTTTTTTTTCATACTATGTTAGTTACAGGTTTAAATATAAATATAGAAACTTGTTAATATTTATACATAATTATATAATTAATACTATACTGCAGTTGGACAAGTTCCAAGACTATGAATTATATAAGAGAACAATGTGTTAAAATGTTATTGGACTCGGTGTTAGATCAATAATGGACAAAAAAAATTATGTTTATTGAAAAATTCTAGTTCACCCATAAATATAATTCCAGTAACAATATATGGTTATTTATTTAATTTTTTTTTTCATATTCCTGGCGATGTCCATTCTCAAAAAAATTCAAGTTTTTACAGTAACTGCAGATTGAAATTATGAGATATATTATATATATATCGCTTATTTTAACAAGTATGAAATTTTTATTTGTACCATTTAGGACTTTATAGTATAAAAGAGCTTTATAAGGATGTTAGTGAGCAGAATTTTTCAAGACGGGAGCGTACAATCGTGAACTTGGAAAATATCGTATACTTGCAACTTTGTTAATCACCATTCCCTTTGTCATTCTTACGAGGCATGGTGATTAAGAAGGCCTCAAAAGGAAATTTTCTGAGGCGACAATTGTACAAAGACTAACCTCACGTTAAGTTTAATTCAATGTGATATATTTTTTTCCTACCACAGAATTTTTAGCATATTTCTTCATTGCTATATTTTGTGAGTTAAGCACACGTGTATAACCTGGAAGTGTGACCAACTTTCTTACACGGACCCTATCAACTTAGGTTTCCATGTTTTTTTTTTTTTTTTTATAAAATGAATTGTGATAGTTGTGATACGGGTGAAAAAAGCAAGCTGTGGTAAAACTTACACCTGTAGATATAGTAAAATTATTGACCGTAGAGGACCCCGGAGGGAAAATCGTCAGAAAGCAGAAGAAAAATATTATCATATTCCCTCATGAATGAAAAACAATTCAGAGGCAGCAGATTTTCAAACAATCCAAAGAGAACAATACGCTGCAGCCCCAAGGCAAGCCTCATAAAATAAGAAAGCAACCAAACGCATTTATAAGAAATGAAAATATATTATATTATTATATAATATATTATATTAATATATTTATAATAAATGTTACAAAATTGAGAGTAATTTCTATTGTTAAATATATATATATATATATATATATATATATATATATATATAAAATTGCACATTTAATGAAGAATTAATTATCTTATTTGTTAATTTTAAATTAGAATAATTAACATTAAAGTTGAAGCTTATACTGAAGGTTGTTGGATCGTAAGTAAATATTCTGTAGGATAAATTGTAAAATAATTCAGTATTATGTTGAGAATATCAGCTTATTTATTAAAATTTTACACCGGAAAATGTTACCAAAGTCATTAAACACACAATGTAATATACAGTATAACTAATTATGTAAATTAAGTATTAACAATCTCAATATTTGTAACAAACAACTTCATTAATAATTAAAACTTTGTACTACTTTTCAACCAATTAGAAATTATTTTGGAATTCTACATAATATATATTTCACTTCATTCGTATAAGTAAAAAAAAAATAATAATAATTATATAATAATTAATAATTATTATAATTTAATGATTTCTCTCTAAAGTATGTACTTATTAACCTGATTAAAAATTATTATTATGACATATATGATTCAGTAGTAGAAAAAATTATACAGTACAACTCCCTATCTTGCTTACAAAAAAAATACACTTCAATATAAATAAAAGATAGCTATTTGGTTTTTCAAGTTGGCTATCTCTTTAAATACGTAAAAAAGTTTAATCCTAATAAATGCTATCAGTACTTTTTTTTTCATGAAATACAAAAGGTTGACAGGATTTATGCTGAAACAGATGATGAGGAATTAGGTTATCCGGTGCGCAATGTTGGAAGTGGCGATGGAGCTAGCCTCTGCATTGCCGCCATATATATATATATATAGAGTGGACATATTATATGACACATTGCCCGGGTAGCCTGAGAATGGATTTATGACTAGACTGTCTCACATATTGTACTAGCTTGTCCAAAGAAAATTGGACTTTGTGAACCATGTCTCATATAAGAATAAAATTGTAAATGCAATAAAAGTTAGTAATCTCATTGTTTCGTTGTATTCTAATCTGAAAATGACATGAACAAATTATGTTAGTAATTTTCAATTTGCATTTCAACTTCTTTAGTTTTCAATGTACACCTACCGACACTAAAAATGTTACATTTTCTATTACTGAATCTTCAATTGACAAATTAATAAATATTTTGGTATTTTTGGGGAATCAAAACAATGTTATCTTAATGAGTTCAAGTTAACCACGAAGCCCTAGAGCTTGTGAGAAGACCTATTAAAGAAAATAGGTGTAACGTTTGGGAAATCTAAAAGTGTAATTTTTTTTATATGAATGTTGCACAACAAAAGCAATTATATTTTTTTATATGAAACACTCTCTGTACTACATTAAACTATTGTAGAAATCTAATAACAAGATATTGTGGAGATGAAACTCAATTTTCTTTCTTATATATTCCATTCTAGATTGATGTGTTGCAAGAACTAGTTTTCCTATATTATTTTATGCATATCAACTTATGTGATGAATGAGTTTATAATTCTGCGTTTTTATGAAAAATAAAATAAGCTAGTATCTTAATATATCTGGGCGTCTTCAAGACAATAAAATTGACATGAATTTTATTTCCATTATTTAAAATTATTTGTTTTTTTTTGTCTGGATAATGTTTTAAATTAAGGTTGAAATTATGGTTTGAACGATCCATCACTTATTTATGAAATTCGTTTGTTTTAAAGCAACTGGCAACTAAAATGTCACATAAGAGTTTCAATTGTTTTTGACATTTTCAAAAATCTGAATATAATAAAAAAGAAAAAAAAAAAAAAGTTTGTTAGTTTTTATCTTGAGGTATAAGTATTCATATTTGAATGACATAATGATGGATCATATTTCATAATTATATGACATGTTTTATAGTTGATTTATAATAAAATAATAGAGTACTTTTCATTTTTTTTTTTTTTTTTTTTTTGCAATTAAGAATTGTTTTTACTGTGAGCTAGCTGATTTATAATATAATTTTTTTTATTTAAATACGCAAATCAAAGTATTCAATTGGTCTTTCTGAAAGGCATGTTACAAAAATGAAAAAGGTTATATTAATATTGTATTTCTTATAAATTAATTATAGTTTCCTTATTCGTACATGATAAAAAATTAATACAAATGATGTAATATTCAGCTTTGTAAAAAAGTAAAAGTCATATTTTTCTAAGTAAAAAAAAAGGCACTACGTAATGTTCCTTAATTAAGGTATATATTATAATATTGTATAATTTTTGATGTGAAGTTAGAAATAATTATAATGAATATAATATTACATGACTAGTGGAATACCTTTTATTGTATGTATATCTTTATAATGAAAAAGTCACTCAATTAAGTAGTGCATACAAATTGTATATATTTTTTTTTTTTCAAGAGACATCTTATTTAGAAAATTGCATTTTTTACACACTTGACTACACAAGAAGTATTTGTTCTTCTGTTCGCTCTATTTTGTATCTAGGTAATAAAATAACGTACTTAAACCATTAAGATACTACTGTCATTGTATGGCCTTGTAGCTTTACTTTTTTTATTTAGACAAATAGCATACGGATGAGTGACTTTTGTAATTGCTTATAAGAAAAAACAATATAATATTGTTCTTTATTAAATTTTTTGTTTGTTTTTAAACAATATAATGTTACTATGTTATGTTAATATAATGATACAAAAGATTATATAATTTGTAATAATTACTTCATATTGAATAAAAACACAGGTGATCAAATTTATTCGCAGAGAAAGGGGGAGGGGCATTCAAAAGTTTCAAACTTAACTTTCAACTAAAAAAGTGTTAAGATACTTGCATCTCCCTGAAAAAATTAATTACAAATGGGATAGTGTACACTCAATACATTAAAAACTATCCACCTCATTAGATCATTTTGTCTTGAGGTACCAGGATTACAGTTTTAAGATATCGTATTTTCATATTATATAATAAATATGTTGAAATATATATGTTGTAAAGAAACCTCTCCGTTTTAGTGCTGAAAATGTTGTCAAATAGACAATTTTCAAAAATATTAGCTTTTGTGCATACAGTCAAAATGTTACCACTATTTGATTTTCTGGGGCTGCAAAAAGAAATATGTATAAAAATTTGGGGACGCCATTATAAAGCACCAATTCTCTATACAATATTTTATTTTATTATATTTGTTACATTGGTTCCGTAACTGTTGCTGAATAAATAATAATTTGAATTTGAAAGGCTCCAAAAAGAAACTACAATTCCAACCAATATTATAAACTCACCACACCTCCATACAAGATACAAGTCAGAAAAATATTCTTGCTGTCCCATTATTTTTTTAACATTTAAATATTTCCCAACTATATAACATATAGTGCTTTAACTTAACTAAACTATAGTACTTTATAATGCATAGTTTCAAGTTAACTTAAGTAAGTATTAAATAAGTTATTTGTTACTCCATTGTATTATTAATGTACAACAGGAAACCTGGTTACGTTTAAGCCGTGTTTGTGGCTGACCGCTGTCTTGAAATAACATTAGCAGGAAGCACCACCGTGTCACAACGCCAGCCACTTACATGCAGGCTCTTCTGCAGCACGAGTTCTTCAGTGCTCTTCTTCTTGGTCTCGTGTAACAAGTGGCGAATTAGTAAAGCCTCGGTGCATTATATTGAGAAACAAAAAAATATTCAAAGTATAAACGAATGGACTATAGAATATCGACCTCCAATAATAAATATATGCAGAAATAGATAGAGGGTGCAAAGTTGTGCTACTCTGATTTTTTCAGATTTTTTAACAGAAAAGGAACTGTTTTTTTAAAAAAATATTGAAAATAGAGATAAAATTTAAGCGTCAAGACGCGTCACTTCTTAATAACAGTATAGTGCTAAGTATTTAAAAAGGGAGCTTAAAACTTGAACTTTGAATAAATTTTTATCAATATTTGGCCTCTGAAAAATATAGAGTGGAATAACTTTGTATCCTCTATTCATTTTTGCAATAAAATGTTTTGAGGTCGATAATATTGTCATGTTTAAATATTTGTAAGCTTTTTTTAATGTGATTTTTATATTTTAAAAACTTCTTGTCAAAATTGGTTTTATCTCTATTTTTTATTTTAATGCATATTTTGCTACGTAAAAAACCTTTAAGTATAATCATATAGTATTATTCACATACTAACAGTAAGTACACTAACAAGTAAGAGATAGCCCGAATGTTCTCTCCAACCCTAAATTAAAAATTGGCAGAGTCTGGGCGTGAGCCTGCTTGGAGCCGCCGTCGGTACAGATCTTGGTGGTAGTATAGCAAATAGAGTATTGACCTCAAAATTTTTTATTGCAGAAATGGATAGAGCGTGCAAAGTTATGATACCCTGATTTTTTTCACATTTTTTAGAGCCCGGGAACTATTTTTAAAAAATTATTGAAAGTTCTTTTTGTGACGTCACGAGACGCCGCGCCTTAAGAAAAAGATAAGACTTGCCGCCGCGTGACGTCACAAAAAGAACTTTCAATGATTTTTTAAAAATAGTTCCCGGGCTCTAAAAAATCTGAAAAAAATCAGGGTTATAGCATAACTTTGCACGCTCTATCCATTTCTGCAATAAAAAATTATGAGGTCAATACTCTATTGTTGCAATTTGCAATTTTGTGCGAGATAAGAAGATTATCACCATCTACATGAAAGTATGTAGTTTTCACATACTTTCACATACTTCTGTGTGACAACGCCAATAAACAGAAAAAGGTTAACGTTAATGCTATTCCGAAGTGTAAAGTACTAAACTTGTTTACAGGATTATTTATTTAAGGTAAGCAATGTCTTATTTGGAAAAGAAAAATTTTCAATAAATATTAGAACAAATACACAACATTTAAAGAACCTCATTTCATTACTACAAATACAATAAAATTCCCCACGTCTCCATATAGACTGCATGATTACAAGGTAACGTGTCTGATACCTCGAGTTGTAAATAATTACTACTGGGAAATTTCACAGGTATATAATCTGTGTGCCCCATATAATTCTGACATAAGCTGCAAAAGAGAAATTACATTACGTTCAATTTCCCTGTAATGTAATCCCTATGGACGGAAATAAATTACAGTGGCAACGTGGTAATGATAATATTTAATATATATGTAATCATGAGGAAATATATGTTTAATATATGTAATACTGTATTACATGTTGACGTACAGAGAGAGGAAGAGAAGCGGATTTACATAGTTTATAATTTACTACAATGTTTATTATTCAATCAGTGAATACATTTAATTATAATTATTCTTTTTTTTTTACTGTAGCTATATAAAAATAGAAACATGCATGAATTCACTTATATTAAAAATTCAAAATAAGCCCTAAAAATAATTAAAATTATTTTATTTAGTCAACAGCTTGGGTACAAGATATACATGCAAATTTATAAATTATAATAACAGTTACCAAATATTGTAAAAAAGCTACATTATGTAACAATCATCGTGGATTATGTTTGTCTAATTGTCTACGTTCGTTATTTTTTCTAGTAAAATTTAATGAGAGGCCTTATCCTGTAATTAGGATATAATGTATTATTAAATTATTATCATCTTTTGCAAATTAAATTTATTGATGCATGTATTTAAATTAAGTCAGTGAAGCAAGCAGTCATTGCTCTTATATTTATATTTTTTTCATCAAGGAAAAGAGAAAAAAATATGTTAAAGGATATAAAAAAAATTAATCATAATATCCCCGACATCACTTCTCATTGAAGGACTATGACGTACGTACCGTCACTCACTAAAATTGTTAACTTCAATAAAAACAATATTTTGAAAAAAATTGAAGACAAAAATGTATTGTAAAAAATTAATGCCTGAGTAAATATATTTCCTATATCTATCACTATCTTTTCTCTCTTTACCTTTCTCCTCTTCCTAATTATAAAAAAGTCATTCCATCACAAAATAATTATAAAATTCATAAACATTTAATTTTGCATATTATTTCTCCAGTTTATTAAGAACCTGAGAATGACAGTTTGACAAGTAATTTATTTCAGTTTTTCAATTTAGTATCCATTTTTATTTAATCTCTGCACTTTATTAACTGGATTTACCACTCAAAGTTGGCCATATTAAGTGTCATACAAAATTTTTATTTACATAAAATTAATGCTATGAATTTTTTTAAAATTAATGTGTGTATTATATTATTGATACGATAATTTATTACCATTAAACTAATTATGATGTGTATGTACTGTCCATACTTTTTTCTCTCTGAATAGAAATACAGAATTTTTTTTTTTTTTTTTTTTTGCGTGATTCCTAGCTGAACTCACAATATAATTTCTAATAACTTTTTACATTAAATTTACTTTCAATGCGTGTTAATGATTTTGATTTCTTCTTTTTGAAATTTTGTATTTAAATATCTCACTTTATTCAAATCTAATAAATTAAGAGCATTGAAAATTTTATATCGTTTATAAGACATGATATTTAAAACAGGTAATCCCAATTACTCATCGCTCACCTAAAAATAAGCTTGTATAACAAATATCCTATATTGAATCTCACAGACTCAATTATTACATTACATTTTAATCAATATTTAATAAGATTTTAACACCTGTCAATATTTTACCTTTATTACTGACAAACTGTCAATTATAACATGGCAATAAAAATGTTCACCCAACAAGCTAGTGACTTATAAAATCGTTGACAAAAAGTCTCTCAAGTTTTCATAGCAGTCCAACATGTCTATAAAATGTACACCTCCAAACAAAATTTTCGTTACCCCTGCATCATTTCTGGACACTGTCACATTCACTACACGTGGAGGGATGGTAACTTTAATTTCTTGATAATGGGTTCTCTTACCTCCTCCCGAAGTTTCTAATCATTAACTCTTATAACCGTACTGAATTTCCAGCGTCAATAAATAAGTCAGTGGTAACAAAATCTTTGTCTTGAGGTGTACCTAAAATCTCCAGGCTGGGGCACATCTGTGTGGTGTTGCGGGTGCGAAAAAAAAGAAGCACTTCAGAAGATTATACCACGTGTTTGTAAAACTTGAACAGCTCGCGTAATTACGAACGACAATTTGCAAAATAAAAAAATATAATCCGGCAAAAAGCCTCGTAATATTTAAAGGAAAAAAAATCTTTAAGATTCTTTTTTTTTATTTTTTAATTCAAAGGGGATATAAAGTGGCTGCTGTGATGAAAAACTTCAAAGAAAATTTAGGTAAGCTGATATTTCAAAGTAAAATTTGACGTGGTACTTGAAAGCGAATTAATAAAATGTAATTTAGTGTATATACGACGTGTATATTAAAAAATTTCATCGAAATTTTGTTTTCAAGTTAAAAAATATTGATTATCGTATTGAGTATTTCATTTATTTATTTTATTTCATCATTTAATTTCATAGTAGCTGAGAAAGGAGTTTAATACGGCTTTTACAAAACAAACTATAACAAATCAAGATACAATATCAAATGCATCGTGAGATGCTCTGCTGGTCGTGCAAATAAATGGTAAAGGTTAGTTTCTTATCTCACTTCACTGATAATGACCCGTAGTGAATATAGTTGTTTACTTCTATTCTTTTTTTTCACCTTCTATTTATTTAATGTTTGATTTTTTAACAATATATTAAAAAATTATTTCGTGTTTATATGCGCAAATGATCATGGATTTTCTTTGTAAAGGCAGAGTGAGGTTAAATTTTTTATGAGTCAAAGGATTTTTTTTTTCTTTGCTGTCTTTCACAAAGTTGAAATCTTATAAATTTTACTATAATATTCATCAGTGATACGATGCCATCCTCTCAATAATACTATTGAATACATTATAATTATTTTTACATTAAAAAAATTTGTGAACAAAACAAGAACTTAGGGAAAAATAATTCTATAGTAAAAAAAAATAGTTATATCATTCTAAAGCTTTAATTAACACTTAATTCTATTAGATTCTAGTTATTATAATTATATTATACAATAATGCATAATCAACACATACTTTGAATAGAATCCAATGTTAACAATTACGTAATTAAACTCGTAATTATTTGCTCATCTTACAAATTTGAATTCTATTTGTAAAGCAGTGGTAAATCACATAGCAATTACTACAAACTTTGAAGAACATTATATTATACACCATAGACTGTAACCATTTGTTTTATTATATAACTTAGAGAGTTTAATTTTCCTTTTTAGAAGTTTGAACTATAATCAATTATGTCATACCAATATAATAGAACAAGAAGTTTTACTGAATAATTTAGAACTGTTTTCATAATATTAAGATTCTATTATATAACACACACATACACACTTTAATAAGAAGGTATAGATAATTAATTGCTCTTACTTAAAACTTTATACACTTTTCACAAAAGTATGATAATATTTACACCTTACAGATTCTGAATTTCTATAGTAGACATTTTTATTCACACAAACAAGTTTAAGTTTCTTGTAATAAGATAGGTTTGCTTTTAAATCATGTTATTTATTTGATACTTTAGCAGAAATCTTATTAAAGTAATTTGATATTAAGTCTATTTTCATGTTTATATAATATTATTAAATAGTAACAACGTAACAACTTAATTAATTAAACAAATTAATCTGAAAAGATTTTATATATTTTATAATTGGGTTCAAATTCTAAGAGCTTTTTCAACAAATGTTATGTGATATTGTTGAAGAAAATAAATTATAAACAACTTTAATAATTAAATTTGTTTTCATTACTTTTGTTGTATATCGTGGAAATGTCCTGTTTTGAAATAAACTCCACCTCTTAAATTATGTCAGTGTTAAATTTAGGTATATTGTACAGTACTTTCCATAGATCCCCCCCCCCTCTTTTATTCACTACACTAAATAAAAATTATACAGCTGCTCATTGTACGGAGTAAATTGAGTTTTGAAATCAAACTACAAAGTGTCAGGGAGAAAACGTAGTATTCAGGAATTAAATTTAGATTAATTTATACTTCCAAATATTAACTTTAACAACAAAATTCTTTTTTTTTCTTTTCTTTTTTTTTTTTTTATTTATTTATTTTTATTATTTTTGCATAAAGATCTATTTGGTTATTATGATTTGTTTTTTGTTTTTTGTTTTTTTGTTTTTGTTTTTCATTTATACCAATCTAAATTTAACCATTTTTATTTTTACATCTTTTTTTTTCTCACAAAAGATGAACGCAGTATAAAAGTTTTTTGATGGAATTCTTACTAATATCTTGAAATTTACACCCTGTGAATTTTATGGAAAATTATAAGATAGAAATTTTGCCACCGTTCACGCTGAAAAGGGAAGTCTTTTGATCGGGCGTGAGAGCGTCTCCCACCGTTATTACTCTCTGTAACTGAGTTAGCGCCGAGAGACCAGCAACCCTCCCCGCTCCTCCCTTTCTCTTTTACTAATAGACGACCCTCAGTCGCTTTAACTTCCTGACGCAATATTAACGACAAATGAAGAAAAAATTTAAATGAAAAAAGAGGAAAGTTAGCAAAAAAATAATATATACTGCTGAGAAAATTATTATATGTATTTTTTTTTTCCTCTCTGTTAATAATGTTTCTTTTCCTAAAAATAATTTCATTCTTAAAAAAAATGTATTTTATATAAAAAAATAATCTATAAGTAGTGGAATATTTAAACAAATATATTATTGAAACAAAAACAATAATAAAAAGATATTTGAACTTTTAATATTTTATGGTAATACTGTATGGAACGACTCTAAAGATATTAAGTAACTTTATGATGATGTTTGTTTGTCTTTCTTTCTGTATTTATTCTCTTTCTAGAAATTGGCAGGTAAGAAAAATATTTACTTTCCTTCCGTCCACTTTCAACTTCCCCCCCCCCCCTTCCCTCTCCACCTCCTACTGTCTCTCTCTCTCTCTCTCTCTCTCTCTCTCTCTCTCTCTCTCTCTCTCTCTCTCTCTCTCTCTCTCTCTCTCTCTCTCTCTCTCTCTCCCTCTCTCCTCCTCTCTCATATTCTCTACCTTACTTTTATTTTATATTTTTTTAGACTTCTTTTTTGTAAAATATTGGTTCAATTTTGTGTGTGTGTGTATTTTTTCTCCACAGAAAGAAAATTTTTCATTTAGTTGGTTCGCCAGTAGCGTTATATACGTCAGCAAGCGTTAAGTCAGTCAAACCAACGGCAGGGAAGAGTCAGTTGGTGCTGGTAGAGCTCTAAATGTCCACCTCATTGCCTTTGGGCCCCTCTTCGTTCCGTGTGTTCTATCCAGCTGTCTCATTTCTCGGTGTGTGTGTTGGAGAAAGTAACGGTCAGGTCAAATCCCAAAGTAAACCCAACCATCAGACAGACCGAATGATCACACCTCCAGCTGTCCTTCACATGTCAAACTTTAACCAGGGAATGAAAATATAAAATAGAACTAATTATCTTTAAATGTAAATTCTCTAATTAGACTTTTTTAGAATATTTAAAAGTCTTATATAAGGTAACATGCCCAATGATAAAAAATTCCCATACAGGAAAATTATGACACGTATCTTAAAATATTCTCCTCTACATCCCCTATAAGTAGCTAAAATATCATATATACATATTCCATCTAGTTTTCGAGCTAATAAATTTTAAAAGTTGACTAATTTGACATGGAAAAATGGAACTGCCATGTTAAATTAGTCAACTTTAAAAATTAATAACTCAAAACCTAGCTCGTATTTGTATACATCTAATATTTTAGCTATACTCACAGGGGATGTAGAGGATAACATTATAAAATATGTTTTATAATTTTCATGTGTGGGAATTTTTTTAAACATAGGGCGTGTTATCTTACCCTTAAGAAGATTGGTCACAAAATTCTTGAAGTAAAGTGTAAAAAAATAGTATAGAATTTATGATATTAGTATCACGTACAATTAATTTAATAATTAGTAATTTAGCACAAAAACCTAAATATGATTATGCTATGGTTGTTTGTAAATTACTCCTAATATTTAACACAAAGCCAGTCGCCTTCATTCCTATCCTATATAATAGTAACCTCGTACTATTTACTCCTTTGATCCTAATAAGGGTTGTCAGGCACCCCAGTACACAAGGGCTTATTGAATCCCACCTTTCCTGACCGCCCTCTCTCCATTGCAATAGGTTCTATTCCTGGAGTAAACTGCATGGTTAAACATGCGAGAAAGCCAATAAATAAAAATATTTTTAAAAAATACATGCAATAATGCAATATATAATACATAACATTTTTCCATTTAAAAAATATCTTACTCATAATAAGTTAGTGATTGATTAATTTTTATTACTTCAAATTAATGAAGACAAGGACACAACAAAGTAAATGTGATTGTAATAATAAAAATGTCAACATCTCGTAATAAAAGAGAATGATAAACAAAGCACACCTACGCCTGTTTTGTTCACTGATGTGGTTAGATTTTAATAAAGTATATCAAATTAAGTTACCTTTGTTTTCGTATTTCTCCTTTAAATATACAAAACTATATTTTATATAAACAACAGATGTCGAATTAAATTATTTAACGTGAAAACTCTAAAAACTCTTACAAGTTTAATTATATGTGTGTATGTATAATATAATATATAATAAAATATAAGTACATTTATGTAATATAATATTATACTTTTTATATTATATATTATATCAACCAGCTAGCTTAATCTTTTTAGGGTTTCAATTTTTTTTATTGTATATATTTTTTTCATCACATCAGCTTAAAATAAAATGTTTATTATATTCTTTTCTGTGTGAACTATATTATATTTTTTATTTTCTAGGTCAAACTTTCTTAAAGTATTTGCACATGGTGCCACCTTTATATTATATACAAAAAGTTTGACTTTTACTTTGAAATATTTTGTATTTGAGGATAAGATATCAATGTTATGCTTTTTATGTTATAGGAATAGAAAAAAACGGTACAAGTACTTATATTTTAATAGCTATGTTTTTACGATGAATAAATATAATATATTCTTGTATCTTGTGTATGTACTATAACATGTTTTGTGGAGTGCTCTTGTGGTTGTTGTCTTTCCAAGTTTTCCTTATAGTACCCAAGTGGAATTTTACATATAAAATCGATATAGAGATGTTGTAGATATTTTGGTTAGTGTAGTTTGGTGTCATAGATAACATAAATTATACATATATAATCTATAATATAAGGATATGACATAGTTAAATATTTTATAACAGGTAATAAAATGGTAATTTACATCAGGTTTGGTTATTACATCAAAATATAATATTTATTAAGATTTGTGGTGAGATAGAGTTTGTGACGTCAAGAAATTTCTATAGTATTTTAAGTTTAGTGGTATGGCATCTTGTGTAGACGTTGTTTTGTATCTTGTGACTGCTGCGTAACTTGATGCATTTCCCTATAGATACATCCACATAGAGAGAGAGAGAGAGAGAGAGAGAGAGAGAGAGAGAGAGAGAGAGAGAGAGAGAGAGAGAGAGAGAGAGAGAGAGAGAGAGAGAGAGAGAGAGAGAGAGAGAGAGAGAGAGAGAGAGAGAGAGAGAGAGAGAGAGAGAGAGAGAGAGAGAGAGAGACATGCTTCTTCAGAATATATACAGTATATATATGTGGTGACACCAGATGCAACCTAACTTACTCATAAAATGTCAAATCACATAGAAAAAAAAATGTAATAAAACCAAGATATATATACTATATATATTCAATATAAATACACAATATATGTCATGTATTTTATAGATTTCTATAAAAAAATCAATATTGGTATTCAATTAAAAAAATAATCCAATATATTTTACACAATGACATACTTTAAACATTTTTTTTCATTAAATTTAAGTATAAAAAAATAAATCTTAATTAATTAAAAAAGTTTTCATGTGATGTAGTGTGGTGAAAGGATTAGCAGTCTTGTCATAAAGTCACGTGATTTTGTGACGTCACGCCTGATTAGATCACGGATGATACTTTGGTACTGAAACTTTAAGTTAGCGGCATCAGCGTTGTTGACTAGCATCAGCCTTTTCATTAGAACAGCAGCGTCGCGGACAAAGTTTTAATTAGTTGATTGATGTCAACACAAAAGCGTATAAAAAGTAGTAATCTTTGCTCATTATTAAGGGATGTAAAAAACATCAACAAAGTTTTTTTTATCACTTAAATTTTTAAATAAATTTATTTTTATTTGTGACTTTTTCAAGTAAATCATAAATAGTAAGTACTTTTTCCGTACAAAATGGACAAAAGTGTTAACTGAAATACAATTTTTTTTACATAATAACTACATATAAATAATTGAAACAAATTAAAATACAACTCTCAGTTTACATTACATGGTTGTGTAAAATATGGTCGATATATGATCAAATTTATGTATAATTAAAAGAAAAAGACTTAAAATAATATAATCAAGAAATATTCTCCTCTTGGTATTTTTTTTTTTTATGTCTAGAAACTTAAATATAAATTCCACTTTTACCCATGATTCAATTAACTTCAATAGGATTCATTAATAAACCTTTTAGTATAAAATAAAAAGTAAAATCACTATTAATATAAAAAATCCTGTAAGCATTATACAATATTGTAAAAAGTATTAATATAAACATGAGTATAATATTTTATTATAAAGTTTTTGTGCTTCATTTTGCACTTAAGAGGAATGACGGTAGAAGGAGGTAATTTAGTTGGTGCTTTGATCACGAACTTTGTTCCGGTTTGACGCTCACCAGTGACGTATGCAGAGCGCCGCCTCTGGCGATCTTCCAGCTCGCTGTACTCCGGACATTTTCAGAGACACCAACATAAGGGTCAATTTACCATCTATTAGAGTAGTTGTAAAACTGGAATCTGTCGAAGCTAAAAGTGGTCACCGCAGTATTCACTGAAATGAGTAAATCCGCAGCCAGCTACACGGAGAAAATAAGATAGACGTTAACCTGAAACTATGATCGTCTACTGTCGTAATATTTTCATTTTCTAACCAGAAGAAGTTCAAGGTTTCTTAAAGATTTATGGATATTTTTATGTTAAAATATTTAAGTGGTTTTAATCTTTACTGACAATTTTAATGTTTAACTTACAAACAAAAGAAACTTTATACTTTAGGCTAAGAATATAATTATTATACATCACATTAATTTGATGACTGTATATAGTAATCGTATGGAAATAATACATGTGATAAATTATAATTCTTCTAATTGCTAATTTGGACAGTTTAAAATTGATTTAAAAATCTATTCACGAAAGTATTAATTTTATCCAGCTTTCTCACTAACCACGTTTAGTGTCATTTAATTAGGCTGGCGTTAACCGTGGTTAGTAAGAAAGTTGAATAACTTTTAGATAATTCTTTCGCGAATTATTTTTTAGTACATTATGATTTATAGTATTTTTTTTTTGTTACCATACGCATCACTTATTGGTCTTAAATATAAAAATGGGGAAATTCATTATAAAATATAGTGAAGACAGTTTCTTACTAACCACGGATAGCGACAACCTAGGTAGATAACACTAAATCTAAATGTGGATAGCGAGAAACATGGTTATTTTTCTGGATAACTTCTTCGTGAATCGCGTCCAAATATTATGAAATATTATATTTGGACGTTCCCTGACTAAAATTTGCAAAAAAATTTCATTGGTATATAAAATTTTAAATTTTAATATTATGTAATATTTTGTAAAAAAATCATTAAATTATTACATATTCTACATCATATTATTACAATTTTCTTATGATAAAATATATTAATTATAATATAATGCAAAACTTTTCACCAAAAAAAGTATTTTAAATAGTCTGATGAATTAAGCCAGTAAAATTAGCAATTTAAAATAGAGTAATAAACAGCAGCATTTCTAAAACTCCCTACACGGAGAAAAAGGACAACTGTTTTTCATTTGAATTTAAAAGTTTTACTCCTGTGTATCTGTACCACGAAAAAAATCTTTTGAAATCAAAGGAGTTGCATTGTTAGACTTCTACAATCCTAACAACTTTAAATATAAAGTAGTAGAAGTGTAACGTACTAGATATAAAAAGATGTTAAAAACAACAGTTTAAAAGCGTTATATTTAAGGGATAAAACTGTACAATTCAAAGCTGTAAATTTTTTAATTTTTATGTTGTTACTCTTTTAAAATCTAAAGTTTCTTCATAGTAATTCTCCTGCTTACATAGCTACCTCCTTATAATTCTACAGATTTACTTTGTTAAAATTATAGTCACTATTACACGATACGATTGTTCTATTTTTTGCATGCATTTTCTTCTTACAAGCCAATTTCTACTCTACTTGTACAAGTACTTATACAAGTAGAGTTGAAATTGGCTTGTAAGAAGAAAATGCATGCAATAAATAGAACAATCGTTTCGTGTCATAATAATGATTGCAATATCTTTTAATGTTTTACTTTCTATTTTTATTCTGTTATTAACACTATATAAATTTAACTAAATTGTACTACCTTAATATATATTTATTGGTAATGAGGACGCGAATTATAGCCAATAATATACAAAAAAAAGGGATAAAATGAAAGAACAGGTGATTAAAGTTTATAATACAGTAATATTTAATTTAGTGTGTTGATGATACATATTTATAATGAATAATAATTATGAATGACAGTTTCAATTGTTAATAATTAATTACAAATATTATGTATTAAATTTCCCGAAGAAAGAGCAAAAAAAGGTGGAAGTATGAATACAAAATTTATAATGATTACAGTCAATAGAGTCGTATGAATTTCCATTTAGTTGTAAAGAGATAAAAAAAATATTATGAAGTGAATTCTTTGAATGATATATATAGTATATAGTGACGCAAAGGTACAGTACTCAACATTTTCACAACTGCAAAGGTGTGTCTCCAACGAGTGTTTTCTTTCCCTCTGGGTGATTTTGGTTCGTCCAGCAAAATGACGGTGCCCATCCAGCGATGTGGAGGTGATATAGGGATGGCTGCTCAAACGATTACATTCGCGTGGCGTTCAATTTGCAATTCTTTGCAGCTAATCAAATCTGTATAAACAAAAATACAAACAGGTCTTGCATTAGTATAATTGCATCATTATTACAATTTAAATTTCAACTTACCATGAAATATTTCACTTGAAGCGTTGTAGAGCTCGCTAAATCCATCCTCAATGGCTTGTAAATCGCCGTCCAAGTGATGCCCTGCATGCTCCTGCATGTGACATTGCTGGCTGCATTTGTCTTTTAAATGTACACAATCATTAAAACAATGAATAATACTATAGGATGCAAAATCAAGTATTAGTTATAAAACTTACCATTAATAGTCCAGAATGATCTTTACACAGAGCACAACATGAAAGTAAACCGACGCCTGCAGATTGAAACAGGAAACTGGAAGTAAGGCACGTGTGCAGAAATAACGGCCGTTTTCCAACACATTTTAAGACTTTAATTTTTACTGATTTATACGTACACAGCTACACACCTCTGTTGTACTTTACATTTCACGAACGCTTATATTTGAATAGTTTGAAATTGTAAAACATTACACTCCTAAACTTTAAAAAATTCAATAAAAGATTAATTTTTTCTTTTTTACATCGTAAAAGGTTAAATCTTACCATGTAAATGTGTACACTGATGTTTAACAAGTAAGAAACTCTTGATTTTTAATGTTTTCGTATTAACGAGGTTAGAACTGTTAAATTCAAGGGAAAGATCATTTATATTTAAAGTTAATACTTTTGAATTTGTACTAACAGTTTTTAAACTTTAAAAGTAAAGGAAAAATCTTTAATATACAACAGTAATACTTTTGGATCTGTACCTACAGTTTTTAATCAGTTAACTGTTTTCTCCGTGTATTAAACATTTTAGAAATGTAGTAAAATATTAAATTTTATTAGGCAGGAATCATGAAATTCAAAAAAATAAATGGCTTAGCAGAATATGTATAATAATATTTTGAGAGTTTTAACTGCCCTCCAAATAATAACAAACCTCAATAGATTATACTGACATAAACATTTAAACAATAAAATTATGTCATGCATCGTATTTAAACTATAAAACGCTCTGTATGATTAATCTACGAGCAGAAGACAATTTCTAAAAAAGTTCTGTAAAATTTATTATGATTTACAGTTAATAAAATGATAATATTCATAACATTATATTTAAATTAAATAAAAAATATAATTAATATCGACGAATGACGAATCAGTAACCTATAATAAAATCAACGAATTGTAAATAAATAACAAAAAATACAATAAAAAGTATACGAGCGTAATTTTATGATTAGTCTTTGCAATTCACTTGATTGCACAAATTCAATTCCTTTTGTTATCCTATTATTGCACACCGAGTCAGACTTCTTTTATCTCTCTCTCTCTCTCTCTCTCTCTCTCTCTCTCTTTCTCTATCTTTTCTTCTATGTTTGTATGCCACTCAATGATAGAGCTATACAAGTTCAGATTAATCAGGCAGTTTGAATTCCGTCAGTATCGCGAGGTATAAACTCTCTTTTTTGGCTCGATACTATTATATAGCACGTACGTTCATACTATGGGGGTATCCTGTGTACTGTGCTGGGAGTGTAAGTACTAGGGTAGCAGCAGCAGCATACAGCTTTATCTAGCTCATGTGTTACATACACTACACACAAGCTTTGTAACAATGAAATAATCAAGCCTTTCGCAACCTACCATGACCGAATAAAGAAAGTAAAAAAAAAAAAAAAAAGTAAATTCTAGGTCAATAGAAAAAATCTCTTCTTCTCATATATATGTTCTCTCTCGTTTATACTTAAATTCTTTTCTCTATTTTTTATGATTTTTTTTCTCTCTTTTGCATTCATTGTGCTTTGACAAATAGAACCAACGAGTTTTTTTTTCTGTTAGATTACTATAAAAAAAATAAAGATTTGAAAGTAAAGTCGTGTAAGGTGAATATGTATGGGGAAAGAGGGAGAGAGAAAATCAAATGCTTGAGTGATTTTGTTCGAACATGCAGTGAAAATTCTTTTTATGTTTTATGAAACTAGTTTATATCAAATTGAAAAATACCTGAAAAGAAAATAATGAAAAATTTCATCTTAAAGAATGTCACAGGAATAAAAGTGTCATAACATCAAAATAATAATTATTTTTACAACAATGGGAAATGGAAGCTTTAAAAATATTAAACGTAGAATATACTAATTATATTAATTATCAATAAATTTATTAATTGCCATTGTATTGCATATTAGCCACAAAATCAGTGAAATAAGTGTCAACTTCTTGAGGTTACGCAAGATGTTCAGTACAAAAATGAAGCGAGTTACATACACAGTAGAGGCAAGGTTCAGTTTTTATGATGTAAAGTCATCGCTTTAAAAAAATTCTAACTTGCATTCTTGTTTATCACCATGCTCTATGTTATTCTGATGATTAAAAGGCGGCAATGGGAAATTTTCTGTGGCGACGAGTGTACAATTTGCCTCAACTTGAGATGATGAGATGAGGGGAGATATATAAATAGTATAAGTGAATATTAAGTGAATACTGCTAAACTAACAACAAAAGAAAGGCTCTAATATATAAAAATGAAATGTTCAATAAAAATAATCATTGAGCCATGGATCTCAATTTAAATTGTTTACTTTTTGCCAAACAGTTCAATATTATCTTTTCATTTTTAAATTTAATAATTTTGACCGGACAGATTTAAATAAATTTACAGATATTTCGTTGAAATTGAATTAAAATGATT
This sequence comes from Siphlonurus alternatus, assembly GCA_949825025.1. Classification (NCBI taxonomy): domain Eukaryota; kingdom Metazoa; phylum Arthropoda; class Insecta; order Ephemeroptera; family Siphlonuridae; genus Siphlonurus; species Siphlonurus alternatus. The sequence continues at coordinate 21,640,314 of OX463778.1, forward strand.
TTTTTTATGTATAATGTAATTTTGTCACATTTATTTAAGTGCGAGAGTTTATGGTGACCAATCTGCAATAATATTAAAGCTCAATTTCTTAATTTCTGTATAGAGATAACGACCTTTTTATGACAAACACTGAACCTAAACTTAGCCTAAGACTGTCTTAATTTTAGGATTGTTGTAATTTGTGTTATTTGAAGACCCCCTGTTTTTTTTTTCTCCAATATATTCAATCTATACTCTATATTATATGGTGACAATCTGCATTCCTTATTTTGTTCTATATTTACTTACAAATTACAATTTATTTATAATATTGTTTATATTTGAACACTGTATTTGTAACTAATTAACCTTTTAATGAGTATAGTTTAATTAGTTACAAGTAGTGTTCCAATATAGACAATTTTATAAATAAATAGTAATTTGTAACTTAATAATAAAATACAGAATGAATATTTATTTTATTAAAATTAACAAATGACGTCAGAATAATTCTTAACTTTTTGTATACGTAATAAGTTCATTTTCCCCATTTATGTAATGTTCTTTAGATTTTTTTGCAACATTTCTATGTGGAACATGTCAAGTTAAAGTATATAGTGAGTATAATTCTTATTAATTGTTACACCTAGCTTGTAAGGAGACTAGAACATTAATGTGTCACGTGATATAAATACTTGGCAAGAGAGCAATGCAAGAAAATTGCACTTGCATAATTTCACACGTTGTTTGCTTCAACTTCTTTATATTCAATTAAATGTAATATTACCACCGGAAGTAGTTGCAAATGTGAGGTTTATGGACTTTCTAGCTTAGTTTTGAACTTGAAATTTTACAGATAGATTCATATTTTTAAGCATTTCAACTTATCTGCAAAGCATTAAATTTCTTATATTTATAATCCAGCAAAATATTTCCACTTCCGGTTACTTCTTACATTTATTGAACTATAACTTATTCATATTACGTAATATACAGTTTATTTATTACATTAATTAACCGTTAAAGTAATTGTTATAAAAAATTTGTAAGTAATTTTAGAAAATACTAAACTTAATTAACTTTTTAATGTAAAAAATAGTTTGTTTACGATAGTTTGGAAGTCACTATACTTGTTTTACTTGATTATACGAAAGCTTTTGACTCAGTTATTCACAAAATATTACTTGAAAAATTACGTAGTTTAAATTTCTCTGAAAGTGTTGTGCAATGGTTTGATTCTTATCTGCGTAACAGAGCTCAATGTGTTATGGGTGATAATGAAATGAGATCGGAGTGGATTAAATTAAATCAATCAGTTCCACAAGGTAGCGTTTTAGCGCCACTTTTGTTTTCATTGTATACAAATGACATTGCCAAAGTCTTGAAATTTTGTAAGTATCATAGATATGCAGATGATAAGCAAATTTATATCCGCACTAAAATTGAGGATTTTAATAAGACTATTAAATTAATTAATGCTGATCTGAAATCTATTAGTGAATGGTCTATTGGTCACGGACTTGAGTTAAATGCATCTAAAACGCAAGCAATTGTAATTGGATCTGAACATGCTCATCAAATTTTGTCTACAATAAACCTTGATAAGCCTGTATTAAATGACTGTGAGATTCCATTTTCAAACACTGTTAAAAACCTTGGCTTAATTTTTGATAACACACTCTCGTGGAAACCTCATGTTTCAAGTGTTAGTAAGAAAGTCTTTGCATCACTAAATCAATTGTATAAGTTTCGTGCCAATACTCCTGTTGAAACACGTATAAGACTTGTTAATACATTAATTTTACCTATTATTGATTATTGCGATGTTGTTTATTGTGATATTACTCAGGAAGTTGAATATAAGATTGAAAAATTAATTAATAATTGTATTAGATATATTTATGACCTTCGCAAATATGATCATGTATCTGAGTATTATCAACGTTTGTCGTGGCCGAGAATCAGCATTAGGCGTGACTACCATTTGTTGTGTTTTGTGTTTAAGATCTTACATGGTGATCAACCTGAATATCTTAGTGATTTGTTTACATTAATGAGAAATGTCCATAATAGAGCTACAAGGTCGCATGCGTATTACTTGCAAGCTCCTAAAGCTAGTGGTGATTCATTCAGTGTCAAAGGTACTCGATTGTGGAACAAACTTCCTGCTGATATGTGTTGCATAGATTCATTAAATGTTTTTAAAACAAGTTTGCTAAAAAGTATGTTATAGATTTATACAATATGTATTAAATTTTAAATGTAAAACTGATTGGCGTATTTTTGATATTTTTTATTCTTGTGATTTGAATTAATTTTTATATATTGTGATGTATTTAGAAGCAATTTTTTCTGTATATTATAAAAACATCAATAACTATTATATAATTATCTTATCTAATGTCTCAGTTATTGTAATGTATTGTATTTTATGATGTTTTGGGTTTAGTTGATAGGACTGTCTAGTCCTGACTACGCCTTTTTTATAAATAAAGCCCTTTATTATTATTATTATTATTATTTATAATGTAATACTTTTTGTTTGTTGTAATTGTTCTATAGTACATAAATTATCAAGTTTTTTTTTCTAAGAGTACCATATATATTATAGTATGTTGTGTATTTGATTATCTAATTTAGAGTCATTAATCCTACATGAAGTATTTATAATGTTACATTAAACAAATTGAAATTTTACATTATTTTTTTTAATGATACAGGAGCGCAAAAATTTGTTACTCTTTTTATTTTTTTATTGTTGGGAAAAAATTGCAATTTGTTTTCAATATTGAGAACAGTAACAAATTGATAAAATTAATGCATTATTGTGCCCAACAGTTGGATTATTCAAACCGACTAATTATTTTGTTTTATAAGCATTATATTTTCTGATAATTACATAATTACAACAGTATTAAACACCTTTGAAAATATAGGGACTTTTAACAGACCTTATACTTAGTTTCTTAGTGGTTTAATTAATTAGTAGCTAAATTAATACATAATTTTAAGTAAAAAGTTAATTAATGCTTTATCCAAAAACCTGAAATTGTCTGTATTGGATCTAATATAAATTAATCAAACAAATCAATTCCAAGATAAAAAAATGTCATTATTTAAAACAACATTCAGTAATACATTATGATATAGTATCTTAATTTTTTAGCATATAGTAAATTTATCAAATATAGCTTTAAAAATAATGAGGATTTTTGTAAAAGGAAATTTTAAAAAATCACAGTAAAGATTTCAATATGTATAATATTATAAAATAAATATAAACTACATTTTAAAAATCTATTTGTATAATTAGAAATAAATAATTTACAGCCCATATATATGATGTGATCGCATTATGTATGCTTATCACTAGCAATCTTTCTCAAACCTTTCTATCAATAAGTAAATACCTACTATGGAAATAAAGCTAATACGTAGTTTATGTCAAACATAAGTCTTTGCATACAATATTTACCTACAAGTTGATATTTATTTTGCACACAAATTCCATAGAAAAGTGATGTTTATATTTGTAATAACAAGAACATTTTGTGTGTATGTTTGCATTGGCAATCAGTATTGATCTGAGGATTACGTTGCTATTATTTGCAGATTTCATCTCACGTTTTCTGCGTCTTCTTTCTGATGCGAATGTGAGGAAGGCTCTGCTGGCAGTCAGGATCTCGCAATTCTTCTTCCTTCTTCTCCCCCTCCCCCACCGACGTACGTAGAGAACTCCTTAATAATGCAGGCTGCAGCTTGCAACCTTAGCACAAGAAGGAGAAAATCTACCAGAGGTTCTCTATGTTACAGCAAAATATAAAGTACACCTTGGAAAAGCACAAACGTTATCCTTTCTTCATTTATGATTTAACATAAATATTTTAAGATGACTACTTACCTCTCCTAATATTTGCAAATATACGGGGATGGGGTTTTTGTCATTTAAAGCTGAAAATCAAGAAAAAGTAACGTTTGAAATGGCCCTATGTGTACATATTGAATTTCTGAAAGAAAGCTTTTAAATTGATTGATGAATGGAACATTGAAAAGTTATGCTGCTGTTAGATGTTTCAGATTTTTCCTCTTATAAGGAAAATAATAATTTTATATATATTATACAAAGATCATTGAGTCACGAGTATTCATGCAAAAAGATGTTTAAATTAAAGGATAGAGAGAGTTTCTCGTTTGCTGAACTTTGCATGCAATTTATATTGGAAAATGATCTGTTCAGTAAAAATTTGAAAATACACCCAAAAAACACAAATTCGTAGAATCTGTTCATTAAATATGATATCAAAATTATTATTAAAGCTGACAATTGCTAGTATTTGATTTCAGAGAAAACAATAATGGATAAAATTTGATAATTTTATTTAGTTGTTTCTAAGTTACTTTAATATGAAGTCAATAAATCAATATTACCAATATTTCATTAAAACTATTTTTTAGGAATCATTAGTGAAATATGTAAATAAATTTCATAAAATACACCTTTTTATAATAATAAAATAAAAATGAAAAAATTTAAAAATAATTTCATTAAATTACTTTAATAGAATTTGGTTTTTAGTATAAAATGTTTTAATAATTTAATGCAATATGTGATCATATTATGCGATGTTAATTTTATTTAATAAATAAAATAATTTGATATGCTCTCTCTCTCAGCTGATATGAATTAATGAAGTTTCGCATCAAACAACAACAACAAACAACATTTTCGTTGACTGTAATTAATATAAAGAAGTGAAAAGTTTGCTGCTGCATGGCTCGTCAATCTGTGCACTTACTTCTCTGAGGAGAAACAGCTCGCTCGTCTCACACAACTATGTTTTGTTCTCTTCTTCGTTTGGCAAATTAAATTAGAAGATTTCATCTTGAACTGAAAGTTGCTGAGTTAACAAAGAGATATGATAGAGAGTTAAGTTTCTAATTCTTTCTCTTTAAAAATCATTGTATATATATATATTTATAAAATATATATATATCTAATATTATACTATTATAAAGCCCATGGCTATTGTAACAACTTATATAATATATAAAAAAAAATAGTTTTTTATCTTTAAAGGTTTATCCTTGTGTTAGTCTAAGATCGATAAGAACACTTGTCGAGTACTGGGAGGAGTTTTGAGTCTGGCAGCAGAGGCTTTCTTTCTCACTCCCTTCCGATCATAACTCTACTGAAAACCATTGAGAATTGTCTCTGACAGAAAAAAAAAAGAAAAAAGTTTATTTTTTATTATTCTTAGCTCTTCTTTCCTTTTAAGTCTATGTTATTTTCAGGCTTTTGAAAGTCAAAAAATTTCCCTCAGGAAAGCTATCAATTTTTTTTTTATACATATAGTGAGAGAAAGAGAAAATGTTATTTTTATGTGTTAATACTCATGTTTCGTGTCTTACAAAAATTTTATGACCAATAAAGTATAATATAAAATTATAAATTACAGATATTATTTTATAAGAATAAAGTTGTCTTTCTTTTTTTCATTTTAACTCAATATCTTTTAAATTTTTGTTGAATATTTTTCTAAAACTTTCAGTAATCCTTGTATATAGTATATTAATCCAATTTATACGATTTTTCAACATAAAATGAGTGCTTATAGCTAAGGAACTAACAGCAAAAAACGGGCTATTAACGATACAATCCTGAAATTTTCAGTACTGGTACAGAACCCCTTTTTGGTCATTTTTGGCGGCGGTACCCAAAAAAAAGTTCCATAGGGTGACCTTGAGTGACCTTTGAACTTTGACCTCCGATTAAATTGGATTTGTTTTTTTTACGAGGAAACTAAGGCAGGTACGAAAAAATTTGTCATGAACAAATGTGTTTGCAACAAACTGAAGATTCATTGTGAATTTTTGTAAAGACCTAAGTCCATAAAAAACAAAATGGCGGCCAGTGAAACTTTAATTCATGCTTTTTTACGTCACTCTTCAGCTTATTTCAAGTAGACTAGCAAACTTTTTTGTATATAATGACAATTTTTTATTGCCCGTGATTATCAAGATTGAGAAAAGTCATAATACTTGCTGATAAGACAACAATAACGTAAGATATTGTAATTCTTATTGATTATTTTGCCTCCTAGTGTATACGGCTTTATAAAAAAAAAAATTAAAAAAATGTGATAAAAGCCTACAAATTTCAGGAATGATTTATTTGGTCATAAGGACCATAAAAAAAATTGGTTCCTAAAAAATTAAGACCCCCTTTGACCCCTGGTGACCTTCCAAAATGGTAATTGTGGAGAACTGGAAACATTTTTTTCTGATAAACAGCAGCTTCGGACGAAAATATTTCTAATACAAAATATGATTGGAATGACTGGAATTATGTCCCTGATTTTTTTCAAAATGCAGTGTTGCCAAATAGAGCACCCACGTTGCCAAACGTGCCCTTAAAATCTGCATCTTAGGGTCACTTCATTGCAAACAATCCGTGCATCGAATTCAAGCTTTAATATTCATTGCATGAATCATGAACTGGGATCATCAAAGAAATCCACTATAAATTTGTTAAGGTCCTCCCCCCCGCACCCCCCACTTCTTCTTGAACCCTGGGGCCATTTAAAAAACGACAGTCTCTCGATGATATTCTTGCATATGATTATTAATTATTATTTTATTATATATTATATTTTATTTTTAATACTCAAGAATATCATTGGAGTGATTTTAAGAGTATCCCTAATTTTTAATGCTGCGCTGCCAAGTGTTCTTGAAATCTGAGACATATGGAAGTATTTATGTGTTATCTGGAAGAGTGCACTGCATCGTTTTAGCCACAATTAATATACGGCCCTTGGCATGCATGTATATTTTACAATACGTTACTATACTTCAGCTTCTTCAGGATCAAGGGAAGATCCACTGATGGGGGATGGGGTTTGAAATGGAAAATGGGGGGGGGTAGGATTATCTCCAGAGATACTTAACATTTAAAAAAAAAAGGCACCACCGCTACCAGAACGGAGGGCTGTTTTTATATTATTTTCGGAACAAATAACTTATATTATATACAATATAAGAGTCATTTTCAAATTGCTGGTATACCAAATATGTGTTGTATTAATAAAGTTACATCGCGTACTGTAAAGTTTTTTTTTTTTTTTTTTTTTTTTTTTTTTTAGGAGATACAATACAATCTGTATGATTCTTTTTTACTGCATCCAAATTATGCTACTCTGAATTTTTTCATGCAGCTTTTATTTTAGGCCAGGAACTATTTTTAAATAATTATTTAAAGTGCGGCCACGTCCCCTGGAGGCGTCAATAGGCGTCTAGGCTCTATCATTTTATCATGGATCCAACGGGGCCAACATAACTTGCAGAACTTTCAATAATTTTTAAAAATAATTCCGGGACTCAAGGAAATGTGAAAGAATTCAGAGCAACATAATTTGGTACCCTCTATTCAGTCTATTCATTTTTGCAATAAGAAATTGTCATGCATCAGGTTGTCCATTGATGTTACTAACTAATATGTAAGTTGTTCAGTCATTCCATAATGCAATTATTAACGTAATGTATTTATAAATAAATGTTTGTTTTATTTTTGATATATATAACAGTCTTAATTTATATAATATATTAATAACATACATTAACTTTTATATTATATTATAATATATAATATATGTTATGTTTAATAAATGCTAAACACGAAACCCACCCTCGGTTCTGGTAGCGGTGTTGCCCAATATTGTCCCTTTTCCGCAATAATGAGCTCTCTGCTATATCATGCATGCAGGTGAGCGCAATAGGGAATTGTAAGTGTAAAATAAGCTCATTTTCGCGCCCATCTGAAATAGAAGATAGATTGCGGAGCATGCAGGGACAATATCTTCAAAGATAAGTTTTATATTAGATGCGCTTTGATTACGGACAGTTGGGGACCTGAACGGGCGTTCCATATATAACATACTTTATTTTTATTACCTTCTGTAGGAATTCCTCCCTACCACACTTTTTCCATTTCAAAACCCATCCTCCCTTGATCCTGAAGTATAGTAACGTATTGTAAAATATACATGCATGCCAAGGGCCGTATATTAATTGTGGCTAAAACGATGCAGTGCACTCTTCCAGATAACACATAAATACTTCCATATGTCTCAGATTTCAAGAACACTTGGCAGCGCAGCATTAAAAATTAGGGATACTCTTAAAATCACTCCAATGATATTCTTGAGTATTAAAAATAAAATATAATATATAATAAAATAATAATTAATAATCATATGCAAGAATATCATCGAGAGACTGTCGTTTTTTAAATGGCCCCAGGGTTCAAGAAGAAGTGGGGGGTGCGGGGGGGAGGACCTTAACAAATTTATAGTGGATTTCTTTGATGATCCCAGTTCATGATTCATGCAATGAATATTAAAGCTTGAATTCGATGCACGGATTGTTTGCAATGAAGTGACCCTAAGATGCAGATTTTAAGGGCACGTTTGGCAACGTGGGTGCTCTATTTGGCAACACTGCATTTTGAAAAAAATCAGGGACATAATTCCAGTCATTCCAATCATATTTTGTATTAGAAATATTTTCGTCCGAAGCTGCTGTTTATCAGAAAAAAATGTTTCCAGTTCTCCACAATTACCATTTTGGAAGGTCACCAGGGGTCAAAGGGGGTCTTAATTTTTTAGGAACCAATTTTTTTTATGGTCCTTATGACCAAATAAATCATTCCTGAAATTTGTAGGCTTTTATCACATTTTTTTAATTTTTTTTTTTATAAAGCCGTATACACTAGGAGGCAAAATAATCAATAAGAATTACAATATCTTACGTTATTGTTGTCTTATCAGCAAGTATTATGACTTTTCTTAATCTTGATAATCACGGGCAATTAAAAATTGTCATTATATACAAAAAAGTTTGCTAGTCTACTTGAAATAAGCTGAAGAGTGACGTAAAAAAGCATGAATTAAAGTTTCACTGGCCGCCATTTTGTTTTTTATGGACTTAGGTCTTTACAAAAATTCACAATGAATCTTCAGTTTGTTGCAAACACATTTGTTCATGACAAATTTTTTCGTACCTGCTTTAGTTTCCTCGTAAAAAAAATAAATCCAATTTAATCGGAGGTCAAAGTTCAAAGGTCACTCAAGGTCACCCTATGGAACTTTTTTTTGGGTACCGCCGCCAAAAATGACCAAAAAGGGGTTCTGTACCAGTACTGAAAATTTCAGGATTGTATCGTTAATAGCCCGTTTTTACTGATATTTGGTCGTTAGTTCCCTAGCTATTAGCAATATTTATGATTTTACATTATTAAAAATTTATTACTAAGAAAACGATGTTTCGAAATCTTCTTTTTTTTTTTTTTTTTCCATTTATGATTTAAAAAATATATTTCAGTTTAATGCAATGTTATTAAATGTTTATAAATATATTTCGTGTATTATCAATTAATTTTTGTTTTTATTTCAATGGAAAGTTGTTTTTCTAGCCCAAACACTTTTTTAAAATAAAGTTACGCTATAAGGTAAGAAAAACAACAAACTTACTTGTATAAGTTATATTATAAAATTTAATTTCTTTTTTTCCCCTTCTCTTTCTCTCTAGCTCTTTTCATGTGTTTTTCTTTACAGTACATTATACATTATTTTAGTTAAGAAAAGTTTTTGTTTTGTATAAGCAAAACTTTCACTGCTGGTGGTACAGCAGGAAATCTCGAACTATTAAGATGATTTACCTCGACCGCTGCAGTCTCTCTCTCTCTCTCTCTCTCTCTCTCTCTCTCTCTCTCTCTCTCTCTCTCTCTCTCTCTCTCTCTCTCTCTCTCTCTCTCTCTCTCTCTCTCTCTCTCATTCTCTCCATTTCCTCTGCATCTCCCTCCCCCTTCCCAAGCATCTCCCAAGAAATCCACTAAATAGTAGCATCACTCCCCTCACTACGAACCCTTGAAATGTGTTTGCCGCGTCGAAGCGAGGAGCGCCTGCTGTATACTTTTGTAGGCTTTTTGCTTCACACGCCAGCAGCAAAAGTTGCCTAACTTAGGGCGCTAAACATTAGCGTTCACTCACTCACGCCCTCCTAAGTTTTTCTTTCAATGCTTTTTTTTTTTTTTTTTTTACGTCCACTCTTAAGTTTTCTACACCTGTCCATGACACTATTCATTTTTTTCTTGTTTTTATTAATGAATTTATTTTTTGTTTATACTTGATAAAAATGTACTTATTATCAAACAATAATTATAATTATTCTGTATGAACTTTACTCTCAAAAGAATATTTTTATTTCATATACTGGCACAAACAAAAAATTATGGATGTAGTAGTGCAAAAAAAGATTTAAGTCCTTTAGTATAATATTTCATGAAGGACATAAGTTCAAAGGCATTTCTTCAATTTTCAATTAGGCTTACTCATCAATCCCCATTGAAAATGAAACAAAATTGTAAATGCTGTACTGAAAGTCCATTTTGTAGATGAGACCTAATTTTGGGATAATTATAGTTTGCCAATGTGCAGTACTGCAACTTTTTTCGTTAATGTGCCGATAAATAAATTTGAGAACCTGCTAGGCACAAATGGTTAGATTTTTTTTTTCTAATTCAGGACAATATATATTTTTTTTTTTTGAGATAATGTAATGACTATTTCAAACAAAATTATTTTTGATGGTATTTTTAAATATGAAATCAATTACTGAAATATTTAAATATTTTTTTTTACTAATTTAGTGTTAAAACTTATTTATAAATAATTATTTAGTGTAAGCTAGGAAACTAAAATAGAATACACATAAATCAATTTCAATTTGACATGTAGAGGTTAATTATAATATAAAAAAAAATATTATAATAAATAAAATTTAAAAATAGCTTAAATAAGTTTAAAGTAAATAATATTTAAGTGGATCCATTTTATAAGAAAATAGATGTCTTTAGTAATATATTCATGAATTATTTACAAGAAGTGACAAATAAATCATATGCTATTTGAGCTTCTTAGAATGTTTATATATTAGATGGGGAAATAAGGGTGGGTAGGGAGGGGGGTTTGGAAGTTAATTTAGCGTGAACTTAACTTCACAGCCTTCGTGTGGAAATGCAACACAATCATGCACTTAAGTTACAGGATGAACTCTCTAATGATGGTTGCTGCAACTGTTATATATGGTTAATAGAGGAGAGAAGGCAATAGCCCAGACAACATTGTAGTGGTGGTTTTAACAACACAAACGTATACACAACATCATACAACCAACAAACCTCCTCCTCCTCCTCCTGCAGCTTTAATCGATTGAGGCTTGTTGTTTGAGGAGCTTGTGGTGCCGTTGCCGCACATATATATACCCCGTTCCCTTTGCAGTAGTATCAGAGAGAGAAGAGAGAGAGAGAGAGAGAGAGAGAGAGAGAGAGAGAGAGAGAGAGAGAGAGAGAGAGAGAGAGAGAGAGAGAGAGAGAGAGAGAGAGAGAGACCTCACTAGCGTCACTACTTTGGCAGCTTGACAAATGCGTTTGCCGTTGCTGGCAGCTATCACATATAGGGGATTGGTAAATATATTATATATATATAAAAGCATCTTTGTATTATACTGGACCAGAAATATTTTACAAATTGAACTTTTAGACTAAAACACCCCTATACAAGTATATGTATATAAATTTTCTTCGTTTTTAAGTAGAACAGAAATTTAAAACCTTACTATACAGCATTCAGTAAATTTTAATTTGTGTAAAGTAATATAAATCAATATGTCTAATTAATTAATGTGATCATTATTCAAAGTGCTAATGAAAGTATTTTTTACTTATGTATATTTATTTATTCTGTAACTTATTATGTAAAAATTTTATATTTTGAATCTTTTTAGTAGGGTACTGTAGATTTTATAATTAGAAAATAACAACTTTTTTCTCTTGATATTATTAATAAAGTGAAAAATATTTTTACGAACCCCATTTTTTTACTTAAAAATAAATTCTCTTTATTTCATACCTGGATTAATAATTTTGCTTCAGTGAAAATTTTACCTGTCTATAACTTTATCCTGCTTACCCAATGTCAACATTAACTCTGTATGCTCTCTATTCACTACATGCTACATAATATGCCATGCTACTGCCATAATACATTCCAATGTAAAATATTAAAGCCACTCTTTTTTTTTTTGTAACTCTCTCTTTGTGGCAAAATTAAACATGGGACAAAGGTTTGTTTTTTTCTGTATGGAAAAGGAAGAATAAAAAATTTAAAACTTTGCTGGCTAGAACGAAGCTCAGCACCAACAGCTAGAAAGAGGCTTTACTTTTTTTTTTTATATATAATTTTTTTTAGCAGTTTTCATGCTTTTCACTCCCTAGTTCTGTTTATTAAACATCTAACAGTAAGCACTGACTGTGTGACTGTAATTTAGTATGACAAGTAAAGCTAAAAATAAATTATGGCAACAGAAATTTTATCTAAACTTATTTTCTTTTCTTTAAAAAATAATAATAGTAATGAACTTATTTTCTTTTGATAAAGAAGAATCTTGATATATTCAAGAATTTAAAATAGAGGGAGTGTGTATTTTTTTTTACTGAATTTTGTTATATATTTTTTTTAATTATAAAAAATATTATTTTTTTTCCATACAATGAATATATTTCCTTGCTATTTCAAAACCACTAACATAAATATTAAATTTATGTTACTTTAACTTACAAAAAGCCTCGTCAAATTGGAGCCAAGAAAAGGAAATTAAGGCAATATTTATATATTTTACATGGTAAAATTTCTACTTAATGGACTGAAAAAAGGAGAAACTAAATCACCAAAAAAAAAATAAATAATACAAACGAATATTTTAGGAAGAATATCTAAACTTTAATTTTAAACAAGGAGGGTATCTTGTACATGGTTCATTTTTTTATTTTTTGTATAACAATATTTTTGTCAGGTTTTTATTTACGATTTGGGTTGTTTTGAAAAATCAATAAAGTTATCATTTGTTCACTCAATATTTTTTTTTAACATTTAAACAAATCTTCCAAACTTGTTGTATATATATTTTTTATTTTTATAAAACAGATTATTTTTTTCATTCTTTTCATATAAAGTTTTTATGTATATAATTTGATAAGTAATTAATATTTTTTTAATTAATACATTTTTTTAAATTTAAGTCTTTATTTATGGTTGATATTATTGACATGGACAGTAAAAGAGACTGATGTCATAAGTTTAAAAACTGACTCACTTTTTTTTCTTTTTATGTTTGTTTTTTCATGTCCACTCACTCGTATGCACCACAAACTTTTTTTTCTTTTCGGAGTTAAAAAAAAGAACTCGATTGTAGTGATGTTTGCTTGATTGAATCCTCTTGACTGTCTATTTCCTCGTATATCTCTGTTGTTCGTGCTTGTCATCAAACTGCCCCCCTTAACTTTGATTCTACACATCACAAGATATAAAAACAAAAATTTATATTGTGGGCTTTAAGTAAGTTTTTTGTTTGTTTAAAGATGAGGGGTAAAAAACACCTTTACGTTATATATAGTACTTTTAACAAGAACTCACAAAAATGTTTTTTTTTTTTTTTTTTTTTTTTACTCTTTACTTTTGGGGAAAATATTAACAAAACATTAATCTGTGGTCATCTATCATAACGTAACATCTACATTTATTCTTTAAATTGTCATCATATTTGGTATTATTTTTTTATTGAAGTATTTTTTGCATAAGACAGTGCAAAGTGTAAATTGTTATTTAACAAACACATGAAGAAGTACGTTTGATTTTAAGAAGTAATTGATAAATCCAGATATTACATTTTGATAGGACTATAGACAAAATTTACAATCCATATAAAGCTACAGTAAAAACGATTTTACAACAGTGCTTTACAATGTTTCTTTGGAATGAATGTTTTACCCTAATTTGCTGTATCTTCGTATATATCAATAGATGGTTTAACAATAAATAATATATAATCAATTGTTTTGACTATATATTATTTTTTTCTTATTAGGGCAACATATTCTTAGTTTATAGTACAATCTTGTTTGGTACAGTAAATAAAAAATAAATATATTTTTTATCTCAATAACTAACATAGTGCCAAATTTGTTCCTTTTTTTTTTATTCAAAAATTTTTTTTTTTATATTGTATAATAAATTAATAGAACATATCACTGTATTACGTATTGACCTTTTTTATGTATTGTAGGCACTTTTCCAAAGAAAAAAATAAAAAAAAATCAAGTAAACAAAAAAAAAACAAAAAAAAACAGAAAACAAATTTTTCATTTGTGATATTGACAAATCTGATAAAAAAAAACTCACAGCACAATTCTTATCCTTTGTATTTTTTTTTTTTTTTTTTCAATTCTATTTCAATATTTTTATTTCTTCTTTACAGAGATACAAATTCAGAAGTTATAGGGGTACATATTGGTGGTGGGGGTGGAGTTGGAATTTCTTGTATCATATTATGATGTTTATCATTATTTGCTGATTCAGTCAATATCATATTATTAATAATATTATCTTCATCATTTTCTTCATCACCTGTAGCTTCAGGTAAAGATAAAACAGATGTACTACCACCTCCTGCTGTAATTCTAGGACCCATATTATCATAATGTGGACCCATTCTTACAATAGGTCCACAATTATTTTTTTTATCATTACTATTACTTCTTGGTCTTCTTGGTAATGTTGCACAAGCTGCTGCAAGCATTGTATCAGCAGTTGATATATTATTATCTGGTACACATTGGTCACATGGATTATATAATTGTGCTAGACTACCTGCACAACATCTAGGTAATTCTTGTGATGGATAGTATGGACTTATAGTAGCTGCCGCTGCAGCTATTGCTGTGGTTCCACTATGTTGTTGTATTCCAAGCTGTTGTTGGTGATAATGGTGATGATGTGGGTGTTGATGATGTGAATGAGGATTATGGTGATGATGATGATGATGAAGAGTATGATAAGGAAATTGTCTCATTCCTTCACTTCCTGCAGTAACGCTTATGGCAGTAGCAGTAGCTCCTTGTTTGGATCTATGTGGTATATCTAATAAATCTGGATATCTATTATCTGGATCATTATTTTTTGAATTATTCGGATCTTGTGAAACTGATACAGATATAAATATATTACCAAATGTACTTGTTGGTAATGTTGATGAAAATTCTGGTGGTGGAGCTAATGTTCCTCTAGGTAACATGGACTGATTTTGTGATGAGGGTGTTGTTATTGGTTGAGGAGGTAATGGAGGAGGTATAACATAAGGAGCGCCAGGAAAACTACTACAACCACCACTACTATTATTTCCTGTCATATTACTATTATTTATCATATCTGCTGGTAAATTTTCAATAGTAATATGAACTGGTTCTGATAAATCAACGGTAGAAGGATCTCTTGTCAATAATTCCATATCAGTCTGTGACATACCTTCAAAACTAACAGTACCAGATGCTCTTTCCGTTAAACTTACATCTAATAATTTTTTTTCTTGTTCTGTATAACTTACACTACCTGTAAGTTTTGATTTTCTTTTTCTTTTTTTTCTTCTTTGTCTGGAGCAAAGACAGAGACACAAACCTCCAAGAAGGGTTGACATTACTGCTCCTGCTCCTCCAGCTACCAATCCAGCCATCAGAAGCCATGATTCGGCCTTGCTGAGGGTTGTTGCTGTCATAACTTCCGGAAGTAGTAGTGTTAAATTTCGGCTCATCAACCCGCCAGTGTTTCGGGCAATACATGAATACTCTCCGACATAGCTATCAGTTAAGTTAGATAATGTAATATTTATCCATTTTTCTAATGTACCTTCTCCATCTTCATCAATTAATCTATCCGGATCACTTCCATTATTTGTTATTAAATGTCCATTAAATAACCAATGTACTTCCGGTTCAGGATCTCCTTTTACGAAGCATCCGAATGTTGCATTACCACCCACTTCACCTTGTACCATAGAATCACTTAATTCTACCTGTGGAGGACATGAAAAATCAGATGGATCTATATCTTGCCATGAATGTCCATTTAATAGATCAGGTTCAGAACATGTTAATGGTAATGAATATAATTTGGAATTTAATAACCAAGATCTGAAATCTCTTAAATGACAATCACATTTCCATGGGTTTCCATCCAATGCTAATGTTTTAATTCTTACGAAAGGTGTGAAAACAGCCTCAGCAAGGTAGCGAAGTCTGTTGTTGCTTAAGTTGAGTGCCTCTAGAGCAGAGAGGTGAACAAACGCTCGCTTGTGCACGTGTTTCAACCGACAAGAACGCATCTCGAGCGTGCGTAAGTGTGGTAGAGGGGGAAACTGTTCTTCACGTAGCTCATTCAGAGAATTACCACTTAAGTCAAGGACTCGAAGTCTATTATTACCAGAAAATGTTAATGGATGTATAGAACTTAAAGCATTACTTGATAAATCCACTTCTATTAAAATAGTTAAATCACGAAATGCATCCTTATTTATTTCTTTCACTCCACAACCACGTAAATAAATACGTTGTAAATTTAATAAACCAACTGAACGAAATGCATCTTTTGTTAATATTGGTATAGGATTACCATTTAAATCTAAAACTTGAATATCTGCATTTAAAGAACTTGGTACCGTAGTTAGGCCTGCTTCCCTACATATAGCTGTTTTCTTGCCGGATATCCACTTGCACTTGCAGCTCGATGGACAGTCCGTCCAGTCTGGACCAGCCACTGCGTCCGCTGAGACGATCGCTGCAGTGGCGGCTAGCAACAGTAGAGCAGGGCCCAGGCGCGCACAGCGGGCCCGAGCCATGCTGACATCTCGCCACGTCATTTCAGTCGTGGCGGCGGGGGTGGAAGAGGGCGAGCACCACCTCCACTGAACCCCGCCGCCCGCCGCGCCTCATCCTGCCCTTGCAGTAGATCCAAACTGAACTTGTCTCCGCATAATGTGCATACCACCTGAAACATTCCAACAGACCAATGTTGTACTCCATTACCGTCGGCTAATGCATACCGGTAACCGCAAAAGGCTACGGCACTAACGCAAATGGACATATAAAGCTTAGATTAGCCAACACTCGTACTATATATAATATTACATAACTCTATATTGTGTACCTTCTCTCGCTCACTTAATGTCTGTAATGCTTTATGGATACAAAACCACATAAGCTCTGTCCCAACAGTATTATATATTGTATATAATATGAAAATGCTTTTGGTAGGGCTAGCTTATACTTTACTCACATATATAACAAGCAATCAATACTGTAAAACATAATGTACCGGGATACAGCTATATGTATATACAATATATATATGTATATAGAAATAGCCTAGAGGCAGTTTACAGAGTCATGGAAGCACTTAACAGCGAACGGATCCTCCTCATGGTGTTGTGATGAAAATGTGAGTAATGCATCGTTATATTCACCTTCCAGCATTACAAAAAAAAAAATGGAGAGTTTAATTAAAATGTTCACTTTTTTTTTTTATGTAAAAAGTATAAAGTATCAGTCGTATAAACATAAATATTTTTTATTATAAAGTGAATATGTGCTCTATATATTTAGCATTGTTCATTTCATATTTATCCATGCATGTTAAAGGTAGACTTATATATATTTAAATTGCAGGTGCAATTTTTAAATGCAAACAAGTAATGACAATTTTACATATAAAACTTCAAACTTGCAGCATTAAATTATAATTTATTTAATTTTTTTCAATTAATGTTCAAAAGTAAATCATTTTAATTACAGAAGACTGAAAACTCGTGTATTGGTATTATTTTCGTCAATATAATATGCTAAATTACAATAATAATAAAGGTATATATATTTTTAACATGTTAAAACAGTATGAAAAATTAACATAAAGTATATATGTGTTGGTAACGTGTTGTTTTAACTTTGCAAATTTTTTTTTTAAAGAAACTATTGTGTTATATTTTCTCTTCTGATTATTTAACTCAAATCTCAATTAGAATGGAAAACCTGAGACATGTAAATTTGTATTGCAAAAATTAATTTAAGGTGCAGAGTTGTGTTACTCCAATTTTTTTATCATCTTATTAGAGGTGGGAAACTATTTTTAGATAAATTATTGGAGGTGCAGGGGGAGGCGTCAATCAGCGTCACTTCTTATAAAGGGATAGAACTTAAAAAAAGTAGCGTGGGTTCAAATCCAACTTCGACGACACTTTTTAGTATAAGTTCTTGGCATGCATAAATTTAATCTGGAAAAAAATAGGGTAATGTAATTTTATGCTCTTTATTAATATAATTTTATTTGTACAGTGCAACATTTTCATGCACAAAGTCCATTTAAAAAATCGACTGCAGAATCCAGGATTTCTATTTAAATTTTTAATGCGATATCCTTCGTTACAAGCATTTAAAACCTGTTTTCTTGCATGCCTTCTCGTATATCTACTATAAAATGTCAACAAAAGTCAGACAAATTGCATAGCTTGCAGGAGCAACAGTTCTCAGTGTCTTAAAGCTTAACAACACTGATGTATCCTATCCATCTAGATAATCATCTAGATGATTTTATAACTTAACTAAGGCGTCAAGTTAGGGTGGTTTCTTGTGGCATCAGACATAAGCTACGATGACAAAAAGTAATCTTGATAAAACATGTCTAGTGAATCATTTGCAAATGTTTTGTTCTGTATCTCTTTTTGTCATTTTATAACAAAAGTAATTAGCAAGTGTATTCAATGATATATTGTTTTTTACTGCTTAATAAACCAAATAATCACTCAGCTTTAGTATTCATGTCACGAACGGAGTGAAAATAATGTTACTATCCTATATAATAATATATATATAAAAAAATACATATAATGGCATTATTTACGACATCAACAGATTAAGTCTATTAATGGCATAACAAAAAATAAATGCACATATGCTATAAATAACTGTGTTGAATGTAATTCAAGATAGGATTAATAAATCTAACAAAAAAAGTATAATGTCTACATTTTAATGGTAATTAAGTTAATTAAAACACTTAATTTTATGCACTTTTCAGATTGTAAAAGATTTGCCAGAGCTATTTAATTGGTCAATATAAACAGTATACAGTTAGTTAATGACCTGAATTAAATATAACATAGGATAATAATAAAGTCAAAAATTGAAACTACACAGTTTTTAAATTTGAGAGAGAGTGCACTATTATATCAATGATATGAAGAAGTATCTGTTACGGTTACAAAGTGTCCATTTGATATTAGACAATACTTAAATGTGAATTAAATATTTTATATTTATTTACAGAGTTATAACGTATACAGGAAATGTAAATCTACTACAAATTTCACCAGTAAAGCAAAATACATCTTTGCTTATGACATAGTTATATTACTAAATTTCCTTGTTCATTTAATTTTGTCTACTACTAGATTTTCATTCCTTTATATTTTCCTTGCATACGCATGAACAATTCCAATTAGTTAATATAAAATTTATCTCAAGGAAATAGAAATTGTTTATCTCAATTTGTGCATTAACTGAGAATTAACAATTAGATTAATTAGTAACTCCATATTAATTAAAACACAAAGGGTCAGATTTCCTGGTAGAGAATTGTTTACTATCGTCGTGTTTAGTTTCCTAAAATTAGATGAAAATCCAGAATTCCATGTAACGGAGAGCAAATATTAGTTATCATTGATCAGCTGTAAGCTCTTACTAAGCCGTTCAGGATCATGCAAGAAAAGTATTTGGTCAATGAGAAGCTTCATTATTGACGTTATCAATTAATCGGTCAATGCCCCATCAAAATGTATTACTTTCAAATTATACTCGTGGTGTTTTCTAAATATTTTGATAGTTTATAAATTAATTCTGTGGTTATTAAAGTTGAAAAAATTAATCATTTTAATCGGAAAAATTAATATTTCTTCCTTTGAACAAATCTTAAACATTTTTTAATTGTGTCCACGCATTTAGTGATTTTATATTGTTAGAAAAAATACGTTAATAATATTACTATACAAATATACAAATATTGTATAATTTTTTGTCAAGAACATAATTTTTTTTTTTCCAGTTTGAACACAAACAACCGACTTTTTTCCGCATAAAGATATTTTGTACAATGCTGTAAGGAAAGTTATTTTGTCATTAAAATAATAGAAAACCGCAGTGTCGCAAATCTTCTGCACGATGCTCCTCATTATATAATTACTTGGATGCTGAACGTACTTTTAACTTTCCTAGCTACAGCTGCTTGTGCCGCAGTAAAATGTGAAAACACATATAAAAATCGATGACTTCATGCTCTAAAGCGCTTTCTAATAAAGTAAATTACATTTCACGTACAGACTTCAATATCGGCTGGGCTGTATTTTGTTGTTGTACACCTTGGGAGAGTAGGAAAGTCACCCTGCTATCTTTATTGATGTTACCACGTACGGCGAGACATGATATGTTTGACGTTTTGTATATATTTTTTATCTCTCTAAAAGTTACAAAACTCGCTCTTAAATATTAGATTCTGATTGTTTTTCAATACTTTTATTTTCACCGTATAATAAGGATGTTTTATAATTCAGTACATTTGGGCTAATTGAATATTACTTCCGATATTACTTTACACTTTTGAGTAATTAAATAAGCATATTTAACATAAATGACAAAAAATTTACTTAGAATCAGTATATATAAAAAATTAGTTTGCTGTTACTGATACAACCCCTATCAATATTAAGAAAATAAGGGGGAAATGATAACACGTGTGCCCTGCAGTTGACAGAATAATTATAATTCCCACCACAAGAATGTTGAAATGTTGACATATTATGCCATGTATATTCAAAACCTTCTGTAAGCTTACAGAAAAAATATCTGGCAAAATATTATTAAGTGTATTTTATAACAGTTAAGAATGTATATGTACGCTGGTTAGAGAAAAATAATCAACAATTTTAAATTATTGACACCTATTATTGAACTATTGACAGTTCGTAGCAAATTTTAAAATGGTTATATACTAATAACATTGTGTATGAATACCAAGGTGGGTAAAGGTACCCACCTTGTATGAATACCTAAAACAAGATACTAAAATCCAGCTTGACGATAATAAGCTTTATAAACTTTGTTGATAAGGGTTTTAAATGCGATACAGTGAATCAGAGATATCTAATTCATTTTAAATCAAAGCCATGATTTGCATGTTGATCGTAATTTGTATTGAATTATTTTTTACGTTCAATATTATTAGTTTATAGTTTAAACGGTAGAGTAATTTGATTAAAATTGTCCATATAAACAACAAAATTAATATAATATGCATCAGACTTCATATAATATGATGTAACCGTATAAAACGTGACAACACCAAAAATAAATAGAAACAATTCAAATAAATTTCTGTAATCAAATATTGTTATTTTGTCCATTTTTTTTTTTAAATATTCATTTTTTAAAATACGAGAGCAAATAATTTTCATTTCATTGAAATACTGGTAATTTTATGGGTGAGTTATTCGCTATCTTGCTGGTTCATCTTCAACTCAAAAATAACTTGTTACATTAAAATTTACTTTATCTCAATAAATATTACCTGATATTTACATAAATTGTTCATACTAATAAGAAATTATTTGTTCTGCTCGAGTGAATTCTATAAAAAAATATATTTCTGTGCGGATAAACCAAGTAAAATTTTCATTCTTGAATATTCTTTCGTTTCTTTACTAAAAATCGATAGCGTTAAAATATTCAAGTTTTATAAAATAACATTCTGAAAATAAATTTGATGGGAAAGCTTGTGAAAATCTGTGAAATTTTATTTTTATTATAACAGCAATTTTAATTTAAAAAGCAAACAAACATATAAAAATAAAAACTTGTTTATTTAAATTTTTAAATATAAAAGAAAATAGTGTATTATTATTATTATTTTTTATTGTAATACTAATTTTAAGGATTAGTAAAGCTTATTCTAAAAGCAAATAAGATTTTAGAATACTATAGAAGAGTCAACTGAAACTAAAGTACTGTTGTAACGATGTTTGCAAATATTGTTCTCCATAAACGTGGAGCAACGTCGGCAAGTGAAACTAAGCTCCAATGCACACTCAACTGTGGCGATAACGTTTGTTCAAAACAACTCGACTCTTTCAAATGCTTTGCTTTGCTTACTTTTATTTTTAAAACTTAGCCTAGAGGCAATATATTTCATGGATTATTTCAACTCGATCCTCCCCTTTTTTTTTCAATTCTCTCTCTATCTCTCTCTTTTCTTTCTCCCTCCATACAATAAATACTGCACAATAAATGTACCAATTGTAATAAATTGTAGCAAATCAGTTGTGTAATCAGTTTATTGAATTTTATATGTACTACTATATTTATTTCAAATTTAATGCTCTCTAGAGACTATAAACATTATTAATTTCTACTACTAAGCATTATAGAAATACTGTAAATGTAATTTGGTATAATATTTACATGGCATAGAAACACTTTATATTGTTTATTAAGTAATCATTAGTAATTAATAATTAATTAAATTGATTTCTCAAAATATCGATACAAATTCATGTAAAAAAATTTTGTGGAAGTAAGAAGTGCACCTAGTCTAGCGATGCTTGCCGAAAACTTTATCACACCTCTATGGACTGCTAGGGCCTAGACAATGCCTACAAAAAAAAAAAAAAAAAAAAAAAAAAAAGTGCGTGGTGCCTTGAGGCCCTTGAGCAGTAATTGCATTACCACTAATGACCAAAAAAGCTCTTTCTTTAATTCATATTCATTTGTATTCAAACGCCAAGTAAAATAGATAGCATTTTATTTACACATTAAGACATTTTTTTTAATTAATTCATAAAGGCTATTTTTTCATAATTTTGAACTGGTATGGCTATTTTTCACTTTTTAAATTATTATTTTTTTTAATGGAGTATTGACCTCAATTTTTTTTATTGCAGAAATGGATAGAGGGTGCAAAGTTATGCTACCTTGATTTTTTTCAGATTTTTTAGAGCCCTGGAAGTATTTTTAAAAAATTATTGAAAGTACATTTTGTGATGTCACGCGGCGTCTCTCTTTAAGAAAGGGATAGGACTTGCCGCCGCGTGACGTCACAAAAAGGACTTTCAATAATTTTTTAAAAATACTTTCAGGGCTCTAAAAAATCTGACAAAAATCAGGGTAGCATAACTTTGTACCCTCTATTCATTTCTGCAATTAAAAAAAGGAGGTCAATACTCTATTGTTTTTATTTGTACCTATCATATTTAAAACACAGTGCCTAAAAACAAAAATTAGTTATACAGATTATTATAATGATTTATTACGTCATGTTGAAAAACTTCACACAAATAACGCATTTGCTACAGACCTTTAAGCTATATTTTTTTTACTTGAATATAACGTTAAATTATGCCGGGTAATCAACACTTTGTTTGGTATGAACATCAGGTTTTTATCAAAGGGTTAACTATAAAAAAAAGAAAATGCTCTTTTTTATATAGCAGTTTTCTACGCATCATTTTGAAAACAAATTTATGCAGCTTTTGATACTCGTAAATTTTCAAAGAGGAAATTTTCAACCAGCAGTTTCATACTGAGATAACTATTTTAATTTTAGTGCAATTTATTCATGACGTAAATAAAATAATATTGTAAGTTAACCTTTGTTTGTTTGTTTCATTCTACATTCAACGTTCAGCAAAAAATACTAACCTATATTACATATGCACAAAATTAAAAGAGTTAAATTTCAATAAATAATTTTTACTTTTATAATAATTTTTAGCGTGATTTTTTGCTATACGAAGAAATATTTTTTATTTTGTATGCATTAATTATTAATTAACGTTAGAAGAAGTCATACAGAACGGCAACAGCGCCCTTTCTTTGCCTCAAATTTGTATTCGAACAAAAATAAAAACGTAAAGAAAATACCAATAATAAAAAATAGTAATAGTTTTTTTCAAATAATAATGTTTTTCAATTAAGGTATATAATGGTAAATTATTATTAAAATGGCAAACAAAAATACCATAAATTGTAACTCATTAACAAAATAAATCATTTTTTAATGATATTGTAAATAAAATTCAGATTTTACTTTTAAAATGAATGAGATCTTGTAACATCATCTATTAAGCTTTATAAAGCTTGTAAGCCTTACAACGTTCGCAAAAGGTAAGGATTCAGTTTGGAAGCAAGCAAGTGCTCGTATGTATGTATGAGAGAGAAAGTATATAAATATTTCTTGGTGGTACGTGAGAAAAGAGATTAAGCGCACAAGGGACAAAATATATCGACGTGGTCGCATTTTTGTTTCTGTAAGACCAACGAGAGCTTGAAATGTCATATCTCTTGCCACAAAAAAAAAAAATATGAAAGTATAATCTAGATTTCTTACTATACAACTTTAAAAATATATATATATCCTATCGTAGCGTATGTCTTTGTAAATCTTATATCGTTTTTTATCGATGTCATGAATTATGACTTGAATTCTCAAAAACTGCTGATGTGTTATAAGAGTTGATCTTTTTTAGTACAGGAGATTTTTTTTTAAATTTATCCAAGTCACATTTTTTTTTATCTTCTGTGATGTATCAAAAAGCTATAAAATGAATGCTATTAAATATTATTGCATGATTTTGAACTCTTACTACATTTACTTGCAAACGATCTGAAAAAAAAATAATAATAAAAAAAAAAGGTATAGTTTTGTGACAAGAATAATGGTGGTATTTTAGAATATTACATATAAACTTTTTGTAACGCATTGAATGGCAAAGTTTTCAGTATAATATGTAATCTGTTACATGTCCATAAAAAAGAACATATAAAATTTAATGCACTGAAAATCATTGCGACAAATATATTGTACAATTGCAGTTAAATTTAGTGGGACAATGAGGCACCAATCACTTTTCTTATTTCGGTTTTTAAAATAGTTCGGATTTAGCCATGCAACCAATTACAAACACAATCACTCTTTGCCACTGTTATAAAAAAATATTCCTGTACATTTCTAGGAAGTACGAACCTTTCCCTAATTTTATTGTCTTGAGTTGCAGATCTAATAAACAATAAGATGAAGATTTGCAATTTTGGAATATATAAATCAAGGCTCATATACTGCGTGAAAAGGTCCATCACAGAACTACAGTTAATTGCTTTACGTAATTTATGTATTTTGCAGTTTTTAATATTTGTTTTTAAATTATGGTCACTTTTAGTAGAGAGGGACTACGCAAATCAGATGCATGCATTTAAGATATTTCTGGCAAGTTGTAAAACATTTTTTTTTATACGTATACACCACTTAGGGAATACACTTCCTTGCCACTTACGAAAGAAGTTTCATACTCTCGTTAGACTGCAGGGTAAAAGTGTGTCAACTTGTACACTTCTTGACACTGTTGACGCACCGTAAGTGTACAGAATGATGCTGTTGATGACTTTTCTTACATGAACACACCCCCTCTCGTGCATGTAAATGTGAAAACCGTTTTAAAAGACAATTAAAGGAAACATTTATAGAAAAAGAGATAGAGAGAATATATTTAAACGCAACTGAATCTTATATACTTTAAGTTATACTAGTTGTACATGCTGAAATTTTAAAGAGACTTTTACACTGTAACAACTCATAAAGTCATAACTGCTGATGTTAAAAAAATGACCAGCATAGAAATATAATAGTTTTATACATCAGTGGTAAGGTGATATCTTTAAAAATTGAAACTCAGATATAGATATTGATATAGCTAGATTTTAAGGTGGGTGATAAGGTAAGGGGGACACTTAATGATTGTTTAAGTGCAGTACATTTAAGAATTCAAACCACCTTACGTCAATTAAATAACATTTAAAATACTATATAGGTGACTCAAAAACCTTGCATTTTCGACTATATACTTTCAGTTTAATACAATATTAATATCACCATAGTATGTATGTGAACATTAACAATAGATATTGCATCACAGGTATTTTCAATTTCACAGAGTAAAAATTTATTGTAACTATATAGCCTGTTTTTTACACTTTCCTTTTTTTTTAATAAATATCAAGTGCTATTTAAACTTTTTTTTTGCCGCAAGCTTGACACAGTATGTTTAGTATATTTTATATTATTCTGTCAATAAACGTTTTGGAATATTTCACCATCAAGTTACAATTCACCTGGGGGCATCGATAGCAATAACATGATGATGCTTTTATAATAAAAGTATGGTAGTGGTGGTTTTATTAAATGGTGATTTTTTATGTCTATTTTTACAGACTTTTTTTAATTACAGACAGTAAAAATAATTGTTTAAAAGTAGACTTGTAAAAAGCCTTTTAATTATCACGTTAATTCTAAAATGAAAGTGAAAATAATACACTTGTGTATCCTTTTCCTTTTTTCAATGATTTGTATTATTTTATCAATGGTGTGCTGTATGTGTGTATATATCAAAATGAATAACAACTATTATTCTAAAAATCTTAACTTAAAATTTTAACTTTGTTGAAATTTTAACTAATAGAAATTATCGGGCACGACTAACGACGAAGGAAGATATTATTCTCACTAACCACACGTGTACTATCATTCTAAATTAATGACACTATTAGTGAAAAGCTAAATAACTTTCTGGGTTACGTGAATCGTACGTGCCTAATATTAATTTTATAATATTTTTTTATTAAAAATGTTAGCAAAGAAAAAGCCTTAAAGGACAGGTTTATCCCTTAATTAATTAATAACATAAATTGTGCATTACGCACCCCTTATTGCACTCTAATTAATATTGTACTGCTGGTCCTGCTCGTATACGCTGCTTCTTTGTTGAGTTATGTATGACCCGCACACTGCTTTCGTATCGAATATGTTTTGGAACGCAACCATGAAAAATTCTATTACAACTGGATAATACACGCAACTCTTTCACTTTTGTTATTTTGACTCACTCGTGAATAAGAAAGTATAAAAAAATGAAGCTGAAAATGAAGAAAATATTTTGATATAACATTTCTTACTTCCTTCTCGGCTTATATATTAAACAACATGGGTGGTCAGGCACCCTAGGACCCTAGTGTGTATGAGCTCCGGCCATTCCTGACCGCCCTCCGTCCTTGTCTAATGGTTATACTTCTGTAGTAAACATGATATTATAGAGATTCGAAAAATTTTAAAAAAATACTTGAAATTTTGATGATTATATAATATATTTATTTATTATATACTTTTTTAAATTGTTCGATCTGATTGTGAAACCAAATAAGAAGACAATGGTGTATCGACCTCAAATTTTTTTGCAGAAATGGATAGAGGTTGCAAAGTTAAGCTACTTTGATTTTTTTTTTTTAGTTTTTTTAGAGTCTGTAAACCATTTTTAAAAAAATACTGAAAGTGATGCCTCTAGATGCCTCTCCTAATAAAAGGATAAGACCTAAAAGGGGCGTGGGTTCAAACCCGATCTTGGCAAAAAAAAAAATAGCAATACTTCCCGGACTCTATAAAATCTGAAAAAATCAGAGCAATACAACTTTGCACCCAATATCCATTTTTGCAATAAACAGTTTTGAGATCGATGCTCTATTGTTGTCATACGTGCTAAGTCAACTTAGCTCAGATTTACATAGTCAATATTCGTTTCTGCATATTACTTCTATAGTATACTGAACCTCTTGGGAAACAAACTTATGTACGCAAAAAAGTATATATATTATTTTATATAGGGGAAGTATATTGACAAAAAAAAATGCATTGTCCTTGACTGCGCCTGAAGAATTCAGAAGCAGAGCTTGTCTTTTCTCAGCATCGTTATCGTAGAAAGTTTGGTTTGTTTTTTCTTACAGCTACACTTACTTAAAAATTAAATTCCCCCTTGAAGCAGCCGGAAGTAAAATAATACAGACATTACAGCATTTTAGCTGCTTCCATATTAGGTGGAAAATAATTATTTAAACTATTAATATACTTGTGATAATTAGTTTTTAAATTAAGACCAATTTTAGTAAAATTCTTAAAATTTTGCAACTGTATCAGTTAGAAATTTACAATTTTTTTACATTGATTTTTACTAAGCTTGAAAGATAATACATAAAAACTTTGTTGCAATCCTGCACAAAAGAAAAAATTGGATTTGAAAAGTTTGCAAAAAAAAATATATATACACTGTATATAATAAAAAAATACAAAAATCAAATTAAACTCCCAAGGGCAGAATCGCAATATAATATCGATACTGTTGGTTCAGGTAATTCTTTACTTTGCTAAATACACTGTCATGAAGAGAAGCTTACGAACTTAAACCTGAGGAAATAAGCCTCACATTTTATTCCGTTGCTTTTACTTAATGAATATTAGCAAAGTTCTTACTTTTATTTTTTTAAGCTCTAAGTACACATTTAAAAACCACTCAAAAGAATATTATTTCTATGTTTACACACTTTTAGAAAAAAACAAAAAGTATAATATTTACTTTTATGTATGGATTATCTCAGAACTTAGTATATGGTGTAAAATACATTATTTTAGCTACAGTGAATAAGTTTCTTTATAGAAATGATAAAATATGCTCCACCACTATCTAAATCATAAAAATAAATATTTTATCCTAACAAGTAAGTTCATATTATAATTCAACCTGGTTTTCCATCGGAATTGTTCGGGTGTCCTTCGACTCGGCTCAGCCAATGATGTTCTTCATTACAAACAACATGCCAATGAATGGAGACATTACAGATACGACGAAAACCAAGTTAAAAGTGAACTACAAATAATTATAGACACGATGAGAGGGCATATACATGTCCAAAATGTGTCAATTGACTCAAAATATCAACCAACTAATCAATCATATTATACATGATGACTAACGTAGCAGACATTGAGATGACATTGCCAAATTACAGATTATATATTAGATAGAAATCTGGTTAAATCCTTGGTGAATCCCACCCATTTGTATCCAAGATTTCGTGCTGAAGACACGTAACCATGGTCTTAAAAAAACATTATTTCCGTAGAATGGCCACCTAGAACTTGCTCTTGTATGACAGGGACATTAATTACATTAACGTCATAAAGTTTGATACAGAACCTAGTGGTAAAAATATGTACTAGGCAGTCATAAAAGGATTATTAACACATGGTAAAATAATGTAAATTATCTGTCACTAGGCAGACTTGGCAACTATAATTGAGACAAGTGTAAAAAATTTATGAATTTAATATGTAAATAAGTAATGCCTTTCATGTGATTTTTTTATTATTATTTTACTCAACAATACAATAAATGTTAAATAAAAGAACAAATTTCAGCAAACAAAGACATCAAGTGCAGCTTTATTGTATGCCCTCAATAGTTACATTTAGTCCATTTTTCTAAATTATTTTGTGGTTATACATTGCGTTAAACCTCCACTCAAAAATTCAAAAATATCTAAAAACATAGAGAGAGAAAGAGAAATTTTTCTGATAAATTTCCTTTCGATTCCGCAGCCTATAAAAAATGTATATTTGATAGAGATATGGGGATACTACTTTGTAAAATTGAGTTTTTAGCTATCATTAAACTTTGTAAGCTTTAAAGAAAAGAATTCTACATCTGGAATATCAAAAAGGGATTCTTTACAAATCTCCAATTCTCAAGGAAGAGATATAAAAACGATAGAACACTCAATACGCAACCGAGCCTTCAAGACGTTTGTTTAATATAACTTGAATGTTGAACAAGTTGCCTAACCTCAAGGAGAATTTTTAATTCTTGGAACATACCTTGATCCTTGTAATGTTTACCTACAACTAAAGTGAATATATATAATTCTCAGAATATATTTGCATAATATTTCATAAGTAAATCTTACGCTGTTTCTCTTATTGACATACATCTCTCTTACAGGAAAATGTTAAGTCTGAATTATAATATCAACTCGAAGTAAAACGTAAAAGTTTTTATTAAAAGTGATTTTTTTTCAATATTTTTATTCTTTCAGTTTTAATTACTGTTAAAAATATTTACATCTTACACTACACAATTTTGCGTCAATGATACTTTATAAAATACTCTTGTCATTGTTGTAATCTTCTTATCGTAAAGATAGTGAGATGGAGATGTTTCAAAGAATTGTTCAATAAAACGTTCCGTTTAATTATCATGTGAAGTGCTTTCTTTGTTGCTAAAAGCGCCGCTTGAACCCTTCGACCCATTTTGAATGATTTCTTTTGATCATGAACGTAATGTAAAAAGCACAACTTTAACTCTTTGTTGTCCTTTTACTTTCTATTTATCTCTTTTAGATAATTCTCTGCTTTATATTGTTGCAACTGAATTTAATATTCTCAAAATCATAAATCTACTTAGGTTATTTAGAAAAATAACATGATCATTAAAAATTAGTAATTCTTTTATTTTTTCTTTTGTAAAAAGGAAATGTAATTTCCCCTACAAAGTCTGCAATTCAGTTACATTGATTATCGCATTTTTTTTTTTTTTTTTAAATAATGGACAATCTGCCATGGAAATAAATAGAGGGTACCAAATTATGCTACTCTGATTTTTTTTTAAAGATTTATTTGAGTTCAGGAACTACTTTTAAATAATTATTGAAGGTTCTGTAAGTTAAGTTGGCACCCCTGAATTCTTAATAAAAAGGGATAGGGCCTAGATGCCTATTGATGCCTCCAGGGGTCATGGCAGCGCTTTCAATAATTATTTAAAAATAGTTCTGGGACTAAAAGAAATCTAAAAAATTTCAGAGTAGCATAATTTGGTACCCTCTGTTCTTTCTGCAATAAAAAATTTCATGCAGGTTTTCAATGTGATTGTTTGAATTTTTTGACATGAATTAAAAAGGGCAAACAAGTACTGTTGAAGAATTGCACGGTCCTCTATAACTAATTTTATTTTAGATTTTGAAATGAAACTAACTTTTTCCAACATGTCCAGATTTCGAAAGTTTTTAAAATTGGAATTGCATTTGTGCTAAAAATTATTACAACCGTGTTTTTTACATCAAATTTATAGACAAAGTTTTAAGCAGCAAATAAATTAGAAAGAAAACCAAATTAAATATATATATATAATTTACGAGAGCAAGAAATCAATAACATCAATTACAAAATGATTAACTTGGAATTCGTACAACATTTTTTTTGTTATTATAAATATAAATTTTATGATGTATTATATAAATACAAAAAAAAAAGGCACAATATTTTTTTTTTTTTTTCACAAAAAATTATTTTCTATATAATTTATCTGATAAGTCCATGTCAATATCATCCGTATATTATAACTTTTAGGCGGTACATTAAGTCTAGCTTGCTATGAAAAAGATGCTCAGAGTAATGTGATGGTCCAGAAGAAGTTTGTACGGGATGCTGCGACCATATCTGTGCTGGACCCTCGTAGACATCGATCCGTCGGGAAAGACACCTCGCTTGCTACACTCAAATTAACTTGTATTTACACCGGAAGTAGCCAAAATTACGAACTTTCTGTTCAAATTTCAGTTATTAAACTTTTTACAGAAGCTTGAAATTAAAGTATATGATATTTTAATACAAAAATATAAAATTAAAAGGTATTTTCAGATGGGATGTTAAAATTGATATGACTATAGCACTTTTGACTGCCTTCTTGCATGCATGCACACTTAGAACTTAGTAATAGATGCACATAAAGTGGATTCATAGAGTAAACTTAGTTAGTATTCTAGTAGCAATGCGTGTTATCAGTATTGTTAATGTACAAAGCACATACCTTTTATGCTACTACCTAATGAAAACACCATTCCTTTATAAATAATGTATGCAAATTTATGAACAGAATTTTAAATATTTGTATTAATAATTTAACTTGTATAGCAGCGGAAAAGAATTAAAACCCCTTAAGGGTTACATAATATTTTACTGTTTTTTTTATAATAGCAATATTTATTTATAATTTATTTCTACTGTATTTTACTTGAATTTAACTCAAATTAACCCCCTTTTTGTTTGTTTTAGTTAATATACAATTAGTAATAAAAATAAACTATGATAATATCAGCTTAACAAAATACATGGAAAAGTATTACTATAATCCAAATTTAACAATTAAACATTACATTATTGTATTTCATAGAATTATTGAGGATTATATAAATATTTAATTACAAATTTTATGCTATTATACTTTTGTATTAATTATACTTAAAGCAACTTCCCTGTATTCAAAAAGTTCTTATATGACATAAAATATAATTAAATTCAAACAATTTTTATATTAAAATTCATAGATTTTTTTTATTAAAAATAAAGAACCTAATTGAATATTCATTATATTCATATTATGTGATGTTGTATATTACACATAACTTTTTTTTTTCAATGTTTGTACTGAATGCTAAGTGACCTGTGGGAAAGTGTATGGGTTTAATTAAAACAACTTGAATATTTATTTTTCAAACGACGTCATACCATGTAATAACCTCATCTGAATATACAAAAATGTTTCCTTTAAAATAAAATTCATTGTTACAATATATAGCATTGGCGTTACGGAGAGACAAAAAAAAAGCAACAATCCTACATAGAACCCAGTTTTATATAATATATATATTTCTCTTGAAAACACCCTCGCTAGTCCTATATACCATTACTCATCTTAATGGCTACGACCATGAAAAAAAAGGAGGTGGTTGGGGTTGTAGTAGTTATATGTACGGACGTTTTGTTGCTCTTACAGTCTTGTACTATTGCCTGTATAATGTTTTTATCATTATTTTTATCGCTACACACTTTACGCTCCATGTTTTTTATATTATTACTTCTCTTTTTTTTTCTTTCTCTCTCATATATAACAAAAGGAAATAATTAAGAGAAACTCATGATATTTTAGTGAACTTTAAACTTATGTTAACATATTTTTGTAATCATATTATACTATATTATATTGAATAAAACAGTATATTATGCTATCTTAAAAAATATATACACACTAAATTTTTAGATGCTGAATTGGTTTCAGTACTTTATGTCAGTACAAAATTGCTCCAGTTTCGTCTTACATCTAGCACTTTTGACCTATAAAACACTTCATCCAAGTACAAATTTAGTACTGAAAAAAAAGAGTCAATTTTTTGTACTTTTTTTTTTTTGCTTTTTTTTTCAGTACCAAATTTGTACTTGGAATAAGTGTTTTATAGGTCAAAAGTGCTGGATGTAAGACGAAACTGGAGAAATTTTGTACTGACTGGAGCAATTTTGTACTGACATAAAGTACTGAAAACCAATTCAGCATCTAAAAATTTAGTGTGATACGTGTTGCCTATAGTGGTGAGGTTTGAAGTTTCGTAAAACTCCATACACGGAGAAGAATATTATAGTTAGAATGTTATTATTGAGACCAAATTGACAACCATAGTTGACAATAGTTCTTCCTTATCCTGTCTTATTTAAGTATTTTTTTTTGCCATCAAAACAAAAATGTTATTTCATCGGCACTACACACTGAAATTTTAGATACTTCATCTAAGGCCAATTTTTGTACAGAAAAGTGCGAAAAGTACTGGAAATAAGGTTAAATTCTGCCACTTAATATACTGAAAATTAAAAAGTCCTTACTATAAGTTGAAAATAAAAACAGTGAAAATCCATTCAATATCTAATATTTAAGTGTGTAAAAATGAAGATGAAATACATTATTTTAAGACCTCTGGAAATAATTCGTTTCTTGACTGAAAGTGACGTACCAAATAGAACGTATAAAGTGTATTGCTGTTCACATTGTATCAGCAACGAAGTGTATTCAATTTGTGAAATGAAGGTCAGTCGATGTGCCTCCTCTTATCACTCAAAACCAAACATTTTTAAGACGTCACCCATAAAGCCTGGGTTATATTATAGATACATTTAGACACTTTATTTTATACATTTTCTTTGAAAAAAATAGGGAATTTGAACAGTCAAGTGGAACCTTGCAGAAGATTTTACCGTTTTTGTGGTTGTAATTTAACTTACATTGAAAGCATACAAATTACTTCACGTAGTCATGCAGACGTGTACTAAAGGCGGATTCAGATGGCGACAACGGCGATGCGACGCGATTTTGTCACACAAGCTGTAAAATTCTATGCAGCGAGCGAATTCACCAGGTTGCGGCAGCGAAATCGCGTTAATTGCCATGCTCCTTTTTTTTAATCGCCAAATATGGCTGCCAATGGATGTCAGAGCAAGTGCGCATTATTCGCGTCGCGTCGCATGATAAAAATCGCCATGTGAATCCACCTTAAGACTGTTTATTTTTCATTTTCATCCCAAATGTGACAATGATATGAATTTTATGGTACATATAAGTAAAGAAAGACAATAAAAGATGGCATTTATTTTAGTTAAGATGCATAATTGCTTGTAATCTGTTAAAGAAATAAGGGTATAAATTTTAAAGTGAAATTTTCTCACTTTAAGCATACTTTTTGTTCCGTGTACGAGAGAAGGGTACTGCGTCACATTCAAGGAGTTCCAATCAATGAGTTAGACAATTAAAACATCTTAGAAGTGTCGATCACAAATGTCACTTTCTCTAACTCTCTCTGGAGAGCAGTTAATTTACCCCAAGACACACTAAACTAGATCCACTCTAATAGAGAACTACCATGTAATTTGACATGCACTTTATTGCAAATGAGACGCTAACTAATTGTCAGATAGACTTAAGATAATCAGTTTTTTTCTAATTAGGTGGTAATATTTATTAAAAGAAGAATTTCAACTTAAAATAATATGGCAACAGAAAATAAGTAACTAAAAGTTTTAAAAAAAAATGCTTCTGTTAAAAACATTTTAATGGGCAGTTTTCTTCCCATTACTCTGCATACTCTGCTTTAATGAGGAAAAAAACACCTAGAAGTTAATTATTTAAGAATCTTCATTCACAGTTTAAAAGTGTGCTTCAGTTTTTTATTAGAATTTATACAGAAAGTCTTGCGTCAATACTGAAGAGATTTTTTTAAAAAACTTTTTAAAAGTAAATTGATTTAGATCTTGCAACGTGGGTTTTATTTCTAATCATTTTCTGTGCAACTAACGAAAGTTCTTTGAAAAGGAACTTCTTTCTATTTACTCACCTTAAAATGAGAGTTCTACGAGATTTAGTTTACAATAATAGATCTTAGCTACATGTTACATAAGGCCTATAATTGCAACAAAAGTTGGTGATGCTCAAGGCACTCTCATTTTGTGGTAACGATATTTATTTTCTTTGTTGTATTTATTCTATTTGATTTTAGTTTTACGTGTCTACCACATCATGAATTTATTAATTAATTCCAAAGTGCTCTTTCCATCATTGGCACGCATTACAGTATATATATTCAAATACAAACGTTCAAGAAAAAAGAAAGACCCTGATCAGAACTCGAACCTGAGACCTTGTCTGTCGCGATCAACGCTCTATCTAACCGAATTACTCCGGATCTTCATTTAATTCAAAAAACCGTTAGAGCATGACCCGATTTTTGTTGAGCAATTATATTGTTTTATGTTGCTAGTAAATTATACCATAAATTAGTTGTAAAATTTCATACACAGGTAATGACGAAAAATAAAAGTAAAAAATTGTAAATTTCTTGAAAAAAAAAATGTTATCGTCTGTATTAAAATTGTAATATTAAAAAGTGTCCTGCAAATAATTTTATATCCACAACATTATAATAATTATTAAAAAAATGTATATTTATTAATTCAATCATTATAAGTCCTTTGAGTTTCACTCAATACAAAAGTCTAACAAATTTAATACAGTTCATTTATAAAATGAAAAAGCATATATTTTTTAATTAAGATTTTTACTTTTTGTTATTTGTTCTACTTTGTAACAAAGCAAACCACAGTAAAAAAACCTCGTGTTTATTTGAGCGTTAACCGCAGCGGCGGCATATTAGCTCTCTTTGTGTGTCACTTCACTCGTCAGTCACCTTTTCAATAATTTGTTTTTTCCGTGTGACCTCCCTCACTCGAGATAAATCAACATTCTGATTTTCTTTCCATGAACAAACATCACACAGAAGTCCACAAATAAACAAGTTACACTTTCAATTATTTTAATTAATTAAATTATGTAAAAGAACGTGTTTTTTATTATGAAAGGAGATTGATTTTTTTATTGTTATTATTTACATGAATGATTATTATAGATTGACGAGTGATTTTATTACTCATTGTTATTTTATTTATTTTTTTTTTTTTTAAAGAAAACTCTTTTAACGATTTAGGTTTTAAATAATATTTATTCAATGTATTTATATAAATGTAGAATAAAAGGTATAAAATGGATATTCAATGTTAATAAAATAAAAATCATGTTTTATTAAAAATATAGTATAATCAAATTAATAGAACCCTCTTAAATGAATGGAAGTGAATAACAAAAAGTCCTTTAAGTGTTCATATTATATTTATTTTTAATATTTTTAGTAATAAAATTGAGAGGAAAGTAACAATGTAACAATTGTTAAGTGATTGTTTATTTATTTGACAAAACATTTGAGTACATATATTTACATATTACAAGAATTAAAATAGAAAAAAAAAAGTGAAATGGGGTGTTTTACAAGGTGCTATTAGAAACATCAGGACACAAAAAGTGGAAAAATATCCTTTTACTAAATAATGTATAAAATTTACAAAAAAACAAAAATATATTTTGATAATGAGTTTGATTCGTGTAGGGAATCAAACTCACTTACGACTTTTATCTTTGGGATAAAAGTCGTAAAACTTAATTGGTTTTATTGTTACTCCAAGATATCATAGTCATAACAAAATCACTGTCTAAAACATGTAGAAAAAAACACATTCAAATCAAATCCTTATTATAAGTGCTTTTAATTTTTATTATTTACAATAATTTGAAAATCTTAATTTTGTTTTTGCATCCAACCTAGTTCGAATGAAGTAAAGCTTCATGTACACTAGCTGCTGCACTCTCACTAATGATCTTCGAGTGTACAGTACATGTAGTTTTTTTTTCAGAGACTTGTTACATACATGCACTTAAGTTAATTTATACTAAACATACATACGTAAAACTGCAGTCTTTGTAAAGAAAAACTAGCTGTCGCAAAGCTTTTTAGCACTGTTTTAGTAGTTTTTATGTATTTTTAGCACAATTTTTAACATAATAATAAATATGTAATTCTAAATGCCCTTATTGCATTGAATTTGAACACAAATGATTTTAAGCAGCATTTTATTTTCTAATTTAATGTTGTAAAGTAAAAATATATAATGCGTTTTTGCTTACAGTACATATTTAAGAATTGATTTTTTTTAACATGTTGCTTTAAGTTTTAGATTATGATACCATTATAATTAAGTATCAAGAACCCTCTCTGATTTGCAAACACTGCAAAACAAATTTTGCCGATTTGAAATTTGGGAAATTGATTGAACTAGAAAAGCTTCGAGATATTGATCTCTGAACAAAATCAAGGAAAAAACATTTGCACGTTCATTACATTAGATATGACAGAGGTAAAGGTAGTATGTATATAGTAAATTAATACTTGATAGGTGTGCATAACAACAAATGATCTCCATTATTTCTTAGAGAAACTATATTGAACATTTTATGCTAATTTTGCAAAGTGCACTTACATTAAATGGTGTTTTATACACATACTTATTTATTATTTATTTTATAATTCATTACGTATTCTCAAAGAAATAATTATTCATAACGTATAAATAACATTCTATCTCAGTAAATAGCACCATGTAATGCATTTACAAGATTGCATTTAAACTTTTTCTACGTGATAAATTATGCAAAACATAAAATTGTTGCTATTTTAATATATAATACTATTCATCGCAGTTAACGTGTTTTTCATCATTTTTATAATTTCTCACATTTGTTAGATCCTTTCTCATTGGCAAAACACTAACCGAATACTTCCGAATATTCACGACGAAAACCAAATTAATTACTTTCTATTTAATTACGTGTGACCAATTCTTAACATTTTTCAGGCACTATATTATATACGATTTATATTTTCTTCGTAAAGAAATCCAAACTCTTACTACAAACAAATAAATATATATATATATATATATATATATATATTTGTTTGAAATTCTAGATGTAGTTCAAAATTTTAATATTGCAGTGGAATTTGATAAAGTAGGACAGCCTGTCACTTGGATGACGTATATACACTGTATCACAGTATGTTTTTTTAATCGATCTCAACGTGTCCAAACATAGCTACCTGAAATTTTGTATAGAAATATAAAAAATATATAATTGGCCATGACAGAGTGTTTTGGCTAGTTCTGACAGATTAAATAAGTAAACAATGCTGAACGTGCTTTTCGCAAACATTAATAAAAAAATTGTATTGCTTCTCTCAGTGCTAAATTATTACACTGACTGCTAATTTACTACATTTTTATATACATAATTTACTAAATTCTTTATGAGATAAATTAATAATGTATTACATGAATCAAACATAACAGTCCATAATGTGTACATACCACCATGTAATTTTTTATTTTACTGGAGGGTGGAATTTAGAATATTTTAAAAAAGAGTTCATAAAAAGGATCAATATTATTGTAATTATTTTGTGACAATTTTTACGATACTCCATGTAAGAGATGGAAATAATTTATATCAGTGTGGTAGCAAAACGTTATTATGAATAAAGATAACAAAAATTCCTTTGTTAACGAGTTTGGGACTGCATCAAATTCAATCAAACTTGTAAACGTATTATAATAGGAGGTACTCGGTTTGGCTCCACCAATAAGATGAGTTGTTATAAAATGCCTACCAATGACTGAAGATGTTATAAAAGCGATAACGAAACAAAAAGGCAAAAAGCTGTATTTTTTTATTATTAATATTTTTTTTAACAAGGAAACACCCCTGTGAGCTTAGAGCTCAAGCCATGTAGAAATTAAATATTCCATTTTTTTTTTTAATATCCTCTAAATTGTAACATTTTTATTTTAGTAGTTAAAAATTGCTTGCCTGTTATTCATTTATTGATCTCAAACTGTCCCGATCAGTCAGTAAAATTATGACATTTATAAACTTCGCTGAAAAGTTTCTTTTTTGTTAATATTATGGATATAAATTACTTGCGCTATCAATGAGAATATTTTGCTTGTATAAATTTATTATTTCACGTAATTTACTATATTTTCTTATAAATGGATGACATCTTGTTATTACTGACTTAATGATAATTTCCTCATTCTATTCCTCAAAGAGTACAAACTTAAATAATTAACCATTAGTTATATTACTTTTATTTTCCCATTGCCTGTTTTTTTTTCATCTCTCTTGTCAATTTTTATTATTTATTAAAGGAAACATGGAAACCTTATTTATTACGGTCAGCATCAAATCTCATGCACTCCCGGATGCACACTTTTAGTTCTTCAAACAATCTGCGCTACTATCGTGCTTGGTTTAACAAAAAAATCCTCGTAGCAACAAAACAGAGCAAGCTTGATGATATACAAAGGTAGTGAGGCCACTGAATGTAAATACTCTTAGATGTTGAGCTAACCTCAAGGCAATACCATCTGACCGTTCTTGTTAGTATGCATCTAAAATGCAATTTCCTTACAAACCAGCAGAGAGGAATCGTTCCAAGAAATTGTGTTTGAAGTAAACCTCGGGACAGCTTCTACGTTACTAGGTTAACTGCATGAATGGACAAAATATATGAAAAGTTTGTGTTGGTTACATACTTGGATACAGGACTTCGTATATTGTCAATTTTTTTAAACAAATTTAATCTTCTTGAAAGGCCTTAAAATCTCTGTGACGTCATAAGCATGCGTACTGATAGGGAAATAGGGAACAGCATTGCATGACGTCACAGCGTTTTGTGATAAGTGTGTTATAGGTTTAAAAAAAATCTGAAAAAATATTAAATACATAACTTGAAGTACAAAAAAAAAAAAACAATTTGCAATAATAAATTTCACGCAAGTTATCCGTTGATGTAGCTGCAGATTCAATGGAGAAAAAATGTATTTGCAAGTTAGATAATATAAGAGGAACACTCACAGTCAGTTCAAAAGAAAAAATTCAAATTCACCCCATGATTTTGCTGTATTTCACACTTAAAACTTTGTAAAGAGAAATTTCACTTGCAGTCCTCATTTCTGTTGAATTTAAAACCTCAATGTTGAAATATCAGACGCCAATATTCAATAAAAATTGTATCAAAATCAAATTCCCCCATCCATTTTAACAATTTAATCATAGAATACGCACTCAGAACACCTTGTTTGTTTGGTGTTAAACTTGTCTAAACATAAACCATAAAGTTATGGATGTTTTCCACACGTTGATGATACAGGAAGAGGCGTTGCAATAATATAATTAGTATTATTAATGGGAGTACGTAACATCCGTTCTAATTAAAACTCTCTTTATTAATTAATTGAATGAAATATATGACGTAAACATTAATATTTATGTTTTCTAAAATTTGATATAAGAATGAAATATACATAATATTAATTCTAGTCAACAGGGAATTTTATTAGATTTTGATTTCAATCGCTTTAAAAACAGAAAACAAATTAATTCAGTAAGATATATTATATGGCTTATTTTATAAGATGTATACGACTGAGAATTTTGTAACTAATTAATATAATTATATTAATTAAATTGTCGTTGATTATCGAAATGTCACTTTTAAATTAAAGATGTTTTTACTGCATTTTTGTTATGAAATGTTGCTTAATTTCTCCATTGTGACATAATTTTCTTTTCCAATCGAAACGTTATTTTTTTGTGTTTTTATCTAATGTCACACTTAAAAGCCAGCCACTTGACGCAGTGATACATGCGCATCCGATTCATAACTGGTGGTCTTGTGTTCGATCTCAGGCATCGGCAACCTTTTCCACATAGCCCTACATGGAGAGTGATTCATGGCATCCTCCATCAATTGCCGAAAATCCTGATTGAGGTTTCCAAGATCCCCTTGGACCACAACTAGACGAATACTGGGATGGATTGCTATTGGCCATGGCTGCCCTAGTTTGGAAGGTACCAACAAAGTCCTAAGAAAAATAACTAGGTCGGGTTCACCGGGAAGTTAAATCCACTCAATTGTGACCATTTCCCTACAACAAAAAGGTTTCGTTAAGGGGAAAAAATATCTGAAGGTGAATTTATACGAAGTGATGATTTTGACGCCCTTGCCGTAAAATTCCAGCTTCAAGCAAAATCACCTCGTAATACAACGTTGAAATTGCGCCAATAAATGACGTCATAGGATTTCAAAGTAGTTGCGCAATATTCACATCACATCGCAAGTAAAAAATCGACCCTGTAAATTTACCTTTAGTCGTCAATCGTTAGATAACTCTCTTCTTTGAATAACTATCAGTTGCAGATAAAATTCTGCCGGTAAATTACATATTTGAAAAGTGAAAGATGTTGCAAATTAATAACTAAATTAAAATTATACGTAGCATTCACCCTGTAAAATAGGCAACTGTTTAAATATATTGAGCTTTGAATATTTTTTTTTTTCACTTAAATTATACACCAAACAGTGTTTTAAGTCGCATAACTAAAATTACCATATATTTTTAGAGACTCTAAACTCTAAAATAGTGAAAATTTAAACGTGAGTTTCATTGTCCATGTTCAGTCATTTGTTATAAATAGAATTGTTACACCTACTTAAACCTATTTAAAGCTCAAGTGGATTTATTTTTATGTATATTATTACCATGATGTAAATACAAAGGTGGCCAAACAAGCCTTAATTAACATGCAATTAAAGTGAGATAATAATGTTAATAAGTTCGCACTAAAATACCACTGGCGCCAACTATCGGCAGTTGCCGCAACAAATCCTATCGCGAGTAGCTCGCGAGTTTGTTAACAACGTTATCTCCACATCGCGAGCTCAATTGAGAGTTCATATTACTATGAAATAACTATTTAAGACATAAAAAAATAAATAAAACGTTCAATTTCCTTATAAAATTGTATTTTCCTTCAATACAATGTGTATATATGCGCGTACGTGTATAGGTACCTAGCAACACGAAAAAAGTACATTACCCAACGTTGCTTTTCATTCGGAAGAACACTTATTTCATTTATTCCAAATAAATCACGCTTTTCACACACATTATAAACACTCTGCACAAATCTAAATATATTTAGGATACACCTCCATTGCTACAGAAGGTTCTATATCGTATTGTTTCACGCGAAAATATTATAAAACATCACGTATGATATGGCGAGTGACTTTTTGGCGGCATTGCAGCCATTGTAACTGGCGAATGGCGAAGAGGAGTCGATGCGGCAACAGCGCAAAGCTGGACGGGGGAGCAGGGGAAGTGAAGACGAGAAGCATGTGTCGCTTTTAAGGGTTATATTTGTATTAAGAAGCATATAAAAGTTATATTTATAATTAAGTAGAGGCTGCAGGTTTAGAAATTGTTCTGACTTCATTGACTTCATTGAGCTCTTATACAAGGCTAGAGGGATAATGCCCTATACTTCTCAATGTTAAACTGTGCGCACGGTCCGGCGGGAGGAAGTGGGTGGGAGATTGCGCTTTCGTCACACATTCCAACGTATTCTCCTCAGAATTGCCAACTGCAGTGTAACTTTTAATACTTATTTTATAAGGAAACTTTCTTAGGTTGGTCAACCAGGCATTCGATAGCACCGACCACCACCCACTTTCCTCCCAGACGCCGTGCGCGCCTAAAACAGCTGATTAGCCCTCTAGCCTTGTATAGAGCTCAATGATTGACTTTTCCATGCTTCTCGAATTTTCTGGAAAAAATGTATGTTATTTGTTAAAAAATAATATAATATATAAATCAAGAAAGAATTGTAAAGTGTAAAAATTGTTAATGAAACCAATTATTAATTGTCCAATATGCATAGGTTTTTTTTTTTTTTTAAACTGTGTAAAATAAAATTCAAACTTCATAATATGCATACAATTATGGTAGATACACAGTAAGCATAATGCATATGCATGGTATCACCCTGACTCCACGGCACAGTAGGGCACAATTGGGCACAGTTAAGGTTCACAGTTAGGTAAGCTGTAATGCCCATGAGTATCCAGTAGGGCACAGTGTTTATATTAGGTACCCCAGAGCATCCTAGCTTTCTAAACTTGGCGTAACTTGGCACATTGAATACACTCTTTGAAGTTGTATCGACTATGAACTAGAAGGGGCTTAAATGATGCTTTAATTGATATATATAATATCCAACTGATATTTTTTTTCATTAAATAAACTACATTGGCAATATATCTAATTATTATCAAATTTATTTATTAATTTTGGACTTTGAAAAAATTTATACCCGGATGGTAGCGCCATCTGTTTCTAAAAAATTGAAGTAAGAAAAAAAAAAGCAACATACAACATATGATATGGGTGTCATTGTCAACAAAAACAGAGATGCTGTCTCTTTTTTATTGGAAAAGTCTGCTTTGCAGTCTTTAAAGAAGGTAAGAAATATATTAAAAAGTATATTGAAATAGCAAAGTTCTTTTTTTTCTAATAAATTGCTTCTTTTTTACAGTGATTATTACAAATTCTAACATCATGAGAGGCCCTATCATAGCTTTTCTTTCTCCAGCCCAGCCCGCCCCCTTGAATTCTCTCTTTTCTTTCAACACTGAGGAAGTTATGCCCAGGCTAGCTACTTATGTGGTGAGTTAAATATTTACAAAATCTTTTCATATGTGTGTTATAATCTCATTTTCATAATTTTACAGGCAATGAATTCAACTCTGCTGCATGAAATGCTGATTAGTGGATTCTATCACCAGACATCATGGCCGCCAATATGCGGGATAGAGACAAAAGAGTTGCAGCTGCTAGCATCAATGTTTTAATTTTTTATGCTAGAGTACTCTGTTAATTACCATGATAAAATAAAAATATTTAAAAAACTACATTTTTTTAGTAATACGTTAACTTAATTAGCTTTAATGAAATGAAAAAATAAAAAATTAATAAGGAGAAGGGGCGGGGGAGAGCTACCAAGTCTAAACCATTGGTCGAACTGTGATTTTCACAGTTCGGCCATTTTGTGAGAATCACAGTTCAGCCAAGTGTCTTTGACTAGGTACCTCTGTGAATTTCACAATTGCGCCGAAGCACAAGGGGATTAACAACCGGGCTGCCAAGTTCAAATTACAATGTTAATAGAACACAAGATTGAACTTGGCACCTAACTGTGCCCAACTGTGCCGTGGAGTCAGGGCATATATATCATACGAATATAGTGTAACTATACTACTG
Source organism: Siphlonurus alternatus (assembly GCA_949825025.1). NCBI lineage: Eukaryota > Metazoa > Arthropoda > Insecta > Ephemeroptera > Siphlonuridae > Siphlonurus > Siphlonurus alternatus. Next base: position 21,684,569 of record OX463778.1, read on the forward strand.
TATGCATACAGTATGACAACATATACTGTACAGTACACACAGCATAACAACACTAAATTTGTTTGGTAATTATTATGCATATTAAATACGTGTATGGTATATATATAATATGAGTATGTATATATATTGCATGACACTCCTCATAGTACTTACCAAATCTTTCATTGCAAAATTATTTTATTTTTATTATTCATTGCAAAAGGAACTTATTGTTAGTTTTTTAATAATTTTAAAATTCACAGTTGTCATTGTTGTCAAAGTCGTATCAGCTGTCTGTCTCACTTGACTTCACTCCCCTCTTGAATCACTTCCCCTGCTCCCCCGTCCCCCGTCCAGCCGACTCCAGCTTTGCGCTGTTGCCGCATCAACTCCTCTTCGCCGTTCACCTGTTCGGCTAACTTCGGCCAGTTACGGCAGTTACGATGGCTGCAATGCCGCCAAAAAGTCACTCGCCATATCATACGTGATGTTTTATAATATTTTCGCGTGAAACAATACGATATAGAACCTTCTGTAGCAATGGAGGTGTATCCTAAATATATTTAGGATTTGTGCAGATCGAGTGTTTATAATGTGTGTGAAAAGCGTGATTTATTTGGAATAAATGAAATAAAAGTGTTCTTCCGAATGAAAAGCAACGTTGGGTAATGTACTTTTTTCGTGTTGCTAGGTACCTATACACGTACGCGCATATATACACATTGTATTGAAGGAAAATACAATTTTATAAGGAAATTGAACGTTTTATTTATTTTTTTATGTCTTAAGGTAGAGATAATACGGATCAGCTGACCCAATGCTAAAAAAATCCCATTCATAAAAATTATGAAAAAAATTTAAAATGTTCTCCTCTACATCCCCTATCAGTAGGTAAAATATCAGGTATACAAAAACGAGCTAGTTTTCGAGTTATTAATTTTTAAAGTTGACCAATTTAACATGGAGAAATGGAACTTCCATGTTAAATTGGTCAACTTTAAAAATTAATAACTCGAAAACTAGCTCGTTTTTGTATACCTGATATTTTACCTACTGATAGGGGATGTAGAGGAGAACATTTTAATTTTTTTTCATAATTTTTATGAATGGGATTTTTTTAGCATTGGGCCAGCTGATCTGTATTATCTCTACCTTAAATAGTTATTTCATAGTAATATGAACTCTCAATTGAGCTCGAGATGTGGAGATAATGTTGTTAACAAACTCGCGAGTTACTCGCGATAGGATTTGTTGCGGCGGCTGCCGATAGTTGGCGCCAGTGGTATTTTATTGCGAACTTATTAACATTTTTATCTCACTTTAATTAATTTACATTGGTCACCTTTGTATTTACATCATGATTATTACATAGCCAATCCTTTTAGTTGTGTTAATTGGGGGATTGTACCGAACAAACTCTGCGGAACCACTATACTTTTGTTAGTTTTGTTACGATACGACGTATCAAGCGAAGTCATCGCAGTGTAATCATTCTCTATATAAAACTACCCCATCTTCTTGCTAAATAATTTATTGCTGTACAATGACTAATGATTATGCTTAAATAAGAGCAGGCTTTGACATGATTTTTACTAAATTTAAGATTTATTCTTCTTTTTCTCAGCACAGTTACATAACATAGACGCAATAGACATCAGACTACATTTCGATTCTTAATGAATCCAAAGGATTTTTGTAACGTTTAAACTTACGGTCTAGCAATCTGTCTCAGCATTTGTCTTTTCTTGACTTAAACCTCCAAAATATCAGTCCGGACGGTCGTTAATTAATGAAGGATGCAATCAATCACCTCCCGGATGCAAAAGTGGATGTACTTTACTGATATCTAGATCAATTTTAGCGGTCCTGGGATCGAAATATTATTCGATTGAGCGCATTATACACTGCACTAACTTGTAAGTCCTTGACTCTATAATAACTTTTATCATAGATTCAGACTCCAACTGGCTAAGAGATTATGTACTCAAAATAAAATATTCTCGTATTTTACTACATAATTTTATTATTGTTAAATTGTGTCTATCTTCATAATACGAGTTTTATTTTAAATAACTCAATTCTTATGCAATTTTATGTGCTCAGCAGTTTAACATAAGTAATATATGATCGATAGTTTTCTCATTTACAATTCATAGAACGTGCCACTGGGTACAGCTGTGCCGTATTATAGCTTACGTTGTAAATGACTTAAGATGCAAATTGAAGTAAATTCGTATTCCTCGGGAATACAAAGCTCTCATTTTGAGTGATAGAAATGCATCCTAAGTATTAATTTAAATTTATATTAAATAAGCATCTTATGCGTACACATAAATTAAGTGGTCACGATTTTAAATACCGGTGCAGTGACCTTAGCTTCTATTCATCTTACTGGGAGATACAAATCTGGAAAGCATGAACCTTACTCCTGCCTCACTTGCTTCAATAGACAGAAAGATACATATTTGTAATTTTGGGAGAAAAAAAAAGAACATACAGTCTACCCATATAAAAATATTTTTGGTTCACCACGCCTTCATACACTGCGGGAACGTCTACAAACATAGCATGAGTAGAGTTCGTGGTGTACAGAGGTATACTGTAATCAATGGTATTGCTGTCATTACCGACCATCCTGACTGAGGTTTCCACGTTTTCTCATTTAATTTATGTAAATACTGGGATGACCGCAAATATTTTCATGTTCACCTCTCCCCCGTGATTTGGGGTAAGAGTATAGACCTGACTGTCGAATTAAAACTCGCCTTCATATAAGATCAATTTTACCTTTTTTATGGAAGAAATGTATTTTTTATTGTAATTTTATCAAGGTTTTACGTTTTTTCGATTATTTCAATTAGAACAATGCTTTTAATTTTTTCTGAATTTTCCTTTCTAAATGATTTAATTTTTTTTTTCTTGGACAGCAGAAATCATAGTGTTTTTATCAAGATGCAATTGGAAACTTTTATCTTAATTGTTACAAACCCTTGAGAAGTTCCACTCCCCTCATACTCACCCCAACTAGCGGTTCCAGTGAACCATAATATTTCTCCTAGGGCGATCGCTGGAGTGTGATGTTGCCGACTCCTTCAAGTCAACAAAAGAAATGACACGAAAAGAGAAAATCTCATTAGGATGCCTCGTTATTTTTTATTGGACACTCGCCATGTATCTTCTTTCAATGCAGTTTGTATCATCGATAAAATACAATAAATTCCCTTTATATGACACCATTTCAAAATCCATGTCCTTAAAAAAATAGCTCTACCTTAGTTTCAGAAAAATGAAAATTTTCAAATTCATTTTTAAAAATGAAAAATTTTGAAAAAATGCATACATTAATTTTGGTAGTAATATTTTAAATGGTTATATGTAGTGTTTTATGCTTATACCTTCAAGTCATTAAGTCTCTACGTTATCATTAAAGTGACTCAGATCTACTTTCCTCGAGGCAAAAATTAAATGGTATAAGCATATCTTGCATCTCCCCTTACCAATGAAACTCATATGTGTATAGAATATATAATAATTCAAGTTGTGTTTTAGTGAATTTTTAGAAAATTTAAATAATATATATGGAGTCTTATTTTACTTAAATATAAAAATCTGTATTTTTTTTTTTTTTTTTTTTTTTTTAATATGCAACTTCAATTTTAGCCTTTATTTTTAGCATATTTAAAGATAAAAATTCCTTCTTACAATATAATGATGTAATAAAGTAATAATTTTTTGTGTAAAAATAAAATATGAGGCATTCCTTATTGCATCGTAATTGGCTGTAGTTGAATAACATTAATGTGTAGCAATATAAAAGCGATTTATTTTTGTAAGAGTAGTAAATAAAACATGATCGTCCATTTTATTGCAACACACGTCGTTGATCATGACCTTTTGTGACCTTTTTTTTTCTGAAATAAAACTTGTCTAGAAAGCAGACGAGAATATGTTTTACCACAATATGTTCCCCTATTTCATGTATTTCGAGCAATTTATCTTACAATATATTATAATTTTGTATAAGATGACTTTCGCATTATGTATAGTGGTTTTGAGAGGATGTATTATCTGTGATTCAACAATAATGTAAGACGAGGTATATTATAAGATATATAATAGAATTTCATACAATAGACTTAATGTGTTTATATACTTTATATATAATGGCATATTTTCAAAGCTATATTATTATTACAACAATAAAATGCACATATTATATAAATAGTTAAGTGGAAACAATTCAATTGTTTTCAATATCTTGATTTAAATGTTTTATTTATTATTTATAGCTTTTGAAGTAATACAAATTGATATACATATTTTTTTATAAAATATAATTTCTATAGAACTTTGAATTACACTCTATCACAATATAATATTTTTAGTTCATTTATGCAGCAATAAATAAATACAAAGAGTCACATTTAAATACATTTAAAGGTATTCGTCAGTAATTTTATTAATGAAATAATATTATAATTTATAAAGTACAATAGAAGGAAAGTATATTAAATTAACACTTTATTATGTTAATGTCTTTATCTGATTCTTCTTCTTTTTTTATGTACTTTGAAGAGTGTGAAGGAGAGAGTGGATTTCCAAATTGCTCCTCCAGAGTTGTCGGTGGTTTCGTGGGGGTACGCAAATTGCACATCCCATGGGGACATCATCAGTTCGCGTTAAGATACGGCACTGTAGACAAGGGCGGAGAATTCCACCGAGAAGAAACTAAAGCACTTCTCAACTCGCATCTGTTTTCTCTACACCACAGCATCGATAATATATTCACTATTCATTATAAAAAAAAAATATCATCTAAATTTAAAGAACTTTCTCACAATCTTTTTTAAATGTCATTTTGAAACATTTTATAAATGCTAATCTACATATAGAATTTATGTTTTTTATTTAAATAAAATAATAGGTACTATAATTTAAAGACCAAGTAGTATAGGGTCTTTAAATAACACAAATAAACAATACTAAAAGTAAGACAGTAGCGCTAAGACGTTTTTAGAATAAGTTTAGGTTAAGTATTTTTTTTTTTTTTTTTTTTTTTTTTTGTAAGAGACCTGTGACTTTATGAGTTTCTTATGATCCAAGATAGTGCATTATATAAAACCAAAAATTCATTTTGTTTATTTCTACAATTTTTAAGGCTAAAAATATTCATTGTTATAAAAGTTTGGAAATTTTGTATAGGTTTTGTAAAAAAAATAATAATAATAATAATTGTAATATTTTTACTCACTGTCAGTACGCCCACACATTGATTTCTTAACAATTTTCTAAGTTACGTACATTAATACAAAGTTTTCTCTTAAAGAAAATGGTTCATTTAATTTATAAGAAGTTATAGAAAAGTTAACGTAAAGAAATGGACTGTTATTTTTATACATTGTGTTAGTTTGCGAAAAGAAAATAAGAAAAATAAAGAAAAAAAGCCGCATTCTCTATCGAACCTTTTTTTTTTTTTTTTTTTTAAGCACTTTCAGAATGCTGTGCTTTTGATCCCGTGTCCGTCTTCTTTTTCACCGCCTCCGTAGTATTCTTCATACAGAAAACTTTGTGCCGTAAGCAATCAAAGAAAAAGCTTGTGGCCATTCAGAGCTATTCAACAATGTTTCTTATTCCAAGTTATGCTTACACAAATAATAATAATGTTAGGTGAGCAAAAAAATAAGAGTGATTGTTTTATTAGAAAAATAACAATGAATTTTTATATACTTTTTCTTATTATATTATAAGTTTTTAAGAAAAAAAAATATATATCTTTTATAAAAATATACACCCCCACATTTCTCCAATTTTCTCTCTAACTTAGATGTATAAACTTATCGCTCTATTGAGAATTGGAAAGTTTGATTCTGCTGTATAAAAATATCAAGTTTATATCTCTTTTAACTTCAAAACTGTAGCAATTTCCGAAGTAATATTTCTTTTCTCCCGGAATGCGCTCAGCTATGAACACGAAAAATGATTGAAAAGTTTTAAGCTTCACTTATTGCCTTTATTTTACTTTTTCTTTAAGAAAAATATGGATTTGAAAAGTATATTTTTGTAGTACGAAAAATTTAATACCAAATGCAAAAGTAAAAAATAATTGGATTAATTTCTGATCATTTTAATCTGAAGTGAATGGATGGAACAACTATATAATTTAAAAATTTAAAAAAAAAGTGTATTTCTATTTTCTCCAAAATCAGATCACACAATTTCATGTACAATTTCTAACTAAATTTTGTCAAAAGAAGAACATATCAGCATCATATATATAAGCAATTTTAAAACAACTCTGCCTAAACGGTGCGTTTAAGAAGAGTTTTTATAAAGATTTTGCGAACATTTAAGCAATGTTTGTCTGTAGCAAACGTTGAAGTGAAGATTTACGCAGTGGTTTCAACAGTAAATAATATCCTTGCGTAGTGTTTACTTTAAAACTCAAGTAAATGTAAACTAACCTCTAAAACGCTAAGTAATGCAAAAATTTATATTTTTTTAAATTAACACATCCAGAAAAATAATGTTGAAATACCATGGATAGAGTTTTCATTTTTTTTTTTTTTTTTTTTTCAATTCTGTTAAAAAAGAACTCAATACTTAATACTTTCAGAATTCTCACAACTATCTAAAATTTCTAACTTTTTATATTGTTTATTGATACGTATAGAAAATCATTTTACAAATTAATGACCTCAATGAAATATAATATTTTGATTATAACGAGATTGTAGTATCGTCCTAATCACAGTCTTATATTTCATTGAAGTCAGTAATTTGTTAATTGATCGATTTTCTAATTATAAGTAAACAATATGAAAAGCTAAACAAATTTAGATGCGTGTTTGTAAGAACATTGCTCTCTTTTACTTCTCAGAATTTTTTAGATGGATATCTTTACTTCTTGAGTTTTTGTTCTATGAATGCACAAAACAAATGGTAAAAAAGAAGGAGAAGAATAATACATAAATTTTCCAAATCTTTTACCGCTATCTATGTTGAATATTGGACTAAAAACTGCTTCGAAAATGAAAATACCAAATAAATTTTCCTAATTTCTCAAAACGCACAAGTTAACCTTCGTGATTGTTATTTCGATATTCCTTTTTATTATTATTTTTACACCTTCTTTGTTTTAGTAAGGCTTTAACATTCTCTGTTCCGTGTTTGCATTGTGATTTGTAATGAAATAAAAATTAATAATAAATTCCAGGCATACTGTGACATAAATAACACCGCATTTCACTTTATCACGTTTATTCTCTCTCTCTCTCTCTCTCTCTCTCTCTCTCTCTCTCTCTCTCTCTCTCTCTCTCTCTCTCTCTCTCTCTCTCTCTCTCTCTCTCTCTCTCTCTCTCTCTCCCTCTCCCTCTCCCTCTCTTTATCTCTTAACATCCGACTAAAAGTAGAACGATTCTGGTAAAAAAAAACAAAAACAAATACTAGATTTTCTGGTATAAAATTTTCTTCTTATTTTAAAATATATTTTCATGCTTAAATAATTAAATATGTTTCAATTTTTACGTTAATAAAATTTCTTAAAATTTACTTTTGTTAGCATTAAAAGTAATTCGTGATGTAGCATTTAAATAAATATTATAAAATAAAATTTTTAATTGTTATTTTATCAATATTTTTATCTCTTCCCAAATCTTTGATCGAATCCTCTCCACGTTGAAGTTTTTTTATTAAAATTTGACATTTATTTGGCATTGCAATGTACCCTTGCCAAAGTCACACAAAGCGAGAAAAATATGAAATGTTAAATGTTACAGCGTAACTTATTATCATACAACCTGCAGCTCTGTGTTTTACTAGCATGGCATATAGAGGCAAAATTCTACTAACAGGTCAAAATTCACCTAATGCATGTTTAAGCGTTTCTATTGACATGTAATAACAAATAATTTCTTTCATTTAAATATTATTCATAAGAACTTGAGTTTATATTTTGAAGAAAATATTGTATATCTTTTGTAACGGCTTATGGTAATATTTGAAACTCTGGCAGGTATATTGTGTAAAATTATAAAATAATGATATTAAAAAAAAAAGAAGAAAGAAAGAAATCAGACATTTAAAACATTCAACATTTTAGCTATACACAATATAAATTAGCTCAATACTAGTAACGGAGAAAGTATATTCAATTCTTTATTGGTCTTTTTTTAAAAATACAGACACAATCATGATGAAGAACGTTCATGAAATTGTGAGACACTTCCAAAAAAACACGCTTAAAATTAAATGTAACATAGTTAGATTCATTTAAAAAAAAATTGTAACAATAATACTTTTACGATTTTTAGATTTTTTTAAAAGCTCAATTTATACGTAGTTATTTAAAAAAAAATGTTTATTATTCATTACATGGAGATTATGTTCGTTTCACGGTTAAAATAGCAATGTTGAGAGTTTGATCAGTAACAATGTAAATGAAACGTTACAACAATGTGCGTTGATTGTTGGGTGATCTCGGTGGTAATTTGGAGCGTCAATTGCTGATTGAGCCCCACCAGTACGGGGTGAGAGGCACCGCAAAGCCATGTTCCGAGTAACCGCAAACAATCGAACCCGCAACTCCGGGGGTAACTCATTGAATATTTGAACCATGAAACAACAACGCTAAAATTATGCTGTGGTGTGTTTAATCACGTTTTTTTTATTTTTTCGTAAAATATCATAATAATATTCATGTGATACAATAAATGTAGAAGATTGCTTTCCCTGCTTCTCTCTCTCTCTCTCATTCTTTTTTCTTTCTCTCTATTAGCATATTCCATTTTCTTTTTATATTTATCAATCTGAACAAACATGTTAAAATATATATTTTACTCTTTCGTTACAGTAAAAAAACATAAATATATATAAAGTAGAAAAAATTATCTTTTTTTCTAAATAAATTGTATTTCTGTCTAGTTATAGCTAAAAGAGTTTTTCTTTATTCATATCATTATTCATTTTGATGTGAAAAAGAAAAAAATATATATTTTTACTCTTCAAATCTTTAATTTTTCTACAAGAAAACATTGTTTTGAATGAGCGAGATAAAGTGATAATATTTTCGTATGGGAACATTTGAGATTGTAAGGATTTCTTCGATTGTCCGAACGGAGAATGTTAGTACGTGATTGATACGGAGCATTTCTAGCGGGACCGCATTCATCGCTCATGCCATCAAGGTGTCTGTTCTGGCGATCTGTTTTCTCACACTGAACAAGCGGACGTTTCGTTTAGAGCTCCGCAGTGCCGCGTTTGCAGCTGGGAGCAGAGAGAGGGCGCCGCCCCGTCCAACGCTTTGCCGCAGTACCCACCGAACCAACGCGCCTAGGATTTTAATTCAAAAAACCCTACCCTCCTATCTTTTTTCATATAATATATAAAAACCACACACATCACGCCCATAGTTTATCCTTCTTTGAGGATTAAAAACTTTGCTGGAATATTTTAACAACCAGATTGTGTTTCATATTAAAAAAAAAAAAACTTATATTATAAAAAAAAGAAGGGAGTGAAAATCTAATTAAATTTTATCATCAAAAGTATTTTAATAATTTTATTTTAATAAGTTTTATAAAAATGCATTATATTTTTATAAAATATAATATAAAATTATGCAAATAGTAATACATTATTACTTTTAAAATACCATGCATGCAGACACTTTTCACTACACTTATTATAATTATAATGCTTTTATTATTATAATATAAATAATATTTTATAATCATCTTTGTAATTATTTTATATTTTCAAGTAATAAAAAGTTTTGAAATTAAAAATATGTCACTTTTGAAAACATACTATTATATTTATTACATTTATTATTATCACTACATTTTTCAATCTAACTGAAAGTATTGAACAATGTTTCCAACAAATATTCAATACGTTTTAAGTGTACGTAAATACTTTCTTTATAAATTCTTTTACGAAAAGTATAAAATAAATTTTTTAAATAAAAACTTCTTACTTAGCCACCTAATATTCCCCCCCCCTAAATTCGGCCATTTCTTGGCGATTATTTTGCGTGCTGGGAGGAAAGCACCTCTGAATGGGTTCAATTACATTCTGCCACGACCCACTAGGCCCTGCAGAGTCTCAGTAAAGTGATTAAATCTATGTTCTGCTAATGGCATCAATGGACTAAACTTCTTCTTTTTTTTACCCTTCTCCCCCATTTTCACTCTCTAAAAGATAAGATAAAAATAATTAAAACTTTGAACTTTTTTTTTATAAAAAAACTTAAAAAAAAATCACTTGATTATATTTACTGAATAAAGATTACTTAAATTCGTAACTGATAATGAAAATAAATCAATTTTTAGTATTTGTAAATATTTTAACTATACATTTTAAAAATATTAAAATGTTATAAATCAAAAGTGAGCGATGCCTGTCAGAAATTACAACTTCTCCAACAAGTAATTTATATTAATATATTCTGATAGATAACTCAGTTATTTAAATATAAAATCAATATTGATAAAATAATTTGCAATTCGTTTTTAATTTGTATGTACATAATAATTATATCATGTTGGGACTTTGAATAAAGTTTTGCCTCTCTTTAAAATGTAATTATTTAAAATTTAATTAACGGAAAATTTAAATATCATCGATGATAAAAAAAAAACTCTCTTTTCTTTTACCTTATATGATGATGAACTTGAATGTTGAGGTAATCCAATTCACGAAGATTTAACACGGGCTTTGAGGGTCGACCATCAAACACTTCGGGAGGATCAAATGAAATTGCATTACACCCTCGCACAGTCACACAAAAAATCACCACACATGAAGACAAAAATTCATATTTACCAAAAAACAACAAAAATATTTTAATTAGACAATTTAAAAAACAATTATAATAGCACAGTATTTTTTTATAATTAACTTTTTTTTATCTTATATACGACACTTTTATGTAATATTGTTAGCACTCAAGCCCTCCGTACATCCTGAAAGCCAAGATACTACTGAGCTAAAGTTTCATCCCTTAACATAAAACTAACCAAAGCAACCCCCTTCCTAGCTACATTCAAAGAGCGCCGTCGCGCCTCTACCGCAGGCTCTACGCTAGCGCCAGTAAACACAAAACTTTAGCTTCAAATTTCAAACGTTAGGTGTCACTACTTTCTTATAAAGATATGTTATTCTGTACTCTCTCTTTTATTTTTTTTATTTCATATGGAGACTTTTTGAGTTTTCTTTCTTTTTTTTTATTCCCTTGTCCAATTTTTATACACTACCTTTACCTCCCCCTTAACATTTCATCCATCCTCTATATAAGTTCATAATAAGCCTTCTGAAGATAAAAAAAAAATGTTTTCTCCCTTGCCTATAGGTACAAAAACTTATGAAGAAAGTAAGTAAAAAAAAAAAAAAAAGAGTCAAGAAGAAGTAGAGGCAAGACCGGTTGTTAGAAGGTTTGTAAAATCAATATATTGAAAGAAGAATTGAATGATATTGAAAAGTGATAAGTACAACATTGACAATGATTATTGTAATCATGTCTTTTTAATATTCACAAAGAAGACACCCGAAACTAGTGCTTGTACTCGAAAAAACGGTTTCTATGAATTCTATATTTAAATTGTGATTTTTGCCATAAACTGACGATGGTGTCTTTATGATTTTCACAAGCCCAGGACCCCAGGGACCTACTTACCTAATCATAGTCTGTGTTCTAGCTACTTAAAGTTGAGATTACCATCAAAGGGATACTCAGCTTGTTTAACTGTGAAAAGGGAATATACCTGATCTCAACAACAAGAATAAAATTATCTACTATCAAGCTAATGAATACAAAATCACGCCTTGAGGTTAGGCAACTTGTTCAGCATCCAAATGGAGCGGGTTACATATTAATCATCAGGGGCAATAAGTTGTTTTATTGTACCGCAAAATAATAAAAAAAAAAAGTGTATACTTGTAAATCCTTGTGCTCTTACGGCTCGAGGTGAGATGATCAGTATAATATACTCAAACAGAAATTTTGTATTTTAAAATATAATTTTATTGTGAATGTTCGAAAACAATTTTTATTTGTCAATGTATTTTATAATTAATTATTCATATTTGCTGCTGATTTAGTTTAATTTTTGTATATACGCATGCAAGCTTGTAAATTTATAGTAAAAACATTTTTTTTAATAAAAGCTTGAATCTGGAAAGAGTGAATATTGTTTTATTTTTTTAAATTTTAATGTATAATTTTGCACACAAAATGTGAAAATACTAACAAAAGAACAAAAAATCAGACTTATTTTCATTATTCAACATTATCTATCTGTATAATTACTATACATTATTTAGAATATTAATTGTTGAATCTCTGTCATTTAAAAACTAAATAAATGGAAAAGTATTATGAATAAAACAACATTTTAATAATTTTTTTTCATTGAATTTTTTAGCTTTATTTACATGTAAACAAATATTGATCATAAGTATCAGAACAAAGTATAATAGCACGCAAAACAAACAATTGAAGCTGTCATGTTTAATGGTGATAAATAATTATTTGTATTGTAATATTGATTCGTAATAATGAACTGAAATAATTTAGTAGTTGCAAATAAAAAGTGAATTCAGATTTTTGTAAACTAAATTTATAAAAGGTAATTTTACTATAATAATTTTTCTTGAATTTTATGTACAGTTAAGGACAATAAGACTGGGACAGTTAACGTGCTTGAGCGCCAGAGTAGCCACCGACAGTTCACTCATCGTGCTGAGTGGCAACGCTGCCTATTATTGTTATTGTGACCAGGTGGAATTCGGAAGATGTGGAGGAGACGATTGTGAGTCTTCGCACCTCACCTGATCAGAGAAAGTTGTCAAACAATCCAAGTGAGTGGACTGAGGATGGTCCTTTTTAAACTCGTGCATGCCAAATTATGTCCCAGTCTTTTTTACCTTAACTATACAGTACAAACATTACCCTTGCATTGTTTGTGGGCGTTGTTAGTTTTGTTACTCAGCCTATAAAGGCGTTGACAAACTTTTTGATTGTCTTTTTTATTTTCACTGTTCACATCTGGATTTGTATGTATCTTTTCAAATCACACATAGGGAGCATATCTGAGTTGCATCTTCGTCGCCTTGCAAAATTTCCAACTTGTAGTCCTGTTAATCACCATGTTCTGTGTTATTCTTGCGGGGCATGGTGATTAACAAGGCCGCAAAGGAAATTTTTCCGAGACGAAGAGTGTACAATGTTCAAGGATAATAGAAGTAAGGAGGATGACTAAGTAAGAACGGAAAATTAAATAAATGCGATCCTCAGCTATTTTCAAGACTCGTGGGAACAATTCCCTCAACTAAGCGAAATAGAGTTTTCATGCTCTATTGGGAAAATTTTTATTTTAAAAATTCCATTACATTAATTCATTATTACATTTACTAATCATTAAAAAATAATACTTAATTGCATTATTAATTAATTACAAGTTCATAATTTGTAACAAAATATTTATTAAATACAAATTTAACAACTCTAATATTTAAAAAAAAAAATCTATTCAATGAAAGATTCCAACAAAAATTTAGAAATGCAGAGTTTTCTAGCGTTAATATTTGAGCAATACTCCCAAACAAATTCAAACTCTCAATAACAAGAAAGTAGGAATTATAAACAGATAAACAACCATATGTGATATATTTCAGAAATGCTGTGAAAAATTGTAAACAACCAAAGAATTTATTCTGATGATAAAGAAATAAAAAAATAATACTTCTGGCAAGAATCATGACTAAAATTACAGCAATTTTTATATTATTTTCTCAATGTATCATCTTAACAACTTAATGTGAATAGATTAATTATCATGTAATCTTAGAACTTATATATTCTACACGAATAATGATGGTGTGATGTTGATGAGATATAGACAGGTGACGATGATGGATGGTCTGGATGTTAGAGTGGTCTAAGGGCGGCTCAGTGCAGCCCCCGGCTTGCCCCCTGCCACTAACACTGCCTCTCTCCACCCCCGCGAACCCTCAGCTGCTTCAATAACATCCACTGGAATTGTAACAGTGGAACTGGAACCTTGGGTCTCGGATTTCGAATTTGATGTATCTGTAAAATATATTATACATATATATAGTAGTATGATAGTTATATACTAATACAGTCACGCGATGAAGAAGAAAAAATAATAATTTTCTTTTATGTTTATAATCTAAATTTTTAATTTCCCTTATTATAATTTATTCATATTTATTTTTTTGTTTGATGTATACTTAAATAATAATTATTATAAATGTGATATTGTTATAAAACTTCATTTTTTTATGAATATATTTACATATTAATTAATTATAACAAGAAAGAATATATAAAGAAGGAAAAAAAAGTGTTTACTTATTAGTTCCTGTAAAGTATACAACTTTTTTAACTTTTACGTTAAAAGAGTTGCCTACTTTACAGTAAACTTCATGCATAAGAATATTGTAAATTGTTGATGTAGTACAAAGTATTAATTAACGTACCTCCTTCTCCTCCTCTTAAGAATATTTTCTCAAGTCCAAGTATAGGAGACTCGAACATTAGAGACAGCGCCAATGCGGCAAGGAAGGAAACTACAATGTCACCGCACGTAAACCACACCTGTGTAACATGGTTAACGTCATTAACTTTCAACAAGTTGCCAACAAATGACTAATGACTGTAATTAATATAATATTAAATTGATTTACGGTTGAATATCACTTATAATTGACATTATATCACATAATATATATATAAAGTAATATATATCTAACCATAAACACTATAATATTTAATTAATAAAAAAATACTACATAGTTTAAAAAATTGTTTGAAAGGTATCATTTTTTTAATATACTATTTTTTTACACCATCATAATTAAATATACTGCATCATTAATTGTATTCATTATAGATACTTAAAAAAAAATGAAATAATGCTTCAATTAATTTTTAAAATATGTTATAACGATAATATTTCATAATAAATAATTTAATTTAAATACATTGTACCATAGATATTGATTTTAATCTGTAAAACTTTGAAGATATATATTATAAGAATTTTACATTATAGATATTCAATTTAAGTTATTTTCAGCATTTATAGGATTAAATAGTAAGTATAATATATATATATATATATATATAATATATATCAATGACTTCATAATATGCATTACATGTAATTATTAGGGCTGTAAATTTTAACCGGTTGATTAACCGTCCGGTTAAAACCCCACGGTTAATCGTTTTCATAAAACACTGTTACTCGAGGATACGGTTAATTTAACCATTTAACCGAACTTCGATTAAAATTAAAAATTAACCGATAGTCAATTTTAACCGTTTCTAGCCGTGTCATAATTTTAAGCACTTTAAACCGCGGTTAATTTTTTTTAATAATTTTTTTATTTAAATGCAAAAAAAATTAATTGACACATCGTGAACTGTGAGTAAATTTTCAGTTAGGTTAAAATATAATTGCACTGATGGCACTAATTGCTAATAAAGCACGTACATTTTGTTTTTAAATTATAACTATTATAAGTTTATTCAGTCTGTTTGCAGAAAATAATTTATAATATATATATAACTATTTCGGCATGAATATATTTTTCTTTTTGTACTTTTTAAAATAATTAATACATTATGTGAACGTTTTTGCATACCGTATCAGATAAGATCGTAAAAAATTAACTTTTCAAAACTTTTTTTATAGCTTTATATTTTTTATCGTTATATTAAACCTTGAAGGATATATTCAGTTATGTATGCAATTGTATTAAATCTATCTTAATTTAACGTGATAATTGTCAAAAAATAACCGATGGCGCAGAGTAAGCCATTTCGGTTAAATTAACCGATCAAATAAATTCAAATAATTAACCGATCGAATAAAATTAACCGATAACGATTAGACGGGTTTTTTAATCGATCAAACATTTTCAGAATTCTGAGCGGTTTTTAATCGAACTTCGGTTTGATTAAAAACCGGTTAAAAGTGGACGGTCACCGGTTAAACATTTTTCTCGGTTATTTACAGCCCTAGTAATTATATGAAGTATCAAATAATTTTATATTCTAAACTTTTTGTTTTCCAATCAGTTATTAAAGATTTACGTTGTAAAAATTTCATGGCAAAATAAACATCTGGTCCACAAACAAACGAGTATCAAACAAAATCTAATCGTTTCTATAAATGCAAGTAATTCAGGACAATCAATGTGATATTTAAACTGATAATCTCACCAGATTGTAGACACTGCCGTAGAAAGGGTTACCACTTGAGGCCACGGAGTAGAGCTGCAGTCCTCCGTGAGCCAGGAAGGCGCAGTATGTGAGTCTGCTGAGAGGCACCACGGGTCGCCACGTCAGAATGGGCTCCATGAAGGCTGGACAGAGGCACCACGTTCTGTTAGTTTACTTGGAAACCATAAATTAATGTGAATGTGTCTATTGAACCTTATTATTGTGTTTGACAAATCTCTAATTAGTGGTAGTTTTATAGGTATTATAAATATTTGGTCTTCATTGATCAATCCAATAATTAATTGAAAACACTAATTAATTTAGCATTAAATATAAAGAGTAAATGCCATAACTGGTTATCAAAAAAATTAAATAGCTATAATGATAAACATAATTTTTCATTCACTCCCTTTTGATCTGTTTTTTCCCTTTTTTGCTCACCATCTCCTAAAAAAGTGAATATATCTAATTGGATTAATTTAATACGTAAATTTCATCTAGTATTGTGTATTAATCATTCCTAACATTAAATATGGTTTTATTCTCGAGTAAAATTACTCGGTATTATAAGGTATTATAAGTAATTATCTCATAGAATTAAAATGTGAATATTAATATTCCGTCCATATTTTATTAGTGTTGAAATTTTATTGCAAACAAATTTTGTAGTAATAATAGTAGGTACATAAAAAAAAAAAAAAAAATTAATATTAATATTATTATACCTCTAAAATAATTCGCAGAGGTAAGAAAATAAAAATTTATGTTTTAGAAAGATGTTTTTATGAAATGCAGCTTGTTTTGCTTGCTAAGAAAGAAATTTAATCGTATAATATCTTCAATATTTATTGAAATAAATATATTTACATGATATTTGTTACTTAAAAAATATCGTGTAGAAAAAAATGTAAGACTTTTGTTACTTTCTGACGTTTGGGGCATTATTATTTTCGTTACAAAGAAAATTAATTACATACAAATTAAATAAAGTCTGGCGGGCATTTCTTCCAAGAAACACAATCAAGTTATTACTTTTCACTCTATTAAATTAAAAACACAACACTAGTATTCTTATGAATAATAAATTATAAATACTAAAGATTTGAAATTCATAAAAAAAATATTATAGTAAAATATTGTAATATATGTTTATAAAATTGTAAAATAAAATTTCATAAATTTCTATAGATATTTTATATTTTTCCCCCGTTATTTTTTTCTCTTGATAAAATATTTTTAATGAATATCATTAATTATCAATTTCTTGAAGTGAATCTATTGTTTATATTTGCCAGCAATATGATATTATTAATTTAGTCTCTGCTGGACAAAATATGTAAATTGTGAAACAATAATTAAAAAATTACATTCATTAATATATTAGTTAGAAATATATTCAATTAATTAATAATGACATTTAATTATAAAAATGTTAATTATTGTGTAGCCATAAAGTATAAAAAAGAGCAACACTTTTACTCAAAAAAGAAGGCAATCAAATGTGTTGGTCTATTTACTGATGAACTTTTGATACAACAAATGTTGTATGCTGAGGACCACTTTCACGAATATGAATAAAAACTTTGTGCCTTTTCCTCCTACTTTTATTTTTAGCCTGCAAAATACATTACTTATTTAAATGTACTATCATTAAAATGATTGTTTCACAGTGACTTCAACATCAAAGTAACAATCACTTTTTGTGTGAAAACAACAAGATATCTTCTATTGATGATAATTATAACTTTTTACTTTGTGTGAATTTTATTACTTCAAGATCAAAGTGAGCACAATTTTTGTGAAAAATGACTTAAACGATATCTCGAGAATTCCCCTATATTGCTACTGTATATAGCTTCAAAAGAAAAATATATATATTTGCAACGTTTGGAACAAGGAAAAATTTGCAAATCTCAAATAAAATCAAGTTTACTGAAGTCTCCATAAAGACTAAGAGGGTGGGTCGTAATATACCGAAGTATATATATTTTAATTTATGAATGTAATTTATGCATTTATTAAGGAATTATCCTGAAAGATAACAAAATTTCTAACAAACTATGGATAGTGTCATTCATTAACCGTGGGTATAATGTTTACACCAATAGCAGAATATGCTGTAGTAAGCTAACGTAATATGTATATAAATGGTGAGAAACCTGGTAATCTCCTATCACAAATCGCGACTATTATGAATAAAATCTCGATATAAAGTTTCAGATAGTTGATGGTTAAGCTGGCTTTGTCAACACGCGGTGAGGTGTGAAGAGAGTGCGTCACGCAGCAGTCAGTCCAGCAGGCCCTGACAGCTGCGGCAATCGTCAGATCGATAAAAAGAGCTGTCAGCTCTCCGTCACGTCCACACGCAACTACCGCGTGCATTCGCAGCTTCTTGTCACTCAAACGTTAATAATTTAAATATACATTAAGCTAACAAAAATATATACCTTTTTTTTAAAAAATCATGAAATCAATTTACGTAACAATGTTTGACTGACATATTCATTATTTAGATAAATGGTATTCATAAATTATTACATAACATTAAATGTGTTATTTTTATCGTATTTTTGCTGATTTATAGTTTTAAAAAATAATAATAATTGTGTCAACTAATGTAATTTACTTTTATTGATGTATTATTTTTATACTACTTTTTTGATAATATAATAATGATGATAAAATAAATAAAAATTAGATTTGAATCAAAATGTTATTTTTTAATCATTATTAAAGATTTATTGGCTTTATTGTGTGTGTTTAAAATATTAAAAAAAAAAATGTTATTTTTTTAACAGTTTTACAATGTTTACATACGTTTGAAATTTGGTATTTATATAGTCATGACGAGTATTTCTCTTCTTTTTTTTTCAAATTTCCGATTCTAGTGTTAAAGATAGTAAAAAAAGATAAAGAGTGAAAGAGAGAGGAGAAAGACTTGTTGTGCGGCTGACAGCACAGGATTACCTCCATTGCCTGTTGAAATGGCCAGGATGAGCCAACTGGTGCCAATACTCCAAGCGATACGGTGAAACGCTCCATAGAATGCGGCTCCCAAAGCATTGTAAGGTCTTCCAGGCAAGTAGAAAACCCAGGCGGAAAATACGGTACCCTCGATGAAGATCAAAGCTACCAGCCATCCAAACCAAACCCCAATCTGTAAGAAAAGAAGGGTCAACAAACATATAAAAGAACATACATGTTGCACACAATATCTTTGTTAAGTGTAACGCACTAAAAAAAATCCATGTTATGTTTATATATAAATATTTACTATTTTATTTAAAGCCACAACATTTTAAACTCAAAGTTTATACATTTGTAGCCTCGAACAATTTCCCTTTGCAGCCTTCTTAACCACGATGCCCCGTAAGAGTAACACATGCATAGCATGGTGATTAACAAGGCTGTAAAAGGGAAATTTTCTAAGAAAACAGGTGTACATTTAATTGTTATATTTACAATTTATCGCTTTTTGTTTCAATTAAGGGCGGGGGTCCAAATATCTCTACTTCAGAATTTATGAAACTTCTGAAAGAGTTGCACAATGAAATCATGGAACAGAGATAATTATTATCTCTGTTCCATGATGAAATGTTATATAATTTTTCACGTAACTCTCATAAAATCTATCCAAATATTCCAAATACATTAGGGGTGGTATTCAAAATTCTGTTAATAAAATTTCAGATCTCATATCTTTGAAAGGTACATATATAGGTGTGGTAAAAGGTACAATGTTCCATTATATTTTACCAAGTCTGTATATATAGCTCATATATATCACAGAATATCTTGATTTGCTGCTGTTTTCCTTTGTACATCAAAAAGTAATAAACCTACAAAAATTGAAATTGCTTTGAAGATTTTCTTTGGCACAAATTCTTTTCTTCTTTCATCATGATATTAATTTATTTCATACAAAAAAGAAGTAATAAAAATAAGCAAATTTTAAGACCATTTCTTTTTCTCGCCTTTGCGTCACTTTTTTTTTCTACCACTTCTACCTTTTATAAAAACGAAATATAAAATAAAGAGAAACTTCAAAGATGCGAAACCCGAGTCTTATCTACTTTTATTTTATTTATAAAGCCAAGAAACAAACAAAAAATACATTACAAAGAATTTAATCATACCTTCAATGTTTTATTTTCATTGAAGTAAAAATAATTATATTTATTATACAAATTTGCAAGAATAACCACGCAAAAAAAAATACTACAAAAAGAAATTATTATGTGATTTTATGATTTACTATTGAAGTACATTTTTAATTAATTAAAAAAAAATCCCACTCATCTCACCTAGCTATACTAAGGTTCATATTTAACTTGGTTTTCGTCGGAAACCATCGGGTGTCCTTCGTCTCAGCTCGACCAATAAAATTCTTTGTTACAAACAACACACCAATGACTAAAGACGTTACAAACAAGTTAAATATTATGTGAATCAAAATCAAAACAGCTGGAGCCTCGCATTGCCCCTGCTGCTTATGTAACCCGCTGTGCTTTGATGCTGATCAAGTTGCCTAACCTCACGGCGTTATGATGGAGGATTAAATTTATATGGTACATTAGTCGTCTCGGAACCTTTTACAACTTTGTTAAATCACCCTAGTAAGAATATTATAAGGCATGTTGATTAACAAGGCTATGCAAGTGAGAAATTTTCCAAGTCGACGAGTGTTGACGAGTCGTTGCCAAGGAAAATTGATTATGCCTTCATTTTACAACTTTAGTGTTATTTGTTAAATCTGTTCTATAGAGTTATTGAGGGAAGTTTTCCGAGATCACGATTGTACGATTTCCATTGGCTACATTTAAAATATATATATATATATGTAAAGAATAATCTGGACATGCCTTAAGATATAAAAAGTGAAGAAAATATTAGTAGGCTTAAAAAAAAAGTGGTGTCTTTTATTTGAAAATATATGTTGTATAAAATTGATGACTTTTTTACAAGATGAAATTTTAAATATTTA
Source organism: Siphlonurus alternatus (assembly GCA_949825025.1). Lineage (NCBI taxonomy): Eukaryota > Metazoa > Arthropoda > Insecta > Ephemeroptera > Siphlonuridae > Siphlonurus > Siphlonurus alternatus. The sequence continues at coordinate 21,705,781 of OX463778.1, forward strand.
TGTATATCTATTGTATTTCTTTTTGTGAGTTGTTTTCTAGGAAAATTAATGATTTGAATTCTATGTTATAGACCGTATGAAAGCAACATAAGAAAATGAACTTTACTTAAAGCATATATTATATTCAATTCCCAAGTAATAAATTCTACATAATTTTATTTAGAACAGTTCTCAGTATTTCAGTAAAGATGCTGTAAATATTTGCATGTTAATCTCAATATTTTAATAAAGATGTTGTGTATAAGTTTACTTTGCATGTTCTCAGTATTGCAATGAAGATATTGTATATTATTTGTTTACTTTGCATTATGCACCGCACTGCAAGTTATATTTAATTATTATAAAGATATGTACTGAAGGGCCACTTTGTAAACATGAATGCTCTAATTAAAGTAAAAGTTTCTAAGCTAAATCCATATATTATATTTAATATTAAGTATTGAAATGTTGATCTTAAAGTTGCAGTTGCATAAACTTCCAAGATGGCATCAAAACAAATCATGCAGATATTTTAAGTAAATAGTTTGTTTACTTGAATTACATCAATAAAGTTAACAGATCAAAGTTCAGTTATTTCTTCTTTTCATCTTTACCATCTTTGGTGACATTGCTCACTTTCTTGAACTTCTGATACCTTCCCACCCGCATGCTTATTTAGACTTTTCAAATTCAGATTAATTTATTCATGGCAATTCCAAATAAATGCATTTATTAATAACAAGATAAAAGATGTAAATAAAGTATTATACTTTGGTAAGACACTTTGATTATATATACCATAGACCCATTAAACAGACGCGTGGTAACATACAACACATCTAATCACAATAAATTCTGTTTCAAATTATTGTTTACACATTTCGTACCTTGGGCATCTTGACGTCATTCTTCTTGATGAGGTACCTCAAATATCCAGCCGCCATTCCTATAAAGTAAGGACTGGCTCGAGTGTGGGTTGGAATGTACATGTTCCGGAACGTTTCGTTAGCGATCGGGTCTTTCAGAGTGCTGGAACACAAATAGATACTCAAGTTAGAGGCAGTAAAAGTAGTTGAAAATTTAATTAACTTTTGGTAAAAATTGGTACACTCGTTGCCTTGGAAAATTTCACATTTGCTAATCACCATGCTCCATGTAATTCTTACGGGGCAAATGCCGCAAAGGGAAATTTTCCGAGGTGTCAACTGTACAAGACAACCGAGAGCAAGTTTCTTGATTTATCATTTCAGTATTTCAGTTTATTGTGTTAGTATATACATAATTAATATTATAATTCATTACGCTAACTTAATCAAGATAATGTCGTGGTCTCTGAGCATGTATGCCTGTACGCAGCTATAGAAATTTTAGAAATTCATTTATTATATAGAATATTGTAATTTCCATTTTATTGAAAATTTTAGACGCCCACCTTGTAAAGTTCCGTAATGCTATAATTAATACAATTCATTTCTTTTCCTTTTTTTTTTTTTTTTTTTATTTATTTATTTATTTTTTAGTTAAATACAAATTTGAAATACAAAGAGTTGCTTGTTTACAATTATAAGGGTTGTAAGATACCAAAATAGGTTTAATTGAGTTCACCACACCCCAGCTTTATATGTACACAAATAGTATTAAAGTTTAATGACTTTTTAAAGACCTAAATATATGAGCAACAAAGCGAATGCTCTCACGTTAATGACAGATGATGTCTCCAGCACAAAGATGAGACACAAAGCCGCAGACAAGGGCAGGAAGTATGAGAGACGAACTGCTGAGGGCGGACATGTACGTACATGTGGTTGAACCTTTAGGGAGGGCACGGTACTACATCCCAGGGCAACGCTTTGTTGATCTCACTTCCAAGAAGTCTTTATTTATTTCAAGTCTTCTTACATTAAATCTCAGAATTTCTTTCAGTTATTTTTGTTCTCACTAAAAACTAAACACCCAATTGCAAGTTTTCCTTGTATGTTTCTCGTTAAAAATAAGAAATGTTCAATGGAAACGATTCAGCAGCGTTAAGGAGCTATTTAAGCTGCGGTTTTTTTTTTTTCCTATTTTTTCTGTTTACTGTTACGAAAAATGAAAAACGTTTCTTACAAAAACGCTTCTTAAATCGCTTAAAGTTAGTTATAAATTTTATAAGGAAGTCTATTTTTAAAGTATAAATCAGATTGCAAATTCATCTTTTGAAATTTTTCGTAAATAATAATTTTATTTTTATGAAATATTGTATGATTTTTTTTATTTTCATTATTTTTTCCATTTAATATTTTAAGGTAGAGATAACGTCGAACAGCTGTTCGACGTAATCCCCTTTGATTAACATGTAAACCTTAGCAAATTGACAAAAATTCTGAAATTTTTTTGAGAGGCAGATATTAGTGCCTAAAAGCCATAGCAAAAGTTTCAAAAACATTTAACGAGCCGATTTTTTTAAATTAATTTTTTAGTTTGGCTCTCCATGGGAAAGCCCTATGCTGAAAATTAAAAATATTAATTAAAAAAAATCGGCTCGTTAAATCGTTTTGAAATTTTTTCTATGGCTTTTAGGCACTAATATCTGCCTCTCAAAATATTTCAGAATTTTTGTCAATTTGCTAAGGTTTACATGTTAATCAAAGGGCATTACGTCAATCAGCTGTTCGGCGTTATCTCTACCTTAATATAAATTAATATTTATTTTATTTAACCATATAATATTTATACTGTATATAGTTATATTGAAATTATATACAATTATTACTAAATTTACTTTTAGTTCCTATGTATAGTATACCGAGTTGCAACACTTTTCATTTTTTATTCACTTTTATTATAAAGTCTCTCTTTGTCTTTTTTCCTCTTGTTGAGTATAAAATGTTAAATATATTATTGTCTCCATTTCATCCTGTCTTTGAGCAAGGAAGTAATAGTGTGTTTCTTTAGATAAAAATACGTAATGAGACCAGGTTTAGACTTGTTAATGATGATTTGAAGTAGGAAATTTTCAATTAAGGGTGCTTATGCAATCACAATTAATATTTTTAAATTATTCATAACAATAAATCTACATACATTTTAACGTATATCTCGTAATAAATATATATTATTGGCATGTCACAAAAGCAACTTCTTTACTACAAATTGATTTTTTCCAATAAAAATATGAAAGAAGAATCATGCTATGAAGAGATCACTGAACTTTGTTCAATAGCAAGTATTGCTTGAGTATAATTGTATTGAGCCTGGTCGTTGTAGTGTATAAAAGAGATAAAATAATATATATAAGTAAATAAGTCTTGTGTTGAATTGCAGTTTACTGAAGTGCATTGCGATGATTGCAACTCTGGTCACGTGACACATGCAGACGAGACAAAGGGAGTTGCAGTTCACCTCGTAGACTGCAGCTGACCTCTACAAGTGGCCTTGGTAAGACCGCGCTCCACTTGGCGTGGATTATGAGAATCTATCTTTCCTATTTTTTTCTCTTTACATTTTCTTTCTATGCTGACTTTAATAAAAGTGCAATATTAAAAAAAATATATATTACATATATATGATTTTTCAAGAAATGAACCTAAAAATTGAAAATTAAAATTCTCAGTAAAAGAAATTGAAATTTAAATGTTAAAATGTATTAAAATAGTGAAAGTATTTTTTTCTTGTTTTCAATTCTTTGTAACGGGTACTTACATTAATTCGGATTAGCAATATTATATGAATTTGAACAATTATTGCATTCTTCGCTTGATTTAATTGAACTTTATACTCATTATTGATTTTTCTGTTAAAATACAACGTATAAAACACTTCAAGACAGCATGAACGTTTGCCGTGCTTAAATCTTAGATATATTTAGCTACAATATATAAAATTATTTACAAAACTTGGGTAAGAGAAGTCTTGTAGAGCACCTAAAGTCCTAAGTTTAATATCACTATACGTCTCTGATAAACTTACGATGCGCAATACAAGAGTACAGGTAACATTCGTACTGCCCCAAGGTGTATACGGAAAACACATTTCTCAGCTCTTTATGGCGTTAACATTGGCAACGCCTGCTTGTTCAGTTTGTCACTATCTGGTCGAGCAGGAAGAGGATTGGTGCATCTGTCACCTGCTAAGAAGCAGTCAAGGTGGCGACTCGAAATCCTTGAATCAAGTCCATTACTGGTACTCGTTGTATGTAACGAGTGGCACTCCTTCAGAAAACATGATAAATATTTTAACCAAATTTCATGTACGCAGCACTTAACTAACTTCTCTCTTTATATTGTAACTTAAAATTTTAGGCAAGGCGTCCAAACCAATGTTAGGAAAAAAAAAATAGGTAATTAGAATGAGTAAAGAAGTGCTGATTAAAAGACTGCTAATAAAATAAAATGTTTGAATCAAAATTTCAGTGAGAGCGTCCTCAATCCCCTCCTTAAATCATAAACTTCCTTTAATTAGAATTTTCGCAGTTCTCATAATTTATTTAAATCTATAGGGGTTAATATATAACCCGTCCCTTCACTCTCCCCCACTCTTCACTGTTAAAATTCCTAAAAGCCATAGGGTGGTGATGTGTTGTTTTTTTTTTGTTTTTTTTTTTGTTTTTTTCCTTTTGTGCATTAATAAGTTTGATATTATTTATCAATATTAATATCAAATTTCATTATTTATAAATAAAAATATAAAGGTTCAAGCCGTTCCTCTCCTTTAAATGCAATTGCACGTGACTTACTTCATGTAGAGCAGCAACAGAGCGTCCAGCTTGCCCCAGTAGGTGACAAAGAAAGCGACGAGAACCGACACGACTGAGACGACGGCGAGCGCGGCCTTGCCCCACGAGGGTCGTTTCCACAGCAGCCACACGAGCGGCGGCGAGATGATGAACAGGTGCATGTCGCACGTGATGTACCATGACTGGAACATGCACTGCAACAACATCGTGAGATCAGACGTCGCCAGCAAATTATCGAGCCCTAAATGTGGCCTTAAGACTTTGTGAATGCCCCTTACTGTGTATTAAATTTATATATAGAGGGTAGAAATGTAAACAAAGAACAGAAGGGTATAATGAATATACTACAACCAAAGACATCCCTATGTCTTTGACTACAAAATTTCACTTGAGAGACTATACTATCCTTTCTAAATATCAATAGTAAAAAGTAAGTAAAAAGTAGTATTATGTAATTATAATCACATAATTTCAATTAGATTTTATTATATATTGACTTGATTATTATTTAAAAAAATAAATTCTTAAAAAGCAGTGTTGAAGATGTTATAACAATGTTTTCATAATTACATAGAAACGTTTAACATTAGCTCTGTTAGTAAATACACAATCAGAAAGAATATATATTCATTGATGAACCCTATATGTACGCCGGTACATGGAACATAAGGTTCACAATGAAAATTGATTCTTTGCGATTGTGTATTTACGAACAGAGCTATTGTCTCTTAAGAAAAATTCGACCGAGAAACACTTGCATCCTCTATTCACCTGCATTTCTGCATATTTGGTCGTTCTTACCAGTTTGTCAGTGCTAACGTAGTTGTTGATGTACAGAATGTTGGCCCACCAGGTGGCTCCACATCGTGCTACCTCCGTGCCCACCTTGCGCTGCCACAAGGGACCTGAGCCCACCTTCGCCAGCATGGTCGTGTAGACGGCTAGCACCACCATGTACACGGGGGTCAGTCTGCAACAAGAGTACCAGATACATTATATACATGGGTGCAATAAGAGACATATTCCTATCGCAAAAGCTAAAAAGTGATATTTATTGTTATACGGTAGTTTGGTTTCAGGCCGTGGCCACTATCCTTCTCCTCCCTTATCCCTATCTATATCCCCGCCTCGAGCTCCAAGTTCAACAGCAAAAAGAATAATATAAAAAAAAATGACAATCGATCCCCCTTCCTCTCACATCCTCCTCTTTTCCCCAAAACGATATTCCTTTTCTAATTTACTTTGTTGTTTTCCTCTTATAAATGAAGTAAATTAATTAATTTCCTTCAAATATAATTTAAATTTTCCACATTTTGATCTACCAAATATTTGCAACTACAATAATATTTTTTTTTAGTTTTTAATCAAACCCTATTGGGTACTTCTATTTACTAATTACATATACTACTTTGAAACCCCGAACCTTCCGAAACCCTAACTTGAGCGTTTCGCGGGCTCTTCTGGAACGAGGGCGGCCACGGCCTTGCAAATCCATCCCGGCATTTGCCTGCGGCTGAGGGAAACGTGGAAACCTCAGCCAGGATGGACGCTACAGCTTTTGTCAATGAACCGGAAGTGCAATGGTCCAAAGCCAGGGGAACCACATAGTGGAAAAGCGCAACGTTTTACACCTGGGTGGGAAACGTGGTTTTTGTTGAAAATGGTCACCCATCCAACTACTAACCACGCTCGGCGTTGCTTGACTTCGGTGATCTGACGAGACCCGGTCAAGCGCACTGCGCCACACCTCCACCTTCTACAATAATATTAGGGATAGAATAATTTCTTCTTTCCCACCTTCCTTTTTAATTATGAATTTGGTAAAACTGGCAATATTTTAATATATTAATTTTTCATTTAGTATATTTTTTTATTAAAATAAAACCAAAACCAATAAAACAACAAATAATTTACTTGTATATTTTTTTTAAATTAATTAATCGACCACACATAATCACGTAATGAACAAATGAACAATGTAGACATGTAATATAATACATACACCAAGACGTTATAAGAAGCTCCTTAAATGCTATATTAACTTAATACCATAGTAGCTAGTTAGCAATTTATTAACTTACGAGGTATCTATACTAGATCAGACAGAGCTATTGATTAATATATATTTGAGGATGATATATTCTGTATGTAACTATTGCGTTGCTGATTAAAGATACCATATAGGAGTTGTCGATGTATTCATCCAATTTCATGAGAAAACTAGTGAGTTTGTGTTGCTGTTGAAAATACACCTCGAGGCACACACAACGCTATATATATATATATATATATATATATATATATATATATATATATATATCGTTTTCTGTTCATTCACAAATTTATAGTAGACCGTATATTCTAGATTAGAGTTTCTCTTGAAACTTTAAATCAGTATCTCTCTGTGATCACTTAAAGCCAGAGCTTTAGCTTAAGTTTGAAAGTTCATGTTTCCAAAGAATCTCGAGTTTTTGAGACTGTCTATTATACTAGTTAACAAAAGATAATGTGATTTAAATAATTTAATATCTAGCAAAAGTAATTAAGATATAATTAAATATAATATATAATAATAGTGATAGTTATTTTACCTGATACTGTAATAAAATTTGTAGCGAGGAAAACTGTAAGACTTATAATATATTCAAGCTTAGTCAAAATAATCGGAAAAAGTGCACTTGATCACTAGAATCCTTATTTTTATGATTAACTTTCTACTTTTGGAGGCAGTGTGAATATTGAGTGCGATTCACCAAGCAGTTAGCCAAGTTTCTAACCACGTTTAACTTAACCACGTTTAACAAACCTGTTTTACGTGTTAAACTACCTAGTTAAACGTGGTTAAGCTAAATGTGGTTAGAAACCTGGCTAACTGCTTCGTGAATCGCGCCAATTATTTACATATTATTTTACCTATCTACAAACATACAACCTGCATGATCGAATGATATAACAACTGTTAATTCTAGAGACAAAGAAATGCAAATTTACCATTTTGTAGAGATAAGAATACCCACTTGTTAGGATTCTAAAACAAAATAAGGACATAACGCCTCCATAAACTGCATGACTGTGCCCTCAGGTAGAATTAACGTTCTGCATAAACTCATGAACATATTAACTTATAAAATAAAATGAAGAAATGATTTCCAATAATGTAAAAAGATAATTAAAATCAATTTATGGAATAAGACGGTAAAGTCAGTAACCCTTAATGAAAGCTAGCTTTATAATTAACTAGAATTTCTATTTAAAATGTAAATTATGTAATCAAAGAGCTTAATATATAAAAAAAAAATGAGTTTTAGAGTTAAAAAGGAGTGGAGTCGATAAAGATAAAATTCAAAGTTATCACAAAGAAAAATTTTAAGTCAACAAACTTTTAAAAGCTTTCCCATTTAATTCATAGTTTTTATTATTATTTTTAAATCTTTTTTTTATACGATTACAAATTTTATCAATGTAGACATTTGATTTAATACTTGATGAAATCTTAAAAGTTTTCCATTTTACGACTCACCTTATGATTCGATTAGTAACAATTTTAACATCATTATATTCACATTAACGTTTTTACCTTTACAATTTTAAACATTCGTAATGTTAATATTTTACTAGCGATCTAGCTCCGAAAGTAACAAAGATACAGATTTGTAAATTTTGGAAAGTAAGAACAAAATTCATTTTGAGCAACTCAAAACGCAACAAATTGTATCTATCGCCAACGTAATAATTCCTGTAAAGGAAATAACATTCGAGATATCTGGAAGTGTACTAGCTTGTTAAGAGACAAATCACTCCATATGATAAATTATCATCAACTCGTTAATCTTCTAGTTCATATACATGTATGTATAAATTAATATCCTTACCTATTCTGTTGAGATATATGATGTGTATTAGTAGCAATAATTAATGGTTTAACAAAGCTTAAATCCAGCTGAGACATTTCAAACGTCAATATAGAAACCCTTGCTTTGTTATTAATACAAATGTTTTGTTATAATAACTACTCTAATAATAATCTTTGCCCTTTAAATATATAAATATAATTAGCAACATTGCTTTGAACAAATATAACAATTTAATAATTATATTATTTTATATAATATTAAAACATGAACTACGGAAATTTGAGTTTACAACAAAATATAATTACACTTGTTTAATAAAATCTGATGCTCATTTTTCAATCTGAATTTCTTTTTAACGGACGTATAACATTTCAAATAACGACAATGAGGTATTAGAATGTGAAATTTTTAGTGTTTTAATCGAAAGAAGGTGTAAAAATATGGCACTGTGAATTTTTTCAGATTTTTCTGAGACCAGGAACTATTTTTAAAAAATTATTGAAACTCTATTTTATGACGTCAGGATGGCACGGCCCTATCCTTTTTCTTAAGGAGTGCCGCCCGTGAAACAGACTTTCAATAATTTTTTTAAAAATAGTTCCCGGTCTGAAAAAAATCTGAAAAAATTCACAGTATTTTTACCCCTTCTTTCGATTAAAACACTAAAAATTTCACATTCTAATATCTCATTTCAAACATCGGCTTGAACTTCATTAAAAAGTCTTCCTACGTATAATAAATATAGAACATTTTACATGGGTGTTTAATATGATCTGTTTACTAGAGTCAGGACTAAAATAAACTTCGTATTGAACTAAAACACCTACATGCGTACACTGGATTTACAGATCATACAAAATAATATACTGTATAATCATTTTATCCCTGCTTTTATAGTAGATGTGATTAAAGTTTCAATAACGTTAAAAAGCAAATAGTATTCATTTTATTTTTTCCTTATTATTATTTGTTATTTATTTATTTATTTATTTATTTATTTATTTATTTATTTATTTATTTATTTATTTATTTATTTATTTATTTATTTATTTATTTATTTATTTATTTATTTATTTATTTATTTATTTATTTATTTACTTTTGCGTGTTCGTATGTCTATAGCCTATTTTAGAGACGCTCATAATGTTAAAGTACACCTCGGGATAGCATGAACGTTATCACTGATATGTTTGTGGACGATGTCTTTCAGTCTATAAAGGTTTGATCCATTGATTTATTATGTGTGTGTTTTGTTTTACTTGTCTTGAATCACTTTTTTTAATTTAACATCAACAAATTTTAAGGTATAACCTGAGAATTTGTCTGTCAAGGTCAAGAGGCGTGGCTATAGTGGCAACACTGTTTTCATTGGAACGCGAATAATTTTTTAGGAGGGGGTGGTGACATCAGTCCTTGAGAACGTTGCCACATTTCTCATCACATACAGGAAACGATCATCGCCACGGTTCAAAATATATGAAAACAATTCAGAAAAATAGTCTAAAAAATTAGGTTTTAGTAAAAAAAAAAGTAAAAGAATCTGTTGTATAGTTTTTTTGCAATGCTAATTAACAAATTTAACATTGGAAGTATACAAAATTCTCATTTAAATAAATTAATTATAATTAAACCAACGGTTAAAAAAATCCGAAAAAATTCAGAGCTAATTTGACGATTGTTGTAAGTCCACCAAATTAATTTGAAGAAAATCTGTTGTAGCGAATTCTTCGTCCAAATTTCTCAGGTTAAGCCTTAAAAGACTAACTTTAATATGGTTCCTGTGATATCTTCTTGGAGAATAAGAAAATAGTGAATTTTAAAATTACAGTTAAAAATGACAGTATAAATTCCATTTATTTTAAATTACATTTTTCAAAACATCAACCCCTGTTTTGTTTGTTTTTATGTCTCTTGTGTTCCGCTTCTTTTCGTTGGCGTTTTTCCCGAGCTCAAGAACTGTATTTTTTTTTAATTACTTTTGAAATTATTATTAAAAAAATTAGTGACACCAATGACGTCACATTTTACTCAGTTAAATATTTAAAACTAAATATTAACACGTTTTCTTATGTCACTAAATGTCACCAACCTGACGTAGCGGTGCACGTAGAGCGCAAGGAAGCTGATGCGACCCTTCCTCCGACTGAACTCTTGTAGCAGCAGGTAACACACCAGGAAGCCGCTGATGGTGAAGAACGTGTCTACCACGATGGGGCCGTTCAGGAGGATCATCGCGTCCACTCGCCCGTAGAACTGGAGCAACCATTAGTGATGAATTATTAATGTTTATTCAGCAAAAGACATAAATTACAATCAATGTGCTCAATGAATGATTAAAATAAGTTGGTATTTTGGGGCAATTGACACATTTTGGTCATGTATACCCCCTGATTAAAATAAAGAAACCCTCCTATATGTAAATAATAATGGAAGTAACTGGAAATTAATGCTAACATATAAAAACACCTGGAGAAGGTTTTGGAGCACCAATATCAGGATCCAGAAGGTTAGTCTAAATAAAATATACCTAAAAATGTGTGATATAAAGAGTCTTAAAGAAGATAGTCATTGACTTGCACAATTTTGCTAGCCACTATATAGACAGTGTTTGAATAAAAATTTGTAACTACAGCCAAAAGAAGGAAAATATCCGATACTGCATGATTGTTGACTCACCCCCTCGATGAACTCGGTATTGATGAGCGGCGATCCAAGGTTGAACATAAGACGATGGCCCATGATGATGAGGAACACGGACACCAACTTGAGGCCGTGGATGCAATCCAAACCGTCCGCGTTCTTCTTGTGAGCCAGCAGCTTACGGATGTTGGACACCGCAGAGAACGAAATCACCACGTTATGTGCCACGTCTGAAACACCAGCGTCAGTCAATCTCGGATATGTTAATTAAACTCAAAGTAGTAAAAAAATAATCACACTATTCTTATCCTTCCCAGGCAAAAATTATATAATAATATATTGAATTCATGTAAGGACATCACGAACTTTATTCTAGAGAAGCGAAGAAATATTTTCATTTTTTTCAAGATTGGCTATAGGGATAATCTAAAATATCAATTTTTTTATGTTTTCTGTCATAATAGTAACAATACTTATTTATGGAGCAGATATCAGAAAAATACAATATCACAGTCAAATTGAAAAATTGCACAATTAAAAAAGGTTCGTGTTCTACATCCAAAATGAAATAAGGGTAATAAAATAACTCTCCCGAGATATGGTTAACACATGACATTTAATTTTCTAATCCCCATTACTACAAATTTCATTTTAGGGTGGCTACTCCAATAATTCTCTAACCTCGATGCACTTAATTTCAGTACTGTAATTAGCACGCCTTCTATAGAATGGGTCATGCACAGAGTTCATGCTTTCATCACCATAACCAATTCCCACTTTACTTTAATGCTGACGGTGTGATATTTAATATCAAAGCATTTGATGTGTTTATTAAATTATGTCACATAATATACTTGATACATTTTAAGTGAGAAATCTGATATGAAAATTAAAATTCAATTTTAAAAACTGCACAATGCACTTTATACAATAAGCTTTCAATTTATTACTCACAGTATTGAGTTGAAATTTTTTGTAAAAAATTTAATGGAAACGTACTGAGTATAAATTATTCTAGACTTGAACTCGGATCGTATATTTGAGCGTAATATTGATGGCTTAATGCATTATCATGGAATTTCATTTTAACGTTGACAGGAATATGGGCTTAAATAATGTGACTAAGCATAATATGTAATAGAAGCTGAGAGTACATTATTTCAATTGTGATGACATATTATATTGGATAATAATATATTTCCTGTGGGTCTGAAGCACTCTCTGTACATTAATACATATAAAGCAGATTTACTTTTGATCTTATTATATTATGTAAATTCAATGGAAGTGTTTTTAAATTAATTATATCAAACATTTTCTAAGTAATATTATGTACGTGGGATTCATAAGATCTGAATATGTGTTACAGAAAAGGTGTGGGGGGTTTAAAATTGTTTCTAATATATTTATGTTGGCAGTAATGTATATCTGATTATTCCATTCACATAATGCATAATACCAGACATGTTATAACAGGCGCGGATCGCCCCTCCCAAAAGTTCCCCAAATACACTGAAGGTGTTACCTCCCCCCACCCACTCCAAATTTTAACATTGTCGGATAGGGCCCCCCCCCCCTCCCCCCAGAACCGCGAGCTGGATCCGCCCCTGTTTTATAATGTATGTAAGCCCTTTGATAATAATTACATTACGAAAAAAAATTATTTAGTACATTTTGGCTGTTGATATATTTATTGTACAATCGTTATAATGGAAATTTTTCCTCCTGGTGGCTATAATATACTATGAATTAAAGCTACAACTATCTTTGTTCACGGAAAATTTTCAAAGGATCATGTCTTAATATTGTTTTTTGTAAAATAATTAATAAATAAGTAAAATTATATAATATTATTCTCCATAGTGAAAAGAATAAAACAAAAATAATTTAAAACTCTGGAATGGTTGGGTATATTCTCTCTTTCCCTCTCTCTCAATTGAAATATAAAATGACAACATTGCAGAAATTTATACAAGTCAGCATTAAACAAAAATATATTTCAACTCTAATTGCAATAATAAAGTTAAATTAAAAGCTTTCATGCTTTTAAAATTTAAAATATTGTACTACATATATTATGAAATTATTATTATAATAATATATAAATAAACGTTGACGTAAAAAGCACTGCTTTGATACGCAAAAATAAACATAATGAACAATCAGGGGATGTAATGTATGTATATAATATAGGATTGTGTTTATTAATACTTTACTTCTTTTATTGTTAACTAGGTATATATCATCGTGGTATAAAATAATAGAACATTGTATTATGCAGTTGCAACATGCAGAGTATACGCAATGTTGCTACTTATTTTCTGTATCTAAAAAAGCTAATAAATTACTAATATGAATGTTGCAGGATTAATTTCAATGGTATCAAAAATTTGAATATCATGTAGAAAATATTTTAAAATATATTTATTTATGATGATTGATGAGAGATATACTATACAGTGCGCTTTTTTTTCTATGACTTGAAAATTTTAAATTTTTTAAACATTTATTGCAATTTCCGTAATTGACATCATCTGTAAAAACGGAAAATATACTCTCAATAATTATATCCTACGTTAAAAAATCTCAAATGATTAAATGAAACATATATTTTTATGTCCCATTACCCATTACTAAATACATGCAGTATTTGGAAATTATACTGTATGAATTATGTTGTCTTATATATTAAGAAGCACTTTGAAAACCCCAAATTTCCAATGCTTTTCTTATGGCGGACGCCAGATCGGCTTGACAGACCCCTTCCCCCCTTCGGAACTCGACGAGACCTTCTGGGGGGGTCGTCGGTGGGGGCCGCCGGGGGAGGGTGACGTGCACTAAGGTCCGCGTTTGGGGGCGGGGGACGGGGGCGGATTTTCCCCGGGTGGTGTGCCTCCGCGGGAAAGCTGATCAATCTCCGAGTTCGTGTTTTCGCGTCTTCTCATCTGGGTTTTTGGATACGTCAAGATGCGAGGCAAAAAGTTACGAGACGTTTTGGACGGTGGCTGCCCGCAAATGGAATCACGTGACCACAGAAATCATCAACTTTCTTTGTGTGACTGCTGCCATCCCATTGGCTGCTTCTGTTTAGAGGCAACGTTGCGAAAGGGGATCTGACTGCTCGGTGCAGTGATGTGAAATTCGCGCGAAGATTGGTCCGCGGAAATGCGCATGCGAATATCCGCGCAAGTGCGCGCATATGTGCGTAAGATCGTTTCAAGATGGTGGCCGCCCGCAAATGGAATCACGTGAGCACAGATATTGTAGACATTCAGAAGTTCGATCTTCTTCCCATAATAGATGGAGATGCCATGGTAGCACGTTCCAAGCAAACTATACTTTCAGGTGTGACTTAATTATTATAACTTTATATAAAATTGATTATTTTCGTAAATAATGCTCGGATTTACTCCCAATTAGGTCTAGGGGGGGTTATAAAATTCAGATGCAAGTAATGCGGGTTGCATACTTTCAGGGGCATGTAGGTTGAGGTTGCATACTTTCAGGGGCATGTAAGTGAAGGTTGCCTACCTTTAGGGGTAACTTATGATAACTTTATATAAAAACGAATATTTTCGTAAATAATGCTCGCATCATATCCCAATTAGGTCCAGGGGGGTTATCAAATTAAGGTGTAATTAATGCTGGTTGCATACTTCCAGGGGCATGTAGGTTGGGGTGGCCTACTTTCAGGGGCATTTCGCGTTCGGTACATCATAGCATTACGAGGTTTAATCACAACTGGCCACCTCTTTGTGTTGAAGATGGGCAGTGTCCGGAGTAAGCCCATTGCCTTGCTCGCTCGATCACAACCGGACGCTAAGAAAATAATTAACTCGAATCTGCCCAAACTCCTTAAAAAAATTATTAAATAAAATAAAATAAATATTATAATAATAATAAAACAGTAGGGGCCTAACAACTGCGTCAACACGAATTTATCCCAGGGAGGGAGCGGCGTATTTTTATACTTGAAATGGTCACTCATCCAACTATTAACCACGCTTGACGTAGCCTGACTTCGGTGATCTAACGAGAACCGGTCAATGCACAACGCTACGCGGCGCTCCACCTCTACTCTGAATTTTTTTAGATTCTTATGATTCCTGCAACTATTTTTAAATAATTATTGGAAGTTCTGTAATTTAAGTTGGCACCCCTGAATCGTTATTAAAAAGGATAGGACAGAGACGCCTGTTGACGCCTCCAGGGGGCGTGGCAGCACATTTAATAATTATTTAAAAATAGTTGTGTGTTTCAAAAAAAAAAAAAAAAAAAAAAACACTGGAGAAAATCAGAGTAGCATAATTTGGTACCTTCAATTCATTTCTGCAATAAAAAATTTTCATGTAGGTTGTCCATTTTGCATTAAAACACCGTTATGATATCACGTACTGAATACTTATATAGATGGCAACGTATGATTGACAAAATTATTTAAAAGACTTGAAAGCAAACGAGCGTAAGCGCGAGTTTACACCCCACCCCTAGTTATAATAATATATTTACTATTTTATTATACAATTAGATTTGAAGATATTTTATTCAATGCTGAATCAGATAAATTTTTGCAATCTTTGATATTCTATTTCCAAACATTATGCTTAAAAGATCCACACACGAGAATTTCAAGTTCACCTCAACCGAAAATTTAATATTTTATGTACACTCGTCGCCTTGGAAAATTTTCCACTTGCAACATTGTTGATAACCATGCCTCATGTGTTATTCTTACGGAGCATGGTGATAATCAAGATCACAAAGTGAAATTTTCCGAGGGGCCGACTGTACCTGAATCTATGTGTCTCTCAAAACTATAACTTGTACATTTCAGTATTATAATTTGACGTCCTTCTATTGTAAAGTACTCTCTGCAAAGTTTCAAAACTCAGTCACATACAGTAAATTAAACCACAAACTATTCTGTTTGCAGCAATTGCGACGTGGTACTTACTCGAGGGGATCTGCACGCCTCGTCCCCAGCGCATTGTGCGCAGAAGGTCGTAGCTCGTGCTGGCAGTGACGATGAGGGCGAACGTGGCGACCACCGTGCTGCAACGAGAAAACAAAACACAGTCTGACACAACACGATATGGGTGGAACACAGTCTTAATTTTATTCTTCTTTGTCCGTTTGAGAATAAGACGTAATTAGACATGCAGGGTAGGACAGAGTTTAAACAAGAATATTTTTATTTAGATTTTTTTTTTTTTTTTGTATTCGTGTTTTTAGGGCTCTTGTATTCACCATGCACAAGTGTTAAGGTAAAGTTATTCTTATAATACAAGATGTTTAATCGTACAAAAACCAGGGCCTGAATGTGAGAGTCATAATAATAATAATAATACAATTTTTAAAATTTCCTGCTGGACAGAAAATCAATTTTAATTTTTAAACAGGAACACAAGAAATTTTGAACTAATTTCTATGAATAAATTACAATGATCTAACTTCCATTTTTTTAAAACAAATCAAAATTTAATATAAAGAAATAAGAGAAAAGAAATTTATTGATCTTTCTAAAAGACAAGTCATATACATATATTAATTCAGACAATAATATCGGTGATTGGAGTTCCGTCCTTGTAAAAGTCGTCGATTTTATGCACATTTTTTTTAAAATATATTTTTTTTATAAGAATTTTCATATCAATATCACCATTGCTTAAATAAAAGACGAAGTATTAAGTGGGAATCTAACTCATGATCCTCGATCAGCAGAGCACTTGGTATAAGAAAAATGAAGAGATTTTAAAATAAAATTGCTGTTAGAAGAGCAATTATTTAAGTTCATATATTTTGTTAAAGACTTCAATATATTATCTACTGCTAGGGTATCGATACAAACAAAAATGTGGGAGAAAGAGGAGTTTTGCATAGCCAAAAGATACTGAGATCTCAACATCCCTTGGTGCTGCCTAGTGCACAATGTTGTCGCCTTCCTGCTTTGTAGGCCTTGACAATAAACTCAGACATTAATTTTATTTTCAAAGTCAATGTCTAAAAAAAATTTTTTTTTCAGAGAGCAGTCAGAGATTTATTAGTATATCTTAAAAAAAGTATACTCATGATTTGTTTACAGGTTTCCAGATTTTTTTATAGTCCGTGAAACATTTTTAAAAAATTATTAAAAGTACAGAGAGAAGCGTTACTTTTTAATAAAAGAATATAACCTAAAAGAGGCATGGTTTCTAATCTGAACTTGGAATAACGTTTCCGTCTCCTCTAAAAATTCTGAAAAAATTAAGGGTAATACAATTTGGTGCCCTCTGTTCGTTTCTGCAATAAAAAACGTCATACAATGTAGGTTGTTCATTCTAATTTCATACTAATTATCGTTGACTGAACATTATAATATTGCAATTCATGTAATTGTTAAGTATATCAATCACGGTCAACAAATTATATTTTTTATTATCAATTTGATGTAATAAATACATAATAATCTAATTAATTGTAAATATATCATGATAGATTATAATTATATCGTAATGAAATAGAATTAATACATAATATCATATAATTAAGGACTTCGTTGTTAACGTAATGATCGAATATATGTAGCGTCCACATCAAGTTTAAACCTCTTTAATTTGGTTATTTTTATATAAAAAAAAATAAGAGAAGAAAAAAAAAAGAGAAACGAAGGTATCAATTTTACAGCAGAAGAGATATAAAACCAATTTTATAAAATATTCTATGAAATTTCTGTACCAGTAAAGGTAAAATAAATAAAAAATTCTCTCTCTCTCTCTTTCTGTTCCAGATGAAATCATTATATAAACTCAAGTATTGATTATCGATAGCGTTCAATGAATTTCTGATGACTTCTTCAACAGTACTATAGCATTTTTATTTAGCGTTTTATTGGAAATAGATTTGCAGCACGTCTATGTATAGCATTACTTGGCTGGATAAAACGGTAAGTCAGGTGTACTGGAGACTTTCTACCTGAGCTATGAACGAGTGAAAGTGTCTACGATAATCAATGACCTTGGCCTTCACACATTAGATTATATTATAACACGTTACGAGAAATAAATTTATAGTCTTCACTTTCGATTTTTAACATAAACGTGTAGATTTATATCAAAATGACATGTTATTAATTAATTTTACTACATTTTATTACAGTTAACTACTAAATTATTGATACTAAAATTGTTCTAATACAGTATGGAACATAACAGAACAGTCTAAACACTTCGCAGTCCTTGCAATACCTCCCACTGATTGGTACTTTAGTTTCAAAATGCAGATTTTTAATTTTAAAGTGTGCACAAAAGAGCACTTCTAAAAAACTTCAGTTAACCAGACCCCTGTGTAACAACGTCTATATAAAAAAAATAAACAGGTGTAGTTTTTAAATCTTAAATTCACAATTAAAATGTACGTATAAGGATAAAAAAAAATATATGTAAACTTTAACAAGAAATTGATTTTATCAAATTTTTTCTACTTCAAGAAATTTTAATATAAAATTGTTGCAAGGTTTTGTTTAAAATCTATTTATAACATTTATGTCTTTTTGTTACCTCTCTCTTTTTTTCCTTCTTCATATTATAGGTACACATACATTGCTCCGTAGAACTAACACGATTAATGCAGACTTGGTAAAAAGAAGAGACAAAACTAAATAACTAAAGTAGCTTCTCGAATCTTACCACTCGTGTACTGAATATTTCCTACCCTGGTTTAGATGAAGTCATGCGATAGTACAGAGAAAAAGTACTCGCAAACTTTGTACAAAATCTCGTTGTAAACACGCACTGCTGAATATAAATAAGTAAATATATACAGTACCCAAAGTTACGTGATTTTGTTTGTGGTACATGACTAATTTAAAAATGTAAATATATATTTTCATACTATTGTAACATTTTCATATAAAATAATTTTTTCTTCTAATTTTTTTATAAAGCAAGAAAATGTTGTATTGAAAACGCGGATACATTTCCATGCTATGATGTTTTTGTGTTTTTTCCAACAAAAAAATGCTGTTTCTTTTGAATCAGGACTCGTCTTGTTTTAATTGCAAGAAAGTGAAAAGGATTTTTTTTTTTTTTTTTTTTTTTTTGTATTTGAATATCCAGAAACAAATATATTTTACGTAGAACGAAAAAAAAAATCTAACAATCTTACGACATGAATATTTACTTCAGTTTTTTTTTTTTTTTTTTTTTTTAACATTAAAAAGTAAAAGTGTACTTATTCAACTATGACTGCTATGACCTAGGAAGAAACGGGATTTGAACAATCTCAACTTTATTTTCCTAGTCATTTAAATTGAGGTCGATAAGACATGCCAGTATGAAATTAATTTAAAAAAAATCTAATTTAGAACGCTTCAAACTTGCTTATTTATTAAGTCACTAACTATAATCTATTAACAATGTTCATTATTTATAATATGAGTAAAAAATAACAATTTGATTTTAGTGAGGTTAATATTTAATTTTTTAAATAATTATTCAATTATAATTGTTATACTTAATTAAATACCATTTGATATTTAGTAGATTTAGTAAACATTTCTCTAAAAGGCTTCAAATTACATTTCCAGGTATTGTTAATGCAATTAAATGTAATTTTGGGTGCGCCTATTCTCAGGAAAGGAACAAGAAGAAGAATACAATATTTTAAATGCTAGGTTGGGTTATATATGTATATTATTTATCAACATGCAGAGACTTCCTGATCATAAAGCCTACATGGTCGAAGAACAAATAACTCTCGGCTTCTGTTAACTTAAAGCGACCTACTAAGTCACAGACATCTCTGCCACATCACGATAACGCCATCTTGGCGTTCACTCACCAGAGCGCGATATCCCCCGCGGAAAGATCAAGGCTGGTGTACACCTGACACATGTCCTCCTCAACGAGCACGTGCGCGCGGAAGCCATATTGGTCCGTGTAGACTTGCAGCGCGTGCTCGAGGTGCGCCTGGAGGTCCTCGGGGCCACAAGATGACGGAATGCAGAACGCCCAGTGGACCTCATCCCTCCTCAGCTTGGCTGGATCCCCAGCAACCATCTGTAACCACGGTCAAGGATGCATTAGTGGAGGATTGTCTGCAAAGTAACTGATGGTTTTCTGACACTCAAAAACATAAATATGCTGTTATAACAATTATAAATTAGGTAACTTTTGATTAATAATAATAATAAATCAATTATAGAAGGCAAATTACTACGAGTCGAAAATACCAAATTTTCTATCTCAAATGTGTATTTTGAACACAAGGCTACTCTGTATTTAAATTTTTATTGTATTTTTTTTTATTATTATTTTATTTATTTTTTTTATTTCTTGTTTTGTACCTCAATCTTATTTATTTTTTACGTTTTTACATGTCAAATTTATGAAATCTATTTAAAAAATTTGAAATATTAGAAATGAGCTTTTATCAATTTGCAAAACACTTGTCACATATTGTTCTAATATTTGTCCTTCCGTCTCGAAAGCCACAGTAAATGTTGACGTTTACAAAAACATAGGTTTTTGAACCTCCAAAAATTGTATCTAAATCAAATTGACATTTCTCATTTCTTTATTTTAATTTAAAATTGTGCTGTATTTTTCTCATTACTGCTCACTTTCATAAATTAATTTTAATATTATTTCAAGTCATACAACATCAATAAAATTGATATGGATTAAATATTAAATAATTTTTTTCTTGTAGTATAAAATATTAATTTCAGTAAAAAGATTATGGCTCATAAATAATTGAAATTCTTGCTATACATTTTCAACGTTTCGTATTTATAAAATAAATTATAATATTTTAACAATTGTTGCAATAACCATTAAAAAAAATCAATCACTTTACACCTAAATTGTTAAAAATAACATGATATGGAATTATATATTTGTCTGAATGAGAGCTTTTGCTAAATTGTATCGAATTTCAATAATACTAAATATTTTACAATAATGCATACTTGAAATGGCGTGTAAACATCAATAATCTGTTGTTTTTTTTACTCTCTGAATTTATTTTCATTGTATCTAAAAACGATATTATTTGCGTTATTGTATTCGTTGAGGGTATAATATGTTTTATACAAAATATTATATCTGTTAATATTGAAAACTTTATTATCTTTTTTATAATATATTCACTTGATATTTTATATATAAATTTTTGAAATATTTGTTATTTTAAGATAATTTAAATATGTATAATATTGACTCTATTTTGTTAAATAACTCGTTTCTTTCTTTTTTTTTTTTTTTCAATCTACGTTAAAAAAAAACTTAAATGTAAATAAAGTTTTGCATATTGTAATTAAAATTTACGCCTCAATTACCTGACATGATAACATTGAGTAAAGCCCAATATTTAAATAAACGAGACTAATCATTTATACTTCAGTTTACTACCTATTATTTTATATGTAGAATTTCTTTATTGTAAACATAAAAAAAAAGTTTTACAGTGAATTATTTTACTTATTTATTTATTATTTTTTACGGCATTTTGTACCAGATAATTTATATATTAATTAATTAAATAAAAAAGTAGCTATAATTTAAATCTTTCATTATTTTTCATTTAAAAAATTTTGAGGATCAAAGTCTCTATACTGTGATAGACCTAGAACTAGTTCAATGAAAAAAATTTCCTGTAGTGTAAAAATATCGGAGTCTGGTTGAGAATCCACCTTTAATACCACACTAATGCAAATCTTTGTTTAATAAATTTGAAAAATATCTCTATTATGTTAAATTATTATCAAAATTAACAAATTAAACTAGTCGCATTTCATGATATTAGATGCAAAGCAATAGTAAATTTGCATTTATTAAAAAAAAAATCATTCATATTTTAAATTGCTCACGAATTCATTAACCAATAAGTCAGATGCAAAATTAAACCTAACATATTTTTTAAATTTCTTTTAAGAGCTATTTTCCCTACCACGTAACAATAAACGTAACCTTTATCAACTACCTTGTTTTTCATCGAATGGCATTATTTAAATAAACATTATGATTGTGATCTTATATATCTAATTATAAATTAAATATAAATGTAATTCTAATTTTTAGATTCTATGTAAAATCAAATCATACTGCTTTTCAACCTAAAGTTAATACGACAGAAAGGTTACAATAAAATCACTACTACTCTATAAGATGAATGTTTGTTGAATGCGATTTGAATAAAGATTTTCGTCTATTTTCTTCTCAAAGTATTTCCCTTTCAATGGCTCAATTTAAGGAATGAAAGTTTAAATCTCGTTTCTTATATTGAGTGCTACGAAATCATAAAATTTTAAAATAAAAATTTATAAGAAAAATGTAAAACAGTCATTTACAAGGAATCAGTATTTTTAAAATTTAATATTTAATATTTAGCACATTACAATGACATCGTAAATTAAATTAAATTAAATTAAATTAAATTAAATTAAATTAAATTAAATTAAATTAAATTAAATTAAATTAAATTAAATTAAATTAAATTAAATTAAATTAAATTAAATTAAATTAAATTAAATTAAATTAAATTAAATTAAATTAAATTAAATTAAATTAAATTAAATTAAATTAAATTAAATTAAATTAAATCAAATTAATAATAGGTTGTTCCATAATATATATAATAGTAATACTCATATAAAATTTATAAATTACTGAATTATATTTTATGTTTTTTACTACAAATGCTAATGGTATACTGGTGGTATGTTGTAATTATAAATATATGGAACAGTGAACATGATAGAGATTATTTTTGACAATCATGTTAAAATATGTTCATTGCAAAAGGGTCATGGATCCATTTGGAGCTCCCCTTTCCTCTTAACAGTTATTAACCCCACGTATTCCCTCCCCTAGAGCCTTCAAGTTAACATGAGGGATAAGTCAACCATCAATTACATCAACATTCCTCTAAAACACCCCCATGTATACAGAATAATTTTACACAAAGAAGTATTTTGTGACAAAATCTTACCTCGATTTTCCTCCAAGTAGAATCGTTTCTTTCAATGTGTACATTAGGGTCTAGATCAGGGGTGGTGATAGGAGCGGTAAGGGTTGTTGCTGCGAGGGATGCGGCGCTGGGGCGGGGGGTGGGAGTTGGTGAGGCGGGTAGGATACGGACACGAGCCAGGCAGTATTTGCCGCGGATTCCTTCATTAGGAGCCGCCACCTGCATGCACTCATCGAAATTGCCCATGTCGTAGGCCGAACCATATAGCACTCCATTAGGGAACTTCACCGATGCATCAAACACTGTGAACAAATATCAAAACATCAAACACTTTTGTTCTTTAAAAAAACATCAAAACATGCAATATTTATAATTTGGACAGAGAGGATTATTTTACAATTTTGAAATATACCGTAAAATTTTGCTTTCTAAAAATTATTATTATTTGCAAATGGACATTTAAAAACATTGATTTTCAATGATGGGATGCAAACAGACTAAAACAGATACTAAAAAATATTTTTTTAATTAATCTTCCTGGCTCTATTGAAATCAAACATCTTAATAACAACAAAAACAGAGCAACAAATGAAATCAAATCGATCAATTTTATGTGCTTGAGTTTGGTGGTATTTTTAAGTTATTTTAGTATTGTATTTTTTATGGTGCTCAAATTTCATGAACAATGTGTTCTATAATACAATATCAATAATTTTTTGGGAATAAATTAATAAAAAAAATATACCCCGTATAAAATTCAGAAAAATAACATTTTTTTTTTTCATCTGATATTAAATCTTTTTTAGAAATCTGATATTGTTTAATGAAAGTGGGAAGATAGAATGACTTTGATTGATGATCAAAAAAATTACGTGAGAATTTAATAATACAATTAACGTCAAGTTAAAACTGAGACTGTTATTAAAAATTATCACAGCAAAATCATTATTGAAAACTTAATTAACTTTATATTAAAGTTGAATACAAGTAAATTTCTACAAGGTTTTTGTAATATGACATTCATTTTATGCTTCAAATTATTACGTCAAAGAAGAATTTTTCAATTTTGTTTTAACAAAATTCACCACCTCAAATATCATAGAATATTTCATTATAAAGGCAGATCCACATGGCGACAACGACGATGCGACGTGATTTTGACGTAAAAAGCTGTGAAATTCTATGCGGCGCGAATTCGTCAGGTTGCGGCGGTGAATATCGCGGTAATTACGATGCTTTTTTTTTTAATTGCCAAATATGGGTGGAAGTGCGTATTATTCACTTCGCGTCGCATCATAAAAATCGCCATGTGAATCCGCCTTAAGAATAACATGTAAAGTTGAAATTAATCCCCCGACAATGAATCTAGAGATATAAATTTGCAACCTCCGAAACAAAATGTACACTTTGCATGTGATAGTCAGAATGTTACTCCCAACTAAATTTTTGAAGCTGCAGCTTTTCAAGACAAACAAACTCAGATAGGGAGTTTTTGGTAAGTTATTCTAAAATATTTTTTGAAGTACAGTTCTCATTCTTGAAAATTTCCATCAATAATAGATAACTATACAAAAGACCAATATTTGTATTACAGTATTTTTTTTTATCAATGCATCAATAGCCATCTGGTCATTTAATATAATTGATCATGAAAAAAATCCTGGGAGGGTGCTATACAAAATTCAAAATTCTTTTTACTCAATCTATTCTCTTCTACAATCAAAACATCACAATAGACTTTTGTTGAGTTTAATTCAGGACACATGTATTAGCAATTGTTAGCCGAGAGGTATAGTTACAAACAATGAAGCATTGTTACTTTTAATAAACACGGTTAACATGCAAGAGTAATATCATGGTCCATATTATATTTCCTGGCACTGTAAAAACAATTATTATCCAATAACATGTCTAACACTTTGAGTTAAAAATCTTGAACAGGTCGATGCACTTTATGTCACCTGGCAGCTTTTATTATATAAAGACTCAAACACTTCAGAAATGGAAGATGTTTATACGTGTCCAGTCTGCACCAAATTGAAGTTATCACACTATTAGTAATATCAAATAAAAAAAATGTGTAATATGGAGTATGGAACTAATTTTTTTATTACAGAAATGGATAGAGTGTGCAAAATTATGCTACCCTGATTTTTTTCAGATTTTTTAGAGCCCAGGAACTATTTTTAAAAAATTATTGAAAGTCCTTTTTGTGACGTCACGAGGTGGCAAGTCCTATCTTTTTCTTAAGGAGCGGTGTCTGACGTCACAAAAGAACTTTCAATGATTTTTTAAAAAAATAGTTCCTGGTCTCAAAAAAATCTGAAAAAAATCAGTGTAGCATAACTTAGCACCCTCTATCCTTTTCTACAATAAAAAAATGAGGTTGATACTCCATTTGTATTGCTCTTACTATGTTATTGTAAAAGTTCTTTTTTTTTTATGTATCAACAGTACAAGTCATTACAAACCAACAAGAGATTTATGTTTTAAATACAATTTAAAGATATATAATAAAAATACTTACTTTGCGTTGCCCATAAAGTAAAACGATGTAATTCACGTAAAAATATATGACTATCTTTACGACATTTTTCATTTTTAACTTGATTTGACACTGGTGCAAAAATAGACATTACAGCTGATAAATTCACTCCTTGTTGAATTAACCCTGCATATTCACTTATTTGAATCGATTCTGTTGTTGTAGATTCAACGGAATTTGTCGGAGATACTGCTGTTACTAATATTAATATACAAGAAACAGCAGCCGCCACCCTTAATAGGGTATGCGTTATACCGGGACTCGATCCGTGGACCATAGCAACAAAAACCACGCTCTTTCCACGGTGCCTTCCCTTCAGGAGCGCTCGATGGAGACTGTCGCGTCTCAAGTATATCAAAGTTCCTCCTAACCTCATTTCTCCACTAACATCACGTACAATTAACAAGGCGATCAACAAATTTTAAATAACAGGAAATAAAAATATTAAATAGGAAAATAAATATAGAAATCACGATTCTATAATACTAAAAATATGGTTTACCTTGATACTTATAACTTTATAACATTTCTAGTTATGAATCTTGAATAACTGGATTTATTTTTATATCATTGAACTATATTAGTATATATATACTATATAGACTATGGTCAGTTAATAGGAAATGATTCAAGTTATAGTTGTTATTTACATTAATTAAACTAGTCTTAAAGTAGGAAGAAACTACTTGTTGCAATAAAGCTCATATTTTTCCTACGATTTATAGTAATTTAAACTTTAAGTCTTAATTATAACGTAGTATTTAGTATTTCAATATTTACAGTATCCTCTCACTTCCGGCTATTTCCGATAGTAATTTTTATATTTATTGGACTCAAGATTAAATAAAAATTTACTGAATCTATAAAATGTTTTTAAATTTTAATGGAAAGATTTTTTCTTTCTTATATTGTTTTGAAATTAATTTTACTATTCAAATAATTTTTTAACTAATAAATTAACATTACGGTTCATTCGTTTTAATTCTTCCGCTATAATATTATGATTATATAAAATTCTCTACTAAAATGTATTGAACATTATTAGTGAATAACAATTATTCTGTTGAATAATTTTAACGTTTAAAACCATGAGTGATATTGAATGAGTGAATTTGAAATGAATTCAATTAAAAACATTTTAATTCATATTAAACACGCAATTATAAAATTATAATTGTAATTAGGATTACGTAATATTTTAAATTACATATTTATTGAAATTTTATAGTATTTTTATAAAATTATTCATTGTTAACATAATAATTAAAATCAGCAGCATAGTGATTTTATTTTAGAATTGTATTGAAAAATATTTCGAAAGCTCTGAAAAAGTTTGTTATTTTCACATTTTTTATTTACTTGAATATATATTATCATCTTTTGTATCGAATTTTATATATATTTTATCACTAGAAACATAAAACAAAATTTTGAGGCTGCAAATGCACAACCTGACCTGATCACTACTCACTAGATTATTTACTATACAGAATAGACCAACTTAAAATATAAACAATTATTTTTTTAAATGTTTTATGGTTTAAGTTAATACTTTCTGTCTGATAATTATAAATACTATAAGTGGTACAATGTACTTACTTATTAGGATAATGATAATATTGTCACAAGTTACCTGAAGCTACATATCCAGTATTATACGATACAATGTAGTATTGACCTCAAATTTTTTTATTGTAGAAATGAATAGAGCGTGCAAAGTTATGCTACCCTGATTTTTTTCAGGTTTTTTAGAGTCCGGGAACTATTTTTAAAAAAGTATTGAAAGTCCTTTTTGTGACGTCACGCGGCGGTAAGTCCTATCTTTTTCTTAAGGTCTCGTGACGTCACAAAAAAAGCTTTCAATCATTTTTTAAAAATAGTTCCCGGGCTCTAAAAAATCTGAAAAAAATCAGAGTAGCATAACTTTGCACGCTCTATCCATTTCTGCAATAAAAAAAATTGAGGTCGATACTCCATTTATTCAACTATTGCATACAATTTTTCCTTTCAAGAAAACTTGAACTCCATTTGTTTGTATGGAGATGAAATTTTCTTGCAAAGAAAAATTGTGTGCAAAATTGTATGATGTAATACATGCTATATATTATTTAAAAAAAGAAACTTCCCCGTGCCAATAATTCACCAAATCCGTCCTGAATTTTAAACCAATTGTAACTTTATCGTATGACATTACTCGTGATTTCAATCACGTGTGATGATGGATTGTTTGTGCAATGCAGCGGTGCGTGCAGTTCGCACGCATGCAAGGAGGAAGTTGCTAGCGAACCGCCTTGAGAGTGAAACTGGTCTGACGAGATCGACGTCATTTATTCACCTCCACCCTCGTTCTAGACCTTTTTAATGAGTACTCAAGTGTAGTGCGTAAATCTCAACTCAAGAGTATTCCTCTTGTGTATTTAGTATAGCATCTTTGTATCTTGGTTTGTAGTATATACAGAGTTAATTTTGTTGTTGTTCCCACTTGGTAAGTAAGAAATCGTGGAATATTAAATAAAGCCATTGTTATATCGTCTTTCGTTTGGAATAATGAGCTATCTGCTTGCCATGATTTCGTTGCAATAATGAGCTATTTCAAGTGAGCGCAATCAAGTGAGCTGTAAATCAGTAGAAAATAAAGCTCATAATCGCGCTGACCTGAAATAGCAGATACTTCATTATTACAACGAAATCATGGTAGGCAGATATATAGCTTATTATTCTGGACGAGGGACGATATACAATCTGCTTTTTTCCTAACAATTAAAAAGTGAGTGTCTGCTTTTTTTTTTTTTTAACTTACTTTTCATAAAAATCTATTTATGTTTTAATAAAAAGATCTCTGAGAAAAAGGATCACGCACATTTTTAATAATTCAAATTCTTTATTCAATCATTCTGGTTGTATACAGACAAACTTGGATCACGTCAGATAAAAAAAATATATATTTTACTTTGTATGTTAATGTATCCAATAGTAAATTTTGCATACCTCATTTAAATATAATTTATACTTATATAATTATATAGGTTATATACTCATATTTACTAATTTCTAAATAAACTGTCAAGATTAACATGAACTATTGCGAGTGATTTCAAGATAATTCGAAGGCGTGATATTATGTCTGAGTTTAAAAACAATTTAAAGCATAATAATAGAAAATCACACACTCACTTGTCAGTATTTTATTTTATTGTTCACATGTATAATTTTTGCTACTTACAAAGTATAAAATATTCCTTTTCAAGATTAACTGTTTAAATTATGAGCATAATCATTTTATATTTATTTTATTTTATATTTTTCTGCTTACAGAAAGGTAATGAAATGTATGATCATTCACGAAATGCATGACTTCATTATAATAATATTAAATGAAATTATCATCCAAAATAAATTTTAAAACAAAAATCAAATCAAATGAGATTTAAAAAAATTAAATTCAAATCATTTGTCAATTAAATTTTGTCAATTAAATTCTGATATAAACAGTCAATCAACTCATACAGAGTGTTCTGGGTATATTTTCCAACTCTACTCATTAGGTGTAAGTATGTAATTTCATAACATAATTCTGGTATATTGTGATATTTGAAAATTGTGAATTCATGTAATTTGGAAATAATATAAATAATTGCTATACAGTAATGCATAGCACAGTTCATAACCCATCATTTTGACATGATAACGGCAAAGGCCTCATGCTGAATTGCCGAATGGTACAAATCCCACATAAAACTAACTAAAAATCTAATCACTAAATCTAATTCTTATAAATTACAATCATGACACTAAAGAGAGTAGACTATGGTTTTCTTTGGTGCTTTCATGTGTCGCTCTTTTTCAGTCTTCTTTACTCTGAAATTTAAAAAAAAAGCAATTAAAATTAGTTAAAAAACATTTTCAATTTAATTACATTCATTATTAATTTAAAGTAATGGAAGCAGATAATAACAATAAAAAACTTAATTTATAGAAAAAATAACATTTTTTTTTTAATAATTTATTATTTTTCTTTTTGGTGTAGATGGATCTAATAAATGAATGCTATTTTAAACTCTGTAACAATACTTTTTACTATTTTATCACATTTGAAAAGCATAATTTACCACGGTATTTAAAAAATTTAAAAGTAATACTCAGAGCGTCATGCCAGTGAGTTAACATCGATTAAGTCCAAAATATTTACAGCTCTCCTACACAAGTACTTAGGCATACCCTTTACTGATTATTTAGGTTTGTATATTACCAGAAATTAAATTATGTATATTTTCACTTCATTCAAATAAAAATATCTGATGCAGCCATGTATGAGCATAGTCAAATCGGATATTTATTTTGGAAAGGAGAGTACACATTAAGATAGCTGAAACATTAGCACTGTTGAGGTATCTGCATAATTTTTAAATATTTACAAATTCAGACTAACAATAAGTGTAATCTTTCTACCTCGAGCTTAAATTTCTGTTGCTTTGAATTAATATATTGATAGACTGCTATATTTAATTTATTATCGTATAGTTTTTGCCTTGAGGCGAGAGACTTTACAAAATTTGATAATGACTGTCTCGTTAATTCATATCACAATAATTTTATTAAAGACTGAGATGATATATAACCAATACTCATTTATAATACTGAAAGTAGAAAGAGACAAAATAATATACTTCTTTACTGCAAGTGTGTCATAAAAGTGCTTCATACTGAGAAAACCATTAACCGTTCATAAGTGCAGTAATTAAAAATAATATTATAGTTTGTCCTCGGTGTATGCAAAGTATTGACATCATAATAATTAAAAAGTTCTAGAAAAATTCTATAAAGAAACTAAAGAAAAGTCACTGACCCTAAGGCGAGCACCATCTTTGTGATGTCACGAATCGGTGCCTCGACCATGAGGTAGAGGAAGAGCGCCAAGATGAACGTGGCCACTGTGTCACCCCACGTCTTCAGCACCTGCAGCATGTCACAACATAGTCACGTTACAAAATACATTGGGTCTGAAAGGGTCTAACTAGACATATTTTATTGTAACAATCACTACGTTTACATGATGGCGTTTAATGCGTATTCGTTGACGACGGATAATGTTATTCTTATGAGGTGTCGTCAACGAATACGTATTAAACACCGTCATGTAAACGTAGTGATTGTAAAAGTTTTGCAACATTTTCAACTTTTTCTGAAGTTGAGTACTTTATTTTATATATTCCAGTAGGATTTCCTTTGGTTCTAATGACATGAAGTGCAGCAAATTACTTCGCACAAAAAAAAAAGGGGTGTAGCAAACATCTATAAATTTATAATCAGCAAGTGCGGGTGTTTCACATAAATACTACGATAAGGTCGTTAGAATCGAAGGTTTTATGTATCCATTGGTAGACTCTAATGCCACAGCAAACAAAGAAGAAGGCTCAGACAAGTTTAGTCTTATGGCCTTTTGCTGTATAAGTTTGACAATTTTTTCTTCGATGAAAGTTTTTCTCTCGTACAAAGTTTTGTCAGCCATCATTGTGATAGTTTTAGAAATTATATTTATACCTAATAATATATAATTTTATACATTTTATTAAAAAATATTAAATTTTATATAATTCTTTATTTTATAAATTTACTCTATAATTATAAATAAATAAATTATACTTAAAAATTTTACTACAATTTAATTAATTTAACACAGAACAATGCAAAATAAATGTTAATTTTTCTAATTTTAAATTGCTCCTGCAGTCCAAAAAACATATAATGTTTCTTTTTTCGCATTCTTAAAAATTGTTGTCATATCCTTTTTAAACTCCAAGTTATTTAAACGACTATTAGGAGAAAATGTTTCAAAATAGCACACGAGAATATATTACATTTGCTAGACAGTAAAACCTTGAAATAAAAAGTTTGCGATGATCAAATAAGTTAAATTATTAGTTAAATTTTGCAATACGTTGTTAACAATAGGGTGGTTTGAATGAGTGTCTAATTTTGAACGCAAATAATAATTTATAGCACAAAAATATAGAGAAGAACCATTTACAGGTGGAATGTTTTAAACTAATCATAGTGGATGAAAATAAAATATATTTGAAAGTTAAATAATAAAATTATATGTATATGTATTTATTTTTTTCATATAATGTGGGTGAAGCTGTTATTCCAGTTTATATGTTTCATTCAAAATTCCCTTTCACATGTCGGAAAAAAATCAAACGATAAAATTTACTGTAGGTTAAATAATGAGCCGATATTATTATTGTGGTTCGTAAAGTAGGTCATCCGTAATGTTATTCACAATATAGGACAAGCAATTAATACAGTGTAAGTACATTATCTTGTCGGTGTAAGGTGGAAATTTTATTGTACGTGTAAGCTTAAAGGTATACAGGCCTCAAATTACAAATTAGACAGACATTAAGTGTTGCTCAAGTTTATAATCAACATTCGTATTATTTTTACCTGCGCGCGGTACGTCTATGCGAAGTCGCGCTGTAAAGAAAGTCCTTGCTGACGTCACAACTCACAGCTAGCACCGATTAGCATTGAGTTGTGACGTCATCAAGGACTTCGTGACGTCATCAAGGACTAAATTTCTTACTTTGAACTGCGACTTCGCACGGATGCATCACGCGTGGAAAAAAATGATGCGAATGTTGATTATATACTCTAAACCCACTTGGTGACTGTCTAATTTGTATTTTGAGGCCTGTATGCCTTTAAAGGTGCTTTTCCATTGAGCGATGTCAAGCAGGGCTTGGAGGGGCGAGAAAGGCGCACTTGCTCTAATATCATATGACGGCTATATTGGCATGAAAAAATTGCTTTCCCGCAGCGATTAAATCTCACTGCAAATTTCACGCCAACATGGCCGCCATATGAAAATAAAGCAAGTGCGCCTTTCTCGCCCCTCTCGACATCGCTCCATGGAAAAGCACCTTTTAAAAAAAAACAAGAAGGTAGAAAAGTTATTTAAAAATCCTGTTTAGATATATTATATTGATAAATTAAAGATATACATTTAAAAAAAAAATGCTATAAAAGAGTAATTACTAATATTTAAAATTTTTATTTTTCAAATCAATAAGCTATATATATAACGATTTTCAATCTTGTTTGTTCAGGATTTAATGTAATTAAAAACTGAATGAATAGAGTATTGTCCTCAATTTTTTTTTTTTTTGCAGAAATGGATAGAGGGTGCAAAGTTATGCTACCCTGATTTTTTTCAGATTTTTTAGAGCCCGGGAACTATTTTTAAAAA
Organism: Siphlonurus alternatus; assembly: GCA_949825025.1. Taxonomy (NCBI): domain Eukaryota; kingdom Metazoa; phylum Arthropoda; class Insecta; order Ephemeroptera; family Siphlonuridae; genus Siphlonurus; species Siphlonurus alternatus. The sequence continues at coordinate 21,738,708 of OX463778.1, forward strand.
ATGATTGAAAGTCCTTTTCATGACGTCACGAGACGCCGCTCCTTAAGAAAAATATAGGACTTGCCGCCGCGTGACGTCACAAAAAGGAATTTCAATAATTTTTTAAAAATAGTTCAAGGTCTCAAAAAAATCTGAAAAAAATCAGGGTAGCATAACTTTGCACCCTCTATCCATTTCTGCAATAAAAAAAATTGAGGACAATACTCCAATGTATTTGAGTCTTGAAGAATTCATTCATTCATCACTGAATGAACCATAAAAGAATTTTGTAATCAATTTGAAAAACAAAAATTTAATTATCTGAATTAAAAGACGTAAAATTATCTTGAAAATGCAATTTTTTACACTTTTTATCCATTTACACCTCGGGAGAGCCCGAACGTTATCTCTGCTATTTAGTGGAAGTTGCCACGCAGTCTATGAAGGTGCGGTGGGCTTAAACTTTTTATTTAGATGGTTAGACTGTTTTTCTTTTTACCTCTACCAAAATTACTATCTCTTTTTCTGTTGCAGCTCTATCAAATCAGTCCAGTATGTAACATTCAAGATGTCCCGAGGTTTGCATAGTTTCCTTGCGATTATGCCGTTTTTATAATTTAAGAATATGTTGAGCATGCATGAATTATCTGCATGCATTTTTAAAGGGGTTATGTTGGTCAATAGCGTTGTAGAAACTTCTGACGGTTGGTGTACGTGCCTGCTGCTATAGTCTTTACACTCTAGCTCACATACATCACTCTATTAACCCCCTCCCTGTGGTGTAGCCCCTAGTTTGTGATAACGCCAGCTGACGCCTTGACTGCTGGGAGGTGGTGGTGGCTTGCTATAAACTTTTTTTTAATAAAAAGTCACGAATTTAATGCAAATAATGTCACGCACGAATACTGATATTTTTTTTTTTAAAAAATGTGTATGCAGACCGTGGTTATTTTAAAGTGTCATAAAATTTGATTTATTTTTTTTTTATTTTATCAAATCTTGTTACATGGATTTACGTATGAGGAAAAATCCATTCTTATTATTATTATTATTATTATTTTTTTTTTTTTCATATTATTCATAACTTTTTATATTAAAAAGTTACTTGGAATTTTAATTTAAATTACAAACAAATTCAATATCCTTTATCTTGATGATCAATCTAAATTAAGAAAGATAATTAATAGCAAAATATTTTAATTTACAGACACTATTTCGCAGTTTCATTTTCAGCAAGGAGATGAATATTTATAAACGTTGTATTTTTTTTTTTTTTTTATAATTATTTTAAAAAAAATACTGGCTTTGTTTGCTGATTGGAAAATATTGCCAATTTTCTTCTCCGTTTTTTATAATCATAAATAAATATTTTATGATGTTGTTTCAAATTAAATAAAAATCTTATGCATCATGGTAAATAATAATTAAATTTATATAAAAAATTACTATTTCTTGCTCTATAAATTATAATTAATAATTAAATAAGACATTGTGTAGTCCAAAAAATATGAACTAAATAATCTGTATATTATTAATTACACTTAAATTAATGGTATGTATTAATTACAAAACTTAAGCAAATACATTATATCGTGAAATAAGAGAAAAAATATCGTTTACGTCAGCAAAAAGTATTCAATTTCAAACGTGCAAATTTACCCTTATAAAATTGTGTTTTATTTTACAACCTTTTTCTAATTAACTCACAGTGTTCATTAAGCACTAGCCAATTTTCGTTGGAATCATAGTTTTTAGCTAGTACATTGGTAACGATTTCTTCTCAGTTGGTACATTCTTTTACAGGCGATTCTAAAGAAACATTTCTTGAACTAGGATTGCAAGGTTTGCAAAAAAAAAAAAAAATGAAAAAGTCATGGAATTAATCTCTATAATATAATGCTTGCAATTAACAGTGAAGGAGAAAAAACTTCAATTATTCAACGTAAATTCTTATTTCAGCTTTTCTGCTAATTTTCTACCTAACATCCCCCCCCCCAAAAAAAAATCATATATAACACGATAAAAAACCATTCTTAGTTTTATTTCATAATTCTAATTATTTACTAACAACGAGTTTGAAGGTCTAATATTATATATTTTAAATAAGCTTGGAGTACTTTACAATTTATTTTTGTCACTATTAAAAATAAATTTACAATAAGACCTATTTTCTCATATTAAATTACCCTTTATCGTCAGTTTTTGTGACCGGAGGACTCACCAAAATGAACGAGTTCGAGTATGCCGGCTCCCTGGCAGTACCCGCGCTGTACCAAATCACCACGGCGTGCACCAGGTAAGCACCATAGCTGAGTTTGCTGAGAGGCACCAGCGGTCGCCACGAGAGAAGCTTCTTCAGAAACCCTGAAACAAGATCGAGATATTTAAAGCTAACACCTTTATGAACTATGCACAAGTTTTAACAGCCCTGTCATTACATAATTTTCAGGAACCCTGGAACAATTTCAAGATATCTGAAAACAGCACTGAACCATGAAATATGACACAACTCGCTGACAATTCTTCAAACATAAAATAATTAAGAAACCATATAATATGTTACACGTTTGTAAGCTAACATATTCTTCTGAAACACAAATTAGCTTATTTGATGGTACATTCTAACAATTGATAAATGTCCACTACCAGATCATGTGAACTTTAGGTTTGGTAACTTATCGAGCACCAAAGTGGAGTTTCAAGGCTGTTGCATTATGTTATAAACAACCAGTTTCCTTGAGTGCTGAGAGAGTTGTATAACCTCAAGGCGAGATGAACAAGCACTTGTATGAGTGTACAGTGCCTACAAGATAAAATCAAACAACAATGAGACATTGTATAACCACGATACAAAGTTCAATTCCCTACCTCTAGCTTAAAATAGCTCTCTAGATATGTTCGCACTCTCAAAAATGTCCGACCAATCACCAATCGAGCTGGCATCGTTGATAAAAAAGGGGCATTCACAAAGGCCTAAGGCCCATTTAAGGCCTAATTTTAGGCTCAATTTTCAATTGTTCTATGTCAGAAGCTAGTGAGCCCTAAATTGGGCCTTATCTTTGTGAATGCCCCTTAAAGTAAAAATGCGTAGAAAGCTGTGATAAGTTAGAAAAAAGAACGTGAACTAAGTTATACATACAATGGATAATTGTTCTTCGAATTTTTAATCTTATAGGCACTGTATACATTGAACAATAATCATTGCTTTTCAATAACTATACAGTACTATATAATAATTTTATAAAACTTAATAAAGATTCATGCAATATAGGAATTATAATTAAATTAATTTACAATTATCAAATTGAGCATCTTATTTTACTTTTATAGTCCTAGCTTTTATTAATTTGCAATTAAACTTCATAATTAATATTTCTTGCTATCATTTCATTTTGTATAGATTTCTATTAAATCGGATTATACTTTATGAATGAGACAAATATAATGATTATACATCAAACACTAAGAATATTATACGCTAAAATTTCTGCACAAAGTAAGTTCGTAAGTTATTGAACTTTCTGGCCTTTCATAGTATGATGATGGCTTAGGAATTATAATTTGATTTTTTATTATTATTGTTAGTTCTATTACTATCGTAGGTGATTTTGTTTGTATAAGCCCTGCATCAATACTATATGAATAGCGTATAAGCGTAACTATAATTTCTTCTCTATAATATACCTGAATAAAATGCACGTTCATTTAGGATAGTATTATGTAAGTATTTATATATATAATTCCATTTACTGAATTTAATTATTGCATCTCAATGTGTTTAAAATTTTAAAATATTGATAAACTTTTGAAAAAAAAAAATGTTAACTTTTGTACTTGTTAATATAGGTTAACTATAATTTTATCCAATATGTAATATAAAGTAACTAAAGAAAATATTTTAATTCTTTTAATTTTATTGCACGCAACTTCTTTAAAAAGTCTTAACTTTTTTAAAATTTAATCGGAACATAAAATGAATAATAACAGCTTATAGATATCTGATATTAAAATATGATGCATATATACATCTCGTTATTTAATTAACATTAAGTTAATCGATAGATATATAGTCAGCAGTACTGTGCGGTTGAGTGAACTGTACAACAGTTCTATAAAATTTACATTCCTATGCTATATCAGAGGTTTAAACATTCTCCACTGTAAAAACTCTCTGCAAAACTCAACTATACGTTAAAAAAAAAAATATGAATTTTTGCTACCGTTACGCATGGAAGCGTCATCTTATTATACATAGATAATATCGATAAATATATTTCATATTTTATGCACTTTTTAAAAGACACGATTGATCTATCAAAAAATTTGAAGAAAGCGGATACATTTTGTTCCAATTTATAAAGCCATTATTTTCTTGTAAATAATAATATGATGTCGTTTGGCCTTCAGCCTTTTATATCCAAGCGTGATCATAATTTCGTGGTAAATCGTGGACATTTTATAATTAAACGTTGATCAAACGTAAGACTTGTACGCTTGGTTGATCTTTAATTAATGTTCCTCTCTCTCTCTCTCTCTCTCTCTCTCTCTCTCTCTCTCTCTCTCTCTCTCTCTCTCTCTCTCTCTCTCTCTCTCTCTCTCTCTGCAGGCTTCTCAACTTTGGGCGGTCAATATACCTTTCACCGCACTTATCTAAATATGACTCGTAGCTCTTCCTTCAACTCTTATCCAGTAATTGAATAGTTTTTGGACAAATTTACTTTTAATAACTTAATATCTTAATCAATATAACGCAAAGTTTAAAATCAATATTAATTTGAAAACTTTATGATATAGTTCTAAAAACTTATAGATAATTGAAATGATATGATGTATGAAAACATTTAATATCTATAAATAAAAATTGCAAATTTTGCGTTAAAGTAACTATTTACTCACATGTACAGTATGTACTGTATGCATATATCCCCATGCTGAGATGGAAAGAAAGTTACTCCCGCGTTTCAATTGCTGCCACGCATTTATGCATAAAATACAGGTTATTAATTTTTTACTAATTAAAAATATTTTCACTGTCAGATATTAATAATCAGTCTAGCCATTTTGAAAGAAGATCAACACATCTTTATGGACTAATAAAGCCCTGAAAAATCAACTAAGAAAATTCTGTACGATATCATCAACGAGCTAAGTAATTTCAATTTCACAAACTTATATAAAATATACATAAACATACTTTGTACAGAAAGTACAGAACTCTATATATCATAAAATTCTTTATGCTGTAAGCTAGGACATAAAAAAAGCAATATTTTTATATTCATCTGATTCATAAAAAGTCTGATGATGATTATTACAATATTTATTCAGGTTGTCCATTTCTTCGTTATACTGATATTTTCATGCTGTTTTGTATAGTTGACTTTATAAAATCAGCTTCAGAGACTGTGCAAACTGTAGAATGATATAAAATATTTATTCTGGGTTTATATTAAAATTTATCATTGGAAATATTCTTTAGTATATTGTGTACATACGACCTCAATATTACATTTATTGATTCAGTCACAGAGTATATATTTTATATAAAATCAATAATATATATTTTTTAATATTATAACTAGTTTTCTAATTAAATTCAGTAAATAGTTATTTTTCGTTGTATATATTTATTTTTTGTTGCCTGTTGTGTTAAAAAAGTATAATTATATATAAAGGTTGATCTCGGCACTAAAAAATATTTTGTTAATTTAAATTTAAATATTCATTAGTTTACACAAAAAAAAAAGAAACATGAATACAAATCATTAATCGATAAATTTAATGGAAACTGTGATTACTCAATGTAAAGTTTATGCATATTTATATAGAAAAGTTAAAATACGATATTATTATATTGAAAGTTTTTCCTGGTATCCATAGCAACATGAGAAAAAAAAACGTATTGAATAAAAATTTATATTGATACCCTTTTCATTAATTTAGAGAAAACTTTAGAATATTACGAGTATTATTTCTTTTTACTGGTATTTTAAGAGCAATATTGCTTTATATATCAGGTGATGTCACATTTGTGAGTGACAGGAAAAATAAACCTCAGATTAATAAAATAAATTTATTGTTGTCTTGGTCTATTGTTCCTCATACGTAATAATAAGCTAAACTGGTCGTCACTTAAAGTGGATTTGACGTCATGTAACCCTCCCATTAGTGTTGTATTGGAGGACAAAGGAAAAATTTCGTGACGTCAAATCAACTTTAAGTGACGATCAGTTTATCTGCTACCTCAATCTTGTGTGTAATAATGAGTTACGTGCTATTTCAAGTGAGCGCAACAATGAGCTTTATCTATTTACTGTAGCAGTTCTTAATTGCACTCGCATGATATAGCAGATAACTCATTATTGCACAAGAGATCACGGTAGCAGATAGCTCATTATTGTAGATGAGGGACGACATGAAGCATATCTACAATGTCATGACCAAGTAATAAATGTTCGCGGCAATCGCTCAAGAAAATTTCACTCGCAGCTACAGATATAAGCAGTTGTTCGATGTTCGAACATCACAGACGACGCTACAGCCATCTGTTGGTGAGAGAAAAGTTTCTAGGGTTCACCAGGTATTCCATAGGTGTAAATCTTCAGACATCATAATAATAACACTTAATGAATTGCATGCAGCTCCAAGAGACAAAAAGAAGCTATGGAAGTCATTTTTTTTCCGTGTTATAAAACTGCTTTTGGGCAAAGCTTATTCACACAGAGAGGTAACAGTTCAAGTTGTCTCCTGATTTACACGTTCTTCGAACAAATTTTCTCCTCTACCATCTTCCTGCATTTTCACGCCTACTTAAATATCGAATAAAAATAAATTGCCATGTCAGTAATTTAAATTAACTATGCTCCCTAAATCAAATTTTCAACACTTTCCTGATTGCCTCAGAAAATTTTCCCTCTACGAAGACTGAATAATTATTGCTGTGTACAGTTCGAGATAATCTGCGTTTTCGTATATAGAAAAAAAAACTTTTATATTTTAAAATTTTTACAATCTCTAAAGAGTTGTAGCAGTTCCTTCAGAAGTAATAATTAATATGCTGCAACTCCAAGCAGGCTCACGCCCTACAGAAGTTCTTGCTCATTGTCAAAAAGACCCCTTAAATTCAAAATCTTCATTTCTTTTACAGCTGCTGCAATGTACCGAAAAGGGTTTTAAAAGTATTTTGATTTTATCGGTAACGATGTGTATTGAATTTGTGGAGTGAAGGTAAATCGATGCTGTTTCTCTTATCACTAATACCTTGATGCCAAACGTCTTTTATGACCATAAGGCATGTGTATAGACACTTTTAAAACCCTCTTCGATACCGAGATTTTTATTTAAGAAGATTATGCTCACCGATTCTTCCGGCCGCGATGGCAAGTACGAAAAGTCCGAGGGCGAAGGCCCAGACCGCGCGGTGTAGAGCGCCATACGCCGCGCGAGCCAGCAGGGAGGTGGCCACGGCACCCTCGGTGTGGTAGAAGAACGCGCCAGAGAGCGACGTGGCTAGCCCCAGACCAAGCCCAGACACCAGGAGTGGCACCCACTGGACCTGTCGGCCGGGAAATAAATCAATATAGGCAAAGCAGGCTCATCAATATAATGTCAAGGTATGACACATATATCCAGGTGTTGTCATTGGTAACTTAAAGTTCAGAGATGTCGCTAGTGAATTAAAATAAATACACTTCATTGTTTGTTTTTAAACTATAGTTCTCTAGATTACAAAGAGCTCTGTAATTAATTATATTTAATTACATACTAAAAGTGTAGTACCTCAAATTAGTATAAAACTTTAAGGAGGAGAAATAATTCATTGTTTAAATCTTAACAATTCAAACTCTACAGACTGAATTTATATTTATAACACAATTATGTGATGGTATATAATTAGTGTGCTACTTCTATTAAGAGAATTAATTAATTTTTGTTTTCCATGTTGCTTTTATGCGTTCTCTGCAAAGTAAATTGTTAAGATAGTGTACCGTATTTTGTATAATATGAGTCTAAAACCTGCCTGCTAGAAATCTGATTAAATTTTATGGAGGATTTATTTTTTATGCTCTTTTAATCCATTACTATATATGTGCCACTGGTCTATAGAAAACTCAGATTAAAATGATAATATGCTAATAATAAATATAAACTAAGTTAAATATAAACAGAGAAAATGTTAAATTAAATTCACTTTCAACAATTTTAAAATAATTCATTTACGCAATAAATCACGTGATTTAAGTATGATTTACGTCACTTTTGCAGTGACGTAGTTATTGCGTTGTTTCAATTCCACGTACAGGAGAGATAAAATATTCTTTACAAAAAGCAAAACAAACAAGAAAATAAATTGATTGCTATATACATTTATATCACTCACCATGGACAGTCGCTTGTCACCGATCTTGAGGAACGTCCAACCCATGATGACACCCACCAAGTACGGACTCGCTCGCACATGAGACTTAACGTACAAAGCACCAAAGTAAGGGTGAACCCGTGAACCTTTGAGGAAACTGAAACACATGCATGGATTAGAAAACTGTGCTTACGATCAACAAAATATTATAGCATTCAAAAATTGTCTAATTGTAAGTAGATTGTTCATATATTACTTCAGCTTAAAACCTGTTGTATAGAAAATAAATCATCACAGTAATGTAAATATTCAGAATTTATGTTTATACATAATTATATGGTAATTAACAATAATTATACAGTTCAGTTTCACGATCACTAATTTAAATCAATACGTTTATAACGATAATTCTATTTTGCCCACTGCAAGCTTTGAAATTTTAAATAACCAGAAGTATATTGCACTTTTACTATCGGTTCATATATATTGTTGATCAACAGTAATAAATTTTTCTTCTTCAAATTAACGGTTGACTGCTTTTATAGTCCAAATGAAAGATATACGATATTAATATTAACACGAATGACTTAAATCAAAAGTCTTTAACTATAGTCAAAATTTATTTATTTTTAATTGCAAGATTTATATATATAACCTTGAACATTGCCCTCTTGATATTTAGTTTGGTGACCTTAATCCATGTAATTTCTAGCCTTGTAACCTTGACTATGTCCTTAATCTCTGTAATATTGAACCTGAGGACCTTTAGTCTAACTACCTTGACCCAGTGACCTTTATTCTTGTAACTTGTACCTCGTGACCTTTGACTCTCTAACTTTGGTCGCTGTAACATTGAACCTGAGGACCTTTAGTATAGTGACCTTGACCCTGTGACCTTTATCCTTGTAACTTGTACCTCGTGACCTTTGACTCTCTAACTTTGGTCGCTGTAACATTGAACCTGAAGACCTTTAGTATAGTGACCTTGACCCAGTGACCTTTATCCTTGTAACTTGTACCCCGTGACCTTCACTGTGACCTTGGTAGCACTCACTCGAGGAAGAAGAGCAGCATGGCGTCCGTGTCCAGTAGGTAGATGGTAAGAAAGGGCGCCAGCAGGGAGGCTACAGTGAGTGTCACCAGAAGTGCAAGGCCCCATCGAGGACGCCGGTGAATGAGCACCACGAGAGGTGCGCACACCAAGAAGAGGTGCATGTCACACGGCATGTACCATGACTGCTCGATACACTGGCAAAAAAAGATATGTATATAATTTTATGATAATTCCAAAAGTATGAGGAAGTGAATTATATTTTCATTTGGTATTAAATTTAAAACTCTTCTCGTTTAAAGAATTAACTTTAATTTTATAAATACAAATTGAAAGACACTGTTGGTGTCTTTTAGTTGAAATGTTTAAGTAATTCCACTACAATTCCATTACATCTGTACTTGGTTAAGTCTGATAAAAGAAACAAAAAGTATATTCACAAAAGGTGTAGGCACAAATGTTAAATTACTAAATTATAGTAGTAAATTTAATTAATGTTTAATTCATTGCTTAATTTTTAACTTAACATTAAATTTCGCGTGCTTTAAAAGAAAAAAAATAGTTTCATTGAAATTTACAGTTCACCAGTTTCATGTAATATGTCTCATTGCAGTCAGTAACAGAATTACAGTGAGAATTACATTATATTGATTTGCAATTACAAAAAATATATGTTTTTTTAAGTACTACCATGTTATGTTAATTTTACTGCTTTACCCACAGTTTAGATAATTATTGGAAAATGTATTCATTAATTGAATTGAGCAGAAATTAATTAGGAATATTCATGAATTAATTAGTTTTTAATTAATATACAGCTATACAGATACAGCACAACATATTACAAGTTTTTACTTCATGTGACATTAAAATTAATATAAATTGTTTTTAATCAAACGTTTGCAATAAATATGAGAGCTATTATATATAGGATGTTGTGAGTAATTATTATTATTTCCATCAGTCATTGTTAAATCAATCCATGCACTAGTGAAGCAGAAAAACGACATTATAAATAAACATAATGGAGGTTTCCATGAAAATATCAATGGACGACGTGACTACTTTTCATAACGCTTCTGTACATACAAATACTTGGATAACATTTTGCAATTAATGGCATTTCTGTATTTATAAAATACAACATGGAAATATTAACAATGTCCATTATCCAATATGAAGTAGATAAAAAAATATTGTCTGGTTACGCTATAATTATAATTTATAAACATGTAATGAAAACTTTGCTCAGTTACGCCAAAAAAATAATCAGTTAATTTTTTCAATATTTGAACTAAGGGAACTATGAAAACCTTTGTTTGGGTAGTCAGAGTGTCAGAATAAAAAGAAAATTGCTAATGAATAATTAAGTATATCCATATCAAATGGGATATAGTTTGCCACGTAATAATTATATACGAACCAAACAATGGGTTTGACGCTTGACAATTTTCTATTTAATGTAGAAAATGTCTTTTTTATAATAAAATTGAGAGAGATTCGTTAATTACCAGCATACCAGAGATATCATCCTAAACTCTACACTTGACCATGTATTAGATGTTTTTACTAACCATTGTCTCAACATTGACGTAGTTGTTGATGTAGAGGGCGTTGGTCCACCAGTTGTCCTGGCAGTAGCGGCGCTCGGGACTCACCGCGGACATCCAGAGGGGGCCTGAACCAAGACGGGGTAGCAGCGTCGCGTAGAAGAACACCGTCAGTAGGTAGGCGGGGGTCAACCTGGATAACATTGGAGTTAATAGTACACTTAGTACCGTGGAATGTGTCCTACATAAACAGTTGGTATGGCCGCGTCGCTTAAGCCGGTATTACACGATACAATTTTTCTGATTATTGCATACAATTTTTCCTTACAAGAAAACTTCAACTCCATTTGTTTGTAAGGATATGAAATTTTCTTACAAGGAAAAATTATATGCAAAATTGTAACGTGTAATACCGGCCTTAGAAGAAGATGGTCACTAGATATGCGGGGGGTCAGCCTGGACAATGTAGAGATTGTTTGTTTGAAAATTTTAAGACAATGGATCTATTCATTGTCTCTGGTATCTATTCTAATTAACAATTCAAAAGCCACTTCTTTGTTCTTTTCGATGTCACCGGAGTCACTTCATCACTTCTGCTCTATGGTTTGCTTGGACTTTTTCAGACTTTAAATTTTCAAATAAATAAGTTGTATATACACTCGCTTATTTACTTAAATTGGTATTCTTTTTTTTTAAAAAGTTTGTTGTGCGATCCATAAAACTGTGGGGACCACGACCATGCACCTCCCGAAATTTTGTACTATTATTATTTCTCTCTTTCAATTTCTTTATTTTTTTTTTTTTTTTTTACTCTTACAATTGTTAGTATTGTCACATATTTTACTTAAATTTAATTGAATTCAGGTACTACAAAACTTCATTATTTTAATTACGAAATTATCTAAATCATATACCATACGAAAGGAGTTTTGCAACTCTGATAGACTCAAGTAACTATAATTATACAAACCTCAACTTGATCATTGATCTTAAAGCAATATAATGTTAGATTATTAATATATCAAAGTTATTAATGGAAATCAAAATTTCATGCAAGAACATTAAATATATAGTGGTTGACAGTTGATATTTGGATTCATCCTCTCAATGGTATAGATAGGGTTGTGTTGACATAGCCAACACGTACTATTTACCCTCAGCACATTAACCCCAATGTGTACAGAAGGGTTGGAGAACCCACAGATAGACAGTGACATACTGAGAACCATTGTCAAGTTTAATATCATTCAAGTATATTAATGAGATATCATTTTGTATAGTTTATATCATGATTTATATTCAAATTGATGATGTACAGATATTATTTGACAATGTATGTATAAATTTATGTAAATTTATGTACAATATAGTGCAAATATAATCAATTCTATTGGAGTGTATGCGTATGTATAATAAGTGTTCAAAATACATGTAAAAATATATTTACAGTACTATTTAAATGTCAAGTTTAGTAATATTTATAATATATACGATACAAATAATTTTTTATTTAAAACAAAACATAGACAATTTATGCAAAAATTCTCTGGGTTTTTCGTTTTATTTCATTGTCTGTGAATTTTGAAGAAGGAAAAAGAGAGTGGGAACGATTAAAATTGATTTTTTTTTTATTTTTTTTTTTTTTCTGCTGATGTAAAATAATATTTATCGAGTAAAAAAGGTCAATTTTTTTTTCTAAATATTAATTAATAAATAAGCATTAATCTAAGTATCAAAATATGTGATGAATGTGTGAAAAAAATTCAATAACACGAACCAAAATATTTTTTTTTTATACAAAAAAAAATTGAAAATGTTGGAAACTTTTTGTAATTAATATATATGAGTTGCAATTAGACTAATGTTGACTACAACAAAAGTTCTAATCCACTGAGGCAGCAGCAGGTACCGCCGGGGGACACACAGAATTCAGTCAATATTGTATTTGCGCCTGAGTAGAACTCGGCGTTACGGTTTGGAAAGGGATTGACGCACCCTAGCATTGCCACGAGCTACTGCTTGCATCATTGCGTCGTTTGGGGGTGGAGGGAGCTGCAATTTGGCCTTTCTCCAGACCAGAGACATGCCCTATTGATCGCACAATTGAACACGATTGCCTAAAATATTACCTCCGTTTTGTATATGAAAGTAAGAAATTTTTAAACTTATTTATAGCATATATATAATTTATTAAAGTAGTTGTTTTTTATAAATTGTTGTTTTATATAATTATGGGTCTTCTATAAATATATCGTCATCTTTTATTATTATAAGAACTTCTATTTTTTAATAAATCATCAAAATCAATTTAAGATTGATAATGGAGAATAAATTTTATTGGGAAATGAAATGAAGGCCATGTTAATTTTAAAATGTTACTACAGCAAGATAATTCAATTATTAGGAAAGCCTTATATACGAGGAAAGGTTTCGCTTTTTAAATCAAATGTAACTAAATCATTTGGAGAACACGATACCAGTAAGGGTTACTCAAATTTATGTATATTTCAAATAAAAACAAAAACAATCATTTAGGTGGGATTACATGAAGATATTTTTTTGTAAATAGCAATAGCAGCCTTATTTACAAAACAATCACTTCATGTATAACCCTTCTTAACGACTGTTTTTGTAATAGAGTATCGACCTCAATTTTTTTTATTGCAGAAATGGATAGAGCGTGCAAAGTTATGCTACCCTGATTTTTTTCAGATTTTTTAGAGCCCGGGAACTATTTTTAAAAAATTATTGAAAGTTCTTTTTGTGACATCACGAGACGCCGCTCCTTAAGAAAAGGATAGGACTTGCCGCCGCGTGACGTCACAAAAAGGACTTTCAATAATTGTTTAAAAATAATTCTCGGGCTCTAAAAAATCCGAAAAAAATCAGGGTAACATAACTTTGCACGCTCTATCCATTTCTGCAGTAAAAAAATTTGAGGTCGATACTCCATTAAAATATAACACCTAAAATATAGAAAGAAATGCTTAATTTTTAGTAAGGAATTTTGTAAAGCTATCTATATGGTCGAGATTTTAAAGTGGCCTAGCTTCAGTACTTTTACTTTAAAGTTAATGACAGTATTGTATCTTATTACATCGTCGCAATGCGTGTATTATATAATCTTCATATGCATGGCAATTAATCCACTAATCCTGGACGTTTACGTAATAGGGTTTTATTTGCTTACGACGAATTTGTTGTCGTCACTGATGTAATTGAACTAAGTTCATGACATTTTTATCTCGCTGGTTCCATGTAAATTCATCTCGACAACTAGGTGTATCACCTCATGTAGCGGAAGACGTAGAGCGGCCAGACAGCAGCTGCGGCGCGGGCCTCAGGTCTGCAAAGTGCCCTCAGGAGGCTCGTGGTGAGGAGAAAGCCCGCCAGGAAGAAGAAGGTATCCACCACTAAGTCGGCGTGAAGCATCGGCATGTACTGCAGTTGGCTGAACGTCTGCAGAAATGAACACCAACACAAAAGTGTGAGCACCAATACAGGGGGGGGGGGGCAGTTTATAAACTTTGGGGAGACTGCAACAAGCTGAATTAAAGGGTAATTTTTTATTATTATATATATTTTTTTAATATCACAAATTGAAATTAATTAAAATGTTACTAAAAAGCATGAAACCTAACTAATAATAGCACCCTCGTTAATAAGCAATTTATATTCAAAATTGAAAATAGAATCAATATATATAATATATATACCTTTAATTATTATGTAACACTGGTGATATTTCCTTATTTAAAATACATGAAAATAAAGAAAATCTCGAATATGTTATTTTCAACATGTTACGGAGAAGTTGTAATATACATTGCTAGCAGGCATTTAATCTCAACTTTGATTGACGACGTTGGAGGAAGGGAAATTGGCAATCGGATCACTGTGATAAAAAGGTCACGCTGCTGGCGCCGCAGGTGGCAAGACAGGGAAACACTCACCTGCTCCATATAGTTTGGATTCTTGACAGGTCCTGCGGCGGTGAACCCGATCTTATGTGCGAAGATAACCAACAGAATGGAGATGAGACGAAGCCCGAAAAGGAAGTTGAGGTCATTCTCTCCTTCTTCGACCCTGCTGAGACCCAAGAAATGCTTCCGTGCAGCGAAACAAAGAAACAATCGACGTGCGAAACTGCCCTTGTTATCTGAAATGTAATTTTATTACATTATAAAATTTATTTTTATTATATTAAAGAAGAGGAAATTGCTAAAAGATGGAAAATAAAGAAAACTTGATGTATTATTTTTTTAACGTTTGCTAAAAATTGGTAAAATTTTTCTATACTTTCAAACCATTACTCAAAGTTAGTTAAAAAGTATCAATTTTTACGTTTTATTGTTTTGTTTTGCTTTTTTTTTTCATTTTTAAATTAAGATTTACACTAATAATTTTCTTTTTCTGAGTTCACAAAAATTTACTTTTTATTGACAAGAACAAGCAGATCTGAAAAAAATGTGTAGTTAATTTTATTTAAAAAGTTCTTGGGTGTCAGGCTCATTAACTTACCTGAGTGATGGCTGTCAGAGTGAGGTGTCGACACCAAGTCGTACAGCGTGCTGACCACGGCCAGCAGAACTATCAACGCTGCAGTCACACTGAAATTTATCATTAATTATGATATTTATATGATATTCGTGTATTTTGGAATCAATAAAACTATAAATTATTTTATAAATTTTCCTTTGCCTCTGTCTTATCGTGTGATTGAAATATAAAAATATACTCTTATAACTGAACTCTTATGATCATATTGCAATTTTTAAACTTTGCAAAGAGTTTTGCTGTATCAATTTTGATCTAATAAAATTAAGATAATCTTAATTAATCCTGATACACAAAGAAGGCAAACAAAGATTCGGTTACCTCCGGTGGGAATTTTATATTAATTTGACTGTAGTTTGGTGCTCACCAGAAGACGATGTCAGCGGTGGCCAGGGGGGCGTGGTCCTGCACAGAGCACGTGTTTGCGGGCACGTGCACACTGACACCGGAGCCCAGCTGGAGGGCGGAAGGCATGAAAGCCTCCTGGGCGGCGCGCTGCACGAGGGCGGCAGGGCACGAGGCGGGAATGCAAAGGGCCAGACGTACCAAGTCACGAGGCGCGCGCCACCGTTCGCCGCCAGACTGGGGGACCATGTGAAACAGACATTACAATCAAAGCCAAAAATATCAGATGTCAAACAACGTTAAATCAATTAGAAGTTTTCGCATGGAGATATTATACAGAGCGACATTTCTTTTGTAAAAATTTCTACTCAAATATTGTATAGAAAAAAAATGCTCTTATCCTTGTTTTGCATCTATCATGTCTCAACTTTCTATATCATAAATATCATAATATAGACTTCTACAAAAATAATGTTATTACCTTTTTTCCTTGAGGCCCGGAGTGCACCTAATAATAAACGACACTGATCGTTCATGACTGAATTCTATTCGTAAACAGTAAAATTTTTAATTTTATATGTTTTCCAAAAAATATCCAGAAGTGTGAATTTTGTTAAGTACTATAATATATCTATTTTTAATTAAGTTTTTAATGACCTAATATGAATAAAATTACAATTATAATACATCAAATTTGTTCAGACACACCCTGGACTTCAAGCTACTTTCAGAGGGACTACCAAATTAATTTAACTACAGTTCAACACATTTAAATTAACATCAGAAGAAGTAGCCGAAAGTGCGAGGTTTCTGAATTTTCTAGTTCAATTTTGACCTGAAATCTTGCAAAAGGATTTATATCAGGGATTTCAATCTATCTGCAAAGTCTTGGAGTTTTCATGCTCATAGTTCAGCTAAAATTCTTCTATTTCCGGGGTTTAATCTTACATTTTTGAGCTATATATTGTTACCTGCACGTGCTGCCAAGCCGAAGAGAGGGCCGGGGGGATGAGAAGCGCGTGATGCACGGGCCGGTGGGCGTGACGGGGTGAGTTTGCCTGCAGGGTGGCCAGGCAGTACTGACCCTGCTCCCCCGCCGGGCCCAATGCACTCACACATTCATCAAAGTCGCCCAGGCTGAACGTGTTGCCGGACATCACGCCCGACGGTACGTGACCGGACGCGTCGACCACTACAGATCATAATATTGTCATCATTATGTAGCCACGGGGCTATATCAACTAGATTAAGTGTGACTGTTATTTCATGGAACGTGTTTTCATACATATGCTGTATTTAGAAAGTTAATAATAAAAATTCACAAAATCAGATTTTAGACGTATGCGGGTTAGTATATAAATTTCTTCTCTTTTCAGAAATTGTAATGATTTTTTTAAAAAACAAATATACTGAAATAATTTAATGATAATATCAGAACAAAAGTAGTTATTATTCTTACTTATTACAGTAAAAAATACAAAAAACTGAACTCAAAATATATAATATTTTTATGAGATAAGGCTTCTTCTAACAAACTTGCTGATGGATTTAAGTCTTTTTGAGCAACCACGACGCTAAATGACCTGGCATGACCACGTGACCACGGTCAGCTGACCTATTGGTGACTAAATTTCTCTCATATCACAAACTGGAAATATTCACTCAAATAACTGTAATAGGAAAGTATTTTCATTATATAATGCCATGATGTTTTGCAATGGGAAATTCGTTCCTATATCTGTTGTTATAATATATATTATACTGTTATAAAAATTCACAACAGATTATTTTTAAACTTTGTTATAGTTTGAGGTGATTGAAAATTCTGTCTAAAGTATTTTTCTATATAATTTTATTTTAATTCTTGGATTAAAAGATAACAGAGTTATCTCTACTACATTTATAATATTTAATTGAATACATTAAACTCAAAGCATTAGTGAATTTATCACAGCATTAAATATAAATAAATTATTTATACCACATGCAGTTCACAATTTTGTTTTTTATTCCCCCTGCATACTTATAACTTTTATAAAATAAATTGATAAAACTATCAATATTTTGAACCATCTTCAATGAGTCTTTTTAGTTTAGCACACAAAATTCAATAATTTGACAAACGAGCATAATTGTATTATTTCTACATTTATATCATGCATACAAATTATAATGAAAAAAAAAAATAGAAGAAACAATTGCCTGTTATATATTACATAAAAACTAATTAAAATTCACAAAAGCATTTATATTAAAATAATAATTTGTTGCTTTTTTTGTGTTTTTTGTTATATTTATAATTGAAAAACAAGAAATAAAGAGTTATAATTAAATTTTTGTATGCATACTTTCATTAAAAAATATACATATTTACTATGTTTGATAATTAATTCATATTTAAAATACAAAAGCATTTATAACAATGAAACATACAACAAAAGCTTACTTTGTACAGCCCAGAATGTTGCATTATTGAGAGCTTGTAAAAGGCTCCATGTATGGTTGGTGCACTCTGTGATACCAAATGTTGTACTCGCAAGCTTTTGGAGAACAGGGATGACCGGCCAGAGACCCGCGACCATCATTTCGGAGTTCCTCAGGGATGCATTTTCAGTCCTTTCTTCTTGTGCTAATGTTGCGCTGGTCAGTAAAGCCAGCAGAGCTGTCAGCACACGTGTCCACCACATCGTACACTGAGCTACCAGGGGGAGGAGAACACACCCTCTCCACACACCACTACACTTTCTCGCGGTGTCTATGTCACCATGTTGTCACTTTTGAGTCTCACTATATAGTTACAAGGTTATTGTGATGGACAACAGCTGTTGCATTATATTACATTGAAATAAATAGGGCATATAGGGTGATTTACAATTTTTACTGTATTTCGGTTCTGTGTTTTTTTTAGCTGAATTGAGATAATTCACAATCTTCTTTTCCAGCAAAAATGCTGTTAAAGAATAATGCAAGTAAAACCTATACTAAGTTATCTCTTTTCCTGTGCAAGTATAAAAAAATAATAATACATATATATATCTAATTATCTATAACTGAAAAATTCAAACTTTTTGTGATCAATTTATTTTGACTTTTGCAAATATAAAATTCTAGTTTCTTTTATAATTGTTACAGATTAATTAATTATACAATATTGATCTTAAATTATACAATTTAATATGATATGTTATTAATAAATCAATTAGTTTTACGTTATTCGGTACACCGTCTATATATTATTATATACTGTATATATGTCTATTCATATGCATAAAATGGCATGCAGAGAAAAGTATGATTATTACGTTTTTGTGTAAATAATTGAAATTATAACTTTACTAACATAGTAAATACCTTTGTAACTTTGCCTAAGACTGTGAGCATTTATCCATCTCCATACAGAATAAAAAATTTGCAATGTCAGATCATTTAAATGCCATAATAAGTAATAAGAATTCAGCATGAGCTTAAATAAATTTTAAACTAGAGGTTGGCTACCTTTCTGAACTGTAAGTGCCGATAACTTAATTCATTTGTTATGATTGATGTGTAATGAAATTTAAGAATTCAATTTACACTTTTATCGAAGCAATAACATATAATTAGCGAATTTCACTTGGATTTTTATTACTCTCCTGCGGCGACGGCGAACAAACAGCAATCGTGCAACGTAAATTATGTGAGAGTGCCGCCAGTAATACAGCAACTTTATATCATATAATATAATTTATCTGATATTAATCTGATATTAATTTACGTAATATGTATACAATGGTCAAGTTCAAATCTCAAGTTACCAAGGCTATATCTCCATGAATCTGGAAACCTTATACAATGGTCTTAAAAAAAATTAACAATTAAATATCTCCTCTAGATATTATATAATGGACAATTTGCATGACATTTATATTATTGCAGAAATGGATAGAGGGTAAAAAAATTATGCTACTTTGAATTTTCAAATTTTTTTTGAGAGCGGGAACTATTTTTAAAAATTATTGAAAGTCAGTTTTATGACGTCACGGGCGTTTAGCGCCTATCCTTTTCTTAAGGACAGATGCCTTGTGACGTCATAAAATTGACTTTCAAATAATTTTTTAAAAATATTTCCCGGTCTCTATAAATTCTGAAAAAATTCAGAGTAGCATAACTTTGCACCCTCTATCCATTTCTGTAATAAAAAATGTCATGCAAGTTGTCCACTCTCATATATCGTGATATCATATTATTACGTGCAAGAAAGAGTTATTCAGAAAAATATCTATTAGGTTTCTCACTAAACGCGGCTAATATCGTTGAGTCTTATGGTTCAGCAAAAATGGCTGTGAGAAATCTGAAATCTTCCTTCATAAAAATATCTCTTTCAAGACGGAAGTCAATTGAAAGAGCCACTAAAGAATTAATATGTTTTGCATGAAATATGTTTTGTATGTTTTTGTTTAAAATTTTAAGCTTCGTTATTATACATGCAGCGTAATTAAGATATCCACTGAAATTAACTTAAGAACCTCTCGCTAAAAGAAGAAACACATTGATGAGGCTGGAGGTTGTATATTATGTGAAAAGAGTTACCTAAATAGATTATACAAGAATTACCTGCACTCTAAATTTAAAAATTAATACTCTACAGTTCTCCATTTCCTACACTGTAGCAGCATAGCAGCAGCGTATACAAGTCCCTCTCTCTTTCTTTCTCTCTCTCTCTCTCTCTCTCTCTCTCTCTCTCTCTCTCTCTCTCTCTCTCTCTCTCTCTCTGTTGTCACTCATGTACGATGTGACGTGAGTCACGTGATCCATCAACTGTTTACATGTTAACGGAACTCGTGTCACCGAGGCCCTCTGTCACTTTCACGACATTTTACAGTAAAATCCTATCGGTTCAATATAATGATTGTGTGATTTGTGTGTATAATATGACATTAAATATTTTATACTCTTTTTAGTCCATAAGATATGAAATTTTTAGTAGTAAAACAAAACAATGTTATTTTTGTCCCTGTTTCCTCTAAAAATTATTGAAAAATAATAGCACATTCAATTATCATAATCTAAATTACTGTAAAAATATATAATATTGTATAATACAACATTACAGAATAGCAAATATCTTTATTTTCAAGTCCATAAATTCGAAAAACTATAAGTATAATAAATTTTGTTATGTTTTTAGCACAGACTGAACGAATAAAAGAAAAATAGAAAATACATTAGCATTTCAATAAAAGAGTAAAATCATCGAAATTCATTTTGATATTCATAAAATGCTTGCATCAACACATCAATTTACTTAATTTTTTACTGTATGGGCAGTAAAATTACTGTATAAATAAATAAAAATGCAATATTTGAAAAAAACTAAATATTTAATTGAAGAGAGAGAATGGGGAGTGAGAGAGAGAGGGATAGGGAGAGAGAGAGAGAGAATTAAGAGGGGAGGGAGGGAGGGAAAAAAGAGAGAGAGTATGGGAGAGAGAGAGAGAGAGAGAGAAAGGGTGATTCTTTTCTTCACTGCAAACTAATGTATTATAGATTTATTAATTTTTGCAGTGTTGTTTTATGTTGTTTTTTTACCTAGGACAACTTATTCCAGCCATGCAGAAAGTAAACCATGTCCCAGAAAAACCAGAAGTTCGAGTCATACACATTGAAAGTGAAAGCATATATATATAATATTATGTATCTTATATAATATATTATATTGTTTTATAATAACAGTAGTTACTTGAAACTGGTCAGTATATAGTACTACACAAATAATAAAAGTAAAAATCTAGCTTTTTTTTTTTTAACAAGTCTGTGAATGTACCTTCATATTTTCACAAGTATAAACAAGTTCTTTAATTTTATTACTGTTAAAATTAATGTCATGTGCGTTCTAATTTTATTTTTAAAAAAAATCTTTTTTATTTAATTGCAACTTATATTAAAAAATATATTAATCAAGAATAAATTATTATTCCATTATTATTATTATGAATAAAGGTACCTGAAGTACGGTGGTAAAACGTGCTTTGTTGAGGAAATAAACTGAGATAAAAGACACGTGCACGTAAGCCATAGAGTTAATATTAAATAGAGAGGCTATCCGGTAGGTGGCGCTGTAGCCTCGCCGAGCGCGGTTCCACTAACTGACGTTTGAAACGGGCGTCTATGACGTCACTATAGGCACTAACAATGTTAAATTTGATCAGTCAATACTGCGCTGAATACAATGAATAGTAGCAAAATAAGCATAACAACAGGTTAATGGGAATTGTAATTGTAAGCAACATTTATTTGGTAGACGTTATATGAAAAACGAAGTTGAATAAAAATTATAAAAAAAATATCCCTAACTCTATTGGAATTTGACGCCTGTAGGTTGGTACAGCGAACAGCTGCTATAGCAGCAGCTGCATCACGTGATCACAGAGAGCGAATCAGGAGGCTATAAGAGCCAGGGCGTCTGTGTCGTCACACAGAAATGCAACTCTTGAAATTGACCAACACACTATAACATTAGGAAGCTAGAAAGTCGCCCCCCCTTGACGTAAGCACGTGATTTGAAAACTAAGAATATATTATTTTATGTTATAACTTGCACTGTATAAATTTTCTCGTATTTTATTATGTTTTTTATATATAATATTTTAAATATAATTAGGATTTAAATGCTTTTTTCTTTCAATGGACAACTAACATGGTTCTTTTATTGCAGAAATGAATAGAGAGTACCAAATTATGCTACTGTGAATTTTTTCAGATTTTTTTAAATAATTTTTGAAAGCTCTATAAATTATGTTGGCACCCCTAGTTCCTTAATAAAAAGGATGGGGCTGAGACGCCTATTGACGCCTCCAGGAGGCGTGGCCGTACTTTTAAAAATTATTAAAAAATAGTTACAGGGTTTAAAAATATCTGAAAAAAATCACAGCAGCATAATTTGGCACCCTCTATTCATTTCTGCAATAAAAAAATCATGTAAGGTGTCCATTATAAATTATCAATTTACAGCAACGAGTAATTATATATATTATTATCTTTAGGTCATATTTTAATATTGATTTGTATATTATGTAATATTTTTTTATATATAATATCATAGCAATTAATTAATTAATTAATCAATTAATTAATTAATTTAGGAACTATTAGGGATAATAATGTGTTTTAAACTTAATTATTTCGTATCTTTATTAAGGTCTGTCGCTATGCAGCCGGCCACCAGAGGCGCGACGTATGCCTTTTAAAAAATAATTATTGGATGAATTTTGTTCGGCTTCTTCTGCAGAACGATAAATTATATTCCATTTTTGATGATATAATGTTATTCATACATATAATCTTTAGGAAACCTGTTAATATAAATTCGTATCGGTAAGATTTTGATGACTTTATTAGTACGAAAAAATACATATAATATTTCCCTACTTCCTCACAAGCCATTTTGCTGATTTATTTTCGCCACAGATGTACCGTACTGTACTGTACATTGTTCCATTGTTGGGGACGAGCGGCCGGCCTGCACCTTGCTCGCTAGCGGTCAGGCAGGCGAGGCGGGCCACTTGGCCTGCAGACTTTCACAAGGGTTGGCGCCTTGCGGCTCGCGCGACGCAGATATAATATAATCGCGGGTCGTGCTTTTACCTTATCTATGGCCAGGAAAAATGAATACATAAAAATATTGCACCATCAATCAAAATGCAATGAATGCAGCATTTATTAATGTGATATATAAATATTATAAATATAACATACATTTAATATAAATTTATAAAAAAGTATATAAAAATATAAATATAAATTATACAAAATATAAAATAATATTAAAATATTAATATAATATAATATTTAATATAATATTAAATTTTTTTTATAAAAATTGAAACATATTACTACAACATTATATATACATATTATATATATATATATATATATATATATATATATATATATATATATATATATATATATATATATATATATATATATATATATATATATATATATATTTAAAATGTATATATGATGTTGCAATATTTATGCATTTATTATGCATAATTTACTGCATTTTGATTGGTGCAATTTTTTCATTTTCTCCTATGAAATATAAAGTGGTGTTCCCAAAAATATTTATACATTGCATTGAAGTCTGTTTGTAACTAGGTTTCTGTCTAAAACATATACTACATTCTTTTCTTCACCTTTCTCAAAGAAAAGAAAGGTTTATGAATGAGGATAGCAAGGGTTGGGGGAGTAAAATACAGAATCACGGACCAAATACCCCCGGACGAAATACCCCCGGACCAAATATCCCCGCCCGGACCGGACGAAATACCCCCGGACGAAATACTCCCGGACGAAATATCCCCGGACGAAATACTTCCGGACGAAATACCCCCGGACGAAATACCCCCTTGTAAGTGGAGAGGGGCGGGCGACCAACACGGGAGGGGAAGTTGACTTTATTTATAAAATTTTCACAACAAATATATATCATATATAATATTCATTGTGCGGCAATTATATTATAAATTGTCTCAGCGTTTTGCAGCAAGATTTTGAAGGTTTTTAAACGATTTTAGGTTTTTAAACCTAGGTATGTGCCCCTACCGATTTGAGCAAAGCCCGAAATTAACAAATATTTCGGGCTTTGCTCATTTAAATTTGAACATTTCTAGAAGTGCTCAAATCGAAAAAAGCAATACCCGACGAGAAGTTTTATTTCGGGGTTTGCTCCTTTAAATTTGCTCATTTCTAAAAATGCCCAACTCGAAAAAAGCCACCCCGACGAGAATTTTTATTTCGGGCTTTGCTCACTGTTTTGATCATTTCTAGAAGTGCAAATGAAAAATAATAGCTAGAAATTGCGCCGTATTATAGCAATAAATAATAAAATAATGTAAATTTAATAATATTTTAATTATATCACTTTTTTAATTTATTGATAAACATACAAATTTAACATTAATAGCGTGTATAGTATTTTTTTTTATTAAAACATTTCTTTCTGTATTATTCAAGTCATATTGAAAAAATACGATTTTTTCACACTGAGAGACACTTTCAATTTTTTTATTATTATCATTTTTTATAATTAAAGGTATGATTACAATTTATATACTCTAGCAATGAATTCCAGGTAGCAGATGAACAATTTCTAAGTTCAGATGACGTACCACACATGACAAAGAAAAGAGTGTCTCAGATCAGCAGCAGCATTAGCAAATTCAAAGCAAGGTTTTGTGTTTTGCAACGCAACTATAAGAAAGGTTGTCAATCTAAAACATGTTGTGCAAAGAAAAAGTTTAGATGAAATTTATAATGCCATGATAGTAATCCCTGCAAAAATAAGTCAAGTTCAGGTAATAATAAGATCAGGTAATAATCAGGTATAATATTTATTTATTTTAAATTAATAGGTTTGGTACTATCTTGAGGAGCTCTGTGCTTCTTAGCAAGTTCTGTAAATTAAGTTAAAAAGATTTTATAATATATCAGCTGTAAAAAAAAAAAAAAATTAAATTAACTAACATAAAATATTAATATAAAAAGTGTGACAAAATCGTATTTTTCAGTATGACTTGAATAAAACAGAAAGAAATATTTTAATAAAAAAATAATCTACACGCTAGTGCTAAATTTGTATTTTTGTTACTTAATTAAAAAAGCGATGTATGTAATTAAAATATTATTAAATTCACAATATTTTATTATTTTAATTATTTATTACAAATTATTACTATAATACGGCACAATTTCCAATTATTATTTTTCACTTTGCTTTGAGCACTTCTAGAAATGATCAAAACAGTGAGCAAAAAGCCCGAAATAAAACTTCTCGTCAGGGTTTGTATTTTTTGAGTTGAGCACTTCTAGAAATGATCAAATTTAAATGAGTAAATTTAAGCCCGAAATAAAACTTCTCGTCGGGGTTTGCTTTTTCCGATTTGAGCACTTCTAGAAATGGTCAAATTTAAATGAGTAAATTTAAGCCCGAAATAAAACTTCTCGTCGGGGTTTCTTTTTTTCGATTTGAGCACTTCTAGAAATGTTCAAATTTATATGAGCAAAGCCCAAAATATTTGTTAATTTCGGGCTTTGCTCAAGTCGCTAGGGGCACACCTAGATGTGCGCATTGAATTCGGGCTTTGGTGCCAACACATATAAATAGAAAAGGAAGGAATAAATAAGAAAATAAATAGAACAAAAAGTAAATTAAGTTTCTTCAGGAGGGGTACACATGCTACGTTAAGTGTTCACGGCACCTATAGCACCAGGGGACCAAAAACAATAAAAAATATTGCAGTTTTAATTTTTAGACCTATATACCAATCGAATCAAAATTAAAAAATTACACTAAAAAAACTTACTTAAATTTTTTTTTTAAAGTAAAAAATTATATAGCGACGATTTTGAAAATTTTTGGTTAAAAAAAATCTAAAAAAAATGCAATAAACACTTATAATTAACATGCATAAAATGTATCGTATCAAAATATATTACACATTAATTTTAATTTGATATGAATGATATATGATAAATTAATGCAAAATGTATTGGCCTAACGTTACTAACTTCCTTCTTTAATACGACGCGTGTGACGTCAGACAAACGACAGAAAAACAGACTTTATAAATAAAGTCAACTTCCCCTCCCGTGTTGGTCACCCACCCCTCTCCACTTAACAAGGGGGTATTTCGTCCGGGGGTATTTCGTCCGGGAGTATTTCGTCCGGGGATATTTCGTCCGGGAGTATTTCGTCCGGGGGTATTTTGTCCGGTCCGGGCGGGGATATTTGGTCCGGGGGTATTTCGTCCGGGGGTATTTGGTCCGCTTACCAAAAAAAATACAAGTTATTTTCTTGAGTTCGTTTACCCTTCTGACCTGCGCGCGACAGTGAAAATTGTTGTATTTATATAACAATGAAAACTTATAAAAAATTAATCTATATTTTATTAGGAAAATTATGAATCATAATAAAGTATATTGATTTCACTTTTTCATTATTATTCAATAAATTTAATTTCAGTCTCTCCAAGTATAGATGATCGTCATGAAACACTTGAAAAGTATTGCTTGAGAGGATACAAAAAAAAAAAGGAAGGATTATTATAATAAACAGATTCAGATTTCAAATTCATCGTTATATAATACAGGTCGAGAATATTTTAATTATTTTTTAAAATATTAAGTTTGGAGGGAGTTTTATCATTAAAACCACACAAAAAAATTGTATATATAATATATAAATATTTGAAAAATATATATCATAATAATTTTGATAAAAAAAAATGTGCCTTGAAAATTAACTTTTATTAAAAAAAAATTTGATCATTTTACGCGTACAGCAACGCATTCAGCACGTAACGCCTGCTCTTTTTTTCTCTTCTCCCCATCCTCCCCCGTCCTCTCCGGACCCAGGAAGGAAGTGAAGAAAAAAAAAACTGCAGCTCGCGAATGCAAGCAGTAGCAGCGCGGGGCAATTGCATATTCTACCTCATGATAGCAGCATTCTCACTCATGATGTGGTCCACGGACAGGAGCAAAATACATTGAATTTCAATGTGAAAAAGTTACTATAACAATAAAAAATAGTTTCTTTTTTCTAAACGTCACATTTTTAATTTAATTTATAATTTGACATAATTAAAAATACATCTAAAAAATTAATCCACAGTTCTTTATTAGTTTGAGCATACACTAGCATTTTATTCATATTCCATAAATTTAATTTTTTTACTCCTTCCAGTAGATAATTGACATGATAAAACTGAAAAAGTATAGCTTGAAAGGATATAAAAAATATATGATTTTATATGTCCGATTGGTGATTATAGTATTCAGATTTATCCTATATAAAGCCGATAATGTATTTTTTTTTAAATTAATTAGGTTAGTTTCTTTATCTATATATTATACAAAAAAGCAACAAAACATTTTTTGATACCTATTAATTACTACAAAAATTAAATTTATTTAAAAAAAATAATTCATAATAATAACAGAGAATGCTGTATACAAAACACTCTGTTACCATATTTCTATTTTCTATTCAATTTACAGTACAATACTTTGGAGTCGACCTCACAATGCACTCGTCACGGCACGCATGGCACGTAAAGGACGCACTCGCAACGGCACGCCTGCCCTCCTTGTTTCTTTCCTTGCCTTTAGCTTTTGCTCTCCAGTAAAATGTTGCATACTTTTAATTGCTATAACTCCATATATAATGAATATTTTAAATAATGAATCGGTAGAAGGCATAGGCAAACAACACGTTTAAGCCCTAAGTTCGACAAAAACGCTTAATTTTCTTTATTTTCATTGCTAATGCCGAATAAAAATCACCGAATCCCGTATCTTTTTTACTATAGGCAGGTAGCGACATCTCATTTAATTTCAGTTGCATTTTTTCATAGCGACAGACCTTAAACAAATAATTTTTCCTATCGTTAAATTTCTAGATCACCACTGTTAAAAATCTTAGCGTTGAAATGTGATAAATTGACGGTAAAAAGAATAGCATATATAGCCATATATATTGGTCAGTTGAATTTTCCAATACGATGACTGTACAAAATTGCTGGCATAATGAACGGATAATGAAGCTCATAATGGGCAACTTACATGATTTTGCAATACATGAGTGAATGGAGGGGGTTGGGGGTGCAAATTAGGCTACTCTGATTTTTTTTTTTTTTTTTTTTTTTAAAGTTTTACAAGAACTGTTTAAAATAAATGTATTGGAAATCTGGTCACGCTCCCTAACAATGCAATTCTTCAAACAAAAAGTAGAGGCTTAAAACTGGATAGGGACTGTCATTTAACACTGAGCTTTCAATAGCTGTTTAAACTTTAAATGTAAACTAGTTTTCAGAATATTAAAAATGATCATAGTATCATAACATAACTTTGTATCCTCTTTTCACGCAATAAAAATTTCCTCGTGATTAATTAAATATTAATTAATATTATGTATAATATATAAAATAGTTGTGATTGACGGTTAGAGGAAACAAAAAACACACACGTGCCTGTCGCTTCTCAAGACTTGGGTGTCACTTTTCAACAACTTAAGTTTCAACCAAAGTACGAAGGTATTTTCCAATTAACTTACAAAAGTTAGGTTGTTACAAGAGTGGTTTCCAATTTTCTGTGTTTCAATTTGTTTTTCTGTAATCGGAAACTTGAAATTTTACCATATTACTGTCTGCTTCAATTCAATCAATTTAACCAATTGTAATAGAAACAATCACGTGAATACTACAATTTTTTTCTGTTTATTAAAAATTATGAACTATAATTTGTTTCTTAGTATTCCATTCATTTGATTATCTAAAAAAAAATAATAAATAATTCTTCAATATTATGATATAATAATTATATAAAACGACTCTGACATTAAAAAAAAAATAATACAAGATTATATCAAATTCTAAAAAAATATATATTAAAAAACTTTTCCATTTCCTTTTTAATAATATTTCAACTTTCATATTCCTAAAAATTGATTAAAATATGAAAAAAAATGTCATATATTAATATAATATTATATACATTTTCCTTTTCTTAAATACAACTGCAGGAAATGAAAGGAAATGATTTGATATAAAATATTCTTAAAAATATTTCTTACATGATTTTGAATGAAAAAATTGAATTATCTTGATTAAGAAAAGTGTAAGGATGAGGAGTGGCTGGTGAATGTTATGACAGTAGCTGACGTGTAATTAGGGCAGCTTGTGTGACGTCATGTCTGGGCGTGTGACGTCACAAGGGCACTCCATGAGAGATCAGTGACCCGTGATATCTGCTCGCAGCAATGTCAGTCAGAAAGATGGAGAGAGAGAGAGAGAGAGAGAGAGAGAGAGAGAGAGAGAGAGAGAGAGAGAGAGAGAGAGAGAGAGAGTAATTATGCATGTGTATTACATTGCGAGATAAATCTGTATGAGATAATAATATACGAGACAAAATAACATTAAGACATTGAGAAATGTACTGACAGTGAGACATGCAGTTGGATTTTCAATATAAATTTAAACTAACTTGATGTTGATTTAAATTAATGCTTTCCTATAGATATTGAAAAATAACATTTTCAACAAAATATGACAATTTTTCGTTTTAATAATCAGTTAAGCTTTGAAACAATTATTGTATTAATAATAAAAATATATTGTAAATAATTTAGTTGATAATGATTATAGTTGTAAATTCTCTATATTTCTTTCCTTTTCTTCACTAGTAATTGAAAATTATAGTAAACACCACAGTGCACAGCAAGAAAAGAATTATAGTACGTTATACTGACTGTGAGTTACATAAAATTAAATGTTTTTTTACGTGTATATGATATTATTAAAGCTTAATAGAAATTAATATAGATTTTTAGTATTAAAAAAATGTAAAAACTATACATAGGAAATGGTGATGGTTATTTATATTATGATGAAAGTTAAAAAGTTTTAAGCTTTATAATAAAACGACTTTTTGAACGTTATTTTTCATTGAAGCATTAAACATAATGCGCATGAAAAAGTTTTTACACCTTATAATTAATACTTTTACCATCTCATTACATATTACATAAATAAAACACTTAACACTAATAATGAAACCTTTATATTTTTTACTCCCTCTAGGAAAAACCTCATGCAAATACGCAATCTCTCGATGAAGACTATAATATAGTAGAACCATCATATGGTCAGCGCTGTCACTTTGACATGGCAGATAAGCCAGGAATGCATAAAAAAGTCTGAAGAGACAGGCAGGTGGGATGGATAATATTATGTTATGATTTACATTTATAAAATACTTCAATATTCTTATGCGTTATTATACGGCGACCTTATAAAAAAAAGTATGTGTCAGGAAAACAAATATTTTAATTTTACCTATTTTTAAACTGATTTATTCTATCACATTACTCCCACTATTCCACATCATTTTCTTTATATCTTGTCTCAGGAAGCCGCGAACAATTTCAAACCTTGAAAAAAAGATATTAAGAAAAAGAGGTGGAATAGTGGGAGTTATGTGTTATTATAAATCAGTTCAAAAATACGTAAAATAAAATATTTATTTTCCTAACACGTACTTTTCTTATAAGTTCGCCACATAATAATGCATAAGAAAATAGAAGTATTTTATAAATGTAAATCATAAAATCATATTATCCATTCCACCTGTCTGTTTCTTCAGACTTTCGTATGCATTCCTGACTTAATCTGCCATGTCAAAGTGACAGCGCTGACCATATGTTGGTTCTACTATAGTTAGTTATAAGTTATAACAATACATACACATCGAGTTCTTGATGTTCAAAATTAGATAACTGGCATGCTAGAAGATTGTCAGAAGATAAAAAAAAACTTTATAAAGTTATCTCATTTTTACTTCCATTCATTACAATAGCTCTCTCTCTCTCTCTCTCTCTCTCTCTCTCTCTCTCTCTTTCTCTTTCTCTATCTCTCTCTCTTTCATTTCGTTAAATTTGTAAAATTATGTCCTAAATCATGTATGTTACCATGGATACTATTTTTTTTTTTTTTTTTTTTTTTACTTCTCTGTTATCTATTTTTAATCTATGGAATATGGGCTATGGAAACCACGGAAACCCAAGTTAAATGTTCTACTCCTATTATAGTTAATTCCTTCATTTGTCACTTTCGTGGTTGCGGTTAGACAATAAATAATATTGTGGTTGTGGTTCGTCACCACATTAAGCATCGTAGAATCACGTGACTTAGATCTAAATGCTCAGGTGATATCACCCAATCATAAATAGAAATTTATTATTACAGGTAAAAATTACCTACAGTAGTTCCAGCACCTCAGAAAGTTTATAGACTAAATTTCAGGAATAATTTGATTCACCTAAATCTTGATCAAAGCTGGAAAAGAATAAGTAATACCTGATGCATGTGATAATATATTCAGATTTTTTTTAAAATGTATATTTTTTATATTTACTTAAATTAGTATATTTATACAGTTCGGCGTTTATTGGCTGAATTTATTAACGAAATAACCCTCGTACAGTACATTTATTTTTTATGCATAATTCAAAATAAAAATATCAAGTCAATGTTGTAGAAATATGTATAATGCAAAAACATATTTATTTTTAGTTAATAATATTTTTTAAATTTATTTTTACGTTATAAAAAATATTTTAAAAATTTATTAAACAAGATATAATATAAGTAATTATCATAAATATCATCATTTACTTCAAGTTTTTCAAGAACAGTACACAATTTTTACAAAACATATATATTATTATATTATGTAACTACCGATTCTTGGAATGGATTCTGAGATAGATTATAACAGTTCTATTTTACTATTAAATCATTGTTCATATTTAATGATATGAAATAAATCATATGTGTAACATACTGTATAATGGATAACATCATTGAAAAAAATCCTTGAGACATTATAATATGTAAATTGAATAATAAGATAAAACACATTGTTCCCAAATTTGTCCTCGTGTTGGTTTTACTTGGTGACATTGGTGACCTTTTAAATGCGACTTGTGCGCGTACTGACGTAGCTGCAAGGTTGTTTTAAATTTTTTAGGGAGGAGCCGAAGCCACTGCTTTCTCTTACGTACATAATAAAAACCACCCACTCACGTTCGAAACTTTACTGTCTTGTTTTATTACCAATGTAAGACCTTCAGTTCTTGGGGATGTTGTTATATGTTCAGTATTAATGTACCATCAGTACTATCAACAAGATTTTTGTATACGTTTTTTTCTCAATTTAAACAAATAGTCACAGAAATAGCTGGAATCTCAATTTGCATTTCAAATCAGAACATTTCCAAAGATATTCTTAGTAGTTTTATCCTTTCTGTAAAGGTTTAGGGTGTTTTGATGTTGTTATTAAGTAAATTAGCAATGCCATTGTATGTGTGGAATTTGATGACTAAACCATTTAAATTTGAATTCATTTTCTGATTTCTTTCCGGAACAATGTAATTTTTGATGACATATAACACACACACACATATATATATATATATATATATATATATATATATATATATATATATATATATATATATATATATATATATATATATATATATATATATATATATAAATGAATCATTAATATTATAAAAAAAACTAAATTATTAAATTTTTTAATCAAATTTCACTCAATTTTCATTGGTTTAATTATGACGTTATGAAAATTACTAGCATTTTGTGCATTTATTAATAATGACGCATGCTAATATTATAAATTATAATACTTTAATTTTTTAGAAAATAAACAACTATTCTCAGACTCTTGCAAAGAAATACTTGAAAGAATATTTTAATAACTGCTAATCTTTTTATCTGTGCATAAAAATATATATAATTCAGTTCTAATATTCTAGATTAATAGCTTTCATGATATTCAAATAGCTTATTTACTAACTATAATATATTTGATCTTGGCAGTAGATAATTTTTTGTGACCATCTCGGCTTAGATTTCTTAAATCTCCTGAATCGAAGGTATATAAAAAATACTTTGGAAAATAGATGTGGATTATAAAATAAATGTATAAAAAACAAGTAACTCGTAATTATCTCATTTTGGAACGTACACCTTGGGAAAACACAAACGTTACCCACTGTGTGTGGGCGTTGTCACAGAGTCTGTTGAGACCATGAAGCTTGATGGAGAACCTATAGATAGGAACAAGGAAGGTTTTGCATCTCATTTTGACATTGTAAAATCAGCCACAGATTAATACACAGAATTGACAGCACATATAAATTGTCATTTGCCTTCAGACAAGTATAAAAAATAAATCAGCTTCATAAGTGTTTCCTTTAATAAACAGTATAATAATTTTTTTGTGATTATATCAATGCTACAGGTATTGCCGTATCCTTGAATAAGACAGCTAAAATTTCTGTGCACAGAGCCATCTATATATTGATCCATTATGAGAGGATTAGAGGGGGGATTATTTTGGGGAAATCATCGTAAACTTTTTCTCCCATCCCAAATTTTAAAATAATCTATCCATTTTTATACTTTTCAAATCAGTTACAAGTGATATTTAAGTTTGCTTAACGTGTACATTTTAATGTAATGGATAAGTAACATGAAAATTAAAACTTTTAAAGTTATTGTAAGACAACTTTCACAAATGTCACCAATGTAATAATTGAACAAAGTAATGAGTAGGTAATAAAAAAATGTAAAAAAATTGTAAACCTTGAAATAAATCCAGTACTGTAATTACATTTTTAGTAACATTATTTAAAGTTAAAATGATGCTATAAATTAACCTTTAAAATTTTAAAGATAAGTTCCATAATATTTGCTTGTCAGGAAATACCTTTTTTTATTATACAATATTATATTGAAAAACATATAAATATTTTCAATGACGAAATTCTTTAACTTTTAGAGTAGCACTTCATTTTAATTAACCATATTATACAAGAATTCTATAAAAAAATAAATATCAAGTTCATTATTTTAATTTGAATATTGCATGTATATAATAACTTAACTAATTCCTTGGTGCATATTTTATAATATATATCTCTGTTTGCATATCATTATTATCTGCCCTTGGTCACCTGGTTGATCGTGGTAATATTACGTTTGTTGTCCAGTAGGCTACTGACCGGGAGAAAGAGCTCACCTTGCCATGCTTCAAAGGTAATTAAGCTGCAGGTTACGCAGATTATCCAACTTGACTTTGCAGCTGTCAATCACTCAAACAGCTGACGTGACGAACATCACACATGACCTTAATGTCATTGCCCTCGTGGCTCTTCAAGTAGAGACACGCAACTTCTACATAAGTTTTAATTCTATTAACGTCTATCATGTATTTTTTTATTTTTTTTTTTATTTTTTTTTTTTTACAAGGATATTCCCCTAAGAGCTTACAGCTCACAGCGGGGTAAGGGTAGAAATAAGGTAGGGAAGAGATGGTGGTCACAGCTTGTTACGCGTCTCAACATTCGCTGAGGTCAGACTGAGAGAATCGTGGAAAACCTCAGTCAGGACGGACATCTCTACTTTTTCTCAATGGACCAAAGCGAGGTCTAAAGCCTGGGGAACCACACACAAATGTATCACTGCACTGGGTGGAAAGAGAGAAGAATTTACGCTAGTGAGGGAGCAACGTAATTTTTACTTGAACGGTCACCCATGGCATCCAAGTACTAACCACGCTCGACGTATAGCCTGACTTCGGTGATCTAACGAGAAACGGTCGATGCACTGCGCCACACTCAAATTTGATCAAAAATAATCACTACGCTCATTTGACAGTGCTTAATCCTCATAAAAATAACATGCATTATTAAGAATGGCTGTCAGGCCAAACATCAACTAATAAAGAAATATCAATCTATCCGTCATCAACGAATACGTATTAAACACCGTTATGTGAACGTATTCATATAGCTTTAATATTAGATATGATTATCTGAAATGCTAATTTTCTGTGATATGAATTTATTTCACACATGACAGATGAATAATTAGATAATTATGTAGTGTATACTAATTTAGAATAAGGTTACCGCCTCCATGATCGTTTTCACATGACCCAAATATTTAACTGTGATTTAATACATAAATTATGACAAACAATTGCGTGTGTGTTTATCATTTTTTATAGTGCCATTGTTATATTTTATAAAATTAAGTGAATCTTTTAATAAATATTATATTATATTTTTACATATCTCAATTATAAATTAATCATAAAAATAATATTTTAAATTTATATTTCCAGTGTGTATATTTGAAAATATATTTAATGAAAATGTATTCATATATTTTATATAACTCCCATTTTAATATAATAGTACATACAGTATAAAATTTATTTCCTACTATATTATATAACATACATAAAACTTCACAAAACTTCTAACTTCATTTAAACGATATAATATATTATATTGCAAACAAGTTTTTAATTCCCTGATGAGTATAGGTTCTCTAAATATGTGCTTACAGAAAAGAGTGAAAGGTAAAGCGATGATGAATCACCGAGGGGGCGCGAGGAATCGCTCGCTTGTTTTTAGGTGGGTGATGCTCTTTTGTCGGTGACCTACATTCCAGACCAACGTGGGTCCGTAAGGTGTATCAGGACCTGCTTAGCAGCAAACTTACGTAACCAAACTTCATATCTTTAATTTATAAAACAAGTTTTTAAAAAGAATTATAACATTTTTTTAATAATATATATTAAAGCAATTAAAAATATTAGAATTATAATCAAAAAATTTAATATTATTTGATAAAAATTTAACCATTGCACTTCCGGTTCATTGACAAAAGCTGTAGCGTTCATCCTGGCTGAGATTTCCACATTTCCCTCAGTCGCAGACAATAATGCCGGTATGGATTGCAAGACCGTGGTCACCCCTGTTCCCGATGAACCCGCGAAACGCTTAAGTTAGGGTTTCGAAAGGTCAAAAACTTAGTGAGTAATTACTAATTAGTAATTAAGTACCCATCAATTATAATTTAATTGATTTAAAAAAATAAACATAAAAATGGGAATTTGCAAAGAAATAAGAAAAAAAATTATTTTGTTAATAATTGTTATGATATTTTCAATGCTATGAATTTTCAATGTCAAATTGTCAGGGGAAAAAAATGTTATATAAAATGTACAATATATCAAATTATATAAATAATATTTACTGTTCAAAGAAATTTTTAGACAGTAATTAGGTATTGTATCCTTATAATTATTTACCTTTGACAACATTTTCAGATTAATTGTTATTTAGTAACCTCTGTAATTTCAGTAATTAGTGAATTCTATCGTTAATATGAATTGTTTCCGTCTATGAAGTGATTCACATTGTTTTAACAGCAAACTCACTACATCAAAGCACTTTGACTTTAACATTAAATTATTATGATTACAATTACTAGTAATAATTATTGTACAGTCAAGGGCGCATAAAATGTCATTTCTTCAAAATAAAACGTTACATTTGAGATACATGACTGCACTCTCAGCACGCCATGGTCGATCCTTTCTTCTCGCCGGGTTGTAAATTCAGTAAGACTCTGATTTACTAGTGGACGTAACAATTTATAATTGTCTTCATACAATTATTTAAGTTATTTTATTACACGATACAATTTTTTGTACACTTTTTAATTTAAAGTTTGCTATCTTTCAAGAAACTTGTGGAAGTGTTATAATATTTCATCTAGAATTTGCTTGCATGTTTTTTGTTTGTTTTAACATTTATTTATTTATTTATTTATTTATTTATTTATTTATTTATTTATTTATTTATTTATTTATTTATTTATTTATTTATTTATTTATTTATTTATTTATTTATTTATTTATTTATTTATTCTAAAAAGTTTCTTTAACATTTTAACAATTTCCAAGAGATGGATAATTATATGGATATTGCAAGAAATGAATTGTATGTAAAATTCTATTGTGTATGAGCAGCTGTACACCCACGTTTTTCTTTTGTGATTTTCATTTATTTATTACTTGTCTGCATATAAACGATTGCACTTTCAAAAATGTTTATACAATTGTAAATAATGGTAAAAGATGAAGGTCTTCCATTACACGGCTGTACTTTTGCGTGGAGCCAAAAATTATGTGACAAAGATTCGAGACAATAAATAAAAGGATGACCTAAACATTTTGAATTATTTCGTTGTCTCTTATAGGTTTGGTTCTTTATGAATTCGACAAAACCCTAAAACAAGTTTAAAACTTACAAAAGAAGATGTATGCTACAGTAAAGGCCTTTTATACAAATGAATGTGGTTTTATTTAGAGGTATATAAACAATACATGTCTGCAAAGTCTAGATAAAAAATTAGACACCTATATATTTATGTGACATCCAGTAAAATTAAACGCAAATAATAAACAATTATAAGGACTTTTTTTTAAAGGGCATGTCAGGACTAGAAAATATTATTAACTAAACCCAACATGGAAAAATGTTTAGTTAGGCATGATACCAATCATGATTAATAATATAGTCAATATAGTGTATTGGAAAACCTACAAGAATTATTTAATTAATATTTTGATACAAGACTTCGAGTTGTGTATATTTTTATCAGATTTTTGTTGGCCCTAAAAACACTTAAAATCGAACTGCAAAATACTGTGGACGTCATAGTCGTGCAAATATAGTACAACATGTAATTATAGAGAAAGATCTTGAATGACTATGACTTTCTTTTGCTTTGCAATATAATTTTAAAGGTGTTCAAAAAAAATCTGAAAAACATTAAAAATTTATATATTAAGGTTTCTTTATCTATAAAAATGCAATAAAAAGTATCATGCAGGTTGCTTTTTAAAAAATATTAAATTTCAAAGCAACTTCATTTTTAATAACAATTAATAGCACGAATAATTTTATTTTCATACAACCACCTCACTAATTAATATGTTTTTAATGAGAGCAGGAGAGTTTTGTACATGAGCATTAATTACCAAACTGAACAAATATGGAAAATAAATTATTTTATCATTATATTTAAACTAAACTATTGATTTTTTTTGCATTATTTACATATTTTCTGCTACAATTACGATCAATTAATATTTTAATTGTTAATGTATATTACACTTTTAATAATTTAGGCTCAAAATATTTCAATTGAAATAACCTTTAAATGTTTATTCATATAATTGATTGAACTCTAAAATATCACTCGTAATTTTTTTTTTAAACATTGAAATCAATTATATGTTATATATTATATAATATATTTTATCATTAACGTGCCCTAAGTTTAATAAAAAAAACTTTAATTCTTTCTCTACATTAAATTGTTCTCGTTTTTCTTCATATTAAAACAATACATTGTAATAAATTAAATATTCTAAATAAACATTACAGGGAGAGTGAAAAAATACAACACTTAAAAAAATTCGTCTTCACGTACCAATATGTTGCAATTGACTTAAAACCAGTTTGAACAGTGATAACTTGGTTTAATTTTTGCGCACTTTCAATTTCAGACCGTACCAACACACACGTCATCATTCTAACACTTAAAATGAAGTCATAAACTATTTTAGTGCACGAAACACACACACACTATCCCGTTAAAAAAGCAACTTACATAATTTGATTACATTCTGTATAATCGTTAAATATATTTATTATTTTAACAGACAAAATCTTCATAAAAAAGTAACGAATTGTAACATTGATTTTTGCTATCCTTTATTTATTTACAAGAACTTTAAACTGCATGTATGTGTCACATTATGCATGATTGTGACACTTAATATTGACAGTATTCATTAGAATTCCTTAAATACAATGTATTATTGAAACAATTAATAGTACTAGAAAAATGTACATGTTTTTTTTAATTCTATGTAATTCTTATGTACTTAAGTACTTAATCATCTTAGTCATAATATTGATCAATCTTATCAATAAACATTATACTTTAAGCATAATTTTTATTATAATTTATTCAAATCACATATTATGATTATAAAGTCATTATAAAATACATGATATTATAGTCATATTCTTCACGTGCGTTTATGATATTTTTTTTAATTAATAAAACATTTGTTTTATTATAATTATTGTATTTATTACATGAAATTCTGATATATATTAAATATCAGAGATTATATTATATAATTATAATTTTAAATTAAATATTAAAATTCTTAAAGAATTATATTTTTATTATGAAAGCTTTTACGACGATATGTATGTGTACGCACATACATACCAAAATAATATAAACCGGTTGTTCCTGAACAAGTATCTTTACTGCTGGAGAAAATGGAATAGAGAGAGAAATAGGGTGGGGGGAAAGGAGACTCCAGACTAGGTACAATACCTTAACCTTGCTTGGTGTCCCTTGACATCACAAGGAGGGGACTTGGAGAACCGGTGGAGGAAAGTTAGTACTGCAAGATCAGTCTGAATATTGGTGGTCTTGGATCACCATGTTGGTGCTACTGCTGATGTGTGTGTTAGTAGGGGTGAGAGCAAACCAGGATATTCCTCACCCCTCATCATTAGAGTTAGCTATTTTAACATCACCAAATATTAAAAGTGAACATTGTAAAAATGATAGTACACTTTTATTACAAGAACTTCAAAAATTAACATTATGGGCTGTGCAAAGTGAGTTTGATTTTTTTATTTAATAAGTTGTGTTTTGTGTACTTGTGTTACATTCATTTCTTTTGATTTATATATAGGTATAGACTAAAAATTAAGAGTGATTAATTACAATATTTAATTATAATGTTTCAATTTTAATTAAATATTTTATCATGTAATATAATTTGATAACAGTAATATTGACTGTATTGCTAATGTTTGCTGATGGTACTTAAGTGCATTGCGGTCATGTGGTCAATTGCAATGCGGTTCGCTTGATTGCACTTGACTAGATCATTGACTCTACTGCTGCATAAATGGCTCTTCTGGGAGGGACAAGGACGCAGGTGTTTATTCTCCTCTATTCATACTCGTAAAACCAGCTAGTCTTGAAATTTTAATTACAAGAGAATATGTTCTTTGAGATTTAATTCATTTGTAATGAAAAAATAAAATAATTGATATTTGATAATTAAATTAATCTGACACCGAATTTTCATTTAACAATTTTTTTTCGCTCTTTCTTTACATTTCAAAATTAATTATTCTTTAACCTTTTTATTTAAAATGTAATGTGAGTTTAAGTCCCGAACAGGTTATTATTGTGCATTCAATTATTTTATATTGCATAATTTTTGTATTCTTTCGAAAGTTATAAAAAAAAAACTTGTTTTATTTGTTCAATTTTTTTCATGGAATTTTTGCACTTTCGATAAATGTTTCATATAATTGTCATTTTTCTTATTTTTTGTCACAAATAAATAACTAAATTAGATTCAGGTCCTTAATTGCATTTTTTTATTATTATTATTATTATTTGTGACATTAAATATTTAAAATATTGAAATAGCTTACGCAGTGACAATTTTTAAAAATATTTAAAAAAACAAGAAAATATATATTGTCATTATAATTTTATTCAAACCACATAAACTACGTATACATGACGGTGTTTAATACGTATCCGTTGACGACGGATAATGTTATTCTTTTGAGGCGTCGTCAACGGATACGCATTAAACACCGTCATGTAAACGTTGTGTATATATTTATAGATTGTCCAAATATTAGCACAATATGAGTGACGCTGCAAAGTAAAAGTGTGTACACTCATCGCCTTTCCATGGAGAATTCCCAGTTGCAGATTTATCAATCACCGTGCCCTGTTGTATACCATAGAAAAAAATACTATATGATTATAATTACGGAACATGGTGATTATTAAGGTTGCAAAGGGAAATTTTCCAAATAAATAAATAAATAAATAATAATTTTATGGTATACGGAATTTACCTTCATTTATTTTATTATTATTATTTGACTTGTTCTCATTAGCAGTGGGAACTATTTAAAAACCAGTTAAATTCAAGTTTTTATTTTTACTTGGTTAGCAATAATATATTAGGTTATATTAAACGACTGCATGTTTTTTATGTATTGTAATACAACATTCCGTCAATCACTGTTCCTTATGCAATACTTGTCAGTGTGCATATGTAGCTTAAAAATATCTGGTAAGAAATTAATAACCTTTCATTTCACGTCAATTTAGCTGAAGCATTTTATGTTTTAATTTGTAAAACTTTTCAAATGTGATCTATTTTTTATTGAAGACGAGGATACAGATCACTGAATATTAAAGTCACTTTGGAAGAATGCGTCTCTATTATATACGTTCATTATTTTTTATTTTATACCTTTATTAAATTATAATTATGGGAACAAATAAAATATAAAATTAATAAAATATGAAATATCCTTGCTACCAAAAAGTATTAAAACGCGTTTTTTTCATTCATATATTTATTTTTATAGTTATTATTTTAAATTGTATATTTAATTGTCTTTGCTTCTAAGAAAGTTTCCATTTCTCAAAATAATTAAGGGTTTGCAAGTCTAAAAAATTCTGCCACCTACATTTTTTTTATTTAAATTTTCTATTACTTTAATAAACAACAAAATATAATTTTGTCACTCTCGATTCATTTACATCATAAGACAAAACAATTTAAAACATCAGTGAAGTGAAATTCACACAAATCTTTTGATATTAACCAGATTTTTTTTAATGGAAATATTTCAGATTCAATCAATTCTAAAGTGAGAACAAAGATTTGCATACATAAAATTACCCACCACCTTACCCACTCTATACTTTCGAGAAGGTTCTTTCTGAGAATGAAGTTTCCACGCAGAAACTTATTGACAAGAAAGTAATTAGCAAAGATTATTTAACTTAAGACTATTTTATACAAATAGTGCTCTATGGATAAAACAGTAATTAATGCTTGTCTGCGCAATGTTTAAACTTTTAGAACGTTGTTGTTTTAAATCCTTTATAAACCATTAAATTTATTTGCAGATTTCGTTCTGTGTATTAATATATTGGTTAGGTACGATGTTTAATCTTTAATGAGAAAGAGAGGGAGAAAATAGAGTTTTCGTGATATTTATGATTTCACAAAAAGGAAGAGCTTATTTTGTTACCTTTGACTTTTAGTAAATTGTAATTTATTTAATTTATTCATTATTTATACAGCATAATATTTTTCAATTAATCCCCTTTGTACATTTTGCTATATAGGTTTTCTCTCAGTATTAAATATCAGTGAGAGTGTTTCGCAAGGTGACAAAGTGGAGCAGGAGCGAAGGAAGGTAGTTTTTTTCACGTGTACCTGATTCTGGACAAAGACAGGTAGACCACCGCCCGTAGTATGTCGTGCGTACTTGCCCAGAGATATTCAATTTTATTTTACGACTCCCATAAATAGTTTTACCGAAGTCGTATAAACTGAGAGTAATTATTTTGGCTGCATGGTACTTGATCTCCATTACGACGCTTAAATCACGTTTTCACATGCAGAGATGACGTAAGATTATACCACTTTTAAAAACAATGAATTTTATGATAATCTT
Organism: Siphlonurus alternatus; assembly: GCA_949825025.1. NCBI lineage: Eukaryota > Metazoa > Arthropoda > Insecta > Ephemeroptera > Siphlonuridae > Siphlonurus > Siphlonurus alternatus. Next base: position 21,781,580 of record OX463778.1, read on the forward strand.
GCTCAGTTTTTGCTTCAATATGGAATAAAAAATTTAAAATAATAGAAAATTTAGAGAATTATAATAATTAAGTTGTCTATAAAAATAATAAAAAAAAAACTTTGAATCAGTTCAATATTATATAATGAAAGCTGCATGGGGTATATAAATTACTACTTATTTTGTATTTAAAAATATCATAATTATAGCTTACCTTAATGTATCGTACACTGTTATAAACCCTACAAGAAACACGTGATTTTGCTTTTATAATATGTTTGTATTATTATGTTTGCATTTAAATTATTCCATTTACTTTTTGTCCAATGGTGCATCATGTTAATATTAATAAATTATGTTTAAAAAGTAAAACAATTTTAATACGGAACTAATGGAGTAATGATAAACCTAGTTTTTTTATTAGATCTAGCTTAAATCAGTCAAAAAATTATTTCCAGTCTGTTTTTATCTGTATTTTATATCAATCATAAAAAATATTAATTATATACTGATTGCGAGCTTTTATAATACAATTTGTATTGTGTTTATGAAAGCACTCTCTGGAATAAATTATGAATAATTTTAACTATGATAAAAAAAAGTAATAAATAAAATTCAATAAATACGCTTCCATTTAAATTTACTCTATTTTTATTTAAAAATATGAAATATAAATAGGTTATTTATTATTGCAATCATGTACTGTACTTTTATTTTATCATGATAAATCTTGTAACATTTTAAAATATAATTATTAAAAAAAAAACATTTTGAATTTTTACAAAATCTAATTTTCATATTTCATTAGTTTTACCTTTTTTTCTAAATTTATAACAAACAAAAAAATAATAACTTATTGTCATTTCTTTTGACTAGTAAAAAATCACAAAGAGCAATTTTCATGGTGTATGACAATGAAATAAAAATTGTGTAGTATTTTTTTTTTTTTTTTTTTTTTTGTTAAAAAGAAATTCATGTTTGTGTCTCCCTAGAGTATACAAAAAGCTGTAATTTTGTGTATATTGTCGCTTGCCAGCAGCATTGTGACGTCACAATCGTCCACTCTGCACCGCCTCATTTAATATCCATATCACCGTAGTAGCTCAAGCATTAAAAAAAAGTTTCTCTTAAAAAATGCAAAAATTCATTAACTTAAATTTTTATGAAGTTTATTATACCCTTTAGCATAGTTATAACTTTTATGCATGAGGATAAAATATTACATTATTTAGTACTAGTTTAGTTATTTTATTATTGCAATTTTGTTTGTTCAAAAAACTAATTATAAAAAATATATATAATTTTTTTTAAAACAAAAATAATAATTTAAAAGTTTTATAATCAAAAATCTTTTATGTATTAAAAATATCAACATGGTTATGAAAAAAAAATCTCAGGGTATATTTTTTAATATGGATTTTCCTTTTCACTCGAAATCTTCAAACTGTCTTACTTGATTTTAAATAAGGCTTGCAGGGAATTTCAAAATTGTTATTTGTTATCAAAAATGAAGAAGCTAATTTCGAAGTACAGTTAATTGTTTGCCTCGCTGGTTCATCTCACCTAATTATAAGGTTAGGTAACAACAAAATTGAGCCCCATCCAAGACAATCAAATCTTTCCCTACATTTTGATGCTGAACAAGTGGCCTACCCTCAAGGCGAGATAATTTAGCAAGAAGAAAATTTATAAATTGCTTCAGTGATATCCTTTTGCAGCTTTGTTAATCATCATGCCCCGTAAGAATAACGCAATGGTGCCTATAGTCTGCAAGTTGGAAAATTTTCAAGGCGTCGAGTGTCATACATGTGCCATTACACATTTTAAGAGTTTATTATAGTCTTAAGAATGGAAATCGGAACTCAGCTATATTGTAAAAATAGACTTTTTGTATTTAATTGCACATTTTTTTTTTAATTCAATATATTTTTACCTGTCTCAAAAATATTTGTTCCATGATACTCGTATATCTTATCCAAATTTTTACCTCCAAATATTACTCGTATTTGCTAATTTTATGTCCACTGCGAAAGAATTCAGAATAATGATACGAATTTACATTATCCATGACTGTTTGGCATGAAAGCAATTAAGCATTTCAAAATATGAGAGTTATGAATGTTAAATAGTTAATGAGTTACAAATAATATGGGTCCTCGGACCTTTCTGCTTAAGTAATCGATCTTTTCAGGTTGCTAAAATTTCTCGTGATAAACATAATGATACCAATACTTATACCGTTTCTGTTTCCAATATACCTTAATATATCTTTATCACGAGAAATTTTAGCAACCTGAAAAGATCGATTACTTAAGTAGAAAGGTCCGAGGACCCATATTATTTGTAACTCATTAACTATTAATTAATATTCATAACTCTCATATAATATAACCAGAACGGATCATATAAAAAACTTAAATTCAAACTCCCTGAAACAATTTTTGATTGATTGGTTGGTTGGTATTTTGGAGCAATTGACACATTTTGGTCATACATGCCCCCTGAAACAATTTTTAATAAATGTAAAAACAATTTAGTTATAAACACATTTTATATTCTATTTCTTGAAATAAAGATAATTTTCTCTAAATATTTTGCACCCCTGTAACCTAATTAATAAGTTCAAGTCGTGCCCATGTAACCTTGATAAACCTGTAACACAACATAGTGAGAATGTACATTACACACAAAACTTCACTCGATTTAAAGTGGTCCTAAGAACTTGTTTGAAAAGTATATTTGATATAATCTGTAGTTGATATATCACAGAATTTAGTTTTAAGTATTTAAGTGTTATTTCCTTGTGTCAATTTCATATAAAGCTTTTTAGAATTGAATTGACAATCATTAAATTAATATATATATACATATGCATTTTTTGAAAACTTAAAAGAAATAACAAGAAAAAATAATAATTTTAAGAATTTCAACCTTCTTCAAAATATAAAAAATTTATTATTATTAAAACTGATTTTAAAACAGAAATTAACTGATACAATGTAGAATTAAATTTTGTTTGTTAACATAATTATTGTTATACTCCTATGTATGTTATACTGTGTGGGTACGAAATAATTATATAATATTACTGTAAACAAAAAAATGTTTACAGCCTACGTTACGTATTTAGAGCTTGAAAATAACACAATATATTTGTCATTTATATTTGAAACACTATAATAATATGCATTTTTTATAATAATCATAATTTATTATAATAAAAAAGTAAAATTAAAAAAAAAAAGGTTTCACAAAATCATAAATATATGGATCATGATTTTTGTTTTTAAACACTTTTCCAAAATTGATTTATTTTTCTAACTTTCAAACTTAATATTGACTTAATATTACTTTTAATGTATAATGAGATACATTTTTATCGTCTTTTATTTAAGTATATAATATAAGAGCCATTTATATGTAATATTATAATATATATATAACAAATTTCTAAAATAAAAGAGTCATTTATTTAATTTTCAAGCTGCATGGTAGTCTTAATAATATTGTAATTTATTTTGAAGTATATTGTACGGTATGCCATTTATTTATATCATGCTTTTATATATGAATAGACTAGAGGGCAAGAATTCATATAGACTGGCATATAAAATATATAATACTACTTTTTTTCAATATATTATTTTCTCTTCTATATTATTAAAAGAGTGCGAGAAACTTCTGTGGAAAATTGAGAATGAAAATTTCAAAATTTCAACAAATAATTATTAAATCCACTCACTCCAATCAATTTTTATCACAGCTCGTATGGCTTTCTTTCTTTGATTTAAATGACTTATTGAATTTCCCCCCTACTTAACCGGTTCTCATCCTTTCAAATTCAAGAAAACCTATATATATGTAAGAAAATGTAAGTGTAAATATTTATAAATATACCACATAAAACCATCAAAAACAAAACTATAGACATAACGAAAGACTTGTTTATTTTAATAAAATATTCTACCTATGTTCTGTCTATAAATATACCATCAACCCTAAGGGAATCAAATAGTATAGCAAATAATCAACGTCCTACGAGCTATGAAATACTAGAGTAATTGTCAAAACTATAGATCCTTCTTATACAGGTTAGATCATTCAGAAGTCGGGATGTTACGTTTGTCAGCGAGCATTATTTACCATCGAGCGGAATGACGCACGAGCTTTATCTTTATACGGCAAAGTTTACGAGAAGAGAACCCCCAGTAGAATAAGATTTACATCATGCCTGATGGTTCGGTTAAGCTGCATTAATTTACAACATCATGAGTGAAAATTACTCTTAAAATATCAATAAGCTGACACAAAAATTAATCACACACACACACACATATATATATTATATTATATTATATTATATTATATTATATTATATTATATTATATTATATTATATTATATTATATTATATTATATTATATTATATTATATTATATTATATTATATTATATTATATTATATTATATTATATTATATTATATTATATTATATTATATTATATTATATTATATTATATTATATTATATTATATTATATTATATTATATTATATTATATTATATTATATTATATTATATTATATTATATTATATTATATTATATTATATTATATTATATTATATTATATTATATTATATTATATTATATTATATTATACTATACTATACTATACTATACTATACTATACTATACTATACTATACTATACTATATTATATTATATTATATTATATTATATTATATTATATTATATTATATTATATTATATTATATTATATTATATTATATTATATTCACATTAGAGGAGCGGAGAGCAGATTTTAGCGTTCTGCGCATGCGCCGTGTGACGACATATGCCCCAAAATCTGCGGCGCTCGTTTTGAAAGCCAACTGTCGAACCGGCCGGAACAAAAATAGACGGCGGATATTGTTGAAATTTTGTTTGCTACAATTATTTTTTTTTTGCATTATTTATAAAATTACACAAATATAACAGCTAAAGCGATTCCTCTCCTAAAAAGATCCATGTTTTAATAGGAAATTATGAATGTAAATTTTTGCATTATTTTTTTTCTAATTATTTATTTATTATTTTTACTTTACCATTGTCTAACCTGTCTACTCAATGCGTCAAACCTATAGATAGGGACGGAGGGCGGACAGGAAAGACCAAGGCTGGCCTAACACCCCGTATAAAGCGTTCCGACAACCTTAAGATGAGATGAGTAAGCTTAGGTGATCGGATGATGAGGTTACTAGGATAAGAAAGGAGGTGGCTATTTTTGGACAAGAATATAAATTCACACCACAGAAATAGAAAGAAAATCAAGTTTTCTGATATTGTGTGATTTTTTTTAAATTTTGAGGTTACATTGTTTTACGAATAGACAGTCCAAAATCCTATATACTGATGCTAAAAGTTCATCTAGTTATTCTAGTATATATTTTTTACATTATGTAAATATCAAATATTATTAACGGAACTACATAGTTCATGATGTAATTAAAACACACCTATTTTTTTACAGTATAATAATTTTATACTGTAGGCAGGAAGGAGAAGTTGTAAATGTATACTACACATATTGATTATAACAAGAAAAAATTTTCATTTTATAGTTATTGAAATATTAATCCGATGTTTAAAAATTTTAAAATATTTAGAAATATATAATATATTATTTATATAAACCGAATGATATAAAATATTACACTCCATTGCATATATAAAGTCTAAGCATCGAGCCTGGCTTAATTTTGTTGGTTTTGATTGTTTAACAACGTAGTTTAAAGCTACATTTCATCTACGTATTTAATTTATAATCTGTATTAATGTTATAGATTATAACTACCGCATAGTTTAATCAGAGAATGGGGACATACAATGTATATTTATGCTCTGGTTTCATGCCAACTTAAGGGCCTTGTAACCACTTTTTTTTTTTTGCAATCGCAGAATTGAACATGGGTTTCAAAATTAATATTCAATTTGTTTCAAATCGTACAAAATATTATCTATACCTACAAATCTTAAAACAACAAAACCATATTACTTTGCTGTGTTTTCAACTACTTACATGCTTCTATAATTCTCCAAATATTTGTTATTGAAAAGCATATAGAGTTAAAGTGTGTAAATATTGGTATACGCAATGTTTTGAGGCTGTTTGTTTAAGACCTTTCTTGTATGTTTTAAGTTTTTTTGTAGAACTAAATATGGTTACAGTCACATGATGGCTTAAAGTACTTCAAATGATCTTTAGGGTGAGCTTTTTCAGGACATTAGTTATTTATTTTAGCACAAAAAGTTAGATTTAAGTTATTAAGTTTGTTTGTTCTCTGAGTTCTCTGATTCAATTTTCTATTTTATTTTATTTTTTTTAACTGACTTTATAATTGATTAAATACAAATCCTTTTAATCTTATACAGTACCAATTTTATGCACTAATAATATATTCCAAAATTTATACCCCGAGAATTGTGTGACTTCAAATCCCGAAGTATAGAGACTTTAACTTTTTACTATTTTACAAGCGCGTAGTGTATTCACGAGAAAGTTTATGCCAATTTCGTCATTATAAATCATCCTGACTGAGGTTTCCTCAGTTACATTTAGGCAAATTTTCGGAGATGGATAAAACCACATAAACATCTCTATTGCATGATGGGAGCGATTCTTGAAAGAGTTATCCAGAAAACTATACATAACTTCCTTCGTAAATCGCTCCCAATATTATCTCCTATGTGATTATAAGTGTTAAAAATTAGCCTTCAATGTCACCATCCTTTACGTTATTGTTGCTCCAAATTGAATCTAATTAGTAAGAGTGACTAATTACTTGCTTGAATGTTGACAGTGTTCGACGCGTCCGCCAAATTCCCAAGTGGTCTCTTGTTTGGAGCCACCCACGCCCTTGGGAGCTACGACGAGTGTCTGATGGTGGGGGCGGGGAGTGCGGGGGCGGTGCGAGGCAAGTACTGTATGACACGAATACAGTTGCGTCCCAACCCCCACTTTGCATGGTCCGGAGAGAACACCACTGAGACTGCAAGGGCATTGCACCATTTCCTGAGTGCACCCATGCAGCCCACCGGTCGTGAACCAAGGGTACCAGAGCACCATGATGATGACCCCAACCAGTCGGTCTGGGTCAAAGTTCAGGTCAGTCACATTTCAATGTTGTATGCTGAAAACGGTTAATTTTAACACAAGTTTCTGCAAACATCAATTCCTTGAAATTTAATTATTGAACACCGTTATCATTTGCTATGATCAGAAGCAATGAAATTGTTAAGTATAATAATTCTAATTTACAGTTAATTTCTGTCAGTCCAATAAAAAATTTTTATCTTATTATGGATGTGAATATGAGGAGACTCAGGAACTTTAGTTTAAAACTGAATTTAACCTGCACAGGCTGTGAGTTAATAAAATCGATATAATATAATTATATTGCAATAAGAAAAAACATAATCTTTAATTCATCTATCTCTCTTCTTTCTTTTTCTCTCTGTTTCTAAAGAAAACGAAATAGAGATTTTAATTAGACTTATTGGTTTTTCCGATTCTGTTGGTTGAAGATATGATGAGGAAGGATATATTTATAATTCTTTTCCAACATGTCATGTAAGGGATTTTTATATCAATTCTGTAATTCAATCACTTCAGTATTTTGTATAACTTCGATTATATTAACATATCTCAATTTTCATAATATTGGGGCATCATATTACGAGGCAAGTAGTGAATTTATTTATTATATATCTATTTCACCCATATGTTACAAAAAAATATATATAATATAAAAAAAAGTAAAAAGGGTATGGATATCAGTAAAGCACCAAAGGCACTATTTCACAGTTGTGGCTTCTACCCTCGATAATAATTTTACATATATACATATAAAATTGATAGTATTATATAAATATCATTATTAATAATTTCATGCACTTAGTTGTGAAATGCTTAAACTCTTGAAAATTTTCATTAATTAATTGTCTTTGTACAATATTTTATTGCCATTTTTTTAAAATAAATTACAATCATAAAGTATTTCAATATCACAGTAAAATGTTCAGAGCAGTTCTTCATTAAAATCGTTGACATAATTATCAAGCATGAAAATTTTGTGGAAATTTTATCATTGTTTTTACTAACGTTTAATATTGAAAATGGTGCATTAAAATATGTCCTTTTTCTGCTATTCATATGCTTGACTTGTATTTAAGAAGATAAATTACTTGTCGTAAGTCTGGTGGCTAAATAACAGACAGAAATTTGTGTCGCGTGCCACGGCGCCACCCCCCCCCCTCCCCTTACTTGGAAAATGTCCAATTCAGACGCAAAACAGAAGCCGCATGCAAATTAGAAGCAAAAAGAAACGAGTGGACTTCTCGTTTAGTCAAGCATCTTCTTACATCGCTTTTAATTTTATTTAACGAGGAACTTTTGTTAAATTTATTTTAAAAAACAATCATTTTTTTTGTTAGAAATGTTAGTAACATTATAATGGGTCATTTAAGTAAATATATTGTTTTTATAAAATAGTTGATAATGGGTTTCATTTTTTTTTTTTTTTTTATGGAGCCAAAAATTAAATGTTTGCATAAAAAATGTTTTGTAGCGCATAAAACATAAAATTGAATTTAATTAATAATCAATTATGTAAATAATGATAATCTGAATGCCAGAATTTATTGCAATTAAGGCAAATTTATAATTAATAAGTTTGAATAGTATATTAGCAAAGATTTAAAAATTCTGATGCTTGGGTGGGCTTTAGTTACTTCTATATAAAACGTCTAGCGCAGTTCGAATAAAAACCGAATTAGAGAACGTACTCCTGTTTTAAAAGCTTCTTTTTTGATATTCGTTGAAATTTTGTGATGTCATTTCTTATTGGCCAGAACCGAACGGTAACTAATACACACGATGGAGTTCTTAATTATTAAGTTCTATACACGAAAATAGCAATCTCACTCTTAGTCAAAAAGAGTAGAAACTTTGCGTAATGCGATTTGACGTGAAAACCAACAGTACATATGCAGTGCAGATCTGAATTTATGTGGCAACATTGTCAAATGAAATTTCTCCACATCCTCTTATAGTCTACCTGATCACATGATGCATTCTTCGCTACAGTGTTGCCACATACATCAAGCTCAGCATGACGGACAAACTACAGTGGGTGTCACATTTAACTTGGTTATGATCGGAAGCGCTCGGGAGTCATTCGGCTCGGCTCGGCCAGTGATGTCCTTCGTTACAAACCGGCTACCAATGACTGAGAGCGTTACAAACACGACCATGACCCAGTTAAATGTGACACCCACTGTAGTCTCCTCAACATTCAAAGTACATATTTTTAACTTCAGACTGTACATTTAAGAGCACTAAAAAAAAGCAGAACTTTATGGAACTAAAGTGTTTATTATAATATAGTTACTAATGTTATTACTAACAGGGAGTTTGAACTTAAATTTAAAATGTCCGGGTCTTTATTTTTTGCCAATTAAACTTACAAACATTTCGTTCAACCAGACACAAAAAACAAAGAAACTCATTGCTTCTGTGTGTTTTTTCTGAGTAAACTTTTATTATACTGTAGAATCATCATTTTCTTTAGAGCTACACTAAAGACAATGGTGCTACGGAAATTAATTTTTAATCAAGCTGAGTGTGGAGGACGAAGCTCTTGTCCGCTTGTCTAAAAAAAATTGTTACATTTTAAATATATTTAGTAACAATATTACAGTATTACTAAAAAAAAAATGGAATCTTTACCTATGCAGCAGTTGTTTACAATTCTATTCTTTTGTAACTGTGAAATATATTATATAAGCGCAGTATACAGTATTTATCAATAATTATCCACTTGCATCAATGGGAGTTTTATATTTTAGTGCTTCACGATTTTATAAATTTTTCTTTGCAAATTCTTGGGAAAAACGTATCTTATACACATATGCATGGGTGGATATTTTACCATTTTTCATGGTATATTATAGCGTAATATACTCACAATTTTTTAAAAAAATATACATTATTTGTGCTATAATTATACTAATGAAAAGTTGAGATTTTATTCGAATTATTTGTTTCCAACAAAAATTTAAAATATATATCTATATTATATTTAATTATTTTTAAAATAAGCTTAAAAAAATCAAAGTTTGTTAAAAAATATTTGCAATTAAAACTTCTTGAATTAAAAAAAAAAGTCATGGGCATCTTTTCCACTTAATTTTGTCAAGTTTGAATACTTTCAATTTTTAATTTTGCTACCACAAGTCAATTAAAATTAAATTCTCCTCGAGATGGAGCAAGGGGATGCTTGGAGATCAGAAACGAACGAATATGTCCACTTTTTTCTAAAGATCAAGTTCATATCTTGTGCCAACAAATAACAACCTTATAACTGAATGGCTTATGTTCGTTTTTTGTCACCATGCCTTCAAATAAAGTAAATTAATTACTGCACACTTCTATTAAATTGAAATAAGTTTTTAATACGCGCAAGTTCATATATTATATAAGTTCTTTTCATTTTTATGTCTCATTATTAAAATACAAAAAATTCATACAAAAAAAAACAATATAAATTATTATCCTTATTTTACTAAATTTTCTTCTTGTAGATATTGTAAAAATAATTATAGATTATTCTCTAAAAGTTCAAAAAAACAATTCGAAAACTAATTTTTGCCTGTAAAATTGCACATACAACAAAACACGAATAAAAAAAAGCTGAATACAAAAGAAAAAAATATATTTATATAAATTATATTACATGTGAACAAAACGAAAAAATATTCGGCTAGCAAAAATTCTAAATAAGCTTAATATTTAAGCACTTTTTATTGCAAAATAAAATCATTAAAATAGCTTCTGTCAATACACCCTTGAGGCTACTTGACCCGGGCAAATTAAGGGTTAGAGAGAGAGGAAGATGAGAGGAGTTCTGATTTCTTGGAAAAGTACATATATATATATATATAAGATAGCAACGTCTGTTGCCCGGGCCGCAATCTTTAAACCTTTTTGTAAAGCCATCTCTGATTATCTGAACCACCTCCTCTTCCAAGAGGTCAAGTATACAAAGATCACTTTATTTATTTTTGGGCTCTCGAGACAAAGTCACTACACCACTTATGATTTAGAGAGGGTTGCGTCTCAAAGTAAAAGCCGACCACAAACTTACTTAATATTGTCATTGTGTGGGAGGTAGCACGTGGCAGAAGTGTTTGACGAGTGACGTGTCACTGCAGCGCTCCGTGATGGACCCGTCCAAGCGGCGGCGTGACGTGCTGCACTGGGGCCTCTGCGTGCCGTCCTCGTGTGGCATGGAAGACGTGCAGACGCACCTCGAGCACGTGCTGGGGCCCCTGAGAGACTCGTTGGGTCTTGAGGCGCACCTCAGAGTGGAACGCTGCGAGATGGAGCAGACCAAGCCGATGGAATGGCCCGCAATCCTCATTTGGTAAGTGCCGACAAGGAAATGTTTTTGCTATATATTACAGTGTAAATAAGCGTTGTTTCTGATCAATAAAATGATTATTATAACATTGCGTTGACAAAGTATCTAATATAGTGATTTTAATATTTTTAATACATTTCCATGGTAGGAACTTAATAGCATATATGTATGGCAATTAATTGCTTACAACTCGAGCGGTATAGGTATATTTTTAAAACTGATAATGATAATATTAATATATGTTGTATTCTCTTTTGAATATATCACTTTAACTTTAAATTAAATATATATATTTTTCATTCACTTACTTTAGTGAGATAGAATCGAAGGCATTTTATTTATATATACTTTTAATATACTAAATTGTATACATAAAAATACTTTACGTCAGCTCTTTTTTGTGATGTTTCAGTTCGATATTCGGCGTATTCCTTTTTTTGGTGACCGTCGGCACGGCTTATGACCTCACCAACTCTCTCAAGGATGGCTACAAGAACCAGGAATGGAAAGGTATAAAACTGTCTCTTTCAATTTAACACCATGCATGCATGTTCTGTGTTCTTCTTCCTCGATCATAATGAAATAATATTTCAGATAAAATATGAAAAAAAAAATAGCCTTCCTGTTTATCAAAGATGAACCTTTGCAAAGTTTTTTTTAAATAAGATTGACAAAAATTCACAAAATTTAAAGTTTGAACAGAAAATCTGTCCCTTCCAGCTACTTCTTTGGCATGAAATTGACTGTATTGTTATTTCAGCGGGTACGGCCGGCGAATTGATGCTATGCTTCTCGCTGTACCGGAACTTGAAGCGACTGGTGCGGAGCGAGGCAGACGAACACCACCTCAAGTGCATGCACGGCATCAAGCTGTACTCCATGGCGTGCGTCATGTTGGGACACCGCCTCATGTTCTCCCTGGGCAGTCCCATCCAAAACCCTGAGTTCGTCGAGTCGGTGAGGACCATCACTTTTTTAACCTTCATTTGTAATGAATTTAGCGATTTTGCAATGATACCCTTATAATGGTGTTGCCTGATAAAATTAATTAGAACTGAAATTATAGACTCTTGTACTCTTGTCTCTGAAAATTTCCCTTTTGTAGCCTTATTAATCGTCCATTGTGATGTACTCATAGAATATGGTGATTAACAAGGATGCAAAACGGAGTCTTTAGAGGTGACGACATTACTACTGTTTTAATTTAAATGCATCTACAAGACACCGTGTATTACTGTAACAATGCTGTCTATATTCGATATTATTTATTGATATTTATGTTAGCGCCCAATGTTGATTTTATTTAAATATATATATATATATTATATATCCAGGACAAACTATTGTTAAGATAACCCATTTACAATTTTCAAAATGGTGAGAAAAATTATTATTCTTTTTTGCAATTTGACCAAAACGCAAAATGAATAAATATTTTAGCTTTTTTTCTCCTATATTGTTAATAACATGGACAAAAGTTAATGTAAATATTTATATTGTATTACACATGGGAATATGCTTACACTGTTTGCAGCTCAGTGGGCAAGTCAAAGTTAATCAGTTAGTGAAAGTAATTATATTTATTACCCGCAAGCTTGTGACGTGCCGTATGGACGTTCGACTCTACCACCTAATTCCAACTATAGATTAATACCGTTATATACCAGCGACTTACTTTCATTATTTAACGTAGGAAAAGTTGCATAATTTCAAGGGGCTTGGATTTTAAGCTTGGATTTTAAGCTTGGATTTTACAAAAAAAAAAATATATATATGTAAACATCTAACCTTGTTTGTTTGAATTTTATATTAATGTTTAAAAGCTTAATAATAAATTATATTAATCAACAATAATTTAATGTTTATTTAAGTCTCTTCTTGTATATTGACGGTCAGCAAGGAACGAGTCATTTCTAGATGGCCTTGAGAACTTCTTATTGGTGATAACTTTCATACTCAAATGGACAATGTGTATTATTTTTACTGTAGTTTTGTATGTAAGACTCTGATTTGAGTACTGTCAATTTTTTTCAGATTTCTTTAAACCTCTAACACACTCAAAAATATCTATATGAAAGAACTGTTAAGTCTTTCAGTTACTCGTGCAAACCCTTTCCCTATGTTTGCATGTTAAATATTTTTGCATGATTTTTGACGTCACATTGTAAGGGTTTTAGATGGTTAAAAAATTTTACAGTACAGAACTCGAGGTTCTTTACCAAAATAAATGATAAAAAATCATGCAGGTTGTCCATTACGCACAGATTATTGATGTCATACAAGAGGATCACTGCATGATGATCAATCAGATGTTTGTAGCTGTTTATGTGCGTGGTTTATATATTTAAATAAAATGAAAAATGATTTGTGCTGTGGCAGAACTAATATTCAATTTCAACTCGACAAAATACGTAATCAACTAAATATTAAATTTACCAAATAAATAATCATTTATATTAATTTTTTATATTAATATTCATTCGATAAAAACATCACTCACAAAACTAATTCATTATTTATATTTACCATAGCAGACAGGAAATTTTATTACATTTGCTTAAAAAAAACACTATACACTTAAACCATTTAAAAATGTCCATATGATGAACTAACTATAACTCATCTTGAGATTAGACAATCTATTCAGTATCAAAACTGATAATTGCATATACACAAAATGGGCCTCATAAACTTCTTATTGCTGAACAAATTACTGAACATTTAGGATGAAAAGATCTGGTATACATTTTTAAATTGCTGAGTGTACAATATGGGTTGTCGCCTCGGATAATTTATCTTTGCTGCAATCATGGCACCATTCCCCATAAGAATAACATAGGGTATGGTGCTGCAAGTGACAAATTTTTCAAGGTGACTAGTGTAGAACCAGAGATAAGAACGTCTTGTTCTAACGTTCCGGCAGTCCCACGGTGTTCTTTCCTCGAGGTAACGCCCCTGCCATGTCCACAGTATTACCGCCGTCTGGACACGATGCTGCTGCTGAATGGCTTCATTATCGTGGACACTTTCTTCACTATCACGGGCTTTCTCGTGTGCTACCTGCTCATCTGTGCACTTCACCAAAATGTCCGCGTGCCGCTACCCGCTCTCTACCTGCACCGCTACCTCAGGTATTCAATTGTTTTTAGTTTATTATTTATATCATCTCTCGTCCGGAATATTTATTTATTATATTTATTCAAAAAACAGACTACAGGTTAGGTAATCCAGAATACAATAGTTCATACAAACAAATTCTTAGTTAAAATACACACGTACAAAAATTATTATATATAACTAAAATCTTGGTAACATTATACATTATATATTATATTTAAAATATTAAATAATTAAGCATGAAGTTGAGTTATTTACATATCCTTGCAATTTCTTGCGAAGATTGATGGAAAATGTCTCAAGCTCGTATTTACTGTACAGTCCATTGCAAAATGATTGAACACTGGAAATAAAAGCATATTTATCAATTATTAATTCTTGGGTTTTGTATGTAGAAAGGGGGAGATGATCTGTTTTATCTCGCTAGTACATTTAGATTGAGCTCAGCCAGAATTTCAGGGCAGTCTAATTTTCCATCGATAATGAGCTATCTGCCTACCACACGATATTGTCACAATTATGAGCTATCTGCTATATTAGGTGAGTGCAATTATGAGTTCATTGTTGCGCTCACCTGAAATAAGAGATAGATCATTATTGCAATGAGATCTCGGTACACAGATACTTCAATATTCTATATTAGAACCATAAAAAGTGTGTAAGTATCAAGTGAGAAATTACTCGAATTAAAATCAGATCGTAAGGCGTGCGTTAAGATTTATTTTTCTGCTAAAATTCAAGGCTTTTTACTTCATTTATCATAAAATGTAATGTTACTTGTTGAAAAAAAAATATAAATAATAAACTTGAAAGTTTGTTATAAATTTTGATCGGGGTGTATATATGAATGTAAAATTAAGAATAAATTCAACTTCAATAACGTATTGAAATAATAATAATCATTTAGATTGAATGAAATTGTAATTTTGACGACAAATTCATGTTATAGCACGTGTATGTATAAAATTTCAATTTGATTTTTACAAAAAAAAATATCAATATTATTCCTTTATTGATACTTTCCGTGATTCGTTACAATTTTATTCAACTCTTACGGAAATTAGTAAAAAAAAACTTGTTAGTGTCAAGTAATGATTTTCATTACATATAACATGTAGTGTATAATAAGTAAGTTATAAGTACTTACAGTAATTTCTTTTCAGTCTGGTGAACACAGTTGATTAAGATTATTATTAAAAAACGTATAAATAAATTACTTATCGTTGACTAAATTTAGTAAATTGGTAAAAAATCAAACACGTAGCACACTGAAATATAATATTAAATTGTATCACTTTATTAAAAAGTAAATTAACATTTTACAGCGAACCTTCATCTTCATTATCATTGGATTAAAATTGGATTCTCGTTTTTTATTATTCATTGAATCTATCATATTTTTTCAATGTGTTCATTCTGTAATCATATGCATATCTACAAAGTGCAATCGTCAGACGACTATCGTATACAACAAAGTGCAAGTTTAAACATTTTTTTTTTAAGTTACTTTCCCGTATGTCTGTTTTTTTCTACTCGGGAGTAGAATCTGCAGACAGGGACGGAGGGCGGTCACGAAAGACCAGAGCTCATACACCCTTGGGTGCCCAACAACCTTTTTAGGACGAGAGGTTATTAGGATGTTATTCGACTGTTGCAGACTGACGCCGATGTATGCCCTGGTGGTTGGTATTTACGCGACGCTGCTGGAGCACATGGGCTCGGGCCCCATTTGGGCCAGCAAGGTGGGACTCGAGGTGGAGCGCTGTAAAGCTAACTGGTGGGCCAACCTTCTGTACATCAACAACTACGTCAACACCAGTGACATGGTGAGGAGGACCCGTGGGAGACATATATAATCTTTGGTAGATTTTGTCCAGAGTCAAGCTGAATCAGTAGGAAATAATCTTCTTAAAATCCAACCCTGAGGGTAGTACCTCCCAAATGGGAAAATTTCCATTTACGGCCTTATAAATAACCATGCTCCGTAAGAATAACACAGGGCATGGTGATTAACAAGGCTGCAAATGTGAAATTTTTCAAGTTAACGAGTGTACATGGAGAGAGGGTTCTTCAATTATCTTGAAATTTAAATATAAAATCAATTACTATTATGTGTTTCACATGCTACCAAAAGTTTTGACGTAAATTTACATTCCTCTTGCTGTTTCAGTGCATGTTCCAGTCGTGGTACGTGGCTTGTGACTTCCAGCTGTTCATCATCTCCGTTCCCATCGTGTGGCTGTTGTGGCGACACCCGCGGGCTGGCCGCGTGGTGCTCGCGGGCGCCATTTTGGTCTCGGCCCTCATTCCCTTCGTCGTCACGGTCTGGGGGAAACTGGATGCGCTGCTGCTGCTCTACATGAAGTGAGTCACTCCAGGAATTGTACACTCCTCGCCTCTGAAAATTTCCCTACAGCAGCCTTTTTAATCACTATGCCCCGTAAGTATATAACACAGTGCATGGTGATTAACAAGGCTGCAGAAGGGAACTTTTCAGAGGCAAGGAATGTACATTCAAGCTTATATCAAATGTCTGCCGCACCATCTTGCTCTGAGGTTTAGCAACATGCTTAGCATGGAATTTATTGCCATGATTTAGTTTTAAGTTATAGCTAGCCCGCGCTGCACATCTAATATCACTCCATTTTGGTGCTAAAAAAGTTGCCTACCTTCAGGATGAAATGATACAGCTAGGTGGGCATTGTTGAGAAAGTTTTACTCGATAAACAGATGGAAATGATTTCTATGTAATATTGTTCAAACAATTAAGGCAATGAGTTTGTTTGCTACTTCTGGCAAAAGATATTTTCCGTGGTGAAGACTACACTGAAATGTGTCCATTTAACTCTACGTGTAACCTCTAATTAGTCTCCACGCATTGTTGAAACCAGCCTTCTCTCACGATAAATCACATTGGAAATAGGACATTTCTTCTGTAAGAGAGTGTACATTTTGCGCAATTATACTGCAGGAAATATAAAGCAATGGGTACTAACAAGGAACTCAAATGTAATGATTTAATTCCTATTCAAAAGTTGTTCTTATATATATATATATATATATATATATATATATATATATATATATATATATATATATATATATATATATATATACTCTTCTCTGAAATTTTAAGATAAAATAAACAAAAATAGTTTTATAATGTTCACTAAACTGTATCCAATATAATTTATTTTATAAATTTTTATTACATTAAAAAATGTATATAATATGACAAGAAATAAATATGTTACGCCACTCTTGCGTAAATAAAATAGATACTGTATCATTTTTATTGACAGAATATTCTACCATCAATTTGTATTATATACAGTCAATTACAATTTTAATAAAGTATTAATTCCAATTTCCTTTCAAAATTTTCGTAAAACTTTTTTACCATAGAAATCAGATCTCCTTGATAAAAACTATAATACTTCGACGTTTTGTATCTGATCTCGGTATATCAATATCGTAGTTCACATACATTCATCCATCGTAAACCACAAAGTTTATATTTAATGTTCAATAAAGAATGTTATAGCTCTTTGTGATCTAGAAAGTAAGAAGTGGAGCTTCGTTTTGATTGGATGAACACAAATTCTATCTTCTTTTGGACCAATTAGAATCCTTCTCATCTACTTTTTGTACTAAATTTGTGAACAGACTTTATTGTCACTGAGTAAGTTCAATCTCGGAGAAAATTTAGTACATCAAATGCCTTGAAAGTAATAGCTAATAAAAAATATACATACAATGTATTAATTTAAAATATAGGTACCAAATGACGTAAAAAAAATCATTGTCAAAATGATTGGTGCCACACATAAAAACTATATATAACCTATATTTACATTTAGTTGTATTTTATTTTTTCATTTTTCCTTCTCAAAATATAATTTTTTTTATAAAAAGCTGCCATAAATAATTACTCACAAACTCTAAAATCAAAATCATACATCTGCAATCTTTTCAATCTTTTTATTTGTATTTTTTCCCAATGCAGTAGAAAAAGTAAAAAACAAAAGAGAGAGATGAAAACTCTATCATTAGTATTTTTATCTACCGTGTAGACATAATATTAATAACGAAAGACGTTTAGATAATGAACATAAAGTGAAACGCAATCTTTATTAATGAAAATTCAATAGAAAATTTAATATTGCTGGGTGAAACTAAGGTGATAATTAATGACTTTTTGCTTATCTTTCTGGTTGATTGAAAGCTTGAAGGTACACCCACACTCATAAGTATCTTCACAACCCCTCTCAGCTTCTAGATAATGAGGATCGAATATAAATATATATATAATGAGCATATTTTAGCAAATTGAGAAAACCAATGTTCGCAATGGCTTAGGCATGGGGAGAGGTCCGAATAACCTTTCCAAAACTGTTAAAATACATTTGAAGAGAGTGGAGGTTCACCCTCCTCTTGAATTTGTTTTGACTATGCCACTACATTAATGAACTAATTATCAATTTTTTTTAAAAAAACTGCACTGGGATTCCAGATTCTTATGCAAACTGGTGTTTCAGTACTCTCGAGGACCCCATTTCAAACCGGACGTTCCGTATGATGTACGCACCCACGCACACCAGGGGCAGCCCCTACTTCATCGGCATGTTGTTCGGCTACCTGACTTTTCTGAGTCGCCACCGAGGGTTGCTGGTCCCACAGGTAACTTCTTCGTTTGGAGAACAAATATGGGGAGAAGTCTTATTGATATTGTAGTGGCTTGGAGGAACGCAGGGGGGGGGGGGGTCCTATGGGTCCTACTTTAAATATGTAAATGTGTTTGCTACACAAATAAATTAACGTCGTTTTTATCAATAACTCCAACCATCAAATATTGCATATATTACTGTCTGGCTATGTTTATTTTCTTACTTTTTTTTTTTCTTTTGCGTATGAATTTGCTTATCTCCTGTACTTCTTATAAAAGTTGTACCCAAAAATATAATATATCTAAATATATAGAGCTATTTTTAGTGAATTAACAGATGGCGAACCACACTGTATACTATAATACAGTACAATACATGCATCTCTCTAATATACCGACACCGTATTTATTTTCGCAATAAAAATATATTAATAGCAATTAAATCGGTTAAGTTTTATTATACATTATTGAAGGATATCGTATAGTTTTAAATTGGGACTGTGGCAGCTGTCAGTCAAATTTTCATATTTTTTTCTTACTTATTCAAAAACTTAATCAATTTTATTTGTGTTGTTTCCTGCAGCAGCTAAATTTAAAGCTATTTTGTCCTTCATTTTCTTATTTATAAAAAATATTCTTATATTACAGTCAAGGAAATTGAGATGTTAACATCTCAATTTCCTTGTTACAGTTGTGACATAATTAACAGATAGAATAGAAAGGTGACATTAAAAGAGTTTTAAGGATGAATCTCACTAGATTGATATCTCGTAATCGTACCGCCTGAATGCAACAAGACTTGCATCAGGGGACTTAGAACTCACCATCAATAGGTAACATACAAATTTTGAAGCGAATCTGTCTTATCAGTTTTGTGAAAACTGAGGTAGAAGTTTAACATTGGCCTTATAGACGGAAACCGGAAATGGAGCTGTTGTAAGAAAACTGCAAGACTGAATTTGCTCACACCATAAGAGATTAAGTTTTAGAACATTATCGATTTTTTAAAATTTATTTCATTCGATTCGTTTGCTGGGAAATATTCTTTGACTCCAGCAGTAACTGAGATTAATCGTTAAATTGAATTTGAAACATGAGATTTTGAATGGTAGTCAGAGTTAGTGTCAAATCAATCAGATTTTATTTTATTTCTATATCCTTATAGAAATGTTTCAATTATAATGAGCCAATAATTTAATATAGCTCACTTGATTTTTTCATATAAAAAGGTTCATAGTCGTTACTCTTTTATTACGAAATATGAAACCAACAAAAAACTTTAAAATTATTTATTCATAATTTGTGTTACATTTTTTTAAGTAATATACGTGGGTTTTTTTCATTATGTTTTCAAATTGAAGCTTAAAGGTTAAAGGTAATCATTCATTACGTTTACATGATGATGTTTAATGCGTATTCGTTGCCGACGGATAATATTATTCTTATGAGGCGTCGTCAATGGATCCGTATTAAACACCGTCATGTGAACGTACTCATAGGACCACGTATTGACTTAGATTCTCAGGATAAACTTGAAACAAAAATGAAGTAAATTTAAACTTTTGAGCCATGAAAAATCAAATTAAAAATACCGATATTTTATATATTTATGTTAAAATTGCATAACTCCCACACACTGTCAAGATTAAAATACATCATTCTCCACGTACTCTCCTTTATACGTACTTTAAGGTTGGTAAAACACTTTTTTTTATAATATTTTGGAGCTCTGGTTTCTTTGTTTGCCTCTTTTTTTAATTATGTTGAAAAACAACAACGGATCTTAATGATGTTGCAAGCTTGCACGAATTGCGTGTCGTGTTTATGCTGTAGCATGAGAGAGTTTCAAAAACCTTTTTTTTTTTTTTTTATAACATTGATAAGCTTTCAATTTGTTTCAAAATATAATATTTTAATGTGAAAAACAAAAATTGTAATAATATTCATCAAAAATTTCAATATAAAATAAATAATAATAGCATGAATGAACACAATTGTAAGGCCAGCTTAACACGATACAATTTTTCATCGCATTTTCTCCCTTCTTTCATGCAAAGGCTTAAAGTGACCTGCATATAATATTGAAGCGACTTACATACAACATAAATATAATATTGAAGCAACTTACATACAACATAAATATAATATTGAAGCGACTTACATACAACATAAATATAATATTGAAGCGACTTACATACAACATAAATATTTGCTTTCAAGGTATTTTCTGAGTAAGTTTTTTTTTGTATCCCTTTCAGGATAAAATGAGATAAAATTTTCTTTCGTGGTAAAATTGTAAGAGAAATTACATGGCAAATATGACTTTAAAATAAATATATGACATGTATAGGCTTATAAACCCTGCGAAACTATTTATTTTGTTTACGTTAACTTATGCATCATATTAGTAACTTAAATATTATATATAATTATATGTAAATAAACTAATTATATACATATAATATATGTCAACTTCTTTATAGTTAACTTCTTTTCTATTTTTTTCACTTTTTTCTCCCCTTTATTTATTTTCATATATTTAATTTTTTCAGGAGTTCAAAATCTTCAGAATTTTCTTTAAAGTTTGACTTTCAATAAAAAGATAAGTTATAAATTCCACAAAAAAAAAATGTTTTCACCATAATTTACTTATACGCTTATTTTTAATAGTTTGTCTTTTATGCTTTAACTTGCTTTAAGTATATAAAATACATAATAGTATATAATTAAATAAAAGTTCTTTGAGTTATTTTTTAAATTTGAAGTATTAGCTCAAAGTATAATAACGTACTTCAATATAAAAATTATATAAAATAATCCTTAATTTTATTTTACTACCAAAGTGCTGGTACACTGGCTCTAAATAAATAACGTCCTCTACATTAGCAGGTATAAAAGGTTCACTCATATAATGTTCGCTCTGGAGGACGTATAAACAAATTTAACGCGGAGATTTACGTAACATTTACGATCCCCCCTTGCACATCACGTGAATGTAAATCACATTTTGTTGTTGTAGTATATCCAGCACACTATAAATAATTATTGGAGTCGTATATTTTGTGGTTTCTTCCAAACTACATCAGTCAACTTACCAAAACAGGAAATAACATTAAGTCTTATAAAGTTAAGTGTACAAAAATTAATAAAAAAAAAAAGGTCAATAAGAAATGCTTTATAATTAAAATCTAACCTTTTGTATTCGCTGATGCTATTTCGTCAATCTGTTTCAAACTCTTTCACGGAGATTCCTATAATTTTCTTCTGCGATGCATCCCCCGTTCCCCGAGACAGGCCGACGTGTACAGTATATATTATGCAAGAAGGTATATAAGCACTTCTGTGCCTGCTCTATGGAAGCACTGAAGTCCATTTTGGAGCCTTTGTAAAAAGTTTGTCATATTGTGTCTAGACTAGAGCTGTTTTTTTGTTTTTTTTTTAATACTTTTTTTTTTAAGTATTTGGTATATTTTGCACTGTGCAAAATATACCTATAGGTACAGTATTTTCTGAGTTATAGCAGATTTATATTCCGTTATACCTATATCATCACAGGATGTCCCATTTGGTCCCTCTATGATTTTAACATGGTGGCAGACAAACAAGTCGTTGACGCGCTTCACTTTCAATTCCAACATATGGAGTAGTGCTTGTACCTTTTTGACTAAAATGTGTTGACGTGCTTAACTCTTCTGCAGAGCTTGCGACGCTTGTGTTGGCTGCTGATGTCACTTCTCCCGGCGGTGTCGCTGCTCTCCGCCTGGATCTTCTACCTGCCCGGACGGGACTACATGGTCCTCGAGGCCGCGCTCTATGGCTCACTGCATCGTGTAGGCTGGAGCCTCGGAATCAGCTGGGTCGTCTTCGCAGTCTGCACTGGCGGCAAGGGTACGTGCCACGTCCCTAACAATCCTTTTGAGAGCATTTTAACAAATTGGCTATCTTTCCATGCTCATAAATCACTTGAAAGCAGCTGTCCAGCTTGTATTAATTATTAAAGCTTATTTTAAAGTAATTAGACAACGACAAACTGCATCATGTTTTTTTATTGTAGAAATGATTAGAAGATACAAAGTAATGCGAATCTGATTTTTTAGAGCCCGGGAACTATTTTTTAAAAAAATATTGAAAGTACAGAGAGAGGTGTCAATATAAGGCGTCACTACTTAATAAAAAGGATAGGACCTAAAAGGGGAGTGGGTTCAAACCCGACCTCGGTAAAACTTTTTAGCAATATTTCCTGGTCTCTAAAAAAATCTGGAAAAATTTGAGTAATATAATTTGATGCCCTCTATGCAGTAAAAATTTTCATGCAGGTTTTCAGTCCATTTCCAATCATAATAGAAGCCAAATATACCGTACTGGGGTGCAATTATCTAAAAATTGAAAGAAACTCCTTCAAGATAACTTGAGCACCATTCACGAGTTATCCGGTATTTGTCGCAGGCGTGGTAAAGCTGCTACTGAGCATGAAGCCCGTCATCGCGCTCAGCAGGCTCACGTACTCCGCCTTCCTGTGTCACGGCGCACTGCAACTCTACACCGTGGCCACCCTCCGAGCACCCACCTACATCAGCATCTTCAACCTGGTGAGTCTTTGCTACTGGAGCCAGGTCTGGTTCGCTGAGCTAGGGAGACATAAAAGTAATGAGTTATTGCTCTGATTTACGAGGCTAGCAGATGCAAAGGAAGAAAAATTACATTAAATTTGATGTGATGAAGGTGAATTTTTAAGTGAGAGATAGCAAAACAGTAGCCCTCATAAGAAAATGCAGTTGTCTAGTTTGGTATCTAGTTGTATCTCATACTTAAAAAAATAGAAGCAATTTTAACTTTTTTAAACAAATTATGGAAACTGTTAATTTAATTTGCATACGTCGAATCGTACTCGTTCATTTATTTTACTTTATTTATTTATTTTATTTTTTCGATTGAGGTATTGATCTTAGAATTTAAAATTCAATCAAAAAGAAATTCAAACATAAATTTTTATGCACGGCTATATTAAAAAAAAATCATAAAATAATATATTTTACATTTTAAATTAGTATTTCATGTGCCACACCTGGCAATATATTCTCATAGCCTTGCTGCATTAAAAAGCTATACTTTAGGGAGTATTTTGAGAATATTTTACGAATCAAATTCTATCAAATTTTCAAATAAGATTTTTTTTATATAATATAAAGTATATGGAATAAATATATAGAATATAAAAAAGAAACATAACTTTTAAATTTGTTATAAAAATTGCTATTACTGCATGGTATTAAGTTCCTGCATGCTCTCCCTACACATATAGAATTTGCGTTGCGTTTGCTTTATTCTAATATATTTTTTAATTCCAATTAATCATTCAAGAAAGTTTCAAAGATCGAGTTTCTAAACATTCTCCCACATTTCAATATTTAATAATCCAGCAGATTATATTATGCTATATGCAATAAAGCACTCAGGTGAGAACGCATTCTATATTGCATACAAATAACGATGACATACGTAATTGTGTAATAAAATATTCATCGTATTCCATACGACTCATTATTACCAGAAAGTAGAGCAAATTCAATAATAGGATTCACTTCTTTTTTACATACAACAATAAAATCTTATTCATATTTCTATGTCATTTTGCAATAAAATCAAGAATTTCAATATAAAATGGTATCGATATATTGAAAAGGTAGATTTATTATTTGAACAGTACAATCAGGCGTATTTTATGCAAAATAAAACCACTGACAACAATTTTACATATTTTTTAACTGCACTTGAATTTAATAATTTGTGACCTTTAATAAATGCTGTCGTGGGGTTGTAAAATATCACAGTCCAATTAAAACTAAAAAAGAATGTATGTAATTTTTAAAATAATAAGACAGGCACACATTTATTTTTTACTAGAAGACAAAATGTCATGTTTGAGTATTATATAATGTAATACGTACCCCACTTTACCGAAATCTAAATTAATGTTATAGACACCAATTTTCAAATTATTTACGAACATGACTATACAGTATATTTCACAGCAAATACGCGTATATAACACCTATAAAAAGTTATGTAAATATACTATGCATAAAATTTAACGATCAGAAAAATTATATATTCAGACGAATGTTGACTTTATTTCTTACACAAAGGAGACATAAGATTTTATGGTCTACAAAACAAAAATCTCATTACATTTCTTACTTTAAAAATAAAACTCTTTGTCTCTTTTCAAGACTCCTCATGATGTCCTTTCCGATTTGCATTGAAATATTTTATGAAAATTTGACACGCTTTCAAGTAACCTCGATACAGTTTACTGAATTTACCATTTTTTTTTTTAACTGAATACACACTGCAGAATGTACAAACCCGCTGAAACATAAAAATTAAAATGTCTTATAAGTGGACAGCTTTATTGTTTATTTTATAAACATTCTCATATGATGAATATAACAGGTTATTTTTTTGATAACTGTATGATATATTGTAAAATAATATCAAAATTGGTTTGTTTCAACTCAAAAATTGTTGCAATATGACACCTTGGCTCATTTTGATTTTAATAATTTTCAGTGTATTGGATAAATCATTAAAAGTGATATATTTTTCTCAGTGTAAAAGTTGCACACCAGGCAGGCTGGTTTATAATGTAGACACAAATGTTTCGTTTGTCTTGCTGGTCACCAAATAATTTCTTCGGGTCAACCGCTGTTCTGGACACATTGGTTGGTCTGTGCGAGTGAATTCCAGCAATGCGGGTAATTTCTCGTTCACTATGTCCTCTCAGTACCCGCATTAACGTCTTCTAGTGCGTAATGAGGGCTAATTAAAAATTACAAAGAGTTACTCTGCACTTTTAGTATCAAAGCAATACAACTGACCTCCAATGTACTTTTTGGGACAATCTGAAAATTACTTCTGTTCAATTTGGAAGTTCTATCACTGTAGTAAAATCAAGGGATGGTTATCTTAATTTTATAAGTATGGTTTTCTAAAAATGAAAAATCTGTAATAATTGTTCTTTTGAAAATTTAAAATATGAAAATAAGGCAAGAAAAACATTCCTGGTGTTTCAAACTGTAACAAGAAATACATAATATCTCAAATTAAAACAAAAAAGTATTTTATAACAAAGAAATTTTATTATTAAATTGAATTATTTAAATAATTGGAATTATAATGTGAGGTTAAAAATGTCTGTCTGTCTGTCTGTCTGTCTGTCTGTCTGTCTGTCTGTCTGTCTGTCTGTCTGTCTGTCTGTCTGTCTGTCTGTCTGTCTGTCTGTCTGTCTGTCTGTCTGTCTGTCTGTCTGTCTGTCTGTCTGTCTGTCTGTCTGTCTGTCTGTCTGTCTGTCTGTCTGTCTGTCTGTCTGTCTGTCTGTCTGTCTGTCTGTCTGTCTGTCTGTCTGTCTATCTGTCTGTCTGTCTGTCTGTCTGTCTGTCTGTCTGTCTGTCTGTCTGTCTGTCTGTCTGTCTGTCTGTCTGTCTGTCTGTCTGTCTGTCTGTCTGTCTGTCTGTCTGTCTGTCTCTCTCTTTTCTTCGCATCTTTCATGCAGTTCTAATATTATTAGCTTTGAAGTACAAAAGTATACTTTCAACAACAAAAAATATGTATAATACAGAAATTTCTCTAAGACGTTAATACTTTATGGTTTGTATTTTGTATTGTGACTATTGAGAGTTCCGTATGTTTTTGAAATCGTTGAAAGGCGTTTCTTTATTGTTGTTTGTCCTACAGATGTGGATGACATTAGGAGACATCATGATGGCCTTCGCCTTCGGGGGAGCCTTGTCTCTGCTCTTTGAGTCGCCCATTCTTGGGCTCGAGAAAATCCTCCTCAGGAAGAAAATCAAAGGTTAGTAAATCTGACGTTTCCTTTTGAAACTATGAAGAGAGCCATATGAATTTTTTATGTTTGAACTCAACACTTTAAAAATAAAAAGAAAGTTTTTTTTTTTTTACTTTAAAACAACAAAATTCTCTTACGACTCTTCTCCCATTCTGTTTAAGAAGCAACACTTTTATAAGCTCTTTGTTCAAGAGGCTTTCTCAAAACGACCTAATTGTATGATTTTTTTTAAAGTATTTTATATAATGCTCATCTCAATCAATAATCAATCAATAATATCTTTAATTGTAGTTAATTCTTTATTCATTTTTTTTTTTTTTTTTTTTCATTTTTTCTCACATTTTGTCTGAATCTGGTAGCTATTTTTTAAAATAATTATTAAATGTGTGACCATGCACTTTATTATTTATTATTATAACTTTCTGCATTTATGCAAAAAAAAAAAAAAAATAAAAATAAAAATAAAAAAAAAAAAGAAATAATGAGGATAGTCTCTTATCTTTTTAGTGGGGCCATGAATATATACAGAGCTTTAAAAAATAATAATAATGAAAATTAATAACATGACGTAACATTATGCAAAATTCTATACATTTTTGTCAACAATGCCTATGACGTCATGTCATTTTCTAATTCAATATATTTTTAATTCTTGTTTAAATTATTTAATTATAATATTCAATTATTATCAAATTTTGTTTTAAAATTGAAATAAATTGAAATATTTTTAATTTCTATTTTTTTTTTTTTTTTTTTTTTTTAATGCTTAAAGGGGAATACTTTTTTAATGCATTCCAGCATGCTACTTGGCTAAAATGTAAAACAAATTATGACCGATAGCAGCTAGACGTACAATGAGGCCTCTTACTTTCACAGTGCTTTCTCATCGTTATAATTGTGCAGAGTGGGAGCTTAAGTAGCTCGCTGGCTGTGATATTTCAGTAACTCAAACAAATGACGATCTGTCTCTCTTAGAATTTCATTTGTTTTAATTCCACAGGATTATATATCCATCAGTCTAGTGAGTTTTACATTTATTATTTTTTTTAAAGCTTTTTAAGGTTTGAATGGAGATGGTACATTTTACAACATAAGTATTCAGAGAACTTAATAACATAAATTTTAGTAGCAATTTGGAACTTGATAATGTATAGAATTTTATATAAAGTTTGAATTCTGAAATTTCTAGGCTAAAAATGTTGCCAAAAGTTCTCTGTGAATAGCTCCTATAATGCCTGACTAGTTAAGAGCTGCTTAAGGACACGATCATATTAAATGTTTACTTAGAATTTCTACTTGTAGCTTTCCAAGTTCAATCAATTATCGCAGAATAACCCTTGCACACAATTTTCAATGATACTTTACTCGAGTTTTAATTATAAAGGAATGTTTCGTTTCATAGTCAAAGGCATATAAATCCATCTTCCATATCTCAAGTGTTGAAGTCAAGACTGAAAAGGAATATATAAAAAATCTGTTTAATTTTGTTATGCCAGTATAATATATATAGAGCTATAATTAAGAGTGCTCAAATTCCTTTTTCTGCGTGGTTGTTGCCTATCTGCTGCTATATATAATGTCAACACCAACTCTTGTTTCGGCCTTTGTAAACTCGATCATCAATTAACTCTTGTTACTGCGCGGGGGTTTACCTATTAAACCAGTTTAGTCTATTAATTGAGGGGAGATGTTCTTTTCCTCTAAGAATTAAGCACTAAAGTTGTATTTAAATTAAAAAGTTTTTAATGATTTTTAAACCAGATTATTATAACATCAAATATCCAGGTATATTTTTACTAAATATGTTAATGACAAAAGTTATTCAGTTTCGCAAAGAGGAATTAAAAATAAGTATAAATTCGTTTAATTCATGCTACGCATCATGTATGCAAATTCCACTTTATAAATAAATCGAACTACAATAATTATTAGTGAAAGGTCTTGCTTTGCTGCAAAAAAAAACTGATGTATTAGATATAACCTCAACTATAATAATATAAAGAGGCCTCGAAAAGTGGGATTTTCTGAGTTATTCTCAAAACGTTCCTTTACAAAAGTGACTGCATGGAATAATTAATTAAAAACAACTCAAAACTAATCAATTACCGTGTTACAGAGGCGATGGACAAGGCTGGTGGCTCCAGCGGTGACGACTCAGACACGCAGAATTCGCCGCCCTCTAGTGTGGTGGAACTACCCGTCAGGCGACCCCTCCCCAAGGACCCTGAGGCCGGCCCGTACCCCGCCTACTTCAGACGCACCATTCCGTACGACGAGGGCGTGGCGGTCATCTCAGGCGTGAGGGTGCGTGACCTCAAGGAAGGTCAACAGCACCTCAGTCTCTGATGATCAGCTGGAGTGGTGAACGCAGTGGAATCAAGTTAATAGGACGGTGCTCACCACCAATGTGGTAATTAAAATGGTGAACTCTCTCTGAAGTGCTTTCTTAATATAAGAAGACTGTAATTTTAGTTTGTAGAAGAAAATAAAAAAATAACAAATATTCAAAATAAAAATTAATTTACCGTGGTTATAATAATAAATCAAAAGCATATTTTTCATATTTTCTTTTAATTAAATGTAATTATAATTTTCTACTTTTATATACTTTTTTACCGCTTTCTTTGTTATAGTTATAAACTGATCATGTATTTCATTTTAATATGAAGGAAAACAAATTTTAGCCATATTATTATAGCAAAATTCAATAATCTCATCAAAAGGTTTATTTCCACCTTTGATTTTTTTTTTTTTTTAAAGTACATTGATCAAAAGTAAAATATATTTCTTTAGTTACAATACGTTGATCGAGTGTTTAATTTTATCTGTGAAGTATTGATATTTTCACTTATATAACCAAAAGTATTATACTAAATGTTACGTTTTGTGTCTTAATTATTTTATAAATTTACTCATATATATAGTTAAGCTGCTACTTTACTAATGTCTTATTTTAATGTGATTTGAGTTGAGAGCTCATTAACAAAGCTTGAATGTGACGTAGAGAACTCATGTGTTTCGATAGTTCAGTGGAATTTGGTGTCACGAAGCCATGCATCAATTGCTTTGTACCTTTGTAGTCAAAGTTACCACATATCTCGTGCCTGAAATCCAATGTCAATGTGACTTCAAACGTGTGTAGAAAAAAAAAAATGTAAAACAGTTCATTCATTTTTTTTTTTTTTAATAATTTACAAAGATGTAAATATAGCCCAATGTAACTTGTATTTTTTTATAAATAGAACTTAATGTTTTTTGTACTTGCTTTCTATATTTTGTAATAAAAATTACTTTAAGATCTCAATTTTTTTTTAATTTCCTATCTGTAGCTACTTCCTACTCATATTTTAGATTTGTTAATTATTTTGTTAATTGATTTTTCTACTTGCCGCATAAAAGCACATTATCGTGGTAGCTTATTTCAAGTTATAATCTTATTGTATAAACCCTTAAGTCACATCAAAAACTCTTTTACTTCATCCTCGCTAAGAGTGAATATGAAATTGTAAGAAAATATTTCTAACAATTCATGCTCAATTCGTCTTTTTCCTCTTTTATCCTCAAAATTGAACAAAGGAGGACGAAAAAAGACGAGGGGAGGTGTTAAAAGTTAATAAAATATTAAATTTATTTCAACTATGGAAGGCTATAGCTTTGATC
The DNA here is from genome assembly GCA_949825025.1 of Siphlonurus alternatus. Taxonomy (NCBI): domain Eukaryota; kingdom Metazoa; phylum Arthropoda; class Insecta; order Ephemeroptera; family Siphlonuridae; genus Siphlonurus; species Siphlonurus alternatus. The sequence continues at coordinate 21,812,326 of OX463778.1, forward strand.
AGCTAACATGATGACGATGGAAGGTAGAAAGTCACATATTATATAAATTTAAAATAAAAATTTACATAAAAATTGCAAAGAATCGCACAAGGAAAAAGAATCATTTAATAATTAATACTAATTCAATTTTTTATATAGTCACTATTTAGAATTAAGGTAGAAAAAAAAAGTACAACGGTTCGTTGTTAAAAAAGAATCCAGTCTAAGTAATCATAAAAATTTATAAAGTCGTAATTAAATTATGAACGTATTATAGCTTATAAACTTTTATAAATTATATTTCACAGATTTTATGTACAGAAACTTATTAATTATGCACGAAGGAAAAAAATAGTTTTCAATTATTAAAAGGTAAATGTGCTCTTAAGATTGTAAAGAAGCGAAGTTCAAACTTTAATTAAAAGAAATATATATTTTGTATTTGTCAAGATCAAATAATTATTCCCTTTGTTACTTATATTTCTGATAAAACATTGCAGTTCCTTTAGTATATGGTACAAAGTACGGGAAACTGAATTAAAATTAATGTTTAAAAGTAAATTTATATTCAAGGTAATTAACCTTTTTAAGTTTTAAGTACCTTTTTCCCTGCATTCTGAACATGATATTTTAAAGGTAAAAAAAAAGTCTTTTTCATAGTATACTTTTATAATTTTATTATAACATCAACGTAGAAATATTGTACATTGTATTGCAAAACAAAATGCATATATAAATATACTGCAACATTCTCGCTATCGTGGCATGTTAATGTGGCATCGTAGTGCACTAATGTAATTAAACTTTTAACACAGTTGATTATATAATTAAGAAAAAATAACAGCTGATCAGCACCTAACAACAAATTAATTTATTGAAATAATCCTCAAGTTAATAAGTTAATTTTATATATATATTGTACGTACTAGCTCTTTTATTACGTTCACACATGACAGTGTTTAATACGGATCCCATATATAATTATACTATTCTGCTTAATTATGAAGCGTCGTCAATGGATCCGGCACGCATTAAACACCTTCATGTGAACGTATGATTGTTGTATAATGTAGGAATTAAGGGTAAGGTAACGCCACCAATGTTAAAAAAAATCCCTCTCACAAAAATTCTGAAAAAAATTTAAAATGTTCTCCTCTATACCCCCTATCAGTACCTAAAATATCAGGTATACAAATACGATCTAGTTTTTGAGTTATAAATTTTTAAAGTTGACTACTTTAACATGGAGAAATGAAACTCCCATGTTAAATTGGTCAACTTTAAAAATTCATAACTCAAAAACTAGATCGTATTTGTATACCTGATATTTTAGCTACTGATAGGGGGTGTAGAGGAGAACATTTTAAATTTTTTTCAGAATTTTTGTGAGAGGGATTTTTTTTAACATGGGTGGCGTTACCTTACCCTTAAGCTTTTTAATGTTGACGAAAATACTTATAAATAAATGCCGTTTACCATAATTCCTCAGACTAATAAAAAGCATGCACTCACAATCTTTCAGCCTGAAATGCAGGCAACCCTCATTTCCTAGATGCCTAAACAGTTGCCTAAGTTACAGTAAACGTTATAACCTTTAAATATTTCATTTTAATTATATTACAACATAATTATATAAAAAAAATTACGGCTGATTTGGCTATAAACCAAACTTTATGTATGATGTACGGTAATATGATTTTTTTTCTAATAAAAGCCTTTTTATATTTTTGTAACCTGCATATTTAATTGTATCATATTATTATTTTACAAATTACGGAGCTGCAGTAACGAAAAGAAGGTTACAAAATAATAAAAAAAAAAATCCAAGAAAAAATTAATAAATAAAAATAAACATGATATAGTGGGCCGGGAAACGGTATTTTTTTTTTTTTTTTTTCCATACTTATTGGCACTTTGCACAGTCGTCGCCTCGGAAAATTTCCTGCTCCATTAAGAATAACACAGGACATGGTGACTAGCCATGGTGACTAGCATCAGTTTAGATGGTATGCATATCAATTTAAATACCAGCAATTCATGCTTTTCCAGCTTTCTTATTTTGCACTTATCTCTCATGAATCTAAATTTTGCTCTAAATTTTTAAACTGAGAACGAATTAAGTCTGTGAAAAAATTTTAGTGAAATTTAGAATTGGACACTTAAACTTCAATTTATATAAATTTAATGAAAAAGAAGCTCTTGTACCAATAAAATTACTAAAATATATATCTACAAGAAAATAGTTAAATATCAAATTATTACCAACAAAAATAGCTTTGTAAAATTGAAAAGGACACATTGTTGAATTCCAAAAAAATATTCCTTAAATATTCTCTGTTATGGATAGGGTGAGTAAAAATAAATAAAAATAAGTCATAAATTATTAACATATTATTTTTAATCATACAACAATTCATAGGAAATTAAAAAATAATTAGATAAAAATTTAAATGGCAATGCTGTCAATAGGTAAATGAAATTTTCATCTCTAATATGACAAAAAGTGGTCTGGCAACTAGGAAAACATCAAGCCTCAGCTGCTTTATACGTCATTAATATCCCATAATTGTAGGATGGAATATGACAATAGAGAAATAAAAATATAAAAGAAAATACCACAAACTATGTGGAATATATAGAGGGAAAAAAATAATATTGAAGTAACGGTTATGAAGAAAATTAAATTTTGGACACCTCCAAAATTCTCTGTCACAAATTAAATGCTGCAGCCATTGTGATGACTTACAGCAGAAGTTCAAGGACCAATAAGATGACATGTGTCTAGAAACATTTGATGTGGAGTGTACAGACCTCAAAGCATCAGTATTAAGAAATAATTGTTTCCCCATTTCATACAAAAGTTTGAGGCACAGACAATATAAGTAAAAAAGAATGGAACAATTTTATGGTAAATACATACTGATCCACTCTTTTAGCCTTCAACTGAACTAATATTTTAACAAAAGCAAATAACGTCAAATTATAAAGTTTCATCCAGTCAGAAAAAAAGACGTCACAAGAAACATTTTTAATACTTCAAGCAAGAATGGATCTTTAAAAAAAAAAAAAAAATCAGAATTAATCTACGTTTATTATTTAATTAAATTGCAGCAAGATAAAAATTATGGTGTTGCAAGAGTATATCACTTGATAAAAAATATATTACACAACCCCATGATGATCCAACAAGCAACAACAATCTGGTCCTACTGATTTGTACCTCTTAGTTCCTCTTCTATTATCTTTACCAACAAGCCTATTAGGTACCGATAACTATAGAATAAACTTCTAAACCGTCAACAATATCATTTTGCTATTGTGCGGCAAGCAAGGATGATGACAATCAGCAATATTGCCGTTGGCATCCTTTTTCTATATAACGTGAGCATTGGTTTGAAGTTCATTCTAGTGATTTCGGTAATACAACCCACCTTAGTAGATTTACATGTCAGAGCCATAATATATTTAATAACAATATGATATTATTGTACAACTCTAATATACTCTTTACCTTATAAATGGTAAAATAGGCAAAGATGCAATTTAAAGTTTATACAATAAGCTCAGAATGGCTATGGCATGCTATACATGGGCGGTGGGAGTACAGTGAATTCATTATAAGTATTCCTTCAAAGATGATATACACATAACAAACTTGTCAGCTGTTTGGAGAAAAAAAAAATCTGACAGAAGATACCTTCCAACAACATAGGCTGCTTACCTTTACCTATTATTATTTAACATTGTGATAATGAAAAACCACTTTGTGGTGTCATTTACTTACAAAGAATGCGACAATGATGCAAGAATGCAGCACAACTTAAGCAAAACATCAATAACAAATAAATTCTAATATTTGACATTAGATTGTTCACTTTTTTAAAAGAACAAACAATTTTTTTTTAGTAAGCAATTAAACTAATCATTTAATTAGACATAAAAGAAAGCAATGAAATTATGATTCTACAACAATTTTCTGATTTTTGTAGTATAACTTATCTATTTATTTAATATTTACTTGCATGAATTTATTTAAAAAAAAATGCATAATATAACCTGATGATTGTGTAATTAATGTAATTATACTACAAAGTTGTAAATTCCAACATTATTATTTTTTTATTTCTTGTTCATAGTGTGCCATATTAAAAACTAATTACATTCTATACATTACGAGTATTATGATCAGTGGTAACTCGGAGTTGAAACACTCTTCATTATTAATTTATTAACAGAAGCTCGTCTAATATATTTTTTTTTACCCAAAAATTTTACTGTCAGTAATTTGGGCTTAACAGTCATACCTGAAATCAACTCGTTAGTTACCACTGATTATGATGACTTATGTAATCAAACATCAACAATGTTAGGATAATTAATTACCGTTTCTCAAATACAATAAAAAAAAAAGCAACGACTCTATTCTTCATTTTTACCAAGGCCTCTTCTGAACACTCTAAATAACATTATTTGCTTTTATATTATAGTTTACTTACTCTAGTCATTACTATAAATATATCATAAATTTTTAAAAAGCCTATACACATCAAATATAAAGAAAGCAAATTTTCTTTAAAAATTCATAATACTAAAAAAATATCTATATAAATCATTTTAATATTTTGTAAAAAATACAAGGACTAAAATTACATTAAAATTGATATTTTTCAATGAAGATAATTCTAAATATATTGTTGGGAAAATTCAGCTAATTAACTGAATTTTGCCAAACATGGTGCTTGACTCTTGGCTATAAAGCATACAGTATTGGCATAATATTGCCAGTAATATGTTATTATTATAATTATAATATAACAAAACAAAAATAATAATGTTGGATTTACATTTAAAGAATAATAATTTGTATTATAATCATAATATTTTATATTATATATAATAGTAATGCTCTAATATTATATCACAATAAAAAGTGGCCACATAAAGGTTTAGGCTAATGCAAATGGAGTAATAAAACTTTTTTTTTACCAATTATTTTTCTTTTTTTTTGATCAGTCTTACATAAAAAAAGCCTCTTTCCTTACCTGTGACCTACATCCAACTTTTAACTCACAGTTTTTATTTTCTTGACAAAATTACGGTGATTCTTTGATATGTCCTTTATATAGAGAGCTTCTTTTATTAATAATTATAATCAACATAGCACAACAACAATTTGTGATAACAGCTGATAGCCCTACCAGCTGTCCTGAGTATTCTCAACAAAAGGAATAAGAAGGATAACTAGCACTTAGAGTGTGATTTACTGCAGGCACGACTGAATCTTCTCGATCCACTCGAGTGCTGATGCTGCGTTGCTTGCACAGAAGTTGTAGGTGCGGCGACTTGTCCTCACCTAGTTAACAAAGAGCAAGCGAAATGATGTAGTGTAAGCATTGTTTCATTAAAATAACAGTAAAACACAAGTAATAGGCGAGGAAGCGCAGAGCTCTAGCTGCTAAATTAAGCGAGTAACTGGCAAGTGGCGTTCTACAGGCTGGATTGATTTTTAATCGATAATAGGTATATTTAGGAGTTCCCAAAAAAAAGTTGGCCAAAGTTGGCCCATGGCATCATCCCGGTTTTACGGGTTTTTTGAAAATAAGGAAAAAATTATTATCTCCAAAACCAACACACTTGCAGGAATTAAGACTGCATTATTAAAATGCCCGTGCTTTAAGCTTTTTAAAAATGTAATTTTATTTTGAATCCAACCAAAATTTTGTCCCGAAAATCATGTTTTTTCAAATTTGGAATTTAATTTTCTTCTCATTTTGAGAATAACTAAAAAACTTTGGGTTTTTGAGAAAAATGGTTCATCTGAATCTTGTAGCCTACATCATCACCAACATTTTGATGTATTGTACGTCTTGATTGAAAAAACCAAACTCAAAATATTGGGACGAATGTACGCTCAGGTGATGTGTTTACATGCATGTTCCTATGCTATAATGTTATAGCCAACACCTTGTTTCAAAGCATTGAACGCTACAATATTGCACAGAATTATAATATTGATCAATTCAATAACAATTTTGGTTATGAAAATAAAAATTTCGAAAATCCAAAAATCCGGGACACTCAAAAAACCCGAAATTTTTTGTTATTTTTAAAAAAAACGATAAATATGCACACTAGCTCAAATTTGTGACCATTAAAAATTATCTGCAAAAATTTCCTGAACATTAAATGCTGGTAATTTCAATTTTTTCCCTCATGGCATATTACAGTATATATTACTTATTTTATGTCACATTTTTCTTAAACAATCTTTATAATTATCATTTATAATTTTGTGCTATATATTATATATATGGTCCTCACAATATGCATAATATGCAGTATAGGTCTTTATGAATTCGATCTGCACTAGTAGAATAATTAATTATATACATTGAACTTAATAATAATATATATAATATTTTCGTATAGAATTAAGCAAATAAACGTACACTCGAAATTTTATCATACAATATAATATATACTAACAAAATAGGGATAAATATATTATAAAATTATACTTCATCAGTCTTGTTAGATGTAATAATAATTATGTGCTTTATGTTTGAAATATCTTATGGTACTATATTAATTAAAGCGAATAATTTATTTGAATTTGTACCAACTGTGTCTTTAATTAGAATTATTTTATAATTCAGTTTCAAAATAATATTCGTTGAATTTGAATTCTTCATGATTTGATTTTTAACAAGAGTAAAAGTAATAACTATATAATACACGAACACTGTATTTGTTGAACGTACCTGCCATGACAAATCTATAATACTATTAGTAAAGAAAATAACGCATTGTATACAGCATACATGAAAATATTTAAATTAATTGTTTTTACGATGCAGATCTAATTCAATTGACGTATGAAAACCATTACACTTTCTTTTACAGATTGCGGATAAATAGTAAATGTTAACTCACAGTCAGTACCGTACGTTGTATGATATATAATATAGACCTGTGCCATCATGTTAAAAAAAATTCCAAACTATATGACATGTGTACGTGCTTCTGCTGATGAATACGAGGTATATTATATTTATTACGTATATTTTTTTCAAATACTAAAATTAGTTTGGACAATTAGATCTGGACACAGAATTTGAATTTTGAGGTCGAAATTAGTACACTAATAAAAATGAAAATATCCGACGGTATAACATGTGATAAGATCTAAATTACAAAATAAAGGATATCAATTTAAAATTATATGTACTGTAGGCAAATAAATTGCAAGGTACAATTCAAATAAATTATTCGCTTTAATATAGTACCATAAGATATTTCAAACATAAAGCACATAATTATTATTACATCTAACAAGACTGATGAAGTATAATTTTATAATATATTTATCCCTATTTTGTTAGTATATATTATATTGTATGATAAAATTTCGAGTGTACGTTTATTTGCTTAATTCTATACGAAAATATTATATATATTATTATTAAGTTCAATGTATATAATTAATTATTCTACTAGTGCAGATCGAATTCATAAAGACCTATACTGCATATTATGCATATTGTGAGGACCATATATATAATATATAGCACAAAATTATAAATGATAATTATAAAGATTGTTTAAGAAAAATGTGACATAAAATAAGTAATATATACTGTAATATGCCATGAGGGAAAAAATTGAAATTACCAGCATTTAATGTTCAGGAAATTTTTGCAGATAATTTTTAATGGTCACAAATTTGAGCTAGTGTGCATATTTATCGTTTTTTTAAAAAATAACAAAAAATTTCGGGTTTTTTGAGTGTCCCGGATTTTTGGATTTTCGAAATTTTTATTTTCATAACCAAAATTGTTATTGAATTGATCAATATTATAATTCTGTGCAATATTGTAGCGTTCAATGCTTTGAAACAAGGTGTTGGCTATAACATTATAGCATAGGAACATGCATGTAAACACATCACCTGAGCGTACATTCGTCCCGATATTTTGAGTTTGGTTTTTTCAATCAAGACGTACGATACATCAAAATGTTGGTGATGATGTAGGCTACAAGATTCAGATGAACCATTTTTCTCAAAAACCCAAAGTTTTTTAGTTATTCTCAAAATGAGAAGAAAATTAAATTCCAAATTTGAAAAAACATGATTTTCGGGACAAAATTTTGGTTGGATTCAAAATAAAATTACATTTTTAAAAAGCTTAAAGCACGGGCATTTTAATAATGTAGTCTTAATTCCTGCAAGTGTGTTGGTTTTGGAGATAATAATTTTTTCCTTATTTTCAAAAAACCCGTAAAACCGGGATGATGCCATGGGCCAACTTTGGCCAACTTTTTTTTGGGAACTCATAAATATACCTATTATCGATTAAAAATCAATCCAGCCTGTAGAACGCCACTTGCCAGTTACTCTTAAAATTTCTCCATCGTTTCCTCGCCTATAATAGCAATATATAATTTGTACATGATATAACAGCAGTATGATTATTTAATATATTGTCGCCTGAGAATAGAAGTGCCCTAAGCACCATGAGGTTTTGATGCAAATGTGAGCCTTATATGACATGTGGCATAAGGCTCACATTTGCATCAAAACCTCATGGTGCTTAGGGCACTTCTATTCCTAGGCGACGATATATATAAAAAAAAAATATACCGGTAGTATTTAAGTAAAAATTATAAATTAGTACATTCAGTAAACAAATGGTTTAACATGTAATACTGGCATAATATAATTAAATCTTAATACAAAAATTGTCTGCCATTTCAATTTGAATTGTTTTCTATTGTGTGATTACATTGCATTAAGAAGGTGGTGTTGCAATGTTTAAAAGCTATTAAAAGTTAAAAGCAGGTTATTTGCAACTCACGTCAAAGAATGACTTGTCGTCAGTTTTCTTTGGTGGGCCGGGAGCAGGGGAGGCTGGCGTCACAGACACCACCTCGGCCAGGTCTGAAACACATTTGAAACAGGTCAAAAGTCTGCCACATACTAATGATGTTCCTCTGAATAGATTTCATTGAACAGTCCTAGCAACACTGCCAGTGAAGTATCTACAGAAATGTAACACCTACCGGTATGAACATTGGTGAAAAAAATTAAATTAAAAAGGTACTACATTTTATTTTGAAGTTCTTCAAGAAATGCTTTTTAATTTTATCTACAGTAGTTCTGATTTCACTATAATTTAAGCGATTCCCCCCTCCCCCTTGTAATTTTTTTTTATGCTTTTAAATCTGATCATTAAAATGAAATGATCAAGGGAATTTAATTAAAAACATTTAAATTTAATAATTTTTTACCTAATTTTTGATGAAATAACTTTTCTTGTTAACTTAGGCAATTATTAATTATACTTCCAATTCAATATTTACTCTACACTACTCTGTTAACTTGATTTTTCCTGGCTTGCTACTCACCAATAAGCCCCTTGTAGTGAGAGTCCTCCATGGCATCATAGTACCTCAGCTGGTGCTTGATGGAGTCAAGCACGAACCAGCGCTGCTTCCAGCCCTTGAGCAGCGCCCCCCGCTTGTACAGGTAGCCCTCGTGGGTGCGGTTCTCCGCTACGTTGGACGAGAACTGCTCGTAGTACTGCTGGCTCGACGTAGGGATGGTTGTCACACCTGCCGAACAAACTTTTGGTCACCACCGGACAATCACAGCTACGTCTGATGTTAAGTTCACCAATACTTTTTTAATTACTACATTAGTTTTAAGTTTCAAAAATGTCAGTTTTGTAACACAAAAAAGTAAAAATATATATTTTTTTAAATTTTTTCTTTTCTTTCCACTTTATGTGAATGTTAAATTAAATTTTATTGTTCAATTTTTCCATACAGAAATATAAAAAAATTATAAAGAGCATTTTTTTTTTTTTTTTTTTTTTTTTCATACAGTAAAAACTTGTTATTACGTCAAGTCAAGGGACCCAGGAAATTGGGTTTAACTTATATCGAGTATACCTTATAGCAAATTTTTCCTATACCTGCAATACTAATTATTTTCTACGGGACCTTTACTCCATTACTCAATATAGAGTTTTTACCTTATAACAAGTTACGAAATAACAAGTTTTTACTGTATTTATTTTTTTTTAAATGTCTGTTTACTTATTCATCATCATCCAGAAAGACTGACAGAAGGAGAAGGGAGGTACTCACTGGAGTTAACGGAACCTGAGTCTGCGTTGCTGCGGGTCAGGGTGGTGGAGTTGAGGGTTCCGTCTTGCCCACCGCCAGAGTGGTACTTGGAGCAGTTCTTGGGCACACTGTCCAGACACTTCTCGTGGCAACTGTAGCTGCAGTCCATGCACCGAAGACCGGTCTGCAAACAAAAAAAGACCACTCACTAACACGATCCTTGGACACAAAGTCAATCAACACACACTTTCTTGTAGTACACTAAATATACTGTATTGATATTCCTTCAAGAATTTGTGTCTTGAAATTACAGTGATTATGACTGGTAATGTTTTCAACTTTAACATTGCAGGTTTAGGAATTACTTCTTAGCACACAAACTTGAAAACCACATTGGTGTCTACAATTTCTCTTTTAAAGTTATTAAAACTTATTTTTTCTTCCTTTTTTTTTAATGAAAATGAAGCTTTATTTTTTTAATGCATTTTTTTGTTTTCCAACTACTTACACTCTAATAATTATAATTCATTTGAAAAACCTACAATAAATATACTGTAAGCTATTTACTGTATAAGATAAAGTCATCTTCTAATTAAAAAATATAATTAAGACACTGATGTCAGTCTGATGTTTAAACTACATTTTTTTTTTATTTTTAAGTCACTTAAATTAACATCAGCAACAACTTACCTTGACTGGACCCCACAGAACGTTCGAGCATAGGTCACAGTACGATGGGGTGGTGAAGTTGTAGCGGTCGAACCGGTGAGGGTGAGCGTAGGTGGTCTGTGATGTTGCCGAGCTCCCCTGAGAGCCAGCCCCCGTAGTGGCTGCTGCTGCTGCTGCTGCTGATGGTGTCCCCTGGTTCTCGGAAGCCCCCACCAGCTTGCCTCGCATCAGAATCTCCAGGGTGGAGCGCTTGTGAGTCAGCCTGCCGTGGGAACGAACCAGCTGGGTTGTGAAGGACGAGTGACGCTGTGTAACAAACGAAGATTTGTGTGAGTTAGGAATGGTGTTTAAAACTATAACAAATATGATGGGAAGAGAAAATATATAATGATAAGAATCCACTGTTCCCTCTCCCCAAATAACAGGGACATGGGGGGTTTGTAAATATTACATCAATTTCTGACATCTGCAAGATGAGACAACTTACATTGAGGGAGTCGCTGGGAGGCAGTTCAAGTTTGTCCCACAGTACCCTCCACTTCTGTGGGAGGTGTCCAAGGTCCATCTCCAGACGATGCATTTCCTCCAGCAGGTACGAGAATGCGTCCGGGATGCATTGGACCACTCCGTCGTACCTGTCAACAAATATCAGGTTTAACTTTAGGTGAGACACTATGTTAGGTAAAAATAGGATGCTTTGTAACTTCGTAATTACTAGCTAACTTTGGTACTATAAATCCCAGAAATATATGAACTTAACAAACAAATGCTCATCTAGAGCACTCAATAGGTTAGTGACAGCGGGGATGGTCTCACCCGGTAGTGACCAGTTTGCGAGCGACGGCTGCCTTGCCAGTAACGAGGGTGCTGTCATTGGGTGGTCCCGTGGCAGCCTTCTCCTCCTCTGCTGCGGCCGCGTCCTGCTGCACCACCTCAAGGTCGTAGCTGGGACCGTGGCAGAGCTCCTCGCCCAGGTAGAAGCCCCACACTTCGAGTGTGCTCACCTGCGACTGCGGGCGAAGCACCTGCACAAAATAACACTCGGTCAAGAACAGAGAGTTTCCTAAGCAGTTATACAGCTAACAATAAAATTATAATACTATACAGTAGTACAGTATCTTTGATTTTATAAATAATCGCAAATTAATTTTTTTTTGTGTTTTATCCACTGGTAATTAATTCATTTTAAACTTGACAGGCAATGAATTTCAATTTCATATGGAATTTCTTTTTTTTTTTTCCAATTCTAAATATTTGGGGGTATTCACATATCTATAAAACTAGATTTACTGTATTGTATAGGAATGTTACATCTGGACTAATTAATTACAAAAGTAATGATTAAAAATCAAGACTTAAAATATTCAGATTGCTCCATATCTACATTGAACTCCACGCATTTGACCTGTCAAATTCATTTAAACACACTACAAAAATCAAGAAATTCTTATATAAATATTTTTGACCAGCTTCAGACACACACTTTACAACTTCCTCTGATTATCAAGGCACATTTGGTACTCACCGCATGCTCCAGGTCTGGGGTGTACAGGAAGTTGAAGAAGGCGGGACAGCGAGCATGCTGCTTCTCAATGTAGTCAAACACAGACTGACCAAGGTTAGGGCCTGTCAGAGTTCCAGCCAGACGACCGCCTATAACGACGAAAAGTTTTATAAGTAAACATACTGCCAGTATCTAAAGCTTTTTTACACATTAACTTTACATCAAAATTTCACTGAAATATAATTAACACTCATCTGGCGAAACAAGACACCTAAAATAACTTAATAATAATAACTTTAGTTAAATTTTTTGCGTAACTGATCAAGCCAAATATCTAGTTTTGATAGATGAATATAAAAATATTAAACTACAGTATGTAGTAAGTTTTAGATCAAATTTAAAACAAATTAGCATTAAATGTTGAGTTTGCATTCTCAAACATCAAAGCTTAAAACTTGGTGAGAACTATTCTGCTCATCTGAAAGCACCATTAACAATTCTAAAAGTTATGCTTGGTTGGAATATTAAATTGAAAACTGACCTGGGTAAATTGAGTCGTCATCTGAACCTGTGTCTACGCCCTTGTAGTGGGACGAAAGGGAGCTACGCTTGTCCTCAACTGCTGCGATGCCACACTCAACTCGCTCAAGCTCAGAGTCGAGCAGGAAGGTACGGAAACGGCAGGACACGTAGTGGTATGCCAGGAAACGTAGGTAGAAGTCATTGAACTCAAAGGCAAGAGGGAACTGCTTCTGGATCTAAAAAAACAAAGGTTAAATAAAAATACATTGTTAAAGTTATTCAAGATAAGAGACTATAATATAAGTTTTAAGAGAAATAAATAGAGTACCTTTCAATGGAAAACCTACATGATTTTTTTTTTTATTGCATGACATGTTTAGGTAGATCAAAACTGATAACACTGATAAGCTACATTAAATCTACTTACACTTTGTCAGAAAAATTCAACCTAATGCAACATTGCTCACAACAATTACTTATCAAAGTACTTGCCTGGTGCACGATGTCTAGGAACTGCAGGAAGATTGGAGCAAAGCCGCTGGCCTGAGAGGCCTCTGCCAGGGTGCTGCGGTGACTGAAGCGGTGGCCGAATGCAAGCCACTCCTTTTCCACGAGCACACGGAAACCCTCGAGAGTGCGGTAGTGAGGGTCCAGGCAGATCTGAGCCACCGACGAGATCTGAAAACATCATCAAATGAGCACCAGCTGGAGGCAATAGTAGGAACAAATATGCTTTGTGAAGGACTGCCTTCATAAAAACTTAAGACTAGTATTTACACCATTAGTTTTAAGATTTAACAAAGATAGGTTGCAATAAAGAAATTAAAATTAGAACACATTCTTTTATTATGTAATGAAGCGAATTATTTAATATTTTTTCAACTATTTATCACTTTATCATTGCAAATTTAAGTGTGATGTTTAAGCTTTAGTTTAGGGGGATAAATAAACTAAAATAAATAATAAAAGTTAAGACAATTTTTAAATTTAAAGCTCAGTCAAAACTGCAGATGTATGCATCTAACAAATCAGAGTTGCCATTCCAACTCCAGCTCCGATGACTTTGGTCTCAGTACCTGAGTGGTGACATCCCAGCCATCCTCGAGGGCCAGCATCACAGAGGAGCCCTGTACATCCAGCAGGTCCACGGCCGCCCCGGCCAGCTGCATGACACTCTGCAGTTGTGGCAGCCACTCTGACCCTTCAAGCAGCTTGAAGAAGCTCTGCTCCGGCTCGGGACTAACAGAGCTTGGTACGCAAGCTCGCATCAGCTTCTTGAAGGCAGCCTTGGAGTGACGAACGTCGTAGTACTCGACCGGGATGAAGTCAATCTTGTTCGAAGACTCAGTCTTGAGACCCTGGAACATCAAAACAAGGACGTTTTTTGTGGATTGTTTTATGTATAATAAAATTAATGTATTAATGTTTTATGTACAGTAAAATTAATGTAACTATAGTATACATTGAGTAAAGAAATAGTTTAAAAAAAATAAATATAAACCAACAAAAAAAAAAAAATAAAACAAAATCTAAATTTTGTTTTTATCTCATTCCTCTGAAATTGATTTCTTTTCTTTTTTTTTATTAAGTTAATGATAAGTAAGCAAGCATTCTTTTTACTTCCATTTTTTTAACAAACTCTAAGAAATAGAGTTCTCCAGATTTGTTTCAGATATTGATGCTAGTATCTCTGGTCGTACCTTCATGTGTGCCTTCTCCCCGAAGATGTAGAGTGCTGCCCTCTGCAAAGTTTGCACACACTCGGTGCCTGAGTCAGAGTCTGTCGAGTGTCGCTGGTTGTTGCGGTGTGGCACGGGCAAGTTCGTCAGCGAGCCCTGGGAGCTGTGGCGCCGATCCTTCAAAGATCCCCATCGACCAAACGCTTTGGGACCTTTGCCACCACTCGTCCGACTGCACAAACAAAACATGTGTTCAAATTATGCTTCTATTCTATATTTTTTTTTAAAGGTTAGACAAAATTTTAAAACAAAAAGAAGCTTCATTATTGTTCTCTTTCCTTAGTTTGACTATAAAATTTACAACTAAAAATTTTTGCTCCTTTGATTTTCTTTCCCTTCATAATATCATTTTAACAGTTGATGAATTTAGATAACATTAGTTTAATAAAAGTCAACCTCTTGTATGTTATCTGGACTCACCCCAGGGTGCCAACGACCGCCTTGGTGAAGGGGTTGGTGGTCTTGCGAGCCTGCTCAGGGGTGGTTCCTTGATGGTCATGCTCTGCAGTCAGCAGCAGGGAGTCAATGCTGAGGCTGCTCTCGGACATGCCCCAGGCCGAGCCCTGTCGCAACACGGAGAGAGGTGTCGCCTGCACCACTGCTCCCAGGTACTTGTCCTGCTCAGCACTCGAGGTCGCATTCTCAGAGCTTGACACTATAAGCATAAAGATTCTCTTGTGAATTCTAGTATGGAATGATTTTCAAAAAAATTCATTTGTTAACTTAATTGAAAAATGAAATTCCAGAGACTTTTCAGTGTCTTCAATCAGTTATATCACTACATATTATCATTAATTTGAATATCATTTCACCTTATTAATTATTTGTTATTCACACAGCAGTTAGTCTGAATTTTGGCCTAAAAATATTACAACTAAAAATGAAGACTTATGTTTGGACTTACCTGTGGAGGAGGGGTGTCCCTTGAGCATGCCAATGACACCCTTGCCGTGGAATCCCGAGCCTCGCAGCAGCAGGGCGCGGGTGCGGGGATGCCGCCATGTGGCACAAGGGATGCGGGCGTGGCGATGACATCTTCCCAGTCGACGTACGCTCTCGTCAGAAATGCTTGCGGGCACCACCAGCATTGCCGGATAGCTGCAATTGTATGGCGTATTTGCTGACTTGGCAAAGTTGGGTAGCTCTTTATATATATTAAAAATTTAGAATATAATTATGAAGAAAATACTAATATTCTCAAAATATTAAAAAAAATACACTAAATATAAATTAAAGTCAAGAAAACTCAAAGAAAGTAGCCATTAATATAGTGAAGGTACTGAGATGCTTGAAATATTAATGTTACCATTTCAGCCTCCAACTGACCTTAAAGTCTTTAGCATTCAAGCTCTTACCTGCGACACATCATGTAAGCGTGGTTGGCAGTGCTGATACGGAACTGCTCATTGCGTCTGTTGTTGGCTCCACTGCTTGTCGTGGAGGAGGAGGGTGAGTCGGGACACAGCCCGAGACGGTTCCAGTCCCGTACGTAGCTGCGCTCGGATAGCCGCTCCAGAGTCTTGGCGTCTGTAGGTGCGGGAGAGGATGTTGGCACCACCAGGTCCAACTCGTCCAGCACTGAGGGCAGCACCAGTCAGTAACAATAATTGAACTGAACCTACCCATTAAGACTGCAGTCAACTACAGTATTGAACTTTCCAAGGCACAGACCATACAATTTTAGATTGTAAAAGTAACATGCTGGGTCAATTCAAGTTTATTAAACAAACTGGAGGGAAACATTAAACTAATTTTTAAAAATACTTTTATTTAATGTGTGATAGTTATTAAGTGTTTACACTACTTACAGTTGTCCCCTGGTATGCATGAGACAAGCAAAAAAAATCAGATCACAAGCAATCTTTATATCTCTAATAACTACAACATTGTATACTGTACTATGTCTATGTATGCAAGTACAGTCTTTCTTATTATAGTTTACTTTCTATGATGGCTGACATTTCTCTTTCCAGTCATTGTTACACAATAGAAACTCTCTTTGGTGAAAACTAATGTTTGAAAGACTGTGAATATAACATATTTATTTATTATGAAAAATTGTCCATTGCGATAATTATTTTATTTTAAAAGAAAAAAGACAGACAAGACCCATAAAAACACAAATTATCGAAAGGTAATAAATGCTATATTCAGTATATTCAGAGGGGTCATAACATTTATCACCTTTCGAAAATTAATTTTATGGATCTCGTCTATACAACAAATTTAGTTAAATTTTGATCAGGGTCACTGGAAAGAAGGTTGTAGCATTTGGGAGCTCACAAATATAAACATAATCATCAGCATAGTGTGTGAAGTACACTTGCCTTTAGACCAAACTCTATGTACTCCCTTCCAGCGACCCCAATAATATTTGCAATCTGTAATCTGATTGGCTTAATCGAAAGAGGGGGCTGAGAAATACATGTGTGAATTTTATGCGAATTTTTTGAGCACTGCAAGTATGCTCAAATGCATATTTAAAAGATGCACTTTACCTGGAGGCGATGGCGCATCGCCAGTGACGTCATCGCTATGTCAGGTTCGGTTCACTATAGATATGCATACCTGTACGCACCTGCATAACAGGTAGCCAATCAAAAACAATCTAGCCAAAATTCAAAATTTCAAATGCCTAGCCTATTAGTTTTAAAACTTAAAAAATGCACATTATTCCATATACGCGTATTGTAAAAACACACTGGGAGAGAAGTAATATTACAAACGTACCTTTCATCATATTTAAATAATAGAAATTGTTTCGCAAATAGTTTCATTTAATTGAAGAGAAGATGCAATCGATGCAATATCAAGTCCTGCCACCAACTTTTCTGTTTAAATTATTGGCGATTATTGGCGCGTCATGCATCAATCAGCCAATAAAAATGTGTAAATTTATCATACTGGACTCCTTCCGTATCTGCTGATTATCTATTGATTTATTTTATTAAACCTAAAACTGAGCCTCTTTTCTTATCTACGAAGATAGTAGGATGCCGTAGGATTCAATATTTAAATTTATTTAAGACCCTTGAATCATAATTTATCAATGTCTTTTCAACCCCCTGTTTGCTGCTGCTGAAACGAGAAACGGAAGGATTGAAAAATAAATACAGTTTTAATTTCAACTTTTCTATAACGCCTGTACGTGGTCGAGTGGAAAAGCACTCGTCTTCCATGCAAGAGGTGAAGAGTTCAAATCTCCTCTGGTACATTTTACATTTTTAGTAGCACGAAGAATTAATTCAAACGTACGGGGTAAAATAATCTTATTTTTTCTTACAATATAATCATGTTATACTATTATAAGTCACACTTTTTCATTTAAATACGCACTTACAAAAACTTTGCAAAAAAAAAAAAAAAAAAAAAAAAAAAAAAAAAAAAAAAAAAGCGTTTCATTCAATGATAGAAAAATTAATAAGAAATTATAAACAAAACTATTTTACCCCGTTTGAGTTAAAAATATGAAATAAACTTCTTCGTGCTACTAAAAATGTAAAATGTACCAGAGGAGATTTGAACTCTTCACCTCTTGCATGGAAGACGAGTGCTTTTCTACTCGACCACGTACAGGCGCTATAGAAAAGTTGAAATTAAAACTGTATTTATTTTTCAATCCTTCCGTTTCTCGTTTCAGCAGCAGCAAACAGGGGGTTGAAAAGACATTGATAAATTATGATTCAAGGGTCTTAAATAAATTTAAATATTGAATCCTACGGCATCCTACTATCTTCGTAGATAAGAAAAGAGGCTCAGTTTTAGGTTTAATAAAATAAATCAATAGATAATCAGCAGATACGGAAGGAGTCCAGTATGATAAATTTACACATTTTTATTGGCTGATTGATGCATGACGCGCCAATAATCGCCAATAATTTAAACAGAAAAGTTGGTGGCAGGACTTGATATTGCATCGATTGCATCTTCTCTTCAGTTAAATGAAACTATTTGCGAAACAATTTCTATTATTTAAATATGATGAAAGGTACGTTTGTAATATTACTTATCTCCCAGTGTGTTTTTACAGTACGCGTATATGGAATAATGTGCATTTTTTAAGTTTTAAAACTAATAGGCTAGGCATTTGAAATTTTGAATTTTGGCTAGATTGTTTTTGATTGGCTACCTGTTATGCAGGTGCGTACAGGTATGCATATCTATAGTGAACCGAACCTGACATAGCGATGACGTCACTGGCGATGCGCCATCGCCTCCAGGTAAAGTGCATCTTTTAAATATGCATTTGAGCATACTTGCAGTGCTCAAAAAATTCGCATAAAATTCACACATGTATTTCTCAGCCCCCTCTTTCGATTAAGCCAATCAGATTCACGCATGCAAATTCCTCATTGTAAGAGGATATTTTTATTTTATTTCATTGATTTCTATTAAAACTTTAAGATGACATCATTGTAGTATACCATTTGATATTCAGTGCCTAACAATTCATGCAGTTATGTAGTACTATTTACAGTTTTAAGAAAAGAAATCGTGATAATGAAACCATAGGTTCATCAAGCTTTAAGTGCAACAGGCGATAGGGATTCTGTATGCATGAAAAAGGGGGTGTGGCCACTTACTTGAGACATCATCGTCTTGTCCGTAGTCACTATGTTCAGTCACAGGGAGGCTCATGCGGCCGGGCGAAGTCAGGTACTTGTTGTTGTTGCCCATGTTTGGCAGCACATACTTCTGCCGCTTTGATGAAGGCTTTGGCTTAAACCCTGCCTTGCGAGCCGTCTTCAGAAGTGTTTTCTTGGCAAAATGCCTAGAGAGAGAGACAATCAGTATACAACGTCCAAATATAAAAAAAAAAAAGTATAATCGGTGAGTACGTACTTGAGTGTGGCGTTCTTCTCTTTGTCCTTGTGTAAGGGCGTCTGAGGCACCATCACCTGACCGTTAAATGCAAAGTGGTGGAAGATGTGTGGGGGGTGCCGGTAACGATGGATCATCTTCCTCAGTGTCTCTATCACCTCCGTTGTCACTTCTTCGTCAAATGCAACTTTGATTAGCTGCAAATAAAGAAAAATATTAAGTTTAATTTAAAGTTTCCATCATACTTTAACATTAAGTAATTAAATATTTAATATTATTTAATACCAGAGAATTAAATATGAATAAAAATGTATTATTTGTTGAATATTATTTTAAGCTGGTTATTGTTATCTACATATTATTATATTATCAACAACAAATTAGGCTGACAAAAACTGTACATCCATTTCAACAGTTTTAATGTGTTGTAATTTCATTTAGAAGCAATCAAATATTAAATCTATCCCAATAACAATAAAAAACAAACAAAAACCTGCATTATTCTCTTATTTTAGAAATAGATTTCTATTTTCATTACGTATTACTAAAAGGATTGAATAAGAGGCAAAGTAATGCCTATTTTGTTTATACACACAGACACAAGGTCAGATCATTTACCTGAAAGGTACAAGAGCGGAGCTGCAGACCTTCCTGAAGCCACTGGTCAAGATGTGCTGGGTATTGAACACTGATTCTCTTCTCCTTGGTCAGGGAAGTCACCGGGAATGCTCGTACCACCACCTGCTCACAGGCTGTAACAAAAATTGCTGTTAGCGCCAGAAAGGTGAGGGCGGAAGCCTGTGACTCACCGAAGGGGTCGCAAGGAGTCCCTCTGAAGACAATGCGGTAGTTTGTGAGGAAGATTGCGCCCTCTGCTGGCAGAAGGGTTGGTCCACCCATGATACCTCCGGTACCCTCTTCTCGACCGTCCGGCAGCAAGTACACTCGAGTACCTTCGAGCACCACCTCCTCTCCAGGCAGCAGCGTTGGAGTCAGGATCTTTGGCTGTAGGAATAGAGATAAATCAGTAAATATTGTGCATTGGTGCAGAAAATTGTACTGTAATTTATATGAAATAATTTGTATGTAAAAATAAAGTATGATTGACATTTTAAAAAAATGTTATTAAAAATTTTCTGTCCATATTTTAACATTTTTAACTCACTAATCCTCTCATAGCCTTTAGTTATAAGATTTTATTCACCATAATATATCATTTTAATAGCTACAGGTATAATATTTAATATTATAATCTTTAGTTTTATCTATAAATTTAACACTATTAACAGAAAATAGTTCAAAATGTCTAAAAGTCTGTTTCCATGCAAGTGACATACATTTTTGTTGGTAAAAAAAAAGGAAAAAAAAAGTTTTCACTTGACAATTTTACTACCATTTGTGGGATACCTACAGATTCACCTGACAATGCACCACTGTTCCATACTAAACACTCGGTAAGTAACAAAGGTACTACATACCTTCTGGATGGGTGGCAGTCTCTTCGACTCCCTGTGCACGGCCTCGAGGGTCTCGACGTGCATGTGCACCACCCCAGGCACCATCTGGTGGAGGCAGCGCACGTGCTCAGCACTCACGCCCCCCTCGGTGCACACCTTGTCGACGAAACGAGACACCGAGCGCACCACTGCCACGCCCACCTCACCAGGATCTTGCTCCTCAAAGCCAGACTCGGCATCCAGACTGTCACTCTCCACCACACTGAAACAACCAGCAAGGGTCAGGGAGAAACTTCAAGAGGACCTAGCAAATTTCAATAAGAAGAAAGCAACTAATATCAAGCTGAGATACAAAAAATGAGGCGCATATTTTTCTCATTATTAATTATTACTACTGTATTGTTTTATTGTAGCATATTTTATTTTAATCAAAGAAAAGGATAGATACCCATAAAAACACAAATTATCAAAAACTGATAAATGCTATTCAGAGGGGTCATATTTTAACATTTCTGTTATGTCTTGCAAAATTACTACACATACTTCCAGAGCCTTCACAGCTCTTACCTGTTTGTGATGCTGTTGCTTGCCCTCTCCTCGTCTGCAGTAGGGTCATGGCCAGGACCCCCTCTGTGGTGATGGTGGTGGTGATGATGATTACGGTAACCAATGTCCAGGGGCACAAGCAGGTACACCATTCGGTTGGCATAGTGGATCGCCTGACTGTACATTGTAGACTCCTCACTCATTATCAGCTCAGTTTGCTTGTCTGTAACACAAAGCATGGAATTGGCTTAAATATATAACATAAATATAATTTTTATTTACTATTTGTAATATAATTTATGCTGATAAATGTCTATCCGCCCCCCCCCCCCCCCTCCCATTGAACTTAAACTTAAGTCCCCTCTAATGACTTTGATACATTTATAAAATAAAATTCTATTCTATTCTATAATACATTTTTCTTATTAAAAGAAAAGGATTGGAATAACCAGCAAGGCCTTACCGATCGAAAGAGTCACAGCAGGTGGAAATTCTTGCGGTCACAGAGGTTCACTCGAAAGTTTTTACATTTTTGAAACGTTTCGCATCGTGGAGATGCTTCTTCAGTCACAAGAAGAAGTAGAATGATTTGACTGTTGGCTTGCTGGCTGGTATGTGAGGGGAGGGAGGGGAGACAGGAGAGGGGAGGTGTGGAATGAGTTGGTATGATATTTACAAAGGAGTGAAGGGGAATGATATTTACAAGGGAGGGAAATTTGAATTGAGTTATCTGAGGTTTAGCCCAGGCTTCTCCTCTATTTGCCTGGATTTCAGTACATTTTGATAAGCTAATTCCCACTGACGCAAAGTTGGATAATTGACGAATCCTGATAATGTTTTAATTGTTTTTACTGTGAAGCATTTATTGAGATCGTTAGTGTCATGTGAGGCCGCATGATCAGACACAGGCTTGCTCACATAATGATGTCGTACATCAGACCTGTGTCCACTCATGCGGTCTCGAGTAGCCTGTGAAGTGAGTCCTATGTAAAAAGCATTACATTCTTTCTCCTGGTTGGTGTTTTGGTCTCTTATTTTCTGTTTACATTCTAACATGTATATTGCATTTTTTGATGTGCATGTGTTGTGATTTTTGATAGGGTAGGTAACGTTCGTTACTGGACTTTTAAATGTTTGGCTGGCTATATGTATTTCACATGTTTGGCATTTTCTTCCTCTGTTGTCTTGTTTATCTTGGTTATTGCAGGGATATGAGCCAGGAGGGGGTGGTTTCGGTTTTGGGGTAGGATCGGTATGAGACAAAAGTCTTCTGAGGTTTGGCGGTTGACGGAAAGTTATGGCTGGGGGCTTTTTGAATAGGTGAGAGGTTTCTGGGGCTGAGCTGAGGATAGGATGTGCCATTGTTGTTATTTTTTTGAGCTCCTTCTCTAGATTGGGATGGTATGTTGTGATAAGTGGGGTGGTTACCTCCTTCTTTGGTTTGCTGGTAACTTGTGTTGTTTCTCTGTTATTTAGTGCTCTGTTAATTTGTTTTTGAACTATTGTGTTTGGGTAACCTCTTCTGGTGAGTGCTTCCTTTATGGTGTCCATGTACTTGAGTCTAGTTTCATCAGAATTTGGGATACGGGTGCCCCTGCAGGCCAGACTATATGGTATGGATCGGATAGTCCGAGGTGGGTGGCAACTCGTGTAATGTAGGTATTGCATGTGGTTTGTTGGTTTGATGTGAATAGCAGTTACTATATGACCTTGTTTTATATTTATGTCCACATCGAGGAATGTGGCTTTGGTTGCTGAGATATCATGGGTGAATTTTAAGATTGAGAAATTGTTGAGGTTTTTTATGAATTTATCTAATAATTCCATGCCATGTGGCCACACCATAAAAATATCATCAATGAATCTTTTCTACATGTGTGGTTTTTCTAATTGATTGTTAATGAATTCTTTTTCTAATAATCCCATTATTAGAAAAAAATATATAATACATTTTTTTAACATTATTGAATTTTGATTTGTTCTCTTTATTTTTAACCCATGTATGAAAATTTTATTCAATTATTTAGTTTCGTTGTTGTGCAAGGTTCTGTACTCAAATTGAATCTGCTATTGCTGGTTGATTTTTCACTTGTTCTTATTTTATTTTATAACTGCTCTTTGGTGTAGTGGTTAGTACACTTGGCTCTCGTCCGAGAGGTCCGGTTCAAATCCCGAATATGGCAGACTTTTTGCGACTTGGAATGGGTGTGACTGGTTACTAGATGAAAGAGTTGGTAGGAGGAAGGCAGCTTACGGCTGTCTATACTCCGCTGGGGTGATTAAGACCGCGGAATGTTGTGCAAACAACATACGTGCCCCGCTAAGAAACGGTACTTAACTGTCTGGCGTGCAGACTGGGTATTAGGAGCCCCAGAAAGCACTGTGAACAATGTTAAAAAACAAGTTCCGCCATTGGTAACCAAACCAACCAACCACCATTTTTTCGTACATCAACCAAGAGATTAAGATAATTTCACACCACTATTTGTTGAGGGATGGACGTACCTGGGTCGTAGTTTGGCCACAGCCTCATCTGCTCTGCTGCGATCTCCAGTGCTGATGGCTCTTGAGCTCGTAGGTACGTTGATCGTCGGTCCTTCCAGGGGAACTCCTTGTTCTGTCGACAAACACACCCAGTCAGCGATGCAGAGCTACTAATATCTCAACTAACATGCCAATCCATCTAATTTGTTGGATGACTTCATTTAATGCAGTTTATAAGATTGAATGCCTCACTATTAAATTCTTAAAATTTAATCTTGTGAATTCTCTCACTTAAAGTTACAATAGACAAGTTTTGTAAATAAAAATCTTATTAAAACTTTGCAATATTTGAAAATGTTAGAAATAAATTATAAATTAAAAGGAGTGAGGGGAATTACTTGGGGGAGAGAGAAGTCTGAGAGAGATATTTCCATGAAATTTTCACATTGATCTTCCACTACATATCGTCCCTCGTCCAGAATAATGAGCTATCTGCTTACCATGATTTTCTGGCAATAATAAGCTATCTGCTTATTCAGGTGAGATATTGCACCTAAAAAAGCAGATAGCTCATTATTGCCAAAAAATCATGGTAAGCAGATAGCTCATCATTCCGGACGAGGGACGATATGCTTCTGGACAAGCTAAATTAAAGTATATTGCAGTACTAACGTCTCTAGGGCTGATGGGGCTGAGTGAGGAATCTCTCTCAATGCCGAGACGTGAGGTTGGGCTGCTGCTGTTTGTCTCTGCACGCTGCAGGTAGAGGGCCTTGACGTCCTTCTGCACGTCCTGGTAGAAGGAGGCCTCCCAGAACTGCTGGTTCTGCCACACTCGATGGTCCTGCATACACAAGATATGGTTTAGGCTTGGTCATATGACAGTTAGATCTATCAGTATGTACCTGGATACATGTGTATGCAAACTGGATCACACCGGTGCACAGTTTGCGGCAGAAGGCTGTGGCAAGAGGCAGCAGAGCGGCAGCAACTCCGTGGCCGTCCATAACAGAGTCGTCCTGGAAACACAACAAACGGAGTATCGTGTTTTAGTCTGGGACACACTATTTGAAAGTGTTATGTTTTAGTAGGTAATACGTAAGACATATTAAGATTATTATTATAATATAATAAAAAGACAAATGTGAGGGGATTATTGAAGGAATACAGTAGTGGTAATACATGTATATTGGAATTAAATAAACAAAATTACTATTCTCTGATGAAGATAAAAAAAAATAAAAGGTAATTAATTTCGATTAATGAATATAAAATTATTTTTAGAACTTTGAATTTATAGACCTTACAAAACCTGGCCTCAAGGTCTTATAGCATGATTTATTTAAATAGAGTAATGTAAGCAAAGAGCAAAGTTTGAGCTGCAGATATTTAGATCAGAAACTCATGATAAAATATTGAATTTTGTAACATCTTAAATGCATATCATAACAATAAAATGTAGCTAACACTCATCGAGCACTGTTTCCTCACCTGCAGGGCGCAGTTCATGAGGCGCACGACAAGGTCAAACTGCTGATGCTCCAACATGGCCTTGTTGCCCACCACGTGTTGTGCCAGCTCCGTGCACAGAGCCAAGCGGGCCTGCTTCGACTTGAGAGCACGCAGCACTGCTGGAAACGTCTTGCGAGCGTCCGAGATCTTGTTGTCGAAGATGCAGTTGATGCAGCTACGTAGAACCTGCAGAAACGGAGTAAAATGTTGCAATGTGTTGATATTTCACATGTTTTAGGACTACTTTTCAAGTACTGTTAACTTTATATTTTATAGTAAAGCATTTCATGGCATCACATCAATTCCTGGCTAGTAACTAAAAAAATAAGAAGACTAAGAAAGCTTTTAAGTACCATTATCAATTGATGTTATTATATCAATTGCATGTTCATCATAAAATACTATTAATTACGTACATAAAAATCATTAAATTCAATGTTTTAAAATTGTGCACCACTTTGTAATATTTTCATAAATACTGTATAATTTAATGAAGGTTAAAACATTAAAACACAATGGGGAATTCTCTTACAACTCAGATTTTAATTTAACTACTATATCATGATAGGGTACATATTAACAATAAGTTTGACTTAAGTTTCAACTTTTCTAACTCAAATTTGGGGACTCTGAAGGGATTATTAGAATAGGGGCAAAGTATGCAACCCGCGCGCAAACCTGAAAATTGTGACGTAGAAACTCCCTAGTTAACACACAACAAGTGCCTGATATCATAGTTTGAGCGTCAAGTAGTGATTGACTATAAATTTTAGTAACACGATCGAAATCAGCGGGTTTTTCTACCCTAATATCAATAGTTTTGTCTCTAATATCAGTTTACTTTAAGAGTGATAATCGAAAATATAAATACATTGCAGGAAAATTTCGCCTGCTAGGCAGTTTCTACGTCACGTTTTGGCGTTAAATTCAAAAGAAGGAAGATTTTTAAAAAATTCCCTTGTCTCCAATTTTGACAATTGAAACTTTTTAGTTTGGGGACATTTAGTTTCAAGGCATAGAGCATCTGAAAAAAAATTAAAATAAATGTAGGAGAATTCCCCATTTTGAAATTACTGTTGCTACTGAGAATTTAAAATTAATAATTTTGTGGATCAAATCTCTTGCTAATTTAATCAGTAACTTTATTAATTAAATTTGTTAATTGACACACAGTTAACATGAAACCAAAACAGACTTCTAAATTTCTGGTGTATTTTATACAATTAATTCACCTCCAGTCTGCGGGCTGAGTTTGTGACGATGGACCTGGGATCCTGGATGTTGCTGACCTGAGGACCCATGGGCACAATCCTTGGCTGACTTGTACGCATGGCAGACAACCTGGACAAAAGGAAATGTAAAGTCATAAGACCATTGTATAAATGTTGCTAGACCTTTTCAGTCAATATTTTTGTTCCGAGTGTATGTGTCTTCATATTTACTGTGGCATGTATTTGGATTATGTTTTACATTTAACAAACAGTGTACACTTGATTAAATATATATTTAATTTTTTATAATTACTGTCTCCATAAAAATCAGCAAATGGAATTTTATTTACAGAAATTTCTCTCTGACAAAGACACTCAGAACTTTGAGGTTAGAAAAGGAAAACATTCAACAAATCAAATAAGTTAATGATGTTATTGATTTTAAAAACAAAATGAACTAATTATGTAATAAAATTTTAAGGTATATAATATATACAGTATTATATTAAATTAAGACACAAAATGTGAAAAGAGTTTAAAAAATTAAATTTAAATAATGAAAAAGAAAGAAAATTTTAAATAACAAAGACATTAAAGTGCTTCTACAATGCGACATGAGATCGCAATGGACCTACAAGCGTTCAAGGCTGTGTAGCACATTCATTTGCTTACCAGCCCAAATCACCAGCACTGTTTAAGTGTTTGCATGGAATGTAAAAAAGAAAGAAACATGTGTTCTTTAGGTATAAATAAAAATATGTATTTATATTGTAGAACTGAAAATATTAAATGGTTAGTTTGCACTTCATGGCATCATCATTAATTCTGGCTGATTAATTATTCATTTTAACAAAGCCACCAGAATGTGTAAACTGTCCATCTAATAAATTCTGTTTTAAAAGTAAAAATAAATAAGGGAAAAGAAGATCATTATTTGACTCTAAATATTGAGTCACTGTAAGATTTAAAATAAAATTGGGTAGATCTATAATACTTTTAATAGTATTACAGTAGGTTTTAAGTTCCACGAATAAAAATAAAAATAAATTATATTTTTAA
The DNA here is from genome assembly GCA_949825025.1 of Siphlonurus alternatus. Lineage (NCBI taxonomy): Eukaryota > Metazoa > Arthropoda > Insecta > Ephemeroptera > Siphlonuridae > Siphlonurus > Siphlonurus alternatus. The sequence goes on from OX463778.1 coordinate 21,839,956, forward strand.
TTTATATTTGGAAGGGGCAACACTCTTTTTTTTAAAAAATACAGTGTTTTTAAAATCACATGCTAATTAAAAAAGTTAGTACATTTAGTACTTTATGCACGAGGGTCATATTCCAAAGATACGGGTACATAAAATTTGTTATAAACAAAATGTTATAAGAAGGAGAAAATGTCCATTAATTTTGGCATGCATCATGATATTGACTAACAACAATAGATAAAGTTATACAGTACTGTACATCATGATACCAAGGAATAAAATTAATAACAGTCACACTTTCACAGATACATCGTCTAATTTTAGAGAGAGGTGTACCGGTAGTTTTAAACCACATCTCTGCAATCCAGTATTTGCCCTGTACATCAAAATAATGAAAATACAAAAGTACAACCCTCTATTAGCTCTATAAATTCTCCCTGGTAATAATTAACTTGTTTTTATAGTTATCTCATTAGTCTTCTGATCAAAATAGTTAAACAAGTGACTGTTTCTCGTCGTTTAAAGAATAATTTGTAGCCTATCTTGAGTCTTACCTGGCTTTGAGGCTGTTTTTAGTGAGCTCCTCGTCAATGATCTTCTGCACAAGCACGGATGAGATCTGGGACAGTTCCGGCTGGTGTATCCGAGCAAACGCCCCATCCGGTGGCCTCAGGATCTTCTGAACATATGGCTGGGGGTTGGGGTTCTCGTTGGTGTACAACTGCTGGGCAAGCTCCTGCAACAACCTCAAAGTTAGATACCTCTCACTTGCTACAGACAAAAATTGAAGAGGGTTATTTGACATTTGGCAGAAAGGGACATGAAAAGTTACTCAGGGAAAAGTAGACCCATGTATCTCATACTTACCGAAATTCAGAAAGGATTTAAACTCCACAATACCCCCTTTTACCTACATATGCCTATATTTTTAAAATAGCATAGATCAGAGCTTGTGTCACTATTGGAGAGGAATGTAGCAGTTCCCTAGATAACAAATTTTGAGCAAGGCCTCCAGCATTTAAAGGTCTTTGTTAATCGGGAACTGCAAAAGCGAAAAGGGGTTTCTTATTTTTAAAATAGGCAAGTTCTTATATTCTTTAATCTAAAATCGAACACATAGTATTACTTCAGTGAAGTTTGAAAAAATATATATAAAATAAAAATATAAATAAAAAAAAATCACTTCAGTTATGAAAAAGTATGGAAACATGAACAAATTATGAAAAAAAAAATGGTATATTGAACACAATGGGGTGTACTGACCGGTATTTGAGTTAGCAATACTAGTAAAAAGTACTGTGAATTCTATGAAGAACGAGCCCTATCAGAGCATTCTATGACAATTTGCTGATTTTATTTGAATTTTTTAAGCTTTTTTTTTTTATGACGTCACAACATTGCTTCTTAAATGGGAAAATGCATCAGTTAACATTGCTAAAATTTAAAGATATTGAGGTAGGAATTTGAAACCTTCACTATCGTGATTCTAGCACCTAAAAACCTTGCATATGAAGTTTTGGTTACATTTCAATATTAAGTATGGGATTTGGCAATGTTAGCTGATCTATTTTCCCATTTAAGATTCAATGTTGTGACATCATTTTTGAGAGGTTTTAAAAATTCATATAAAATCAGGAAATTGTCGTAGAATGCCGTAATAGGGCTTGTTCTTTATGAAATTCTCATGCCTTTTGAAATGTTGACAAAGCAGTAAACCAAACAAAAATTCAGATTTAGTTGTAAGCATTTAATTAAGATCGTTTTATTGTGACGGTATGGTCAAAACAAAATAACAGAATTCTCAGAATGCTTATTCACTCTAATATATGCGTTGTATAAATTAATACGAAAAAGCCAGCTTCCATTAAAACAAATTATGAATCGCCACTGCCTTAATGTCAAGATAAGCAAGTGGCCGTGGTCAGGAAACCAAGCCACGAAGTGTGACAAGGAAATGAAGAAATTATCAACCATCATTCTTCCTCACTAGCAACTTGGTTAAGTTACTGACAAAGGAAATTATCTACATCACTTTTCTTTTCTTATATGATTCACTCAAGATTGTGAAGTTGTAATAAATAATTTAAATTTATAGGACAGAAAGGATTATTTGAAGAACTAAACAGTTTAATCTCAAACACTAACAAGAAATTTTGCTCTATAATATATATTTATGACCCATGAAGATAGAAAAAAAAACATTCTGGTGGAGCTAATCATCACTATTTTGCTCAGGATTAAGCACCAAATAATGAAGAAAAATAATTATAAACAAAAAGGAATATTGCTAAAAATATTTTAACAAATTAAAAATCACGTACTTTTATGAATTAATTTTAATTGGTACCAGTAGCAGATGGCACCACCGTACCAGCAATTTTTTTATCTACTGGTCAAGAATAAGCAACACTGGAACAAACACATACTGACGTTCATCAGCACGAGAGTTACCCACCTGAATGTGCGTCAACACGAGGCGCGGGTCGAGAGCCTCCTGGCGTAGCTGCTCGCCGAGGCTGCTGTACAGCTCGTCCCAGAGGTCGCACACACGCCACGGAGCGCCGCGGTCCTGCACGAACCCCGTAAAGAACATGCAGTCCAACACGCGTGTCGTGAACTCGCACTCTGTCAGCCCTCGCTCGCCCAGAAACGCAGCCTGGAACACATCAGAATTGTATCACAAACATAAGCCATTATTCAACTGTGATCAAATGAGAGTATTTTTTTTATGGTATATTAGCAATCACTGCAGATTTTTTTTTATACAGTTACGTACTTCTTAAACAATAATACTGTCTCATTTTTTTATGCTTTTTGGAATTATGACGTTAGGCGAAAAATTTTTTGTTTTTATTTTAAACAGAAAAATCGGAAAAATAACAAACTTAAATATTATACTCAGAGAGAAAAAATTGCACATAATATGGCACGAATTTTTATTATTTACAGAGATATTTAAATTCTTAAATGGAAAAAAAATTGTCAGAAAACTTCATAGAAATACATCGCGGATGCGATCGTATATTATGGTAAAATAAGCTAAAATTCTCCATTTTCGATCTTATTGTCAAATAAGTAATAATTTTGTCAGCGTATAAATCTGCGAACCTAAATATTTTATATCAATAAATTAATATTCTATACATTAAAATTTAAAACTGCATTTAAGTTCAATCATCAGGAAACAACGACCCTAATCTTTCAAGCTTATAGCGTTTGACGCTGCGTTTGCGTCTGAAAATTGCCGTAAATGACGTACATTACGCAGTATTTATTTACAATATTATAAAACCCGCAATCTGAAGCGAAAACGAGTAGAAATTGCAACATTTCCGGAAATTTTTATATATAAACTCTCGCTTCGCTTCAAAGACATAATATATAATATACATATATATTTATTATATGTATAATATATATATTATATACAAAAAAAATATACGAAAAAAAAAATAATCAAGCAATGCTGCCTGATACAATACTATACTATTATTATGACGTAAATGACGATTTTTTTTTAATATTTTTTTTCCTTTCAGATATGCTGTCGACGCATACGTGCTGCAAACCACAATCTAGAAAGACAATCTGGAAATATTCACGCTTGTAATTTTCGTTACAACGTCAACAGTAAAAATAAACTCAAAATTATTATGCATATGAAATTATGTTACTGACACAACGGCCACCACGTCATCAAAGTAGACTGTTCTTCAATTCTATTATGTCCTAATATTAGTCGGCTAAATATAGGAGACACGTTAAAAAAATAATACATCGGCAAGTGCAGTAAATTCGCGTCACACATCGCATCTATCGCTCATGTAAATTCCCCATTTTAGCTGAAGTAAAAAAAAAAAAAACTAGTGGTGCACGTACCTTGTGGAAGGTGATGACCGGCCGTGGGTGGATGCGAATGATGGTGAGGCAGCTACGGTAGCCCTGCAGCAAGTGTGCGAAGGCGCGCATGAAGACGGCGCGCAGCTCTTTGTCCAGCATGGCCGGCGACGAGGGTCGAGGGGCGGGGGGTGTGAAGGCGAGGTCGGCACCCCCCAACTCGGGCTGCAGCACCAACATGAGCGCCTCCTGCGTGTGCGTCAACAGAGGTTCCGGCAGCAGCGGTAGGGTCACCCCCTCGGGCACGCTCAGAGCACCCCCGTCCATGTCTGCCACGATCACGTCGATCTGAAGCACACACACTGCGTTTCAACCTCCACGTCAAATATACATTATACTGTACAAATTTAATACGAATCAAGGAGATGCAAAGAAAAAAATTGATAATGATAAGTTCATTAATTTGAGTATCAACAAAATTACCTTTCGCGTGTTTTAATATAAAATGGTATCAACCTTCAATTCCTTCAAATCACTCGCTATCTAATATATTTTTTTATTCAAATAAATTTATAATATACTATATTTCACCAGCTAAAAGAGTTAAGTCTGTGTGGCGTTGTTGTAATTAATTTAAAAAAATTCTTCAACTAAAATGAAATAAAAAAAAAAGTACTGTAATTGAAACTGCATTTTTTTTTTTTTTTTTTTTTTTTTTTTAAATATTCTTGTAATCATTAAATCATAATATTTATATACATAAATTATGTATATATTGCTGTTAGAATTTTGAATTATAGCTTGGCTGGAAGCTAATGTAATATAAATAAAGAAAATATTAAAATATTAAAAAAATAAATAATAATTATATAAAAAAAAAAAAACTTCTTCCCATTGCTGCACATACGACCGAGAAATGGGAAATTCGTTTACGCATTTTGTCAAGTAAAAATTTATTACTGAAGTACACAGAGTAACTATATACACTAGACATAAGTAAAGAGTTTTTAAGTTAAAAATATACAGTATAATGCTACTTTTGGTAAAATCATCTCAGATTTCAAGGGGAAAACTGTGGTATTAACAGAAGCTGTGGTCAGCGCAACCGCGACATAAAATTTCGCGTGTCGAGACGAGACGTAAAAAATATCGTACGTCGCTATAATTTTACAAGAGAAAAACAAGTTCTTGTAAAAAATTAACACTTTTTAAAAGTAAAAAGTAGCTATGTAAACCTAATAACTAACTACATACAAAGACATTTGGTAGAAATTTACAATATCATACACAGCCATAATTGAGCACAAGAATCGACGATCGAAAAAAAAAAATAAATAAATACGCGCCTCTCTCCACTGAACCAATGTTTGTTTGTTTTGAACCAATGTTTTTTGTTGTTGTGTTTTAACACTGCTAAGAATAACATGTAAACGAAAGTAGACGACAGTTTAAGAAAAAGCATACGAAATACAACAGAAAATTAGGTATTATTTCAGCATGTAAGTTAATAAAATAATTCACTAATCAGTTCTTCAGTCCTATATACCAATAGGGTTGTTGAATTTGTCTATACAGAGGCTTTATGGGTAACATTATTAAATTTGGCATAAAATATTAAGTGATAGCATCACAAAGCTTTCATCAACTAGACAGTGATGTAGTCCTAAACTTTTCAGAAAGTATGTTTTGATATTAAGGTATACGCTGATGCAGCGTAATCACTCCACTCCAAAATAACACACTATTACCAGTATGCTATTGGCATGATATGCTGTAGTTAGCCAAGATTGTAAAATAAATAAGAGGAAGAATAATCTTTTATTATTTTTTTTTAAATAATTTTCATGTTTTACTTCGACAAATTCAATTTCCCTATGAGTTAAATTAAATTTAATTTAAGATGCTAAGTTTTACCTGTCCTCAAATGTAGCTCAATGAAAAAATTGCACCTCATTGACCAAAGACGAGGTAAAAAGAGCATCCTCGTTGAATCAATTGCTCTGTTCAAGTCTTTATAATAAATCATTTATTTTAAAATAATTTTAAGAATTAAGTTTATAAATATTTTTTCGTTTGTTATTATAACGTCATCACATATTTCATTACAATCTCTTATTTTCAAGGCAAAACTGACATAAAGGGCCTTAATCTAACAATAAGCCTAAAAAATTATTAACAAAACAAACTTTGAAATTAAAAAATAATACGAGATCTTGACGAAAACAAAATTTACAACAAATTCAAATTTATGGTCTAACGTCACTCACCAGCTCTGTGGCTTCTGACTTGAGTGACGAGTGGATGCCCATGAGGAAGGGGGTGGGTGTGGAAAGCACCTCAACGAGGGCCGCGGGTAGCAGCGGGATGTACACGTGACTCTGCCGGAATGGGTACATAAGAGCCGTGAGTGCACGGCAACCTTCTGTCAACCGAGCGTAGCTCTTTGAATGGAACAGAATCTTCTGCTCCGTCATGATGGCACAGAAGAGGTATAACACATTACGGATACCTGAAACAAAATATCTCTATTTTATTTCTTTTCTTTAACAGGGATTACATTTTATGGACCAATATGATCTTGATAATTTTCATATTTTAACTTCAATAATTATATGATATTAAATCTTATGCTAAATTTAACTAAACAAACAAATATATGGAATTTTAAGATTTTGTACATTATTTTTTAAAGCAAAAATTGTAAACTCGATGTACTGGAAGACTTATTTATTTGTTTCACAAATAGAGCAGAGGCAACATTCTTCTATTAAAATTTAAAATACATTATTAATATTAATTTAGTTTTAATTGGTTACTTAACAATAAGTGAAGGGACTCACCGAACTGGTTGAAGAGCAGGCTGACTGAGGTTCCCGAGACGGGCAGGGTTGCACTGAGGGGTGGCTGCAGGGCCTGCCTGTCTCCCGCCCCAATGCTGAAGCGCACCTGAGGTCCCCCAGGGGGAGGCACCTGCACACAGCCCAGGATGTTGCCCACCAGTGTCTCCAGGGGAATGCCCAGGTTCTCCAGAAACACAGTATAGATGATACCAAGGCAGTTCTGCAGACACAACAGCACGTCACAGGTAAGTTTACAAAAGTATAACTGAAGTATAAAAAGATATGCAGCTACTCTGATTTTTTTTAACATGTTCTGAATGCAAGAAATACATATATACTTTTAATTGTTTGAAGCTCCTTGAGTCAAGTCAAAGCTTTTAAGCTAATATACTTGAAATATGACTATTCAAGTGGTTCCTTAACTCAGAAAAGATTAAAATAAAATAAGTTTCAGTACGCAAAATTTGTGAAAAAAAAAACAAAAATAATGTACAGTAATGTTCAAATTTTCTCTTAATATTATAAACAACCAAGTAACTTAAGAGACAGTACTTGTCTCTGTTCACACAAATCTACAAGACACTCACCCTGAAGGTCTCTATGTAGTCCAGCCTGGATACGAGCACAAGGCACTTTGGGGCGTACATGATGCTGTGATGTGTGATGGCTGGCAGGGGTCGGGCCAGGCTGCCTGCCAAGCTGGGGTGAGCTCCCTCGGGCTCCACATTGTCCTCCTCCTACACAAACACCAGGGTCAATATTAATTACAGAGCTCAAGAGGGGAGCAGAGAAATGTCAAGCAAAAGGAAAAATTTGAACTTATATAATATAAAAAAAAAAAAACAAAAAAAATCGTGTTGGAACATTGAATCTTTCAATTTCTTGTTTCTTACCAAAAGTAAGGAAATTATATCCCAAGAAATTTATTTTATTTCTAATTGGAAAACCAAGTTTGAATTTTAAAAATTGCATCGTTAAATCTTCATTACCTGACTGACTAACATGACTCATAAACCATAGTAACAGTCCTAAGAACCCCAAGAACTCTGTAGAGACCAATTCATAGTCAAATCTAACCACGCTCTAATGTTTCCTAGAGTCTGGTATTTTATCTATAAGGACAGTCTTCACAAAATGTCGTACTAAAGACGTCACACCCTGAAGCAGACCTACCTCGTCAACTGGCTTGCTGGGAGTAATGGACACTGTTTCATTGAAGCAGAGGCACGCACAGTAGTGTCGGTTGCAATCTATATCCGTCAGAACTGATACGTAAAATCTTGGCTCTTGACGCTCCGACGACAGTGCCCATCCTTGTGGCTGACAAAACTGTAACGTCAAATTACAATTTTAGACTTCAAATCTCTTTTCATACAAAATGAATGGAAAAATAAGAATCTGTGATATAAAATTTAAAAAAAGCCTAAATATTTTTACATACCCATTCTATTCCTTCAATAAAAGGTGTGTCACTCCAATCTTTTTCTGGGAATCGTTGTAAAATGATGCCGCTACTTATCCCACTCCCTGCAAATATAACAAAAATTACATAATTTACAAATTTGTGTACATCACATCAATAATGCAATAATATCAAGGGTGGTAGGAAAGGGACAGGACTTTTCTCCCCCGCCTCCCTCCTCCTTACAACCATAATATTGGCTGGACTATATTTTTGTATTATCCCACTTTGTTTAATGTATCCCCCCATCTAGTAGTTTCTTTTCCTAATAATGCCACTTCATTAATGGATTTAACCTAAAAAAGTATCTTAAATATTGAAGCTATTTGATTTCCTATACAAGCTGGTAGTCATTCAACATTTTCAATAGCGTCAAGGCCATTCTGCATCCTGTATCCAAGATAAGACTGCAGGAAGTTTTAGAAGCTATGATCAAAAATACAGCCCACTTAATTTTTTAAAGACACCACAAATAATAAACTGGTGTAAATTACAGCTACAAAAAAAAAAAAAAAAAAAAAAAAAAAAAGCCAGGTCATGAGTCAACAATAACGAAATCATGCCTCTGCCTGCAGCGAATCAACACTCATATGAATTAGATTTAATTTTTTGAAGGCTTGATTTTTGTTGCAACAAATTCCATGTGTGAAGGACCATAGATATATACATAGATATGACCATATTTATCCATTACTGTATACATACTCAGTAAACACATCATAGATAATAGATAAGGTAGGGTGACTTTAGTACTTGAGGAGGGGGGGGGGGCATTCAGTGCATTTTAGTAATTGTCATAACTTCCACAATTTTAAATATAATGTTTTTTATTTAGTAACTTCTTCGGTTATGCCTTAGTATGTGTATGTAATTTTATTTCAAAGAATTACCTTTAACATTTTGGGAGTGGAAATTACTAAAATGTACAGGTATATACCAACTCTTCCACTTCTCCCCCCCCCCCCCCCTCCCATTTCCTCCCCCGGTACCAAAGTCATCCCACTGTAACCCTGTATGTTGGACAAATGCTGGAGAGTATTGTTAGGATATTCACCCAACAGTCTCAGAACTGGGCTAGCATTGGACAAACAGAGTTGTGTTTACTGGACTGTACTATGCATACCGGCAGTCATTATTATGAAGATAGCAATTACTAATACATTTTAGTGGTAAATCCTACCCTCAACAAAACTTTTGTGTACCAAATTCAATCAAAGAACTGGTGGTCTAGTGTTTAATTTTGTTCTCTCTTTATTTTTACAATGTTGTAACCATAACAAGAGGGTGCCATGATGTTATAAACATTCACTGTTTATCAATTCATTCCGGTGTTCAACATTCCACATCTACTATATATTATGTTGTATTATTAGCTAAACCTGCTAAACTGTAGATGGATGGTGCATATATTATATATTAAGAATAATGTACACAATATTTGAGGTCAAGCGTGGCGCAGTGCATTGACCGGTTCTTGTTAGATCACCGAAGTTAGGCTACGTCGAGCGTGGTTAGTACTTGGATGGGTGACCGTTTCAAGTAAAAATACGCTGCTCCCTCCCTGAGGTAAATTCATCTCGCTTTCCACCCAGTGCAGTGATGCACTTGTGTGTGGTTCCCCAGGCTTTGGACATTGCTTTGGTCCACTGAGAAAAAGTAGAGGTGTCCGTCCTGACTGAGATTTTCCACGGTTCCCTCAGTCTCACCTCAGCGAATGCTGGGACGCGTAAGCATGCAGGCCGTGGCCACTATCCGTTCCCTACCTTATCCCTACCCAGTACCCCGCCGCGAGCTGTAAGCTCTTAGGGGTGTATCCTTGTAAAAAAAAAAAAAATATGCATAGTGCAAACTGGGAGTATGACATACTGAGACCAAAGTGGTCATATTGAACTGATTATTAAGTACTGTATGAAGGAGCTTTCACAGTCAAAAATTGCTATGGAATTATGCTGCAACACACCGTAGCAAATGATGTTGATTACACTGTAAAACCTTACGATTTCCTGTGGGGCGTTCTGCGGCGCTCTGTAGAAAAATCAAATTCATCTTTATTTTGCTACGGCATTCACGAGATTTTCCAAAACAACAGTTGCAGACGAACGAGAGTATGTGAAAGGCTTGTAGCATTTCTACAGACTCGGTAAAAATTTTGGACAATGTGAAAGCACCTTGATATCACATGCATACTGCACAGACAACAAGGGAGTCCCTCCATAACGAAACCCATACCGGTATCGTAAGATTTACCCGTCCACTATGATAGAAGCATATTACCGATCCAAAGATATATGTATAGGTATGCATACTTGGGTATTTCTTTTATTGCTTGAAGCAGTCATTAGACTATGCATACATCCTGTGAAGTTAGGATATGCATACTGTGATACATATATAAGCATACGTACTGCTGTTGACCTAGCTGATTAAGCCAGAGCCAAAATATGTCAAAGAATGAAGCATTATAAACCACTCAAATCAACTAAAAAATATTACAGGCATATTAAATATGAACTTGAGAAATTAATTAAACTATTGCAAATTGATAAAAGAAAATAGATATATTGCAATCTCATAAAATAGGCATTGACAACCTGCCAATTCATCCTATCCATCACTGTCAATCCGGTAATAAAATACTGTGTAAATATTACATTACAAGTTTACAAGTAATGGATACTTTTATACTTACTTTCTTTTTCATGATCGTATCCAACTACAACAAAATAATCTGCCAACCGTGCCATGGCTAGGCGTACGATTGAATTTTATACACGGAATTCAAGCAGAACTATCTACACGGGGTTGCCATCTTCGCGCAGCTCTTCGCGCATGAACCACACCTATCAAAAAAACTGTTTATAGTGTTATTTCCAAATTTCTGAGTGAATGATTACTATTTTTATTACGTAGGATCCTATTCCATACAATTCGATCATAAGTAAAACGTCTTTAAGTAGACCTCAATGAAATTATGCGTGTTTTCAGTAAAATACTTTGCGGTTTTCTGACAGTTTACGCACAGCCGCCATGTTACTTTTCTTGAAGTGGCGCCATCTGTTCCACATTCTTTAAATTTGACGTCATGCCATTTATCCGAGCATCCGAGCTCGTCTCTAAATTGAACACGTGTTAGAGCAAGCATATCAAAGTTCATTAGCTCATGCACATCTCTGTTTAGTTTCAAGTCTTTTTAAAGCTCCAAACTTAAAAAAAGTTGAGAAAAATCAGTCTCAACACACTCTCAACTCTAAGTCTGGAGTCTGGACAGATATACGTACGGACCCGCGCGGGCCCCTTGCTTATTTTTTCACTTACAATTTAATATATATTTAATTCGCCAATTATTTTTTTGTTACTTATATTTTTTGTGGGTCTCTGATCCAGAGAATGAAGGCCAATATAATAACTTTTCCATTATAAAAATGATAGAGAAATATTTATTATAAAAACTATCATACAATGCAGCCTCGTTGTTAATATAAGCTCGTTTTTGATACGTACGTGACATATATATATATATATATATATATATATGCCATGTGAAAAAATTATATTATACATATAAATATACTGGATCATACATAATAATATATTCGTCATGAATATATATATATGTATAACGTATAACCATGATATTATATATTATATTATTATTATGATGCATAATATATATTATACATGCAGGCACGGACTGGGCCAAAACGGCCCACCAAGCGAGAAAAAACGACGGCCCACATATAGGCGGGGGCTAACACTCCAAAGCGGAGCCCCCCAGTAGCCCGCCGCAGGCGTGATTTTTTTAGGTTTTCACTAAAATTTTTACTAAATTTCAATAAATTTTTCACAAATTACACTAAATAGCTTCAATTAAATTTTAATATTAGCTGCAATTAATATTTACTATATTAATTATAATACTAACAAAGTATTAAATCTTAATTAATCAAGTCTAGTGATACTTTTATAAATTTCCTATATTTTTTGAAAAACGAAAGTAGTATAAAACTCGATCTCTCCTTAATTTTTTTCTAAAGCAGTACTACTAAATTCACTGCATTTAGCATTTGCTTAAATTTAAAATTTTGTGTTAGCAGGCGCGGATCCAGCCCGCGGCTCTGGGAGGGGGGGGGGGGGGGTCGCTTCTGCCATAAAAATATTATTAATGATGAAGCAATTAAAATATTAATAAATTACATTAATATATGTAATTATTATTATATATAATAATTATATTTAATTATATAATGCATCAAATTTAATTTTGTGAGCAAAGGAAATTAAAAGTTGAGAATGTTTAACAATCATCAATTTCAATCACTATCAATCCCACCAATTATATATTTTTTTTAATCAAGAGATATAAAACCTCCCCACTTTGATATAATATGTGCCAGCCCAGCAGCATGCAGCTACCCTAGCTTTGATAAAACAAACAGACCTACTGATAACATAATTAGTACACAGTGAGAGCTCAGAGCTGGTTGGATCCAGTTATCTTAATTTTCCTCTTGTCTATCACCCAATAGCAGAAGAGGTTCTGCCTGTGTGATATTTTGAGCAATTTTGCAATTAAATATTATATATATATATGTATTTCACAAGCAGCGTCTTCTTCTTTTTTTTCTTAACAGAGGTAATTAAATTAATATTAAAATAATAATAAGACAATCTGTTTGGTGTTTCATAAATCTGTATAATATGTATATATAATAATATAACTTTTGAATAATTTTTTGGGTCTTTAAAACTTAATACAAGAACAAATACACAAGGACAGTGCAAAAAATGGACATTGTACATGAAAGAATATAATACAAATTTCTTTGCAAAAACAAATAAAGATATAGAGAGATTTGGCAAGATATATATTCTACAAAAACAGCTTTTTCCCCAGTATAATACATTATGTTTTTTAACCAAGGGAACATTTTTTTTTTTTTTTTTTTTTTTTTTCCATTGACAGACTTGGCAACTTTTGGCCTTGAGTTTTGAAGAGTGAACTGGTGGGACATTGAAAAATGAGACATGTAGGTTTAAACCCAAAGAGAGAGGTGGCCACTTTGCAAAGATTGTATATATAGTATCATCACATTAAATGTTAAAATAGCTACGCTTTATTTTAGTACAATTTACATTTGATAATCTAAATAGAAATGATATTTCAATAATTATATTTAAATTTTAAAGTCCAAAAATTTACATTTTACATATATATTCCTCTCTCAGTGATTTCAATAATTGAGTCACTTTATTAGAGAGTATTAAATTATTGATAAATCATTTCTTAAAATATGACAGATAAATAAAATTAAAAAAAAAAAACTTTTCTCTCTTTTTGAGTGGTCCCTGGGCCAGCTTTTTTAAATTACTGATAAATGCTGTTATTACAATGATTATAAGGTGCATGAAAATAATGGTACATTTCAGGATTATGATGGGAGGTTTACAATAATCCAGACCTGTATTAATTCTTGGTCCCTTCCGTTTCGACAGATGGGTGTTATTAATAAATGTTCAGTGTTTTGATACAACACAAATTTAAAAAGCAAATATAAACAAACAAAAATTATTGTTTACTACCTTTTTTTTTATAAGATATGTATCAAATAATTTCATTTATCTAACGGATATTTTACTTCTAGATATTGATAATAATCAAAGCACTACTTAGCTTTATAGTTTATTTTGTACTGGCCAATTTACATTATGTAATGAGAGGATCAATTGTTTAAGTATCAAATTTAGAAAATTTATCATATTTGCATTAATTATTAATTGATGATAAATATGTTATGGCATCATTTTTGAGCCGTTTACAATTATAATCTGCAGTAAGTCTGAGAAATCAAAGTAAAGTGAACTTATTAATTACCTGTTCACAGGCTGCTGGTATATTTTTATTGCAGAAAACTCATTTCAAGAAGCATAAATTGTTTAAACATAAAATCCTAACAATTTTGAGCACAGATTTGGCACCACTAGGTGCAGATCCAGAAGAAACACTTTTACCCAGGAATTAATTTCTTTAGCAGAATTTTTCTTTTTCACAAAATATTATTTAATATCCTCATCTTTTGTGATACTTAACTAGTAAACCTCCCATTTACATATTTATTTTTTATCCTTGGACCTAATAAGCTTTTAAGAAATCTAAATTTAATTAAGAATATCATTATGTAAAGGATATAAATAGTTGCAGGGATTTGCATACAGGCAGGACAGACAACGTGCTAATACATTGGGTGCGTCTTTGGAAGCACGTTTCTACATAAAACTACAGTAATATAGTTTAACAACTACATAAGCTTGCATGAATATCAAGAATTGTGGGGACAAGTTGATATTATTTAACAGTATTTCATGTTTGTTTTTTATATTTTAAATATAAAATAAATATTTAAAAATAATAATAATAATTGTTTATGCAGGGAATACAATTCCATGAATAAAATATTTCTGTCAAATGTTGCTATTCAAGCTAAACTTTTAAAACATGGGTACTGGTTTTCAAGCCATAACTGATGAGCTGCATGTTATCACCTTTTCATATACTGAAGTTTCAGGACAGGGTTGAAACTTGATACTTCAATATCTATGATCTGGTAAAATCGAATGTCTCTTAAGGGTAAGATAACGCCACCAATGTTAAAAAAAAATCCCTCAAAAAAAAATTATGAAAAAAATTTAAAATGTTCTCTTCTACATCCCCTATCAGTAGCTAAAGTATCAGGCACACAAATATGATCTAGTTTTTGAGTTATGAATTTTTGAAGTTGACTACTTTAACATATATAGGATTGGAAATTCCATGTTAAATTAGTCAACTTTAAAAATTCGTAACTCAAAAACTAGATTGTATTTGTTTACTGATATTTTAGCTACTGATTGGGGGTGTAGAAGAGAACATTTTAAATTTTTTTCACAATTTTCGTGTAAGGAAATTTTTTTAACATTGGAAGCGTTAATATTACCCTTAATTATAGCTTTCAAGTTTTTAGAAGACAACGTTGATATCATATTATAAATTTAAATGTAAAAGTAAATAATATTTAAATGAAACAGTAAAATTTAAATTTCCAACCAAACTGATATCTGCAGCTCAGATATGACCCATCAACTTTTTCCCAGATTTATTAAGATTGCTTGCCTAAAGAATGAAGTGCAAAATTTTTTATCTTTCCATGTCAGTAAGAGCCAACATTAATATTACCAGAGTCTTACCTTATGAAAAATATACATTATAAGCTACGATGCTTATGTATTGTTTTGTCTGAGGTTTGGCTTGCAACATTTTGTTGACTCCCATTAATATATTATGCATTATAATGCCGAAACTTATCGAAAAGTGAAGTCACATCTGAAAAGTTTCAGAATAATAAAAAGCACAAAGTTAGAAATTTTGCTTTTCAAATTCTTTCAGGAAATGACTTGCACTCCTTTAGCCCAAAGTAAAAAATATTTTTAGATGGATAATCACATTATGGCATAATTATGGTGGACATGCAAATTAGCTGAATGTTTCTGTGAAAAGGAAGTTTATAATCCCACAATCAAAATTATGGAAATCACTTTACTTCAAAGCTCATATTAGTAAAGCGAACTTATAAAATTGAGCTTTAAAGGATGAGAAGTTCATTTTGATAACATAGAGCAATATGACCAATTTAAACAGAAACGAAAAATTTAAAAATAATAGTTTTTAATTTAGGAAAGTAATCCCCTACTTCATCATGTTATAATGTTATAACAACAGGAGCAACACATGTAATTTTTATACATTTCATTGTATTTTTTGTTTATAATATACTGTATATACAGTATAATTATGTAATTGTATAGCATGATGGTGTTTTTCATATTTTTTATTTTTTATATATAACAAACATATTTTTTATTGTTAACTTCTTAACTTAAATTAAAACTCATTGCAGGGCATAGAATTTTTTCACCTTGAGAATTAATTATAAACCTCATTGAACTTCAATGAATTGTTTGTAAGTATTATTATCATTATTATTATATTTTTCCAAACTATTAAGCCATATTTTAGATGAATTCGATTTCTGGCAAAACTTACTCAAACTTATATTTTATGTTATAATTAAGCTTTTTGTTATCAGGTACTTAAAGTAAATAAAACTTACAAACAATTAAAAAAAATTCAAATAATATCGAAGTTAGAAATAATTTATTTCGTCATACAGTCAACAAAAAGTACATACCAATAAGTACTTACGAAGCCCTGCAAATTTATTGGGAATGATTAATAAACAAAATATTATGCAGGCCCCACTTATATAACATATTACTTTTTCTATCATGATTGCAGCAAGGTTATTTGCACAGTAAAATCTCTTCTCTTTCATTCATTCTTTTTTTTTTATATAATCTTATATTTATATATTATATTTTTTAATAATATGGTAATAATAATCTGATTATTATTATTTTAGAATGGCATCGACTTTTTGTATTATGTACATGCTCCATTACAATTCAAAATGTGAGCTTTTCAGAGAATTGCTTGCGAGATAATATTGATTGAAATGTTTTTATTAAACATAAAATTCTCACTCAAAATATCAGTGAAAATATAAAAATATATTTTATTATTTGATTGACAAAGAACATAAAGGTGGATATCACTACTTTATTTTTAAAAAGTTTCCTTAAATCAAAAGTTTTTTTTTTAAGTTATCACTACCAAGAGAAAAATATTGCATTTTTTTTCTTGAACATATTATTACATATCAATTTTACTGTTCCAAAACAAAATTCCAATAGAGAAATTAATACTGGAAAAAAATGTGGTGTTTTCTTTGTGGTGTTCTTTCTTTAACAATTACAATATAGGCATTACATAAACTTATGGGAACAATAATAACTATCTTCTTTATTTTATAGTTTGTTTGTTTCAAGTTAATATTTATCATTCTTTAGAATATTACAAGATAATTTGGCAAAAAAATAATTTATAATCCCCCTTTTTTTTACTTTCAATATTTTAGAATATGGAAATCTGAAAAATTCACATTGCTATTATTTTAAAATTATTATTATTTGATATAATCGTAACATTTTTTTTAATGTTTGTCCTTACATACTATGTACAAATATATTTTACATAATTTGACATTCACAAAACAATTATTTGATTTTGTTAGTGTTCAAGTGTCAGTTGTGTTTTACACAGTGGTAAATGCTTAACGTTGTAGCTGCTACTGCTGCTTGACTCACAGGCCATCTAGCAGGAAACCTGACGAGGGATCAAGGGAGGACAGAAGTTCCTGAGCAGCTGCCGAGAACTGGCTAGAGTCTCCACCAGGCAGGTTATCCAGGAACTCGAGGCTGAAGTCTGGGGGGGCTGGGGGTGTGGCTGGGGTGGAGGGGGCGGAACTGCTGCCGAACTGGGGTGCCACGTGCAGGTGCGGGGAAGACACTTGCTGCTGCTGGGAGTGCTGCTGCTGCTGCTGGGGATGTTGTTGTTGCTGGGGGTGTTGGTGGGGAGGACCCCCAGTCGACAGTGACATCGACTGAGACATCTGGAGACTCATAGACATCTGTAACAACATAACAAATTAATTAATGGAGAAACAAAGTTCTACAATTTTTTATGTCTACAATTGGGTATTGAAACCAGTGTACTTCAAGTAAACCAAAAGAGATGACATTTTGTCTCTTCTCTCCTTATGTTAACAAGAGTTACTAGAAGATATAACAAAATTCTACCAGTGTTGAAATATTAACTCTTTTAAAATTCAAGATATAAAACCTAAATACAGTTCATGTTGAGTACAATGCATTGTGATTATGGTGCAATTTTTCTAGATAACTCTCCTCAATAACAAGTGGCTTTAATGGTGATTTCAATTTTCAAAAACTGATCACACAGACAGATGATCAACTTTAAAATAAACATGTAATATTATTACATTAATGATAATTTTGAAACTTCCTGCGAAATTCATTAAAATTAAGAGGTGACTAAGACTGAAAGCTAAGACTAAGATTGAGTCTAATTTTTCAGTAAAAAATCCATGCAGGCTCCGATTGGTTACAGAGAGGCTGACATCTCACCTGGTTTCCTGGCTGTTGCATGCCTGGGTTTGACTGATGTGGCGGCATGCCCATCCCCCCAGGGCCGTGTTGAGGCTGCTGGCTCATTAGCATGGGACCGCCCATGCCTGCTTGCTGCTGTTGCTGCTGCTGCCTAAGGAGCTGCTGCTGGTGCTGATGGTGCTGCATTTGTGCCATCTGATGCTGCATACTGCCCGGGGCACCACCCACCATTCCTCCGTAAGAACCTGTCATAATATAGTCAATTAGCTACTTGTAAGAATGTGATTATTTTATGGTGGCCAAATTAAGTGATTGTATTTTGGGATTGATTCACACATATTACACGTATGACAATTAAAAAAATAATAGGTAATGCATGCCTCCAGTGTCCAGTTTGTTTATTCAATATTGTAAAAATAAATACTATAGACTATAAATTCTATATTCTTCCAATTTTAAACTGCTAATTTTTCACTGCTTTTAAGATTTATTGTTGACTTGATTATCTGAATATAATCCATATCAACTAGTAGAAATATGATTAAGTTTTGTTGTTAAGTGCAGTAGTAACTGACATAACTGGCTGCTCTTACATAAAAAAGTATCACAAACAACGAATTTATTCAACTGATTTTCATTTCCGTAGAGATATTTAATAGTTAAAAATAATTCAATGAATATTTTCCTTTCAGAAACTAGTTAAAAGAGTATAGTGTGTAGCTGAGGGGCAGTCTGTGTAAATGAAATCCTTTTGTTACTTACATATATGAGATGCAAAATTATATTTTTAATTCTTTTTAAAATAGTGAATGAACTCATAACACTTAAAAGGCCTTCCTAAGTATCAAAGCTAATCAATTACATTCTGCTCTAGATGTTCCTCAAATCAAAATCAAACTGGATCAGTATAACATGACTATCATAGTCCTACTGATCTAGGAGGTAGTGCTGCTACTGACTGAACTAGTTACATTTTGATCAAAGGTGGAAGGTACAGCTGAGACAAACGTGATTTTCACTTGGAACAGTTGGGTCATATTAAGATTGTAAAAATCAATGAAAACAATGATATTGATTTATTTTCTACAAATTAAATCAATGAGCATTGAAGAGTGAAACAAAGACAAAGTTTGGGGAGTTTAATGGAGAGTTTTGAGCTCACAAAACTGGAAAGAAGTTGTTACGAACCTTGCTGGGGGTTGAAGTTGCCTGGTCTCATTTGCTGTGGCTGCGGCTGAGGCTGCTGCTGCTGGCTTTGCTGCGGGTGTGCCACTCCTCCGCCACCCATCTGACTGAAGGCCATGCTTTGCTGTTGCGACATCATCATATGCCTCCACTCTTGACTGCCAGGGCCCGGGCCTGGGCCTGGACCCACTCGTCCCCCTCCTATGTGTCCGTCAGGCCCAATGCTCACGTTGGGAGGTCTCTGGTGTCGAGCCACGGAGTATGCGGTACGAGGACCCATATTCATTTGCTGGGGGGGTGCTTGCTGGTAGCCTCCAGGACCAGCCATCATGGGGGCCTGAGCACGCATCATGGGGCCAGAAGGAGGCATGGCTTGCTGTCTCATGGCCTGTTGCCGTGCCTAAGAAGCACGGAATGTTAGTTTCAAACTTAATTTTGTCACATATGTATATCTAAAAAAAAACTTTAAAATGGTACAGATCTGCTGCTAAAGAAGTTTTGAAACCTTTCGAACGAACTTAATGGACTAAAGCAAGATGAAAAGATAAATTCTGCATGCAATCTTTCATTCAAAATTTCAAAACAGTAATGCAATTATAAATGTAAGATCTAAATCAGATAAATAAAACAGTATATCATAACTTTTTTCACTTTAATAAAATTATTCATGGAAACAAGTCTAGGCAACATTTCAAGGCAAAGTTAACTCCAACTAAAATCCAAACAGTTTATATATTTAAGTTTCGAGTGCCAACGAGACTATATAATCACTAGTTAAACTAGTAGATCCTCACCTGGAATCTCTGTTGGTGCATCATATGCTGGGGATGTTTGTACTCTGGGGGTGGTCCTCGTGGTGGCATCCCTTGTTGCTGTTGCTGTGCTTGTTGTTGTTGCTGTTGTTGTTGTTGTTGCTGCTGTAATTGTTGCTGCTGCAAGAGCTGGGTCCTCATGAGGTGTTGTTCCTGCATCATCTTATGTTGTTGTTGCTGCTGTTGGATATCCATGGGGGTAGGACGACCCTGGGGGCCTGGGGGTGGTTCGGGATTGGGGGGTTGCGGCCTTGGGGCTCGCTGCCTTAGGGTTTGTTGAGTAAAATTGATAGTCTGTGACTGGGAGAGGGTATAAGAGGTACCGGAATCCTGGGAGGGAGGTTGAGACTGGGAGGGTGCGGCGCCAGGGTTTGACTGTTGCTGTTGTTGTTGTCTCTGTTGTTGTTGGTAGAACATGGCTTGCTGAGCACTCACAGAGCCAGGGGAGGACTTGAGATCGGCAGTCATTTGCATGTGCTGACCTGCATTCACCTGCAAGCACGAAGAAGGTGGATTTTAGAAACAAGAACATGATTTTATAATAAATGAGGTAATATCAATATATATAACTAAATGTCAAAGTAGCATGTAAATATTCAAAAACAACTTTGTAGATTGTGGCTAAATTTAATTTCCGACATCAACTTCATATCCAATCTAAATTCATTTTTGGATTATATTTTAGATTGGATATTTAGTCACAATCTTCCAAACTGAGATCGGACATTTAGACACACCTAAATTCAGAGGTTGGCATAATTATATTATTAAGTAGTAAAAAAGTAATATTTAAGGTAGAGATAATATGTATCAGCTGGCCCAATGCTAAAAAAATCCCATTCATAAAAATTATGAAAAAAATTTAAAATGTTCTCCTCAACATCCCCTATCAGTAGGTAAAATATCAGGTATACAAAAACGAGCTAGTTTTCGAGTTATTAATTTTTAAAGTTGACTAATTTAACATGGAAGTTTCATTTTTCCATGTTAAATTAGAGAACTTTAAAAATTAATTACTCGAAATCTAGCTCGTTTTTGTATACCTGATTTTTTACCTACTGATAGGGGATGTTGAGGAGAACATTTTAAATTTTTTTCATAATTTTTATGAATGGGATTTTTTTAGCATTGGGCCAGCTGATACATATTATCTCTACCTTAAGAGGTAAGTGGCAACCCAAGAAATGTAATTTTTGCATATAAAAAGGAAAATATAGGAGAAATTCAATTTTGTTTGGATAGTATTTTAGTAAAATGTGCATGGCTTTTAATTTACAGTATGAGATTAAATTTGTATAAGGATAAAACACACGGATAGTGTTGTAGGAAAGACTACATTAATTTTAATTAAAAATAAAGAAAATTACTAAAAATCAACAGTCCCCACAATGTTTGTTTCAATCTGAATCTAGGTTATTCCTAACAACAGTTCTAATGTTTTAATTCCATTATTACAGCACTTGATAACATCTGTAACGCAAAATTTTTATTAAAAATATTTTATTTTTAGTTTTACTTTAATACTTTTAAAGCTAGGTGGTAAAAAATGAAAATAAAAACTGTTCAACTTTTATAGTAGAAAGTCACACCCAGATGGGTTTGTAATTCAATATTTATCTCGAAAATATAATAGTTAATTCTTAAAGTATATAATAATTATGTAAAAACAACATCAAAAATTTAGATTATTCACTTATAAAATATATTTAAATAATATAAGTAAAAACACAGGTAATTATAATCAAGATGTTTTTCATAAGATGGCATCACGAATGAATTTTGCGGCTCCTCCTCCTCCCACGCGCGTGGGGCGGAACGCGAAGAGTGGGCCTCCCTTCCCCCCACCTCCTGATGGGCCCCGCACTCGCGGACCCGTTATCCTCGGGCAGAGAGCGTGACACTAGCGCACGAATTCGGCGGCGCCGTCGAGCGGGCGTGCTTGATGCACTAGCCGTGAGGATAGCGGGAGTAAAACGTAACGTCAACTATATTATAAGCAACGGTGTGTCCGGGGCAACGAACCGCACAGCAGCGAGTATTACAATAATAAATAAATATGTAACAACAATGACATTCAGTGATATACTCGCTATTGTTGTTACTTTTATTTATATCAGCTGCATAAGCCTGACTTGCATTTTTTTTTTATCAAATCACAATGCATTTCTGACGTCTATATCTTATTAAAAAAAATAGCATTGAATTATGTTAAAAGTTGCAATAATAATAATATTATAAATTGAATTATTTGACGTGCATGCAAGCTATAATATATATTCGTAATAAATTATTCAATGAGCTCAATTTTCTTCCCCATGTTTGGATAGTTTTGTTCTAAAGTAATTTTATACGTCGCGTGCTGTTCACGATTCGAAAGTCGATCGAGCCTATCAACAGCTACGGTACATACGTCACGGAAATGTTTAAGACCTTTTTATCACAAAAAATCAGCAAATTATTGGATTTTGTCCTGGCTATACAATGTAAGGAAAAACGCTGTCAAACTTTTTTGAAACCATCAGAAATTGAACGCCAAGTGAACCGTACAAATAAATAGAATAGCTAAATATACTGAGAGTTTTCATGCATGGCCATAAAAACTGCAATTATAATACTGCATGGCATTCGAGATACAACGTACATATATTATATATTGTAGGTGGATTGTGTAATAAAATAGTTTCTAAAAAAAATATCAACGTGTTATGTCTCTGTCTCTTTTTCTTTTTCTTTTTTTTTTTTTTTTTTTTAATTAACGAATTTATAAGTCTTCCATGAACACACACTGACAGTTACACTCACACAAAATTATTTTTCGACTACAGATTTGTTAATTGGAATATAATATCTATATTTTCGGAAGTATAATGCATTTATCGCCTTGGAAAATTTCCGTCTGAAGTCTTGTTAATCGTCATGCTCTGTGATACTTACAATGGTGATTAACAAGGCTGCAAACCAGGGTATACATACCCTAATAACATACCCTGGCAGTAAGCGGATATTTGTGAAGGCAACGAGAGTGTAAATTACTTATCAATTTAATATAAATAAGTATATGTACTCCATTCCCACTATGTATAATTTTGTTATTCTATCTTTGACAAACATTACACTGTATGAGAAATTAATTGCATATCGCACCGGATTTACAGGATTATCAATAAGCCAATGTATAACACAGTTTTCTGTATCACACATTACACATCCTTCCCTTTAAGTATGTAATATTTATATAATATTTTTTTTTAAATATATACTTTCAACCATCATTCAAATATTAACAGATTTCTAAATTAACTATCACATATAATTTATTGTTTACGGTTGTGTATTAACAATAACATCATATAGAGGACATAAAGAGATGGCGTTGACGTCTGAAAATTTTGTTCTTTGCATGGAGGATACGGCAATACCTATATCATGGGGAGAATCACAAAAATTATCAAATTTATAGGAAAGAAATCACTTACGAAGTTGAAATATTTTTTTATATTTGTCCGAAAGTATTTGACAACTAATTATGGTGTTGTCATTTCTGTAAAATTATGCTGTGGCTGCTGACAGAGCATTTAAATGATTTTACAATGTTAATCATATATACAGCAATTCTCGCCAGACGCACGTAGTTCCAAGAGTTACCACTAGGTTCGCACTAACTTTATGACGCCATATCCAAGTCAACGAGGTTTATAAACTTATATAAACTTTTGAAAATAAATTTATTCGATTTATTTAAGGAGGCAATTCATTTCTCTCTTATATAATATTTGAAAATGGTAAAAAGAATGAGCGCTGCACCACATACTTGGATTTTATTTGCCGAAGAGCTGAAGAAGGAAGCCCAATAAACCGTCTATTATTACCCTTCGTGATACGATAGGAAGCAGTGAGGCGAGCTTATGCATGTTTGACAATTCAAGGAAGTAGGAGATCAATTCGATTCTGTGAAGCTTATGGTGTTAACATACAAGCAGACTGCATGGATCAGATCTATATTCCATTGCAGGCATAAGAGGGAAACATAAAATAATTTATTATTCATAAAAATATTTAATTTCATGATGGTTAGTCATGCAGAGAAAAACAAATATTTATTAAAAATCATTTTATTATATTTCATAGTCAAGTTTATGATGACATTGTATCGTCAGTCGTCACTCAAAATATTCACGCGATGATATAAGTAAATTAAATATATATAATATATAATAATTTCATAGAAGGTACAGAGTTGGTCTAATTTTTTTTTACGCGTATTTAATGTTGTTTTTGAAATTCATATTTTCATATAATAATTATAAATTAATTGACTCTTATAGAAACCTGCATGTATTATTAGTATATTTTTTTATGTGCAAAGTTTGCAAAAATACGACTTGCTGTGTTTTGCTCTTATTATATTATATAGCAAAATCAGGCTTGCAAGAAGAAGTGATTTTATCCAAGGTGGCATCGAACGCTGAACGTATTTTCTCTCGAGCGGTGGTCGGTGGGTGGGTGGGTGATGGAGCTCATCCTCTATATATAAGAGAAAGCAGCCTCAACGTCTCCAGGGAGCCACCTTCATCCCCGAGCTGGTCCAGCCACAGCATCACGTTGCCATGACGACCAGATTGGATCTCAGCCGCAAGAGAATACCGCACGTACATCACCGCTCGCTCGCCTCACTACACAAACACACACTCCCAAAAAAAAAAAAAAAAAAGAGGACGCAGATTAAGGTATGGTACTACCTGTCCAAGTATCATACGTCATTATTGCAGCTCAATGAACCATTATATTTATATATAATATCAAATCAGAAATAATATCAAGATGTGACAGTCAAATTATTATGTTATGGAATCTTATAGTTTACTATTTATTAATATAAAAGCGTGACGTAATTGATACAAGGTAACTTGATGGAATTCCATAGCAACAATGTATACGTTGATTACAGAGGGAAGGATGTAATTGAGAGGCACTTGTTTAGCGCGGCGGCGGCTGCGAGCAAGGGAGACTTCGATCAGTGGCTGGCTCGAGTCTCATTAGGGGGCGGCCCCGCGCGTGGCTCCGCAGTGGGTGGTGGCGCCACTCGGTCGAGGCGCCGTCTGATGGCCAGACCATAGAGCAAGCAAGCGCAACAGGTCCAACCCGACTGCTGTGGCGGGAGAGACACACCCAATGTTCACTTACCCATAATGCACTATATAACATAGGTCTTATATTTTATATTAAAGTGGCGTAATAATATATAATATACCAAACCACGAGCCTGTGAGCAAGGAGTGTACTCACGCACTATATACCTATTAAGTATTAATACAGTGTTTTTGTACTGTACTAATATAATATTATAATTCTGATTACATAATTATTATAATTATAGTTGTTGGGGACCGAAAAAAAACACGATACAAACCATTGCAAACGTATTTCAGTTTCTGGTCTCGCTGATAACAGGTGGAAATAAAAATATGATTTCCAGTTCTTAATTATTGTAATTGTAATAATAATATAAAACTGATGATAATATGTTTTAATTTTTATGTTTCTTTTACAGGTATTGCAATACTAAAATATTGTAAACATGCATTTTGTATACCTTACGGTTCTATATATGTGCAATAAATAAATACAAATTATTACAATTTAAAACAAGAACTTGTTCTATTTTGTTTCCAAAATCCCTTTGCTGCATGACATTGAAATGCACTTCATGTATACGATTATTTCAAAATTCATGCATATAACAGGTTGAAATTTGGTATACGATTCAAAAAGATATAACCAGGCACTTCACTATTATTATAGGATATTAGATAATCGTTATTAAATTATAATGACATTAAAAGCAAATAGTGAAAAATCTGGTTGAGATTACTCTTCCGTAAAAATCAAGCCAATTACATGAATAAAAAATTAGGTCAGTTTTGATGCTAGGAAACTTAATCATGTCAAATATAATACAGTCGAGAAGACACTGGTATCAAAATGACGGGCATGGAATTCCCTGGTGATGACGTCATACCTGACAGTCGAGATTTGATCACCGGAAACACTGAATGACAAGGCGGTCAGCAATCCTTTAAATTGCACATACGTGTATATGGGAAATACCCTTATGTAGACTACAGAAAGAAAAAGCTGCAAATTCCATTTAAAAACACACCTGAACAATTATTTATGCAAACACTGCCAAAAATAGTTTGTTTTTTCACAAAAATTTTTAAGTGCAATCAAAATATTGATGTAAAAATTAAATTATGCTGTACCCTGGCTAGATAATTTTGTAATCTCTTCTTTTTCATGTTATATTATATAGGATACCACTATATAACAGTAAACAATATACATTTATAATAATTATATTTAACTTGATTACGAATATACTGGGGGGGCATTCACAAAAAACGTTAAAATCTCATCGATTTTCGATGATTGTGAAAATTGTGGTATAAAATATTGATATAAAATCGAGACTTCAAAAATATGGACTTAAATGTAGGCTTGCATCTTTGTAAATACCAATTTATAAAAACTATAAATTGTTATACTTGAACATGTACTAGTACACCATGCATGCAGCTAGAATTTTATATTTTAGGCTAAAATTTATGCCAAGATCTTTCATCTTTGTCAATAAAAACAGAGGCTCCTAGAATTCCAGCGGTAAAATTTTCTCCATAAGCCATCATGTTAGAAAATTTGAATTTTTTCTCAGTAACTATTTAAGTTATTAATTTGAAACCATCTCGTACCCCCCCCCCTCCCTATTTAAAGGTCTTCTGATAATGAATAGAGAACTAATTTTCCTCTAAAAAGTTTCTTCAATGCCAAAAAGCAATTTCGAGTACTTTTTACGCATAGGGCGGTGGAAACACCGCAAAATCAGCTGACTTGAAGCCTATATTCGCAATCCAAATAACTTCATTCTTGATCGATTTCGATTATTGCAACAACCACAATCAATAAAACCGAATAAAGTATGGAATATTGACTTCATTTTATTTCATTTTATAATATTTATTTATGCTTTTAGTCACTGTAACTGAAATTGCTGAAAAGTCTATAAGGGTGAAAATCTAAAATTAGGAGGGTTGCTACTAAGAATTGGGCAACGCGGCAGATATAGCTCTATTCTGCACGCACCCTGACGTGCTATCACTGTCGCGCGGTAGTATGCAATTTATTTGTTTACATTTTCCGTTAAGTACGGCGACAAACAAATCCGTGCAAACAACACTCTCGAATTTTAATTACTTATAGTTTTAAAGCTGCGTTATCTGTCATTAGTACGTCACTGTTAGTTACATAATAAATATAATAATAGATGTTTGTATTATACATTAGCTCTAACTAATTAACTTTTTAATTTCTTATACAAATTAATGAGTTAATTTAGCAATAGCGTAATTTAACATCCATAACATTGAAAAGTAGATAATAAATAAATATCAGATTTGATATGAAACAAAGTGGTCAAATAAAAATAAAATAATAAATGATTGACGTTTGTAATATATAAATCATAATGCATCTTAGAAATCATATATTGAAAACCCCGACTTAACTGTTTTCGTAAAATGCATCAACATTTGCAACAATGTTTTATTTTGCAACTGTGAATGGCTTTAAAGATAGCTTTGTCTTCATTTTTACATATTTTTATATATAATAAGACAGGACACGTCAATTTTCTGTCAATTTTCTGTCAATTTAGTGTGGTCAACATAAATATATTATATATATTATTGTAAGTATTCTGTGTTCCGAATTTTTTAAATAAAAATTTTACTAAGCTATTTTTTTTTTTTTTTTAAATTTAATAAAAATAAATATCTAACGAATTCTTTTATTTTTATTAAGAAACTATATATTAAAACAAATTTTAATATTCTTTTAAATATCCCAATGACTGAAAATGCCAGTTGTGCTGGGCAGGAACTAGGTATAAAATAATGTTAAATATGATTATTTAAATTTTATACATATTAAAAATAAACCTCATTGCATGCTATGTATTAATATTATATTTTAAAAAAAAGTAAAACCATATCTATTTTTTTATTTTCACTTTACTTTTTCAGTATATAATAAAATAAAAATTTAAAAAGTCAAATTTGCTATTTAGCTGCTGTATTTTAGTATCATAATAGGAATTTCCATCGATTTTAGTCCAAGAGAATTTAATTAAGGCGTAAATATGTGTATCAAACTACAGCATCATGCCGCTTTAATCCGCGTTTTATTAGAGTTTACCGTCGACGCCAACGCTGCAGTAGCGTTGGTTGCTTGCTGTTAACACGGTGATTAGAGCGTCAGGCGGGGGTGGGCGGCGGGAGTTTGCATGGCAATGAAGCGCCGGCGGGGCGCCCGCTCGCTCGATCCCGCAATTACCATCAGCAACGGCGACGTAGAGCACAATTTGAGCCACAAGCCGGCGCCACTATCAAGTAACTTGCGAGCAATATGCCGCCATCACCCTTAGAAGAACTCATATTGGTTCTATATGGATGAGTAAGCTGACAATCTTGACAAATATATTCAATCAAGGAGCTCAAATTAATTTAATTTAAGCTCTCTGATTCAATGCACCCGTGTGACGAAATATTCAATTTTGCGTTACTTCAGAGATATTTTATTGAAAAAATTGATCTGATTCAAGTAGGTCCTAAACAATGTAATTAGAAAATATAGACCTTATATTATTTTGCGAACCTTTGTCTGAACAATGACAACCTGTAATAATTAAAGGTTGACATTTATTTAAGGTAAGTAAACGGTGAATGTCTTACTATGATGACAAACTGTGGAAATTCATATAATATAGCAGGAAGATGTACTGTACAGAGAAAGGAAATAGAGTGGGTTTGATGATGGGCTATATCCTAGCTGGAGGCTACAAACATAGGGGTGTGTGCGCCGACTGCTTATGGAATCTGTGTGCAACGTGTGATCCTCGCGCACCCTCTGCCCCTGCTGCTAAGCCAAGCTAAGCTAAAGTCTGCTACTAGCGTGCACCCTCCCTCCCTCCCTCGCGACACGGAATCAATAGGCCACACCACCGCACCGCCCTATGGACGGCGATATGGCAACTCAGCTTGTGCAGAAATGCCAGTGCACCACGTGGCGAGGTTACAATACTCTCCACTGGAGCGCACGCGTCGCCCTTGGATCATACACTGTTTGCTACAGCACCCTGGTGGTCGACCAGATACATACAACATAAGGGTCACGCTCCTCAAGTCGCTTCATAGAGAAGAGAAGACGACTCTCGGACGAAATAACAACACAAAACCGCGTTGCCACGTTTCTAGCTCGACACGGTACGACACGCGACACACAGGAAGCTATCATTGCTCGACTCTTGAACAATTTTTTTAAAACACGACAAAAGGTACCTGTAACAATAACTTTCAAAGACATATTCCAGTTACTTTTATATAATTTGTTTATTATCATGTAGTCTCTATTGTGGAGAGTTTGTTAATTATTACAAACACACCTGAATAAATTATCTGAGTACCTTTATCTTTGGAAATTGCATGGTATTATTTCAAATGTTTGTAAAGACTGTAAAAAGGCATTATTTTAACTTTTTGTCATGTAGAGCTAATATAAAAATAGAAATAATCACTTTACTAAAATATGGGAAGGTGCAGTGCTTCATAACAATGCCATGATAGTAAGTTCATAAGAAGAGAACGAAGTACAAAGTCAACCATGCTCTAATTTCATTATAATTTTTCGAAATAAAGGAAAAATTCAGTGACACAAAAATTTATAAATTAATTATTATTATAAAAGTTGCTAAAAACTTGTAATGAATAGTAGTTGCCGTGCCCCGGTGCCCCCCCCCCCCCCCCAAAATGAAATTTGCAGCCAATTAAACTGTAGAAGGTTATGCAAGACTTCTTGGCAACTGACGTCAACGTTTATTGTATTCGAGTGTACATCAACAGGCTGAAGGCACCCGGCGGTGAGCAGGGGGCAGGGCGCAAGGTGCTGCCGGGATGATCCGCCGAGCGAACGAGCAAGCAGCAGCAGCAAGCGCAGTATGGGGATATTCACCAGCCCGAGGCAAGGTTGCCACATTTAAAACTTGTCAAACTCGCGTGCAAGGTCCTCCCCTCCGATATGCTGCCCCCCTCGCTATAATTTTTTTAAGAGGGCGGGGCAAGATCAAGTTTAAAGTGACGTTCCTCGCTTGTCTTAAACACCACTTTCTATTCAATAAACAATCAATGAACAGTAAAATTTAAAATAATATTACGATTATTAAATACAATTTTCTTCAATATAACATACTAAATTTTCTCATTTTACAAGCAGCCCATGGAAATTAATAAAAATTAAGTTACATCATGAATAAATATTAAAAAATTACAAAATTACTAATGTCTTTTTGTTTTAAATTATATTTTAAAAATCTCATGTTTCAAGCGTAATATTGCACCTATTGACATTACTGATGAAAGTAAGTCGCAGCGGAGGAGGCGGCCGTGAATCGGTTGTTGTAGCGCTCTGTGCTGATGCTCGAGATATTCTCTTCCCCTCTCGCGCCTCTTCCTCCTCCCTCATTGCTGACGTCACACAACGTAATCGTGACGTCATCAACATGTGCGTATGCCAGAGGAGGAGGGGGAGGAGGGAATCAGCCGCGGCGCGAGTGAGTGCGTTCGTTTTCAGAAAGACTACGACCAAATAATTAAGTAACAAATGAATCGATATACAGTGATTTATTTGAGTATTATTTCACTGGAGAACACTATAAAGAAGAAAAACGAAAAAAAAACTTATTGCTAATTCATTAATTACTATTGATTATTAATAATCATATTTAAAAGATCAAATTGTTTAAGTCCACGTTTTATTTTAAAGTTTATGTTGATTTTTAGTATTGTAACGCCATATTTACAGCCCCTGCCTCCGTGAATACTTATGCAACCAGTTGAACTCCGAAGCGCAGAAATCGCATACCCTTGTCATTTGACAGGGGACAGAAAAATTAATTTAAAAAAAAGTAAACAATTTTTATCTTACTGAAGTAGATCTTGCTTGAGCAATAAAAAACACCTTTTTTACTAAATGTGAATGTTATTATTAATTGAAAATCACTGAAATCACTTAATTAATCAGCTCAATTATAAAAAAACAGTTTGCTTGTAATTCCAGGACTAAATTTTAATGAAGCGATTATTGTATCTTACAATACTATTCAAAATTAGGAATATCAGTTGTGTAAAATTAGTGTATTTTAATTTACAAGAATTAAACACTAATACTTTTTTTTAACAAAAAATACTATACATAATAAGGAAAACCAATAAGGGGGGAAATCCGTACTTTTACAAAGCTTTTATTAAAAACAAGTGACCACTTTTTTTTTTAATAGAACATCCGGTGAACATGTAAATTTGATAAACCTTGAACGACAAGTTGCAAGATACTAAAGTGGACCTTACTGAAACTTACTGAGGAGGTTGCGAGAGGTGACAGTCGAGAAAGCGGCGGATGTGACTTGCCCGCCGCTCACTCGAGTCTCCTCACCTCATTGAGCACTAATAATATTTTTACCCACACTCACATGCATTGTAAGACGTTTCCTTCCGCCGATTGTCTTAAAAAAAATAGCATTATCACAACGCGGTCACCTAAAAGAAAATATATATATCAAAGTTGCCTCACGATGTTGAGTTGCTTTACTTCTTATATAATTGTGAAATTAGTATTATAGTAATACAGGGAAAAATAATATTTCAGACGTATCTGCACAATTTCAAATATCATGCAGTTTTAAAAGGGAAAAATAATTATTATTAGTCTTTTATTAAACACAGAAAGTGTACATATTAACAGCACTAGAAACATACATTAGAAAAATAATACCAAGCAATAAGCAGTTCAGTGTTTGTTAAACAAATCGCCTATTTAAATTGATACTATTAATTAAGCTATTATGTATATATATTATTATAGACAGGAGACAGAAAAGATGAATTAAAAAAAAAGTAAACAATTTTTATCTTACTGAAGTAGATCAAATAATATAGGTAACACATTATATCTATAAAGGGTAATCCATTATAGTTAAGTGATATTCTAAGTAAATAATAATTCATTCACCATAAATAAGGGACACTATAAAAATAGATAATAAATTCAATTAATAACAGGGAATTGTACTCTTAAATTATCCATCAAGTAATTCTGTTATATTTCATCAAAATTTCTCTCACATAATAAAAAAAGTATAATAAACTGATATTAAAAATAGTCGTGCTACAGTTTTTTGAAGATGCGCGTCCGTTTTGCAGCAGCAACAAAGTAAGTTTGTGAAGAGGGTAGGTAGGTAGGTCGACTGGGGGGGAATCATTCCTTTGTCCGCGGCGGCTGTATAGGCGGGGGGCGGTGTGCATGCTTGCAGTGTGTGATTACTGATTCACCGGCGGCAGCTATATACCCTCCTCATCCTAGCCGCTTATACTACCAGCAGCAGCCTCTGCAGGTTATATACCACCGCGCCATTGCCATGTCTAACCTGTTGCAGCAACAGCCTATATATATAATATTATTACATAATATATACGCAACGTGACAATACTATAATAATACCATCAAACGGAGACAAAATCATTTAGTCAACCTTTTGTGTAAAACGTGTACACTATTTATATTTTATGTATTCGAGTGTATATTACAGTGCCATAGTATAGGAAATTTCAAGAACATGCATCGACATCAATACACTATAAAAAATTTATGCAGTTAATGTAATTATGCAGCTACTCTTATGGCTCCATCGTATAACAGTTATATTTTTGTGTTGCTATAATACAATAACATATTATACACCTAAACAAGTGCAGATACCACGCAGATACAAACACAAATTATACAAATTGGAGGAAGAGAGCAGACCCCCATGCATGCATAAGGTCACACGCAGTTTTAATATTCTGATGAAATCCTGGCAAAAACCTAAGCTTTAAATTTGGTTCTGATTTCTCTGTAAAGAAAAATTGTTCCAACGACATACAAGCTATAAAGTCAAGCTACCATCAACATATTTTTAAATTTTAAATGAGTGACATATGTCAAAAGTGATCGTGAAGTACGCGTGTCATGGGAGTGCCTTAGGAGAGGCGTGGGCCTACGAGTGTGTCTGCGCGTGCACCATGAGCACCACTGACATGGGTCGCCGCCAAGGCGTTCTTGGGATCAATGTGGCCTCCCTCCTGCGCAGCACCGACTGTGGCGCCACAGGACGGGGGTGAGTGCCTCCGCCGCAATCAATACACAAGGAGAGCAGCGCCACCACCACCCCTCGGGCCAATCTGACGTAACCGGGCGACTCCTCTGCATTGCCACCACCTATGACGCTACCGTACACGCGCGGAATTTGCAATTTCCGTGACGTAAGAGTGAAAACTTGAAAATTTTACCTTTTCACGGGCCAAAGCAAATATATGTCTAAATAAGACTATAATATAAGCCATATTTGTGTATTGATACGACGAATAGTGACTTGTAAATAAATAAAAATATAAACTATATATATAATATTTATTATTGATATTATCATGCATATTATTCATATTATTATTATTATTATATTGATTCATTGGCAGGTATAGAAATTAAGAAATATACAAAGAAAATAAAAGTCCGAAAATAGACAGATAAAAACAAAAACACATTGGTTACGGAACAAAGTACTGCACAGTGTATCGTATTAAGCCGGTATTACACGATACAAATTTTCTGATTATTGTATTTAATTTTTCCTTTCAAGAAAATTTTCTCTCCATACAAACAAATGGAGAAATCAGAAAAATTGTATCGTGTAATATAGGCTTTATACGAAAAAATTTATTATTTGAACTTATTTAATTTATGCAGAAAAAAGTTTATTTCAGTATTAAGAAATTATTATTGTATAGGTTTAATAATTCAGCTTGATATTATATATCATGCAATACTGTAGAATTATGAGTGCATGCTCTCCAAAATGTAAGAGCTGAATATTTTTTTTACTTCCAGAATAATTCCCTTGTATAAATATACGCGGCGCGGGAGATGCCTGCATTGTGATCAGTATATTGACGCTGAAATAGCTGGGCATATGCAGAAAGGTAAGAACTTACAACATCCTACACTGCTCGTATCATTTTATTAGGTTTACATCTTGCTTTTGTTTAAACGTCTTCAGTAATTTGCTGCTGACATTTTATAACGACTCCACTCGTTGACAGAGCCGCCATTCGAGCACCCTCAAAAATACGCAAGAAAGCCTGAGTGCATGGATATGAAAACTTTGCTATAATGCACATATAGAGGTTCGAGGCAAGCCCTCGGACATCTCTCAACTAAGGTATATATTCGACTATTCTATATATTAGGTCTGGGAAGTTACTAAACGCCTTTATAA
The DNA here is from genome assembly GCA_949825025.1 of Siphlonurus alternatus. Taxonomy (NCBI): domain Eukaryota; kingdom Metazoa; phylum Arthropoda; class Insecta; order Ephemeroptera; family Siphlonuridae; genus Siphlonurus; species Siphlonurus alternatus. Next base: position 21,874,552 of record OX463778.1, read on the forward strand.
ATTATATAAGATTTTTAATTATTTTATATCGAATTATTGTAAACGTACCTTGAACCTTGATGTTTTATATCGAGAAAAGACATTTATCAGATATTTTATTCGTAGGATATAATTGTGAAATAATATTAAAGAATACAATTAAAATATAAAATTATAATGCAAACTCATCGGTAAAATAAATCAATACTGAAAAAAAAAAAGTTTTATACATATTAGGGTCGTCTCAAAGAGAGCGTTTAATTTCAGTAAGTATTATAATCAAATGAATATATACAATCCTTAAAAATTAAAGCAACGATTAAATATATAAAACATTACATCCTTTTCTCAGGGCTGCAGTATATAATCATCTCCTTTATTAACTGCATATGGGAATGTTATCACGTGGACTTGGGCTAATTTGATAACCCACAGCAAATGTAAGTGTAATTATGCCCCGACGCATGCAAGCAAACCTTTTTGAAGCCTTAATTTTACAAAAGGTTCTTGGCTGCTATATACTGCTGCGGTGCTCACTCAGGGGTGCCGCCCTCTTCACGTCCTCTCGAGTCGAACAAGAGGCAAATCGATAAACCATAAAAATCCTCTCTGTGCCCGCCGATTCACCCTGGTGACACGCGGACATATGTCAGGGCGGAGCACTCCAGCACTGATTGCCGGAATTAATTGACGCTCCTTCATTTACCTCGTTATCGTGTACGTCTGTTTTTATGGCGAAAAAAATAAATAAATAAATAAAAATACGCACGTAATTTTATTTAAAATTATAAAATATATTTTTGACGAAAAAAAAAATTCAGAAATTTGTGAAAGTATAATATTAAATTTATGATAGCAGAAATAATAAAAAAAAAAAAAAAAAAAAAAAAAGTCGAAAGTACGAAAGTATAAGTTGATTATTTTCTTCATTTGCGTGCATGCACATTATGACTGAATTAACTTATAATATTAATATGAATAATACGTATATGAGAATATTTTATATATGGTTGTTTAATTCACCTTTCAAGCAGACAAATTAATATCACAAAAATTAAATTTTATGCAGTTTTTAAAATTATTACAGCTCCAAGATTTAGAAATTCACACGTTCGTGCAATGCATGGCAACTCATTCGTCATTTTTTTTTTTATTATTTATTATTATTATTTTTTTTTATAGATTTCTGACATCATCTCTAATACTCATCATTGTCCGGTGAAAATATTTCCAAATTTTAATGTATTTTCATACAGTTTATTTAATACAAATTTACATAATGTATTGTGCATGCTTACACTTCTCTGGACCACCATAATGAACTGGAGGGAGTTCGATCAAGTATTGTGGGAGACGAGATGAGGGGGGGGGGGGGGGGGGTCTTGATCACCGCCACCACAGTCAGTATGTTGTCGCTAGGCAGTGAGTGCCAGAGGAAGATGGTCTCTCAAGGCCGGCGGCGGTCAGCACCAACAACGAGCGCTACATGCACACGGAGTGAGCGAGCACAGCAGCAAGATCGCGGCTAGGCGGGTCGGAGGAGACTCCCTCCCCCGCCCTCCTCTACATAAGCACGCGAGAAACTAGCGGAGCACGGCCACTAGAGCGGAGGTAGTCCCAATCAAAAATTATAATATCAGAACATCGAGAAGGAGATTCTTCCTTTAACGGGGAATTTGCTTCATCACATAGGTTCCCTCAGCTACATCAAGAAAATTTTGCTAAATATCAGGCATCAAACTCTCCAGACTCTCCTCGACATTCTGTGTTCTCCAAACGCTCAGAAGTCCCATTATCGTCATGTATAATAAGTTATTAAATAAAATTTTATAGTAAATTTCCTCTATGGTTTTCTATGCCATGTCCACAACACCCTTCAACAGTTTATTATTTAGAACACAAAAGCAAACAAGTGCAGTCTGAAAAGCATAACGCTATACTAGAGTAGCTGATACATATTGATTTATGTAAATCAGGGTTGTGTCACCGGAAAACAGAATGGGGGGAAACAAAAAGGAAAATAAAAATGGAAGTAAAGACTTTGAGGTGAAAAGATCAAGTTAACTTTACTATTATATTATTGAGGATAAGGACAATGTATATTACCTAAAAGACCTAGCTTCGACTCTTAGCTTGAGGAATGCTTATCTGCATCCGGCGTTTGTGACGTCATGACAACATAATAAAACATACATGTACATCCTTTCGAAACCAGCTCATTTCCACACTCCATCGTTGCTGCATGCTTCTTGTTTCTCCCTCTTATGTTAACCAGTTATCTATCGGTCAAAAATAGCATGAAGGGCATCTTCTTCTTCTTACAATTGTTGGAAGGAGCCTAAACGGCTATAATTCCACGTACTGAGTAACTTGGATCAATTGTATAGTTGAACTGTTTTTTGCAGGGTCTTGTAAAGGATAATGGACGAACAATGGATAGGATGATTATGGAATGTGGGATGCAAGGTGATGATGGAAGTGGTACCTATATGCCCACCACGTGTTACCGTGGGTGAACCAAAACCACACAAGGAATTGGTTGGATTTTAGGACATTGGGTTGACGGTGTGGTGTGGGGTGCAATAATGTAGGTTGATGATGCAGGCGACAACATGCAAGGAATGGCAGGAATTTGAAAGATTCTCAACGTGTCGACTCCTGTGGGCCGACCGAAGAGCAGGGTCAAAGTAGGATTATGTGGATGCGGTGAGGCGAGATGATGATTATGAATCAAATTGACTGGGGATAGGAGTATAGAAATCAAGACGATTAATATATAGAATAGGATAGGGATAGTTACCAGGAGAGGACAGACAATTTGAGCGGAGAGTCACGTCGGCGTTGCTCACTCTGGCGCGCCATCTTGATTCTCCATGAAGGGCATCAAGCAAGCTATATAGAGCGACATAGTATTTGTTTAGTTCTCAAACCTAGAACGATATTTTTATTTTTTTTTATATTTTTTGTTTAAAAAATATATAGATGGAAAGTTTCGTCATGTTTTCAAGATTCGATTCCCAAATAATTCCGATGAGATTTTTGCAAGGAGAGAAAATAAGAAGATCTAAAGCAGCGCCAAAAGAGTACCCTAAGGACTCTTAAAAGTTTTGATTATGAATATAGAATCGTGGACGATGAGCAGTATGCGATTTAAAGGGCTCTAGGCCTAGCTGTGTCTGACTCGAGCTTATGTTTGTCGAGGCGATAAAGAGGCTGTCGTAGCTGTGTCGCAAGCCGTAATACCGGCGGTGGCAGCACAGTAATAACTTGGCAACGTCGCGCACGCTGAGGACGGAGGGAGGGGAGGGCGCTGGTTGCACGCGACGCACGCCGAGCCGACGGCCAGCCAGCACGGAGGGGTGGTGGTGTTTGCGAAGATGCGAGCGAGTGCCGATACTCACGACTGAACGTAATATCCGCAAATAATACAAACAACCGAAATAATAACACACTTTTGGTAAACTACGGTTTCTTAAATTAAAAGTTTTAAAACAAAGCAATGTTCTATTGTTCCAACTGTAAAATTATGAATGAAAACTTTATAAAAAAAAATATCCAAGGTTAATCTACAAGGAAGAATCTATTGCTACACAAAAGAAGCTGATAAGATTTTATGTTATCAAGCAAAGTTGAAGAAGTGTAAAAAAAAAAAAGTCAAATCTAGTGAAGCGGCTGGCAATATTATAGTACTATACGCACTGTGCCAAATTAAAAATTGAACTGCAAAAATGAACTAAAATATATATGGTTCATTAATTCAACTAACTAAACTATAATTAACATTTATTATTGATATAGGTATTATAGGTCTGTTCGTAAATGCACAATCGATTCATGAAAAAATCACGTAGTACACAAGGAACAGAAGGTTCATCTGAATTTTGTCAATATTGATTTCATAAATTTACGAACATACCTATATGTAAATTTATTTAAGCCTTTTAATTTAAACCGTGCCTGCTGGTTTACACTATCACGATTCACGAAGGGAGTCATCCAGGTTAGGATGGCGCTGCACGGTTAGTGAGATAACTCATTCGTGAATCTCTCCTAATAATTTTAATGTTTCGCGGAAGTATTCTGGAAAATTATTTTGATATTATACTTTAGTCAACAAATTGTTTTTCGCGAAGTTTAATTTTAGACTGCTAATCGAAAGTTAAAACTTTTACAAGAAATTCACAATTTACTGCATGAGACGAGCTATAGACAAAAATTAATTTCATTGAGAAGAAATGCAATTTTATCTCCAGTATAATATTTTATTATCACAAACATTCCTTTAAGTTTATGAATATTATTTATCAAAAAGACTCGATAGTGTAAGAATAGCTTTTTGCAAAAAACGCTTTGCAAATCTCAAAGTCTTTGACAATTTTGACAAGAAACTTGTTGCCACGGAAGTCTCTTTTCATGAAGACATATTTTTACTTTTTAGACAATATTTTTATTTTTCATATTTTCCCAGCAGTATGTCAATTTTATTAAACTCCATGTGACAGACGTGAGGGAGAGTGTCTGTGACAAGCTGCTCGCGAGCTGCTGGTGTCCAAGCCACCACCACAGCCACCGCGGCGCAACAAGTGGTGCCCCCCGTGAACGTGACGCGCCCGAGACGCCGCCGCGCTGGTGCGCCTAGCAGGTGTCGCTGCTGTCTGGCAACCCCGCTCTACCCCCGGTATCAACAGTGCATTATTTGTTTGTCTGTCTCGTATTGCTCTACTATTGCAGACCAAGAAGTATTACAATAATACGATGTCTGTTCACAAAGGTTGGTTGGTATTTTGGGGCGATTGACACATTTTGGTCATGTATGCTAATATTAAAGGTATAGATATATAATATAAAATAATATAAATCTTGCTTCTTCCATGCTGGGAATATAAGATGATTAATCCTTTATTTTTAATTTTTATTATTATTTCAAATTCTAAATCCGTAGTGAACATTTTATTTATATCAAAGACCATATAATATCAAGTCTCTGATTCATATGCTGAAGAATACAGGTTGTAGTTTCCATAAATTAAGCGTTGCCCTTAACGCTCTTGCTAACTTAAAATATACAAATTATCTGAGCATAATTATATTATATTATACGTTTAAAAAAATAGCAAAAAAAAAAAGTAAATTATAGAACAAATACATATTTCTATGGGAATTAAATTATATAGCCGTTTTAGAAAGGAGCGCAATAATTCATAATTTTACCACCTCATTTTTAATAACAAAATGTGAACAATTTTCTCAAGCAAGAAAAAAAAATATAAAATAAAAGAGAGGCCAGTAAAAAATAAAACTTCTTGACTGACTCTTAATTTCATGTATAACGAGCGACAATCAGCATGCTGAACTATAACTATTTATTGCTGTATAATATGATCATGGGTTCTATTTTGGATACAAAATACCCATTTTTCGCTGCCAAACCAACACATGCAGGTGTGAAAAGGGGGCGTGTCTTACCTGGATCTGCTGCTGTCCCGACTGTTGTGAGACGTGCATCTGCTGCGCCTGGGAGATGTGAAGCGTTGCCGCGGGAGGCAGTGAGGGTGGCCGGTGGGGCGGGGTGGAGCCTCCAAACTGCGCCTGCTGGGGGCCGGGCTGCGGAGGCGGGGGCTGCTGACCACGTGCCATATACTGAGGACTGCCGTGGTTAGGGCTACCATACGGTGAAAAAGGCTGCTGTTGTGGGGGCGGCTGTGGTGACTGTTTTGACGGGCCGAAGTTCATCTTACCCTGCTGCATGGCCGCGGCCATCTGCCGCTTTTGCTCTAAACTAAAGCCAGCACCACCCCCTTGTTGCATCGCCATCATATCGGGACCAAAACCACCGGAAGACTGTTTGCTCAGGTACGGTGGAGGCGGCCCCGAGGTGGGACTATGCATAAACGACGCCTCGTTACCAGTGGGGTATTGGAACTCTCCGTAGGGAGAACGCACGTTCCGTGCACCTCCTCCCGCGTTCCCATTAGCCGCAGCCACTGCTACGGCGGCAGCAGCAGCGGCAGGGCCAAAACTCATGCCAAGCTGCGTCTTGTGCTGATGCTGCTCTGCCATCTGCTTGAGCGTCTGAGCGGCCGGCCTTAACTCGGACTTGAAGTCGAGACTCGAGTACGGTGGTATCCGAGACCCACTTTTATTCATAGAATCATACATTGGCTGAGGAGAAAATTGCTGCTGACCGATGTTCCCTGGACTATGGACACCTAATTTATTACTATGTTCTAACATTCCCATATTTTGATTAACTGATGAATCTGTATCATGATGTTGATCTCTAGATGAATGATGATTTTGTTCTGTATGAATGATTGGTTTTTCTTCAAAACCAAGATCTTTCATAAACTCAGGATGAAAATCTGATATCTCTGATATAAGATCTTTGAAAGCATCTGAGGTGATGATCTCATCGTTGGTATCATCTCCGATGAGATCTGAGAAGCCAGGGAACGCCGCTCCGTTCGCCGCAGCATCTTTCTCAAGAGCTGCGGCACATTGTTCTAGGTCTACGAATTCAGAGTCTCCAGGCTCCTGCTTGCATTCTACCAATTGCCCAAGGTCCACACAGCGGTTTGCCTGCTGTTGTTGCTGCTGCTGAGATTGCTGAGGATTCACCGAGCCAGGAGTTGCTGCAGAAGAAGCGGGGGTGGGAGGGTTTGACTTTGGGGTAGGTCCTCGCTCGGAGTTGGAAGCCGCGGGTGAAGCAGACGAACTCACGTCGCTCTTGACCGAGGCGTTGGTTAGAGCCTTGACAGTCACGTTGGTCGAGATCTGCTGGGGCTGAGAGTTTGCTGTCGAGGTGGTGAACTCGAGTTGCTGTACAATCTCCACCGAGAACTTTGTGAGTCCCTCACCTGAGTTGGAGCCCGACTGCTGCCCTCGGGAACCCTGCCCGCCCCCTTGCTGCTGTTGTTGTTGCTGCTGTTGTTGTTGTTGTTGTTGGGGGCCAGGAGGACCCGAGGTGCACTGCATCTTGGAGGGAGGCTCGAAGCTGCCATCATTACCCCCATGACCAGAGTCTTGCAGCTCCTCCGAGTTGCGTTTCAAGTATTTCTGCTGCTGTAACATTAAGAAACAAAAAACAGGTAAGATTTCATCAAATATATATCAATCAAAGAAATTATTAAATTATCATGCCATGTTCCAATAATTTGATTATACTATGATGTATACAAAAAACAAAATGCTATCAAATATTATGAAAGCATTATTATTATTTTTTTTTTACTTTATAAATATAATAAAAATGTCATCCGACGAGAAGTATTGTGATAGACTGGTTGCTGCATGCATGTTATAAAATATGTAACAATTTCAGTTGTTGACATTCAACTTATCGGTTGTTGTCGCACGTCATATAACAAGTCATTACTTGCATGCTTTACGACACGTACGTCGAAGTAATTCTACGTTGTTAAAATATTACAATCTTTTCCAGTCGCTTAACATCAACACATGCTAATGTAAGCACCAAGTAAAAGCTTATTTATAATATACTATATACGGATACGCCAAGTAAATGCAGCTTATATGCAATAATACTGTGTATAAATTACTTATCTTAAAAAAAAATTAAAATGACAAAACTTGCCAACTATTAATTTGAACTTGCTAAAATAACGATCGTCATCCTAGCTTATAACAGAAATTTAAATAGAATATAAACTTAAAAGACAGTTCGTATTATATATGGTTATCTGCAGCGATCGCAATAATGCATAAACAACAATCAGTAGAAGCAAATCATTTTCTTTTTCAATGCAAACAGGGAACACGTAATTTCACAGGTTTATGTCACCCCGTGTGAAAATCCTGCTAATTTTTTTGCTTTGAATATTAACGAAGTATATAATAATCAGGTAAATAATCTTCAGCTCAGGTGCATGCAGCAATATACACTATATTGTCACGCACAAATCACACAGGGAGACTTGAACAGGTGGTCGCTCTCCCCGCCTACTGATTAGTATTCACGGAAGTCGGTGGGCCGATGCTCATGGTGTGTGTGCGACAACAAGGTACATGATGGCCACAGCATTTTAAATGGCAACTCATGAGGATGTGTTATAGTAAACAGTATTGTATTAAACAAATTTAAAACATTTGCATTTTAAAAATAATTTTTACTTTCTTAAATCGTTTGTCATCTTGGTTATTTTTTTTTAAGTAATAATTTGCTTGCTACACTCATTGATTGCATGTGGTTCACTCTTGTGTCTAAGTTTATACCATGTACTGTATATTATATATATATAAAATTATAATAATAATTTGAGCACAGCTTTTATATAATATATATAACCAAAATATAAAGCAAGAATATAATAATCTACTTGATTTTTTTCCCCTCTGTATTGTTTGTTTTATTGTTTTCTCTACAAATAATTATTATCCTAGTAAAAAAAATCACGAAATTCTAAACATGCTTTATATTTTGTTAACTTTACTGTAAATGAAATTGTCGTTACATTTCACACTTTTCACATTACAGTATAATTATATGTATATTATATATTATATTGTTGTATATATTATATTATTTTATACAATACTTATATGTAATACTTGAGTTTACAAGTAAATACTAAAGAAAAAACTTCATCACAAATGTTAAAAAAATACTGACAATGGCCCTCTTCATCACGCTCTTAAAAATATCGAAATATATAATTTCTTCAGGGAAAAAAATTATTTGCCGCGTCATTGCACACTGCACCTTGCGAAAAATAAAAATAGAGTATAAAAAAGTTGCAACATGCTATAGTTGAAAAAAAAAAAAACATTCTTTTCTCCAGGCCAGTTTCCTCCTATTATGCACCATTTCCGAGGAAAAAAAAATGTGAAAAAGACGAGATTACGTCTTTTTTTTAGTTTCTTCCTCCTACTGTGAAAAAAAATATACATATAGTAGAAAATTTGTCTCCATTTCTTCCTCGCTGTGAGCGAAGAAGAAATAAGATGCGTTTTTGAGGTAAAACCTAAAATATTATAACACGTTTAGACATGATAATTAACGATAAGTTGAAGACGATATCTCAACCAGCGTAATTTTGTTTATTTAATTAGATTATTTGATTGCATTGATTCACTTGGCGACACTTGGAGAAATAAATTTCATGAAAAAATCTCAAAATATCCATGACATACATAAGAGAGGGAGGGAGGTTTGAACCGCGTGTTTAGGGGTTGAATCTCATGGCATGATAATCGAAGCTTAATTACGTCAAAATTCATCCTAAATTTTATTGAAATGGAATAGATGTAAGGATTGCAAATTTTGTCACATTTTTATTTTTCAAATTTTTATTCGCTTTAATTGCAGTTTGACCCCCTCCTCCTCCCTCCTTTTGATAAACCGATAAACCGAAGGGTTAATTTCAAAATTAGGGTAAAAGGTAGGAGGTAGGCTAGAAAGTGTAAGTGCTGGTTTTCGCACGTACACATTCTGAAATCGTTCCGATACTGGCGTAGAGGCGAGAGGTCGATAACACAATAGCTACGGCGCCACCCTCCCCATTGCAGTCTACATGCAGGTTGGTGGCGCACCATGTGGCGCCTCGAGCTTCACCCCTTAACCCAGAGATGGGGCTACAAGCATTCATGCGACGGCGGCATGTTTTTTGTTATTGTGACGACGACGAAGAAGAAGAGAAGCGGCAAACAGTCACACAAGAGAGGACGGTAAGCCACGCTCAGTAGGATAACGGGTTCACCTCCGACCGTCGCGACTTTTAGCTGTGCTTGCTGCTTGCTAATAATGTCGAGCCAAGCAAAGTTTGTGCAACATACGAGTAATGCGACCATGGACTAATAATAATATGCCAACAAAAACAAAATAAAATATTGGCGAACGTACGTATACTGCTATCTCACCGCAATTAAACTTGTCAGCATTATCCTATGTAGATAAAAAAAATATATATAATTTAAACTGCATGGGAAACAACGAAAAACGTAAAAGCTAAGACATTTAACCTGGATAGTATAATATTAAAAATATTAATTTTATATATTTTATATTATAATTCAGTGACAGTAATTAACTATAATATAATTAATATAATTCATCTGATATTATATATATTATTTTCTATACACTATGCCAAAACTGTCAAGGTACAGTATATATTATATTATAGACATAGTAACTGCAAGTAGAGGCATCAGATATCGTGATTGACTGCAGAGCCGTCAATCCAATTTACCATCATCCCCAGGTGAGAGCAGAGTGACGTCACGGCGGTCCCCAGGGTTGGAGGCGGGGGGGCCTCCACAGCTGACTGGGAGGACGGGGGCGGCCGGTACTTGCCGCAGTGGTGCTCTCGCGAGCCGGTAGCGGCGGCCGCGGCCTACTTGTAAGCGGGAGCGCACTGCCACCTTGCGTCTAGATCGACTGACCGCCCGCGCAATACTACTACTAAAGCCACAGTATAGCCGCGGTCGGCTGGTAGACTGACTACATAATACTAAACAACAGCAGAAGCAAGAGTGCCGTATCCGCTGCCGCGCGCGCTCTTCAGCAGTTTTGTATCGCGCTCGCGCCGCTCGGAGCTTACTGTTGATGATGGTGTCACACAGTGTTGCCACACCTAACAAAAAAACAAAAAAAAAACTTTTTTATATGACAAAAAAACACGGTAGTGACTTTTACTAGTACTGTTAAAGTTACTAAGCAGAAAATATTTTTTTTAGCATGAAATTCCCTTACATTATATTTTTCTCTTGAAAGAGGCGTGTCGTTTTAAAAGTAGGCGTGGCATCTATACCCTACTACTTGATAAAAAGGTAATTGAGGGTGCGAGTGAACGCGTGGCCAAGTGCCCCCACGGTTCTCCGGTACACCATCGGTTGGTCGGCCGGTGGTCGGCCGGTCATCCTGACTCGAGGGCGGAGGCAAGCAACCCCCACGGCGCAACCAGGCAGGAAAGATTTGCGGCGGCGGCAGTGCCACGGACGGAACATTGATCCGAGGCTCCATGGACTGAACCCTTGCGCCTGCACCCCGCCCACCCCCATGTGCGCCGCCGCTGCCTACCTACCTACGTAATAGACACCGAGCACCGCGCCCGCCACCGCCGCTCTGCATGCCTGCTACAACTAAACTAGCCAGTCCACAGTTCGATACCAGACGACTTTAATTAGTCGCGTCACGAGAAAGCTGTTAGTTACAGCGTACTTACAAATATTTCCCAATAGAATTATATGTATATAATATACTACTTCGAATTTTAATGTCCCATTGTTATAGAAAAATATATGACAATTATTTTGTACTCTTAAAAAAAATCTTCCATGCAGGTTATCATTTTTTTTTTTTTTTTCATCACTACAATAGTCTCAAATAATTTTTCTCAAACCGCAACACCATACTTAATGGACTAATGCAACCTTTTCGATATTGCTTATTTTATCATAGTTGACACGTTGACATTTTAATTTTTTTTTTTTTTTTGCATGTAAATAATTTACCTAACAAACTCCTCATAGTCTTCGTTTAACAACAGTTTAACAACAGTTTAAACGTTTAAAGCGAAAGTATAAATTACACATAACTTTGGAATCGATTCAACAGAGCTATGAACTGATTGAGTCATGCTTACTAAGCACTGTTAAATCTGCTCTAATTAGCAGCTGCTAGTCCATAGGTTGCAGATTAGTATCGCGTAAATCGATCCTCCTATACCAGCCCGGACCTTCCCCAACAGTGCAGCAAAGCGACCAAATGTTTTGCTACTCAATGCTTTAATCGTGTTTACGTAGAATGGGAGCTATTGGCGAGTTGCCGAAATCAAACCTCAGACAAACGTAAATTGCGTAGTAAATGTTTTTTTTATATATATAACCAACCTTTGAAGGTGAAAAAAGGTTGTACAAAATAAAAATTTCTACAAACTCCATATTATATTTTTCAATGCAAGAAAACTTTAACTTCATTTGCACTGTGTGATAATCAGCTTTAGATGTACAATATTTAATTTGCAGTAATTTTGTCTCATAAACTCAGAATTAGTCTCTAATTATATTAATAACAATACTTTACTGAAGCATTTAATCTCCAATTTTAAAACATCGGGATATAGCATCGATTCCCTCATTACGGCTCTGATCGATTAATCTATAAACATGCATAGTCTTGCTGAAACCGTAATATTTTAATTATAAACTTGAGGAAGGGTGGTGTGGAGAACTAATATATGTATAAATGTATAGTGCTTCCTTCTAAACTTCTCCCAAACCTACAAATCTGATCTCTTTGTATTTCTTTTAGTTGCGGCTCCAGAGTAAATCAGACGGAGGCACTGCTCATGCTGCCCCAAAGAATGCATTCATAATCATGCAAATATTTACTTATACGCGCATTGCACCTAATTTTAGTGCTGACTTAATAATTATTAATTATATTTTTCCTTTCCTTTGTTTCTTTATAAAGGGGTGAGGTTCTCAATTATATACTTTTATTTTGTGTACACTCACGTATATAATAGGAGCAAGATATTCGAGAATGAACAAGAATAACATCTAGATATAGAGAACCAGCGACTACAGAAGAACACTGATTTTCTTGCTATATGTTACTTCTGTGTGGGTTATTAGTGGCTCACACCAGTACCGAGATCCATGCGCGGCGGTTTATTTTGGCCATCACCGCGCGCGGACGGAAGCCGAGGAGAGGAGATGGGCCTGCATTGCAACAGCAGATTGAGGGCGCGCGCGGCAGATATGACACGGAGATGACGACGACGCTGCTGCTGCCACTCAAAATAGACGTCGCAGAGCACCAAGCAGCTTGGTGCTGGTCGAGCGAGCGACCACGCGCCTTGATCATCATGGAATATCAACCAGCTGCGTCTACATGAAACGTCATTTCTAACAATAAGTCCAACATCTAGAATGATACTGATGGAGAACGTATAGTAGGTGATCTGTAGGAATGTCAAATTCCATAAAATCACACTCACTTTTCCAATATGACTAATTACCTTTTAATCATTTTATAGCTGGTTGATTTATTTTAATTTATATTTTCTATATAATATGTCTTAAACTACACTCATTTTTTATTATAATTATGCTAGAGCTTATTTCAAAACTTTTAAACCTGCAAATTATTATGCTCCTTATTGAACAGACTATTTATATAAAAATTTGAATCATAAAATGGTCAACCTGTAATATATACACCTAACAGCTTCACATAATAATATAGCTTGCCCGCGATGGCAGTATATATCTATATAGCCTTCAATGAGCGTGTCGCGAGTGCACCTTGACTGCATGCTGGACACACGGGGAGATGTCACCGATGTAAGCCAAGGTCTCACACACCGAGGAGGAGATCGTTCGAGCATGAGCACCAGCTTAACTATACTATACTGCTTCGTTCTACCCACCTCATCATCATGGTGACTATAATAATATACAACCTATTTCTTCATTCAGCTAATATATAGGGACTTTATGCTAGAGAATTCTGTGGACTGATTTGTTGGTACATATGCAAAATTATTTATGTTGCATGTGAATACACAAAATTTCTATATTATATAATTTATTTATTTTTTCATTATTAACTGAAAATTTAATTTTTTCTAGCAAAGAATGTCATATAAGAATGCCATAAGTTCTATTTTGTATATACTTTTGGAACGAGAAGAACATAGTCAAAAGCTTCTCATTAATGCACAACTCGAGCTTACATATATAATAGACAATAATGGTTGCATTTTTTTATTTCATAATTAGAAAATATACATTAAATTAAGCTTTCCTGAATTTTTTCAGATTTTTTGGAGTGCGGGAACTAATTTTAAAAAAATATTTAAAATGTCTGAATTTGGGTGGTACACCTGATGGGACAACCGTGACGTCATCGACAGCCAATCACAGCAGCCGTGACATCATCAACAGCCAATCACAGCACGACAAATGACGTCACGGTTGTCCCATTAGGTGTACCACCCTAATTCAGGTATTTTAAATATTTTTTTAAAATTAGTTCCCGCACTCCAAAAAATCCGAAAAAATTCAGAAAAGCATAATTTTAGGTATAGTTTCTAATTATGAAATAAAAAAATGCAACCATTATTGTCTATTATGCAATGCATGTACTGATGTATATAAGCAACGAATGAGCACAATCCAACTATACAGATAAAGACGAGCAAGTCGCAACTTAACAGGATGTGATGTCAAAACTGTAATAGCACTGCGCAATAATATTATTACCATCCGGCAAGCACTCCACCCTAAATTATATAGGTGTATTACGTCACCGAGACCGAATTAGAGACTATAACAATATTACAACTTATTATCAATGCAAAAACATAAGAAGATGTTTATCTCCAGTTTGTTGCGTATTTTCTGTTCAACTTTACTAACAAATATTTATGGCCTGTTTCCATAATCTCGCTCTCGTACTACATTTACACATAGACTCTTACTGTCGACAACTATTGTGTGATTGTACGTGACAGTTTGAAGATGACAGCCTACTTGCAATGTAGAGGAAATTCTGTGGGTCACCACGATATTATTATTATTAGAGACATTCAGAGTTTGATGATAAGAATTTTCAACACCAAACACCATACAAAGCGCATACGTACAGAAAGAAATTTGGTGGAGACCCAGCTCCATGAGGTTAATCTTAATAAAAAAGGGAGGAGATCGAAATTGCTCATCCAAAATAAATTTAAGGGAATAAAGCAGGGACCGGATGCACGCGTTTTTTTCGTGCATCCGAGATGCGCATCCGGATGCAAATTAATTTTTCGTGCATCCATGGATGCGCATCCGGATGCAAATTTATTTTTCATGCATCTGGGATGCGCATCCGGATGCAAATTATTTTCCATGCATCTGAGATGCGCATCCGGATGCATTAATTTTTTCCCGTGCATCTGGGATGCACGGATGCGGATGCAAGCCCATTTTTGCGCATCCGTCTGCATCTTGCATCTGCATCCGCATCCGATCTTTGGTTTTTATAATACACTTTGTTTCTTGTAATTTTTAAACGACAAGTGGCAAATAAAGTTAAAAAATATGCCTCGTGTTAAAGATTTATTTAGAGGCAATTAGCAAAAAACCTGATACAAAAAAGAAAAAAAAAAGTGTTAAATGGATGCAAATTTATTTTTCGTGCATCCGTGGATGCGCATCCGGATGCAAATTTATTTTTCATGCATCTGGGATGCGCATCCGGATGCATTCATTTTTCCCCGTGCATCTGGGATGCGCATCCGGATGCATTCATTTTTTCCTGTGCATCTGGGATGCACGGATGCGGATGCAAGCCCATTTTTGCGCATCCGTGTGCATCTTGCATCTGCATCCGATCCCTGGAATAAAGGTAAAGCTGCTATATCTTCCGATGCAGTCATACTCATGTGTAGAGGATTCATGCTTCTTATACCAAGCCTTTTCTCATTAGCAGCCCAATTAAAACAAATTAAAGACTTTAATTTAATTACTAAAGATATAAGTCAGTGAGTTCTGCGATGACTCTCAAAACTGCACAGAGTGTCGTAACGCAAACTGCCCTATAGATATCGTCCAATATTGTATAGTCGTTATTCCTTGTTAACAAAACTTTTATACTCTACCATTGCATCACACAATATAAATAATAATTGTTACATCAGAATTACATAATAATTTTTCTCCGCAGTTAAAATAATATATAATATACCTCACCAGTTGATTTTGAGTCAATCGTAAAAACGACGACAATTTCATAAGTCATAAAAAAATTTTCCTTCTCTGCATTGTTCCAAGAGATATCATCATAAAATATTTAAGGTCTGTCGCTATGAAAATATGCAAGTGGAATGAAAAGAGATGTCACTACCAGTCTTTAGTAAATGATGTCCGAGATTGGGTGATTTTAATTCCAACATTTCAAAGGAAATAATAAGATTAACCGTTTTTAAATGAGCAACAGTCATTATAATTATGTTTATCTATTTCCTAGTCTGATTAATTTGTGAATACAATAATTATATGATAAGTTATTGCAGTTAAAAAAATGCCCCTATAACTCAGAGAGCAAAAGCTCAAGGCAAAGAAAGAAATATGAAGGGCAGCCGTGCCGTGATGAATGCTCCTGCTCTACCGTTGCGAGTGCGCCTCAACATTCCATTGTATTTTAAATTGAATAGAAGGGAGAGTAACGGTAAATAAACAAAGATGTATTATTTTGAAAGAATTAATATTATGATTTTTAAGATAGTAAGCATCGAAACTTTTTTTTTTTCGATAAAAAAATAAAATATATTATTGTATTTTTTAATTCCTTTTGTTATATATAATGAATCTAACTCGAATCTAAGTAATAATCCTAATAATTACGTAATTTTATATATTAAAATTTACTATCATTCATAATGCTGTTTCGCTTTATGTGGCTCATCATATCTAATCATATGCTTGAAATAAAAATAATTTGATAATAATTTGTTTCTGGATCCGCGCCTGATTATATTTATATATATATTAATATATATTTTTTTTTTTTACAAGGATACACCCCTAAGAGCTTACAGCTCGCGGCGGGGTACTGGGTAGGGATATAAGGTAGGGAACGGATAGTGGCCACGGCCTGCATGCTTACGCGTCCCAGCATTCGCTGAGGTGAGACTGAGGGAACCGTGGAAAACCTCAGTCAGGACGGACACCTTTACTTTTTCTCAATGGACCAAAGCGATGTCCAAAGCCTGGAGAACCACACACAAGTGCATCACTGCACTGGGTGGAAAGCGAGACGAATTTACCCCAGGGAGGGAGCAGCGTATTTTTTACTTGAAACGGTCACCCATCCAAGTACTAACCACGCTCAACGTAGCTTGACTTCGGTGATCTAACGAGAACCGGTCAATGCACTGCGCCAATAATATTATTATTAAAAAAAAATAATAATAAATATAAATATTTATTTATTTATATTTATATATATTTTATATTTTTGTAGATATGTATTATATAAATACATATATAACTATACATATAATAATATATATATATAGTTATATAATATTATAACTATATTATAAATGTTATAATAAATATTATAATTTTATATAATTACGGTCCAATAATTAATAATAATTATAATAATTAATTAATTTTTCTCTCAATAAAAAAAATCGATATATATATATATTATATATATTATGTATTTTTTTTTTTTTTTTATTGGAGGAATTTAATAGCTAGAGCTAGGCCTTGTAGGAGCCATCAATTTCCGTGTGCAGACTACCAATGCTGAGCTGCATGAGCACGGCCCATGGGTCTGCACGGCCCACGGGCCCGCCCGTGCAGATCTGTGCGCAAAAGCCCGCAGAACCTAAGCCGTCTCGGCGCCCTCCCTGCTGCTGGTAAAGCTCAAGCTGACCATCCTCACTTGCCTCGCTGCTTGCTGGCGAGCAAGCTAGGTGCAGTCCCGAACAATGGGACAATGCACAGTACATCCGAGGAGAAAAAAATTCAGCAAGAGGGCTTGTGACAAAGTGGGGAAATATAGTGTGTAATTTTCTTACTTGTAAAGTCCTTAAAACATTGCTGTACAGTATCCATATTAACTTGTTCATCAGAGAATATGTATATAATTAATATTATACAATTAAAAATTAAATATCCTTTAAAGTTTTGTAAAAATGTTGGAACAAAATTCTTCCAATCAGTATTTTTCGAAACGCAAACGTTGCGCCTCTGGTGGCCGGCTACGTAGCGACAGTCCTTAAAGGCACATTATACGAAGAAGTAATACGTTACGAAGGTTTTCTTAAGCTCACAACTGCATGATACGTATAATATAATAACATTGCAGTGACGTTACGTTGTTTGTACAGAAAATACCACACAAACAATAACACTATACAGAGGTCGTACGTGCGGATCGTAAAATGAACATCAATCTAATTATAATGTCTTATATGGTTAACAGTTTAACACCACGAGTAACTTTTTACTGTGGTGTATTATAATTTTTTTTAAACTATATGAAAACGTTATTTGATAACAAATCAGAACTTGCAATTTGTGTTTATAATTTTGGTTAATGAATACACAATTTGTTATCAGTCGGTGATATATAAATTAAGCAAAATTAAATTAACGACTTTTTTTCTGAAATGTACTTTTTTGGTGTATATTATACCAAAAAAGTTGAAGTCTAAAATTATAAAATTTCGGGATAATCAACTCAAAATTTCATGGATCTTGAATGTGTATATGATTAGATATAAATAATATAAATCAAATAATTTTTTGTTACTATAACTTACTTTTTTTCCGACAATGCTATAATGTAACATAATTATATTCACCTTCAGATATCATGCGCATGCTCGTTCGGATATAGCATATTATATTTCAAAGCAATAATCATGGTGTTAAATTTAACTGGTCCTATTATAGTTGAAATAAACTTCATCTTTTATTCACTTTTACCGTGTCTCCTCGTCTTTTTTTCCCCTCTCATTTTGCACCATTTTAGAGGTAAAAATAGAGAATAAAACGAGATTACGACTTTTCTTTTCATGAGCATATGACATGCATGTTAGAAATATTGTCTCCATTTCAACCTCACTTTAAAATATGAGTTTTTTAGCTAAAAAAATAATAAGATCAGCTGAGCTAGGTATATATAGGCGTATTTAAGGATGAGTTAATGAAGACGTAATTTTCCAACTAAGGGGTGTTCGAAGAAATTATGAATGACACGAGATTTTTGGCAATATTAAAAATTCCTATAAATATCTAGTCCCTTTTTCATATTTTTGTTTTTGTACCATTAATCTTTTTTTCAATAGAGTATAATAAAACTCAATGCAAGCATATAAATTGAATACAGATATATTAATATCAATTTGATCGAACGTCGCTGCGGTTGGATGGGTGAACTATTGGAAACTGATAGAATCATTGGATCAAACAAACCAACATTCAAAAAATGTTCTTTTCATTGCACACAAAAAAGCTTTAGCATTATACTGATAAGTAATTAATTATCATGAGCATTCAGAATTGCTTGCAATGAAGCAATAGGCGGGTATCATCAAGCGGAGAGTACATTAAAAATTTCATTTTATTATATATTATACTGTATATAAATTTACTGATAAAATTGAAACTTTATCATGCAAGACCTAATTTGATTTTCGAGGAGTTAACTTGTTTAAAGAAAATTCATTCCACGTTCTATACATAGTAATTATACGCATATTCACAATATTCACATGATACAGATTATTATACTATTGTTTTTTAAGGAAGTGTATCTACCATCATGATGATCATTTTTAAATTTTATATGATTGATAATTAAATACAATATCACAAGAGAAAATAAATTTTAGATTTATCTTACTAAAATTTAATTCATTATACATTATTATATACCATTTCATATATAATATAAATTTGTTATTGTTTTCTATAGTGCTTTTCAAATTGTCATTATGTCACAGAATCCACAAAAGTTAACATTACAATTTATCAGACCGGTATATGTAATCATCTTGATTGACAACAAGTTTGGTCCACACAGCCTCCGTTTGTGACGTCAGCATCAGTATGTGAGCACGGTGCGAGGAACGTGACAGTCTACCGTGATATCAGCGCAACTCACTGACAGTGGAGTGACGTACGTTTCATCACTCGTACAAGTGCAGCGTTTGCAAGCGTGCACTTGCGCAACATTGGCCACATCGTTGATTAATGCAACACAGCAGATTCATACGAGTAATAGTTCACTATGTTTTATTTTAAATCTTCATATCTCTTAATTATTTACAGCTTATATACTGCAAGAAGATAATAGTAAATGTATTGGTGCATTACTTTCCTATAAACTCAAATTCCAATCTGTTGCATTAATTCAATTATCATTCTCATTTATTATTATACTGTTAAAATTATTTTAAAAGAACTAGTGTATAATTATTATACTATAATCTGCATGTCAAACAAAGAAATTTTCTTCTGTATATTTCTATTTACTATATAATATTATACTTTACTGAAATAAAAGACTAACTTGCATACCGGTGAGGGTTGGATGGAAGTGTGGGTCTATCCAAATCCCGTAAACGGAGAAAATACCCTTTGATAAAATACCCTCAGATATAATACCCAGACAAAATACCCTAGGACAAAATACCCTCAGACAATTTACCCTAGGACAAAATACCCTTGGATAATTTACCCTAGGACAAAATACCCTTGGACAATTAACCCTAGGACAAAATACCCTTGGACAAAATACCCTAGGACAAAATACCCTCAGACAATTTACCCTAGGACAAAATACCCTTGGATAATTAACCCTAGGACAAAATGCCCTTGGACAAAATACCCTTTGACAAAATACCCATGGACAAAATACCCTTGGACAAAATACCCTCAGATAAAATACCCTCAGACGAAATACCCTTAGACGAAACACTCTTGGACAGAATACCCTCAGACAATTTACGACAAAATACCCTCAGATAAAATACCCTCAGACGAAATACCCTTAGACGAAACACTCTTGGACAGAATACCCTCAGACAATTTACCATATATTATAATATATAACAGCATCTTAGGTATTTCGTAGAATGATAAAAATTATACCTACATCATTCAAACATTTTGCACACATGTATTGTATATACACTGTACAGTACAGTATTAATATTATTATTATTAAAGGGACAGGGTACAATAATTTTCATGTTGCATAAAAAGTTTCCTATTGATATAATAAAATTAAAAATATAATGTGTCAATTGCCCCAAAATACCAACCAACCAACCAAAATTAAAAATATATGATATTTCGGGTTTCAACAGTATATACCAATAATTATAATCATAAATTTATGATTATAATTTCTATAATTTATAATATGTTATTGCGAATTGCCCATGAAAAAGGTATAATAAATTTCACTGAATCCTGCGCATGATACTTTCACAGCATAATTTATTTTTTTATACGTTTAGTTGTAGAGTATAATAATTAAACATTTAGCACCTTTTAATTATTTTATTATTTATCATGTTATTTTTTTAAGGGTAAGATAACACGAAGAATCGATTGTTGTAGTCCCATTTGATTAACATGTAAATCTTAGCAACCTCATAATAATTCTGATTTTTTTTTGAGAGACAGTTTTTGGCACCAAAAAAATATGGAAAAAATTTCAAAACAATCGGACGATCCAATTTTTTTAAATGGATTTTTTAAATTTTCAGTATATAGGGCTTTCCCATGGAGACGGAAACTAAAAAATTAATTTAAAAAAATTGGATCGTCCGATTGTTTTGAAATTTTTTCCATATTTTTTTTGGTGCCAAGAACTGTCTCTCAAAATACATTCAGAATCATTATGAGGTTGCTAAAGTTTACATGTTAATCAAATGGGACTACAACAATCGATTGTTCGTGTTATCTTACTCTTAATGTAGGTTAATTTGGGTGCAATAAATTTGAGCCAACCCAGGCAAAAAGGACTTTGGGGGTGGGGGGAAATAAGTAAATGTAAATGAACAGGGGAGACTAAATAAAACATCGCATAATTATTATGGTATAATTATTTTACAATGAATGTATGAATGCATTTTTTTCATTATTTTTTAATAAAGAGCAAAAACAAAACAAAAAGTAAGAATAAAAAATCGTCACCTCATGAATAGAAGAAAACATTGCTTCCCCACCCAATTTTTTACGTATTATAACATAATGTTACATTGTAAGGTCGACAAGAGATACATTGCTTTTTGCAGTAGAATGTTCTATAAACTTACTCATGGAAACCAGCTATAAAATTAAATGTTCATAATGGTTTTAAAATTTATGTTGTCACGGGTAACAACCAGCACAAAGCATGATAGTAAAATACGTAGTGCTATTTCAGTTATATTTATTTGTTATTTTATTGTACAGAATCATTATTTACCAGAAAAAATTATATTTAATTCACATTTTTAATGATGAGAAGAAATTTTATATTTTTGAAGATATAGAATTACATGCAATGTACACATGGTACATAATAAAATTATCTTAAAGTAAAGTGCGCGCTAGAAAAAAAAGTTGAGTTAGTATTTTCTAAAAATAGTTCAAGTAGTCCTCCATATCAAACCAAAATTCAAAAAATTCTATCTCATATAGGTTTGCCAGAAAAAAATTCCAAAGTCAGAGTGAACGCGTCGCTTAACATGGGGCCTTACCTGACAAAAACCCTCGAATATCTCGAAAAAATACACCGTTAGGTGGTATGAAAAAAATATAGTGATGTTCTATGACCCAAGCTTTAACCAAAAACCGATTAAAAAAAAATTCTCTCGAATCCATTTTTCCGTAAAAAAATCAAGAAAATCTACCATGTTAATTCCCATAAGATTTTTTATTATTTTTTTACGGAAAAATGGATTCGAGAGAAATTTTTTTTAATCGGTTTCTGGTTAAAGCTTGGGTCATAGAACATCACTATATTTTTTTCATACCACCTAACGGTGTATTTTTTCGAGATATTCGAGGGTTTTTGTCAGGTAAGGCCCCATGTTAAGCGACGCGTTCACTCTGACTTTGGAATTTTTTTCTGGCAAACCTATTTGAGATAGAATTTTTTGAATTTTGGTTTGATATGGAGGACTACTTTAACTATTTTTAGAAAATACTAACTCAACTTTTTTTTCTAGCGCGCACTTTACTTTAAAAAGTATTTAGTTGTGTTAAAAAGCCTTTATAACTTCGTAATGCATATTAGTGACTTACAAATATTGAGACACCGGGGAAAAAAATCATATACTTCTTTCTTACCGAACTTTTAGTTCTATAATTTTGACAAAAAGACCAGACTACAGAGCCGGCCCCGTTAGGAAAAAACGAGCATTGATGTGTATAGTATATTAAAATATATTTGAGTGAGACGGCTATATATGAACGAACTGAACACGAGTGGGGACATGCATTTTTACCCAAGCGTTTTGGAATTGAGATTCATATATCTATATCTATTATATATTATATAATAGATGATTATTCTTTGAATGAGCTAGTTTATGAATGTATTGCAAATGATATGATTTTCAAAAATGTGAATTTCTCGCCCTGAATTGAAACTGAAATTTTTCCCAACCTCAAAGTGATGGGTATTTTATCCGAGGGTATTTTGTCCAAGGGTATTTCATCTAAGGGTATTTTGTCCAAGGGTATTTCGTCTGAGGGTATTTTGTCTGAGGGTATTTTGTCCAAGGGTATTTTGTCCAAGGGTATTTTGTCCAAGGGTATTTTGTCT
The DNA here is from genome assembly GCA_949825025.1 of Siphlonurus alternatus. NCBI lineage: Eukaryota > Metazoa > Arthropoda > Insecta > Ephemeroptera > Siphlonuridae > Siphlonurus > Siphlonurus alternatus. The sequence continues at coordinate 21,897,827 of OX463778.1, forward strand.
AAGGGTATTTTGTCCAAGGGTATTTTGTCCAAGGGTTAATTGTCTAAGGGTATTTTGTCCAAGGGTTAATTATCTAAGGGTATTTTGTCCAAGGGTTAATTGTCCGAGGGTATTTTGTCCAAGGGTATTTTGTCCTAGGGTATTTTGTCTGGGTATTATATCCGAGGGTATTTTATCAAAGGGTATTTTATCCGTGATTCCCAAATCCCGCCCTCAATAAAGATGATTTTATTTCTTATTTAACATTGCAAAGAAAAAATAATGCAGATTCTTCCCATTCTTTACATTTTCTGCATCGCGTGAATGAAGATCTTCCTTGCAATATTATAGATCGATACTTTGATACTGAAAGATGAAATAATAAAATTGTTTTGGGTAAAAAAAAAAAAAAAAAAAAAGATAAAGGGGGACATTCACAAAGCACTTTAACTCCCACTTTAGCCCCGATTTTTAACCCTGGTGCTAAACATGGTACTAAACCAGGGGCTAACCATGTTAAGCTCATAGTTTGGCACCATGTTTAGCACCAGGGTTAAAAATCGGGGCTAAAGTGGGGGTTAAAGTGCTTTGTGAATGTCCCCCAAAGATAAAAATTAATAACTTTCAAAACAACTTAAAAAACTTAACTTAACTTAACAACTAAAAAAAAAAGGAAACATCGGAAATGAGAATGATAATTGAATTAATGCAACAGATTGGAATTTGAGTTTAAAATTGAATGATGTTAAATGAGGGACGTATTAAAAAGAGGGGATGGATGCCAACGTTTTTCATGCTCCGCGCGGTAAAGCGTTAATCGCACAATCTTGGCTCCCCCCCTGGCAAACAATTTGCATTATTGATGCGAACGTCGAGAAACTATTATAGACTGTCGTTTCTTACATGCAACAATTTGTTGTTTTTTTAATAGAGAGCTTTGAATCAGTCATTTGTCCCCAGTAGGAATATCATAAGATTTTTGATATTGTCAGATATTTGGAACATCACGCAATGATCTTGGCCGGTGGCTGCAATTAAATCAATTCTTTCCAATCACATCTTTCAGTTTAATTATGACTCCCCTTCTCACGGTGAAACTTTGTTAACAAAATAACAGGGGGGTCTTCAAATAACACCACTTAACCAAAACTTAGCCTGAGACTGTCTTAGCGCAACAATAAAGAATACACTAAGACTGTCTTAATTTTAGGATTGTTGTAATTTGTGTTATTTGAAGACCCCCCTCTGAACTTTAAAAATATGAATAATTAAATCAAAAACAAAGTTTTTGAGTTATTATATGTTATTTCTACTCTTGACCTATAATTTTCTGAGATTTAACGTAAACTTATAAAATAAAAACAATATCAGAAAGTTAGTGTCAACTAATAAAATTGTTAATAACTGTAAAATTAATATAATTTTATTATGAGAAACAAAGCAAATTATATTATAATCGATATATATTTGCATTGAATTAATGTATTATAGAACATTTTTAATTGAAATTTAGTTTCATCAGACATGACACAATATAGTTTTATTTCAAGTTATTTAAAATTAATGAAAAACAAACACGATTTAAATAAATTTATTAAAAATATTTTAAAATAAAAATAAAAGCTGACTGAATTTCTGTAAGTATTAAGACTAAAAATTTATAATATTGAAGGATGTTAGATAGAAATATACATACACATAATACTATTAATTAATTTTTATGATTAATATAACAAACTGTTTCTTTTGCAAGCATGACATAATTTTTATCTTTATAATAATCATCAATTAAATGTATAAATAATGACTAGAATAAAATGAACAATTCCAATACAAAAATATATAAACTTAAAATAGAATCTCGAATAAAAAACAAAAAAAACTAAGGATTAAAAAAAAAAGTGGAATACGCCAATACGGTAAATTATACTACCAACAATGCAACTAAAACGTATAAAAAGTACAGCAGGTCGATCTGTACTTATTTTTGTTACACATAATTTCATACTCTAATACAATGATTAGTGTATACTGTGTATAGCATAAAATAAAGTTAAAAAAAAATTTTTGAACTCTTGTGACCTATATCCACTTTAAAGTATTGTGTTGTATGGCCCTAAAATTGCGAGTATAAGTCGTCGTCGGCGAATCATATGATGGCATCAGCAGGCAGTCACTCCGACGCGCGGTACCATTATTAGCGTGCAACAAAGTCCGAGTAACGGTGAGCATTGTTGTTAGAAACGAGGAGAAGTAGGAGGATCCTGTCTTCTTCTTTTACACTAGTAGGTTGATGTTGTTGTATATAGTTAGATATAGGAAGCGCGGGAGTACGTGAACATTCATAAGTATTATACAGTTCTACTAAATATAAATTGTTACCTGTGAAATATCCTATTTATAATAATACAGTATCATTCTCAAACTTTGAATAGTTCTACATTCAAATTATAATACTTCCATAGCAAGGTATTCTAAACATTTCAAAGTCACATTAATGACGTCACATGGAGAACACTGCTGAGGCTTTAACATGACGCCATGGTGGTGTCACGTGAACCAAACTATAATAAAGGAGGAGCTAGCGCATGCAGCACACCACAGAGACAAGAAGAGTATAGTAGGTGCCGGTGTTGCGGAACCGTTAGTGGATGAGCCAGGGCGGTTCACATCATTCTGCACGAAGAAGATCGTTCGCCGCTTGAGGTCACGATCGGCCTTGCTAGGGCAATCCGCCCTATACGCCCTGTGCTCCTCAATCTAACTTAAATTTTTAAGTCATGCTATAGCTATATTTTTTATTATATAAAAATTAAGAAAAAAAAATTAAATGATCAAGAATTTTAGTCACGATATATTATTATATATTGCTGAAATATGTAAATAATAAAAAATCATGGGTTATTTTTCACAAATATTCACTTTTAGTATTGGTCCAATATTCTCTGGTCCAATAGATTTGGTCAGATAGATTAGTTCGAACACTTGACGGCAGGGGCACTACCTCGAACACAAAGTAATTCATCTCTGTCTGTCACTGAACATCTCATCACTCAACAAAGTAAGATTACTTTTCCTAAGCAATGGAAAAAAAAAGTAATCGCAAATCACTAACTGCAAACATTTTTTTTCGAGTATTGAACTATGGGCTATTTGTTTGTTTTTTTTACTTTTTTTTATAAAGTTTTCTAAAGATTTGATAATTTTCTCTGTAAAGAGAAAGGAAATATTAAGAACTTATTTTTCAATAAATTTTTATGCAAATTTTAATGTATAATACTTGCTATGCATGTTTTTTCAATGATACCGCATTATTAGCATGACTCAATAAAATAAGTACTCAAAAAATTTAAATAATTCACTACGCGTAATTTTGCTTGTGCAATAGTAAGCAGAGATTTGATATGGTAATTCTAATAACAGAGAAGTAAGAGGCATACTTATACTAGCTAAAAGTTTATTTATAAAATAAATTAAATGCATAATTATCATGTAACAAATCTTAAATTATGCTTGAGTATCATTTGTTTTCAAATCAACTGATTCAGTTTCGTAATTTCGTATACGCGCTTCTGAAGCTCAACAGTATTAATATTCATTTCATAAAAAATAATAACAATAATAATAGTAATAATAGTAATAAAGTATATGTATCCAGGATCATGAATAAAATAATCTTTGTTTATTTCCGTCGGCTTGGGTTTGAGGCATATGTCTACCGATAATCAAGAGACTTTTTTAAGGTTTGAACTAATATAGGTCTGATCATGAAAACTGCAACAGAAAGAGTTCTGGAATCTAGCTATAAAATATACTATAGCTGAGAGAAGGAGATGAGAGAAGGAGATGAGAAAAGGAGTTTGATTGGGTTAAAACTCCATATCAGTGCTAAATAGTAGTCTATATATATATATATATATATATATATATATATATATATATATATATATATATATATATATATATATTAGAATTATTGCAAAAAATAATAATAATAATAAATAAAAAATAAAAAAATATTTACTTTTATTTATTTAAATATATATATATATATAATTATTATATATATATAAATCATTCTATTGTTTAATATTCAGCATTAAAAAATACTGTCATTGTTTTAAATAGGTAATTTGGCAACCATCATGCAGTAAAATCAAAATTTTTTTCACTAAAAAATTTATTACATTGTTGACTGATTGATTGATTGGTTGGTATTTAGGGGCAATTGACACATTTTGGTCATGTATGCCCCCTTATTATTATTACATTGTACTAAAACATTTGCCTAATTTTGATTTCCATTTGGGGGGAGGGGAGGAGGTTACTTCAGCAGATGAAGTACTTTTATCCCCTTCATTTTTATCCAAAAAATTATAATACTTTTGTTTGGAGAGGTAAAAGTAACAACGGCAATGGTGACATTAATCGTCAAGAAAGCTTTACATGGCATGAAATTAATTTAAACATAAATACCTAAATAAATAATTTCTCAAAACTCTATTATATATTAATTAATATAATAGCATCTCCAACTCCTCTCGTTTGTTATAGAGTCCCTTAGAGAAGAAACTTGAACACAACATAAAGTTTAAGTTATTAGAAGTTTTGTGATCACATCTGGGAGTGTCTAGTTCCATGACAATAATTGATTAATTATTATTGTCAACTTGGTAAGTATAATCGAATGTGATCCTCTCTGCTCAAGTATTATAAACAAACTTTATCTAATATAACATTGCAAATGAATAATGTTTCGGTGTTATATACTAACAACCAAGGACAAGATAATTCTATTATTAATATCTCGTTAAGAATTCTGACCACAAAACTTTGATCGCGAGACATACGTACGCTGCTTTTATAAGACTAAGAACGCGAGGGAGGTCACGTTTTTATTGATGGTCAGTGTACGTTAAAGAAGCAGTACAGTGCTGCTCTCTACCGACGATCAATCTGCATTACCAAGCAGCAGCAGCTTCTTCTCTTATAGCAAGCAAAAGCACTACAGCGCGCCGTCGCATCCAATTTGCCTTGTCGAATTATTTATGAATAAGGGCGCCATGGAAAGCCTCACTAGATTACATGACACACCTTTCTCTTACAGATTTCAGCACCTTCTTATGAATAATAATAAAATTTTAATAAACCTTAAAATTACAGGAAAAGGGGTTATAACCATGCAGTGAAGACAGTTAGGAACTTCGTACCTTTTTAATGACCTCTTCAGTAGGAATTGTTGCGGCATTTGCAATATTGACTACAATGACAATATTGACTACAATGAGTACCATATAAATATAGCGATAGTGATATGATATAATAATATTATATATATTATATTAATTATACATAGTGAATTAAGGTTCACTAGGTTCTTAAATATTATAATTATAATATAATCATTTTTTTTATGTCTCAAAAGATTTTGAAATTAAAGTGCGTCCTATTGTGATGTACTCTTCTCATACTACTAAAAAGTAATTCATTATAAAAGTAAAGTAATTGCAAGGAAATTCTGTCGTATAATTGTGGGAACTCGTGAAGTTTTCAACTAGAAATCTACTTGCATAAATTACTATTTACTTTTTTAATTGCAGTATATACCAGATTAGTATTGCATGAAGTCTTTTACTGAAGGTGGAAAAAATTTAAATGCCACATTAATTGCATAATAATATAAATATTAATTCAAAATAATATACAACGTTCATAATAAGACCTACTATATATTATGACCAGATAATGATATTACTTCATGCAGTTCAAAGTCCATATTATATTTATTATCATGTTGTCAATATGCATGGTTTGCTAAAATTAAGTATTATCTTCAAATTTTAATTAGTCCAATATCCTTGATGGAAATGCTAGGCGTTAAAATGGTGATTGCGTATAACATGACCAGTTTCGTTGTCCGTTGCCAAGTGGCATGCAGTGCTTTCATGTCAAACATTTGTCGCAGATGAGGTAATAATTATTATATCTAGCAGAATATGTGAAGAAATGAATGACGAAATTATCATCCGATAACTTTTGACGAAGTAAATATATATTTTACTGTGAGAAACTTTTCGTGGCTATTGCAAAATATATCACAAAAAAGATAAGATACTATAACAGGGATATATTGCCTAATATTTATCCCCCATGATTATAGTTAAGCAAGAATAACAAAATAATCGTTTTAAACATCACGCATGCAAAGAAACTGCAAAGATATAGATTGCAAGTGCAAATAGTTAAATTCACGTATATTTACGATAACAAATTACAAACAAGAAATTGTATCAAAATAGCTAAAAAAAATTATGCATTAAAACTATAGTATTATTAATATATTGAATAATTGAATATATATAATATATGATAAAATGTGATATATTGCATGATGAAATATGATAAGCGCACGCTGCATTTCTTTCGTATTGTCTGCATTTGCAAACTCACCCAAAATGCCTCATTTCGTAAAAATATTTAGAAAACAAAAACTGAATTAGTTAATTAAATAATTATACAGAATTATGAGTATAAAATTATTAATTTTAAAATTAATTATTTTGTTTTCATTAAAAAACATAATTATATCGAGTGAAGTTTTTGAAAAACAAATCAATTTTATTAAATAATAAATAATTAATTACTTATACATGAAGATAGTAAGATAAACAAGTAGTAGCTTATTAAAGTGAGATGATTGACGCTGTTATCAGTTTTGAGAAGGCGCGCGTATCAGGCGTGCACCGAGGAGAAGGAGGAGGGTGTTACCCGCAAGTCGCGTGGCTGCTGTTGGGACCGTGGGAGCTGCAGAACGCGGGCCGAGTGGTTGGGCGCATTCCCCACACGCGAGGAGTCGCTCCTCCTTGGTCACGACTGCTGCGATCGCGAGACACCGCCATGCACCATGCACGCATCGGAGCTGCTCAGGTCAGCCCCACGCGTGAGTCGTGTCAGCACTCGCGCATCGAATACCCGATAAAATAATAGTCTAGGAAAAAATTGAGTTAGCCACTTTTAAAACACAGATAAAATTATAAAGTCGACAATAGATTCAGATTGTGAAGGTTAAGAAAGGCAACAGTGTGACCTAAAGTGTTCGAAAAGTGTTTTAGATAATATTCCCTCTTTTATTCACTTATGTTGAGTCAAACAAGTATGCAATCGAATATATAGCATAATATATAAAGCTCTCCACATCTTTTGTATTCAATAGCAATTAAAATATAATGTAAAATAAATCTATATAAACTCTTCTTCCAAACAAGAAATTACCATAACTCCAATGAAATCGAAAGTATCGCTGCAACGAGTGAATCACTCTCGAGCTTCTAGTGCGGAGTCGTGGTTATTTGCCACCTTCAATGATAGTCTTGATATTATATTATGATTACAGTGACTGAAAGGAAACAGAAGAATTCATACGAATTTATAATTGTTGATGTAGCGTTTAAAAAAAGAAGCAGCGGGTTTGGCTTTTCTTGGAGGGGGGGGGGGGGGGGAAGGGGAGAATCCTTTGGGTGTAGATAAAAATGTTTCCCTAATAACGCGACTAATCGGGGTTATTTTCAACAAGTTGTTAATTTACTCGAGTCCTTTTATTTTCTATTTACGTTTGTTACAACAAAGAATAAGCAGTGTGACTTATTATACTCAAGACACAAGTGGATGATATTATATAAAATAAATTATTTAATTCGTGCACAGTACATGAAACATTTCATCACATAAATTTTTGAGTCTTGAGCCTGTGAGGATAAAATATTAATTGAGGTGGATTTCAATTTAAATTCAAGTAGTCAACTTTTGCAGGCAATTTTCAATGATCTCACTCGTCAGTTTGTCAACTATGTAAGTACTCCTTAGCGAATAACCTAAAATTTATTCGGTAATTAATTATTTTGCAAGTGCAAAAATGACAGAACTTTATAATTATTAAAAATTATTATAAAAAAAAATACGTTAAAAATAATCAGTAAAAAATAAACACATCTCAATGTCAATTTTGACAGTAGCCATGATTCTCTTTGATAAATTTTAATAATATCTAATATAATATTATATATATCATACTATAATATGTCAAAAGAATTATTATTAATAGCATTTAATAATACTTTGTTCAACATTAATAAAAGAAACATTATAAATATATTATATAATAAAAATTTGCATGAAAATGAATATAAAAAATTGTTTATGTCACACACATGTTTTGAAATTAACTTATTGAATCGGTGATTAAAGTTTATGATCATGCTCACAACAATATGAGCTCAATCAATCACACAGCGAGAGGGAGGGGGTGGACTGCACAACAATGAGGGAGGGAGAATGTTGACACTCGTCAACCCTTTCCCCGTCATCAAAATCAACATACAAAAACAAAATTTTAAAAAAGCTCGTGATTTATAAAAAACAAAAAGTACAACGAGGACACTAAAAATACCAAATTAACGTTCATCATGCATGAAAAGCTGTTGTTTTGTTTATTTAAAGAGAGAGAAACAAAAAAAGTTGGACATTTCATTTAAAATATTGACACCTCATCGCCGTCAATCGAAACTTTTTTTACAGAGTATAGTACGAAGTTTGAAATTTAAATAATACTTTACAATGGTAAAAAAAAAATAATACATTGTGGTACACAATATGCAGACAAATGAAGTACAAAGGTGTAAAAGTCATTCATGGGTATAAAAAGAACATTTTGCTGACCCATTTGATTTACACTTCAGTAAATCTTGCCCCATGTTGCAGCAGCGCCGCAGCAGCTTCCACAATGTAACCAAAAAATATTTGTAACAAACAGAATTTATATACAAGTCAATGGAGGGAAAAATGGGAATGAATTATTGAACATGTGAAGTAATCGCTTCACATGAGATTTTCTTCATTACTGGATTAAAATACAGCTTATAAAAATATAAGTGATTACAGTAAATTTTGTACCGCACATGTGGCTAACCCAAGTACTTCTTTATTAAAGAAAGTGTTGATCCATGGCATGATTTGCTCACGGACAAATAATTTCTTTATAGAATACAAATCAATCATCACCAATCAATCAATCAGACCAAGATAATCAGAAGTGATAAGAGGTTATATGGGAACAATTTCAAAATCAATTGAAAAGGCTTGACACGAAATTTAAGGAGAAAACATGAACTACAACTGACCAGAAATTAATAAGAGGACAATGTTTTATTTTTTGGTCCGGGGAATTGCAATATTGAATATCGATGCCATGGGTTCAATTAGAGGCCATATAGGTCAGTTAATGAAGTCGAGAGTGCATGCATATTATTATGATGACACCTTGTCCACACTAATTTTATGCGTTTATGCGATTTAAAAAAAAAAAATGTTAAAAATGTCTCAAAATTCAAAACTTTATTCAATCTTTATACCGGCTTTAACATTTAAAGCATGGATCATCACATTAAAATCATTACATTAATTGACAATATAGTTTCAACACAAGAGACACGACTGAAATATATATTAAAAGAGTATAATTAAAATTATGCTCTCGTTACGCATTATAATCAGCAAATAAATAAAATTTAAAAATATTATATATAGAAGTTAAACATTATACTATAATAATAAATTGAGTTTATATTTAAATTTTAATTAAGCTTCTTGTTCAGTTTTAAAACTAAATTTGTAGAATAACAACGAGGCTAAAAGTAGTTAAACACAAAGTTTTGCCTCTCTATATTATAGTTACACGAGAGGAGAAGGAGGCACTAGAGTATAGTCTTGTTTAATTAGGCACAATCAACGTAAGGGAGGAGGAGGGATTTCAGCCAGCAAGTCCGTTGATTGAGGTACCACTTCTGTTGACCAAGTGCTGTTGCGTAACTGCGTTAGTTTATAGTTAAGCAACAAGCCGTTCGATCTCGTATACAAACTTCTTACTTGTTTACAACACCAATAACAAAATATAGTTTTTATTTACAAATTTAATATATTTTATTTTAAGAAACGAATCGTTAAAATTTAAGTTATATATTTATTTATTAACATCTGGCATTGAAAAAATTAGTGTAAAAAATAACACATGTATGAACATGAAAATACATGTATCATGCCATGCAGTTTTTCTCTTTGTATTTCTCATGCATGCAAGATTCATATTTCAAGTGATGTCATATTTAAATAATATTGTACCCAAATAAAATATAAATAAACCAATTAAGGTTCAATAAATATAATTGGAAATTCAATAAAGAGAGGATAAAAACAAGAAGAAAGAAAATATTAACTTCAAGCTAGCATATTATTTATATTTGTAGCACTTTGATTATATAAACTATTATACAAGATCAAATTTATTTTGCTTGCATTTCTGGCACTGCACTCAATAAACGACAATACTGTATATAAGAATTTGTAATTTTGAGATAAAAGGTAGGAACATTATCCTCTACCCAATTTGTTTTGGTTCTTCAAATTACACAAACTAGATGACAACACCCACAAGGAAAACAGGGTGTCCACGATGATGCGTACTTTCTCGTTTTAATGTTACGTTTAGCGAAGTATAGCCTCACCTATCACATCGACCCTTACCAGTGCACGGTTACACACACACGAAACCTCTCAAATGCTCTATATAGCTACATCATCATATCAGTGTTATACATATACTACCTGTCTACCTTAGGTTTATATAATGTATATTTATCACACTCGTTTAACAAGCTCTCTAGTGCTATATAGCGGTGCTAGCCTAATGATTTATATAAATAGTAGTGAAGTTTAATTAGCAGACACTAGTACTTAGAGAGTGTCCATAAAACCAACATTAAATTACACATGCATACAGTCTAGTATAGCGCAAAATTACTATTTACTAGTAAAGTCAACCTAAATGAAGTATTATATATATTTATAAACGATGTGGTAAATTTACAGAAAATGTTATTAAGTTTGTAATTAACTATTGTATTTATGTATAGGTTCATCAATATAATATATTTCTTATCAAATAAGGTTAAGATCGTTTTAAAAAAAAATGTTTATCGTCATAATCATGCCTTTATCTCTCCTCTTTATTATTATATTGGTCAGTGGGTCTTCTAAATAAAACAACTAGAAGATAATTCATTACGATTCACATGAAAATGGGAGTTTTATGTTACAATAATTGAATTTCCAAAAACTTTGCCGAGGAGCGAAAATATCTTGCAGACTGAATATTTTAATCAGACAGCCAGAAAACTTTTTGGAGTATTCTTTCATAATAATAATAATACGTATAAACTCTTTATATAATTATATATTATGAGAAAAATACGTATATATTGATAGAATTTATTGTGCAATTTGAATTGTTTAGCACTCACACTATATAATATTTATTAGTAAAATTTATTAGAAAACCATCCATTAGAATAATATTTGTGTTTTTCTTATCAATTTTTCTTAATAGCGAGAGAAAAGGGGAAGGGGGAGGCGTAAAATACATTATATAAATTTTTAAATTTTATTTTATTTTGTTATTATGTCTGCTGTTGCAGTTATACAGTACAGTATTCAATTCATTCTATTTAATTATTATATTGTAATAAAATTTAATAACTAGACCCTGATTTTTTTTCTTCATTATGAAATAAAAGTCTTCTACAAACATCAAATATATTAAATTTATTTAATAAAATTAAAAGTCCAACGGTGTTCAATTGACTTTTCAAAATCGTAATGTAGAGACTAAGTTCGAATATCAATTTAGTAATAAGTATCAGAATGTTTACATTTAAAAATCGATTCAGGAGCATTAAACAGGAAAATTCAGAGGGACCACGAGGAGCTATATTTGATTATAATATATAAATGAACTTAATTCACTGCATCATATTTAGACAGAACGAAATCCTCAAAGTGTATGTTTTATAATTTCTATTTTAATTTATCCAATCAGAATACAGGTAATCAAGCTTTAACCAATTATAACTCGCCAAAAGTTAGAACCATGTGGAAGTTAGTTAGAAAGCGGTAGAAAACTCGCTCAAAAAAAGCACCTGACCCAACCATCAGTACTAATATAATAACATTATTTCAAGCAGAGAATTTAATTTGTATGGCCGCCCATATATATCAAGGTGGCTGCGAGCATGCAGGTGCAACTTGATCCGTGTGGGTGTCCTCCGAGCTGGTGACTCAACTTTGGTGTCCATCATATATGTCATAGCCAATCGCTTCCTTTCCCACCAGCTGTGGTCAGTGCATAAAAAAATTCACACTCCCAACTCGAAGAGGGCGATATTTAACAGGAAATGCCTTCAAAAATAATTACTTCTCATCACTCTTGACTCCTATAGAATAAAGATTCAAAATGCTTTCCGCTCAATAACTTTATCATACGATAAACCATCATCATTCATGATGATCTTCTCCATGCAGTGCATAGTATTTAATAATATACCATGAATGGCATGAAACATAATTATGGAAAAGTAGAAGTAAATTTTTTTTTTATCAGGATAAGAGCGTTGATAACGATTAACCATGCAGCGAGAGTAATTGTTTTGGTGGAGTGTTGGGGAGAAAAAAAAAAGGGGGTAGGAGTAAGTCTGATAGATATTTTGCTTATTAAATATTTGACTTTTAAATAATATTATATATATATATACATATATAATATAATTATATGATATATCATATCAGTCAAAATACCAGACACTTTTACATAACATGATGCATATTAAATAATTATAGATCAATCAATTAAATAAAAACTATGAAATGGAAATCAAACCACAAAAGTTAAATATTTTGCAAGATATACATATAGTTCATGTTAAAGCTTCATGTTAATAGTATAAAGTGTATAAACTATATAGATAAAGAGCTGTAAGTATTACGGTGAACTTACTGTATCCTCCAGAAAAGAGAAAGAGTGAGAGTCTTTTGAGATTCTCGTATTAATTTTTTTACCCTCTCTCCTGCTCCATAAAGCAACCTTGAAACGACTTTTTTACGCATGTTGCCATTGTTGTATAGTGGCAAGCAGCAGCAAGTAGTGAACACCAGGCCTTACGTGCTTGCCCTCATGCAGCTCGCATTGATCGACAGTAATATTTAAGATTTTTTCCTTAATACACAGTACAGCCATTTGTAATAACAATGTATTCGACCACGCCCACTTCCTTCGTAAAAGTGGGCGTGGCATTTTATTATTATTATTATTTTGTGCATGTGTACCCTCTATTAAAGGCGCGGGAAAACCATAAAAATATGTTTTCAATATTACATTCTGTTTTGTATTAATTATTTCCAAGTAAAAAATATCCCATCTCTCCGCTTGCACACATGAAATCACATTTAATTCAGTCGAGGGGCAAAAATTGCGACTGTTGACTCTCGAGACAAATTCACTAAACTATTAGTCCAATTATGAAGCTAGAGCACAACTTGTAAATAGCGAAAGCCCTGACACTTCAGCTACCGTTTTGTGTGTATTTAGGTAATAGATTTAAGTGTTTGAATTGAACTATATTTTATTTTAAGAATCTGGTCATCATGCAGAGAGCTTTGATGTGTGTGCAGGTAAAAAACAAACAAACAGATAATGACGATAATGTTTAAAATATGACGATAATAGAGAAAGAGAGAGAGAGCCGTGTGTTCCCACCTGTTGGTATCGCCGCGACCTGAAACAATGACTCCTCCACGTGACGTCACAGGGTGTTTGTCTCCACGCTCGTCACACTGCAGTAGTGACGGGGCGGGGAGGAGTGCATGCATTAACTTTCCATTCGTACACTCACTCTGAACTCTCTTTTTCCCACATATATATTATTATGATACGTTTCATTCTTTAGACCTGCTTCCATTCATGACGACTGCTAACAAGATACATGGCAGATATAACCATAAGATAGATTCGTATCTTGGTCCCCACACCTTCTCATTACATACCTTTACATTTCACAACAATCTATAGTAATATTGCGAATTAGATATGGAACATTTCTTTGGCTTCATTAAAATAATATATGAAAAATATATTATGAAAATCATTACTGGTATATTGTTCATGAAAATATAATATATAAAAATATAATATTCACAAAAATCACACAAAGCATCATACATGCAGCAGGTCAATATTTTAGGGATACAGTACAACTGATAGAAGTCATGATATTGATAAAATAAAAATCTATACCTATATACATAATAAAATTTAGACCAATATAATGTCCGAATGCTTTCAATAAATTGTTTATTATCATGATATTCAACAACTATTTTCTACTGCAGAGCACGCAAGGGTTAAAAAAATATCATAAATTTAATTATAAAGAAAAATTTAAAAACATCAAAATTAACATTTTTTTCTTTTTCAATTGCAATATATTTAATTAATACACTAATTCCGTTGACATTTTGTGCATAATGCATGACAGTCCATAATAGAAGAAAAGTTTATGCTATAATTATAATTTTAATTCAGATGTATTTTCTTTGTTTAATAAATTGTCGTAAATTGCCACATCAATGCATTTATAGTATAAACAAACTCAGAGTCTTCTGCGCGCAATGTTTCTAACAAAACATTGTTCAATGTCTGTCGCGTGGCCCGATTATTGCGTGACGCTTTAGTTCCATTTTGCGCCCGCCAGAGTGACCAGAGGCGCCACTAGCGAGCGGTTTTTGTTGACTATGCGCCATTGTTTAACATAGGAAATTCGTGAGTTGACGCCAAAATGTAACAATAACTTCCAAAATATCACACCAAAAGTATAAAAAAAATCATTATTTCGTACTACATTGATCCAGGTAATGTAAAAAATTAATTATTAGTAAATATAACGGTACTTTATCTTATTTTTAGCACATAGAAAAGACGACGCAGACTGAGGTTGGCGTTTCATTGCCTTTAATGTGATTCTATGCAATCATAGATGTTAGATGGGACTCCAGTCACTCCAGCATTAAAGTCTAAAAGCATAGAAATTTGTAAATTATCGAATTACTGCTATATCTTCAGGATATAAGAAATTCAAAGGTACAATTTTAAAACCCTATTATATTGCTTTTAATTTTTAAATAAATCAACAAATGGACACTGGTGCGGCTGGTAAGGGTAGCCAAGTCCTGCCAGAACTGCTAGCTAAAAGATTTTAGAGCTTACAAGCCCTTGGGAACACAGAAATGATATACATTACTTACACCATGGTTATCGCTCCACATTTCTTCTACCGTTTCAATGATAAAAAACCGTTAAAAATTCTTAATTTTTTCTATAAAATTGCCGCGCATGTTTTTTTCCATTTCACTTGATTTTTGAAAACATGTCCTCAATTTTCTAATTATTTTGATTAGTTTTTCATGTTATTCATAATGCTTCCCTTGATAATTACCGCTCGCTGGTGGCGCCACCACCGGCAAAAAATTGTAAACAGCGGAGTTTGTTTACTTTTTTCCTTTCTCGCGTTCAACAATCGAAAATTACACCACGCGACAGACATTGAACAATGTTTTGTTAGAAACATTGCGCGCAGAAGACTCTGAACAAACTATTGAATTAGAATTTTGTCAAGTAAAACAATCAGTACAAACAAATATTTTTAAATTTATACTGTATGTTTTAAGTCAATAATTATTTATTTCGACTGACTTCAATGCCTATTAGTTTTACCATGGTTTTACGAAGCGACATAAACTTAAAAAATTATCATGTTTTTGTAATAATATTCAAGGGGGGATTCATTGATCTTCAAGACCACACATTTTAGTCGTTATTTTACGTCCCAATTTATCAAGACATCGAGACTTCATTAAATGTGGTCTTAAAAGTTTGTGAATGGGTGAATACCTCCCCCCCCCCCCAATGTATACTCTTTGTGGGTGGTCTATACAATAAAAAGAAAATAATGAATACAATTGTTCAAAGAACTGAGAAAGGGTTAATTGCATTTAACCCAATCTCAAGCTTCATTAACCGCATGCATAAATATATGAAATTAGATTATTATATTATAGTTCATGAATGAAAGAGGCTGTATTCAGTGGGAGGTATTCGTTATGAATTAATTCTTCGCAGAAATAGATAAGGACATAAGAGTCCCATTCATAAATTTCTATAGCTGTAAATAATAAAGAATGCTTTGTCATATAAAAAAAAAATACAATTGGAAACACATTTTCTTTGACTCAATTAATTAAGATTTTAACAGCGTTGCTTTATTACGTTCCTATATATAATAAAGTAATAATTATATCCTGCAAGGATTAATTTTTATTCTACAAGGTTCACTATCTTTTAATACTGATTTTTTTTTAGTACCAATATAATAATATACAGATGGGATTATAAATTTAATATGGTACTAAATCGATGCTAAAAAAACGTATGGATCAAATAAAAACAAATGTGGTATATGCTATCTTGCTATTGACTCGATTGAAGGAAAAGCTCACTGCATAGAAAGAAATTATATGGAAAATATTAAACTTAATTGTCCATTGTTTCCTTTTAGAGTAATATTAATTGCTAATATATAAATGTTTTATTATTATTTAACTAGTTTATACAACATAAATTTATTTTTAAAATAAAGAAGTTTAATATAACAGAACTAAAATGTTATGAAAATAAAGTTTACGCAGAAATTATATTATAATTACTATAAATATAAGTTATAATATTCAAACATTTGGAAAAGAAAATTAATTAAATTAAATTTTAAATTACAACACTGCAATTGCAGAACTATATACGATCTCATTACTGCATGTGTTTAATACGGATTAGATTACTACACCTCATAAGAATAACATTAGGTATCGTCAAGCGATCCGTATTATTAAATCCCATTATCATGTGAACATATTTCCAAGCGATTCAGTGCGCATGATCGGCTGCGAGACGACGTTATCTGAATGATTTGTCGCGGGCCCTTCAGCAGCCAAACGTCAGCAGTCTGAACGAGCGCGTGTCGCGTTTCACACGCGCAGCTGAATGGCACATAAAAATGTTGTGCCCCGAGTCAGATCAATGCTATGCACTCTGAGTCACACTTGGGGTGATAATTAGAAACCACCCACCGAGTCATTCGTTAAATTAGATAACTAAGACAAGAGGACGTATGAATGTGGCGATTTTATTTTGAAATTTGAACCCCATAGTAGGTTATACTTGGTCCCAAGTTGGTCGCAAGCGAAAATGCAGCCACTATTTCCCTATTTTCTAGGCATGGATTCGATTTTACAATGCCTAATTATATCTTGGAGGGTTCCTTTCAAACGAAAGCAGATTTCATCTTGGCAATCCACGCCAAAATTTGTCTGCATGCTGCTGAGAAAGCTATGAAAACCTTATAGTCAGTATAATATTATAGTTAGTTCCTCATTATGTAATGACATTAATCTAAGTCACCTATAGCTGCAGTGCAAAACAGCTATAATATACAACAGTCCTATATAAATTATATTTTTTTTATCTTGTTTTATATAGCAAGAAAGCAAGAGCTCATCCAGAATTTTTGAAGAAAAATTAAATACTATAAATTATTATAATAATAAATAATATACTTCATTATGTTAACACACACAAAAAATTGAAAGCTCCAAAGCTACTACTCTACTTTAGTTAATATAACAGAAAGTTGCAATATAAAAGTACACAATCTTATAAGATAAGGAGGATAACGATGGGTAAATTTCTCACAATATGTTGAAGCCAAGTAGTATATAATTTTGACTAAGAGTGTTTAACATGGGCACGTTTTACACTTGTTGCCAATCTCAATGACGTTATAACAACGGAAGTAAGTACTTTTACTTGCACAATTATTGCAGCACTTGTTCATCTCATCATATGTATTTACTTTTTTTTTTTTTTTGCAAAACTGCGTCATTTCCCTGAATGGAATAGTAAAATGCCTACATGCTTTGCACCGGATTATAATTAGTACGTACAAGCTTGCATACATGATGCATGTTTATGATGCACGTGTATATTATAGAATTGCGATTCAATTACACTCTGGCACAAGAGCATCATATCATTTCATCATATTTATGTAATTGAACAGTTGAATTTAACTCTGATTAAATCAAAATAACTTACTGATCACAAAAAAATAATTCAATGTTTATTAAAATCTGATGTTCCTTATTATACTGTAAAATATCACAAATTGTGGCGAAAAAAGTGAACGACGGTGATAACAGAAGTTTATATAATAATATTAATAATTATATACTGCATGTCTTCCTTTCATATCAACAAGGGATTTTTAAGTCCTCAATGACCCATTCAGTACCTATAAAGAGAGCTAAAAGTTTTACAAAACTACACTAAACTATTTAAATCATCTGATAATGATGATAAACTTCAATTAATTTTAACAACGTAGTATTATACAACAAAACAATACATGATTATGAAACAATATTTTTTAAGACATGGGAAGTCCTACTATAGTAAAATGGAGAGGAGTAAAGGCAATATTATTTTTTGTGCATATACATAATACAAAAGGTGAAATCGCTTGTTCCACTAATACGTCAGCGCCTTTGTACATATTGTACAGAACAATTTAAAAAAAAATCTGAAGTTCTCCAAGTGCTTTCCAATTTCAGACATGTTTTTTTTTATAAATTTAATATATTATTTAAAATAAAAAATAACTATGTACGTATAGAGTCCAGTATTTACCTTATTATTATAACCAGTAAGACGACGTTTACAACATATATAAGTTTATTTTTTATTTTTATTTTTTTTTTCCTACGAGTGCTGTATCAGCAATATCAGAAAATACGAATAAAAATACTTTTCATAAGTCACAAAACTTGATAATATACTGTTGTTATTGTATATAACTTAAAATTAATTTGACACATATAGAAGAGAAAATGTTATTATAACCTTGTTGATTTAATATTTTTATTCACAACTTATAATGTCAAACAATTATTATTTGTGCAATGTGGAACGTGGATTTGCTCTATTTCTGCTGCAGTGTCACTTGTTAGATGTAAATCGCTCACTAGCAACAACTCTTGATCAGCTACAGGGAGGTATCATCAGCGTCATCGTATAATTGAATCTAGTTATAGTTTTTAATAGTTATTTTTTTTTTTTGCAAATCAGGTCATTTATTATTAAACATTTTTTTTGTTCACACGCTCCAATCACGTGGAGTTGTGACAACATGGCAACGCTGTAATTAAGTTTGATACAAGTCTAGGCGACCGGCCGGCACACAGCGCGGCGAGAATACAAACATACATACACGCAGCAGTAGAGGCAGCAGCGTACAGTACATACCGCCATATAATAGTGGTATTGCCGAGTGGTGGTGGCGGCGATGTGCGCGCAATGAGCGCCTCTCGCCGCGAGTATGGAGGTCAGCAAATCACACTTCGGCGACTTTGCCATTATGATCGGTTTCAAATAATATTTATAAGCTAGTTGTTATTGTCGTCGCTTATTATCATAATATTATTAGCAAGAAGAGGGGGGTTGGGGTGAATATTATTCGTATTTAAGGGGAAAAGTTATTGCACCATACACAATACGTAGATGACTTTTCAGTTCCCAAGATTTTTTTTTTTTAATTTTACTTTCATTTTCCCGCCCTTATTTAATAAAGGAAAAACCGAAAAAATTCTTTAAAGATCCAAAATTGTAAAATTTGCGTTTGCTGTTTTAATATATTATAATTAATTATAGTATATAAAATAACTTTTGCAAGCAAAGAGTATTCATGTTGAATGAAAATTTTAAATAAACATGATTTAATTACATATAGACCTAATGTACATGTAGCATAAGGTCCATAATAGCAACAAAACCTCGTGGTTACCACACTTATATTCTAAGGCGACGTGTAGTAAAATCAAAGTTTTAAACTCCAATTAACGGATAGATGAATTTGAATACTACTCAATACTCTATGCTGGGGTAAAATTGACATTGTATGTATATACTCTTAATATTACATAATTATATATTAATTAATTACAAAAATCAAGTTTTGGTTGCCAGAACAGTGCATACGGTAATACATTTCTTTCAAATTAAAAAAAAAAATCACTCATGTTGACAGTTCATTTGCTTTCCAATTTTTTTTTTTTTACGTTATATAATACAATACAGTATACAAAGCTGAAGATTTAAATTATTTACCTCTCTCATTAATTGAATCTATTCCATAATATATTGCATTGAGTGAAGAAGTTTTAAGTTCATTTAATGCTATAATTGATTTCGTGAAACGTGAAATAATATTACCGATAATTTAAGAGAGTAAAGCCTGTATTACACCATACAATTTTGCATACAATTTTTCCTTGCAAGAAAATTTCATCTCCATACAAACAAATGGAGTTTAAGTTTTCTTGAAAGGAAAAATTGTATGCAATAGTTAAAAAAATTGTATCTTGTAATACCGGCTTAAGGTTGAAATTATCAAAAATCGTTTTACAAACAACTGAATTTGAATTGAAATTAATTGATGTATTGACTTCGGGTCTGCGGACCTAGCAGTCATTACCCGTAAATTTTACAAACAACAACTGTCATCTCAATCAGCTGTGGAAATTATTTTTTGATAACTATATTACAGTATATTATGTCAAAATCGTCAATGGTAAATATGTATGGATTCTATTTTCTCATGTGTAAAGAAAAGGTATTTTGTACATTCCAAGCTTTTATTCAGGGTATCTATGTATAGATACCCTGGCTTTTATTATATATATATATTTTTTTATTTTTTTAATTTTAAATCATTTTAATTACTTGTGGTTGCATTTATGTGATTCATGCTGTAAAGCCATCAATGACTGCATAAATTATTGATATTTAAATTATTTAAATTTCCATGATTTATACAGTCATTGGCTTTACAACATGAATCACATAAATGTACCCACAACTAATTAAAATTATTTAAATCAATTTGGTATTTTTTTATATTATAATTTTATGCAGTCCCCCAAAAGTGTATCAGCCGTTCCTTTTTTATATATAACAACTAATGGTAAGTATCCATCAGAAAAATTATATAGTCGCCATGTTCGTTTGCTGATTTTGACTCCTGCTACAACCACCGCGCCGCATCGGCGCGCAACCCTTCTGCGCACGTTTTTTCGGCTCGAAGTCAAAACACTACTACCGCGAAATTCTTTAGATGCTCTTTAATTAAACTGACCCAAGGCAAATAATAAAATTTTTATAACAGCAAACGTAAAAGGTTAGTGCCAATACGTAATTTTAAATTTGCAAACATAACTTATTTAGAGTGTTAACAATAAGCGATTGAAAAATTGCTCCGTATAGGATCTTACGTGCGCCCAATCTTTTTTTGTAAGTAAATGGGAGGACAAAGGATTGGTGATGTCATCATGGATGCTGACCATTCTAAATAATTTTGTAAATTTCATATTAATGATAATGATCACGTAGACGAGAACAAATTTATTAAAATAATATTTACCTCTGCTGTAAATTATTATACTCTCGTCTTCAGGTATGTATTTATAGTTACTGTATGTATGAAATAAAATTACCTCTGCCTTGCAGTGTGAAGTTTCAAATATTTATAAAAAACATGGTCATTATTAAGGATCATATAATATATAATGCAGAACTTCCAAAAGAATTTTAAAAACTTTTTCATTCTTTCAGGAGTACACAAATATGGAAATCGACCCTATGAATAATATACGTTTATTTTTAAAAAATATGACAGTATGTTTCTAGCTTTCCTTCCATATTGCAATGTTCATCCTGCTCCCCAAAAATTATTGTATTTGGACATAAAATTAAAAAAATATATAAGTAGCAGTAAAATTAGTAAAAGGACATTATTTATTATAGAAATGCTATGCGACCTTTTGGTCAATACGATATAATACGTATTATATGGATAATATAAGCCATATATGGATATCTTTAGAGGTTATCAGTTCTTTTCTATGCAGCATTGGTTCAAAATTTGTCCATATAAACCAAGAAAACAAATAAACTAAAAACTCTAGTTAAAAAATCATTTAAATACTGCTTCGATCCTTATAATCATTTGGATTTAAAAGTTCAATAAAAAAATCATATCAAATAGTCTAGAAATTTCGTTCCCAGCTTGCGGTAAGGAGGGGTCGCGAGACAGCAGCAGCCACCAGCGGCAGTATTGTCCCCTTGAACCGGCAGCAGCCTCGGGAGTTGCTGGCAGCCAGTGGCAGGCCGGCAAGGAGGCGCGAGTGAGTGGTGGCTGCTGCTGATGCAGGTTCCACCGCCGACCGCCGCTTGCTGCTGCTGCCGAGGAGCGGCGGCTACGGCGACGGCCGGCACTCAACAGTGTTGCCAAATCTCCCCACGGTCGCCTCCCCCGCTCGCAGCCACATAGCAGCAACATCAAGTATGCTCCCGCTTCTACTCGACCGATCAAACCATACTTCTGAGGCTGCTATTGTTCAGCATATAAGATAATCGGACATTACTAAACATTAATAAAATGATATTATGCAACGATTATCTGATCATATTACATATTTAAGATTCTTGTTTTTACTGTCATTATTAAATTAATAAGATAATGAATTTCACACTCTATATTATTATTGTGTTGTGTGTTTTATAAATAAATCATTGTTGTCAAGCTATTGTGATGGATAAAAAAACAAAAAAAAAAGTTTTAATACTATTAAACACAATAATTACTTACTACATAATAAACAAATTAGAAATTACAAGTAATGAATTTAATTAAATTTTGAATCATATTTCAACATTTTGTTAAAAAGTTGCACAATTTTAGTAAAAGGTAAAGTAAGAAAAATATTTTTTGCACATATAGCCATCTTCGTGATTTAAAATTTTAGTTCAAAATCGAGGTATTTTTTTATTTTACTGATCGATTGGGAAATTCACAGTTTGCGAAATTATGTTTATTCTTCAGTCTTCAAATTATAAAGCTAAGTGAAGCAAAAGTGATTTGCGGAGAGGGTTATTAAACCTATACAGTATCACGTTTCTTTGGTTTTTAAAATTTTGACAAGAGAGTAGTAACACTAAAAACTATAAACATAGTTCACTTGTTTTTAAATGTTACTAAAAAAACTACAATTTCGCACTCTATTAAAATATTTAAAATTCAAGAACAAAATAGTGTCATGCATCAAGTCGGGGTGAGAAAAGAGTGTCGTCGCAACGACCCGCAACGACACGAACCGAGACGACGTAGAGTCAAGCAGCTCACAGCCAACTACACTTTTTGTTACGTTTTTTTTTTTTTCTACTTCTTGTTTTGTTTCCGCGGCGGCCGCGGCGCATTCCGACACCTGCTCGCTATGGCCGCTCGCTCGACCAGCCTGCAGCCAGACGGGCAAGATTCCCGCGCCTCGGGTGCGAGTGTCTGTCTACCGTCTACTGCTGGCTAACCATCAACCCCCGCCAAGTCAATCAGTTTACAATTTACATCAATCCTCTGTGCTGATCCGTCCAGCAGCGTAGACATTATCTCAGTCCTAACATTACCTTTAGGGACTGTTAGGACTGTGGTACAGTACATACATCAAGGGTGGCTTGCACCATACGGGAGCAGGGGGAGGAAAGGGTCCAAAGGGGGTCGCAGTTAGCTTCCCTTTGGCCCACACTGGCCGTGGCTGACTGATTTTCTCGAGGTACAGTTCCAAAAGATAACAAGGTTCAAATTTGTAATTTAGTGGGAAACTAGTGTACGCGCTATATATAGTGTACTCATTTTCAAAGAGTTCTCAACCATGTACGTTCACCTTTCATAGACTTGGTAACAATGTCATACATCAATAATCAGGAGAGCTGAACGTTCGGGCAGCAAAGATGATGTCTTTGGTCAGCTGACAGTAAGTTATCCATGTTATCTTTGTATTATAGTACCTGGAATATTTCAGGTACTCTAATGTTTATTTCCTGAGCATTGCCATGGATATACTTTTTTGTATTGGTGCTCCAATTCCAGGAAAATAGACATAATTTTAACGATCGCATGATATTTAAATAATTTATTAGAATTCAAATAAATAAATTAATTAAAAAAAAAATGCTACAATACTTCAATACTGCAGTGAAGTGAAATATAATGAGTAATATTAACTAAAATTTTCACTCTATATATCATTTTAATTGTCGTTTTAGCTCATGAAAACTTCATTTTTAAGTTGGCTAATATTAAAATACAAAACAATACAAACTTGTACTGGAGATAATATATTTTCTATTAATTATGTTCTTTCCATGTAAGGCAAGAACAGAATAATATACTGGAAAAAATGAGTTTAAAGCAATTAACATGAAAATATGAAATAATTACAATTTGCCCATGAGAAAGAAAGAGACAAATAATAAAATGATACGTATTATAAATTTCAAAGAGAAATAATATTGATTTTCAAACTTGCAATGATCAAAATTGTTAACTAACTCATGTTTTTTCTTTCATGGGTCCTTTAATTTATTGCAAAGTTTTTGAGTCCAACTTCAAACCAATGAAACAAATGCCAAATTTATAAAATAAAATTTTTCTGTTTCATCGATTCATATACGCATTTATGTTACTGTTTAAGTTTAAAAAAATGAATTAACATGTACAATTGAAATGAAGTTGTTTTAATACTGCATGTACTGAGTATTGATATTTTCACTTTTCACTTGAAATAATATCCATTGAAACGTTTTCAATTTGCTACCAGCCTACGTGACATTTCATCTCTGTGCTGATAGTAGTGGCTCACAATCAAATGAAATCTAAAATCGATGTCTTTGATAGTATTAATAGTATTACCGGGTATATATAATTTATATGGTATTATATAGAAACAGGAAGTAGTATAATATAATTTATTTATATTTATAATGTTGATACATCAAAAAGGAATAAAAATCTATGAAATCAGTCTTTCGGATTTAATTAAGGTAGAGATAATACGGATCAGCTGGGCCCAATGCTAAAAAAATACCATTCATAAAAATTATGAAAAAAATTTAAAATGTTCTCCTCTACATCCCCTATCAGTAGGTAAAATATCAGGTATACAAAAACGAGCTAGTTTTCGAGTACTGTAATTAATTTTTAAAGTTCTCTAATTTAACATGGAGAAATGGAACTTCCATGTTAAATTAGTCAACTTTAAAAATTAATAACTCGAAAACTATAGCTCGTTTTTGTATACCTGATATTTTACCTACTGATAGGGGATGTAGGATGTAGAGGAAAACATTTTAAAAATTTTCATAATTTTTATGAATGGGATTTTTTTAGCATTGGACCAGCTGATCCGCATTATCTCTACCTTAAGATTCCTCGAACGATTTTAAAAAAACTGCTGTTTTTCTCAACTATAAGGTTCTATTACGGTATCAATTGTACAGTTTTTTTATAACTATTCAGTACGACATAAAACTTTGAGCTGCATAATATATTTAGTGCAACAACGTTAAATTTACTACAAATTGTAAAAAGTTAAAATAATAAAATATCACAATACAGTGTATATAATTATGTAATATAATTATGCCTATAAAATGAATTATTATTGCATTTGCTTCAAAATCAATAAAATAAAATTACCAATAAATTTGTTACGGTATTAATATTATTTATAATTAACAAATATGTTGAACAGTATAGTTATTATTAGTTAGCAATATAATTTAATAACGTTAGGCAAGAGAAAAATAAAATATATTATACTGCTGTATGCATACTGTTCGTACATACCGTACTATATTATTTTAATTTACTTTCGGGATACAATTGTCGTCAGTCTTTTTTTTTTTTTTTTTTCGTAAATAAATAGAATGCATGAATCAAATCTTGACAAGATATTTATGACTCTTGAATCTTGTGATTTTCAAAATATGGGTACATTTACAAACAGATCCCAATGTTTTTCAAAATTACGATGCGTCATCCTCGAATTTCTTCTACCTCGTATGATAGTGATTCATAAGGCATGATCTACAGTTGTGAAGTGTATGATAGGTATGGTAATATTATTATTGATATGTCTGTATACAAATGTTTTATGTTAATCACGACAATGTGCCATGCTTATTTCAGAGCAAATTAAGAAGCAAGGAGCTTCCTTCCACCCAACTATCAATAACAAACAGTACAAAAGTCGTATCTCATATTTTACAAGCGAACTTCATAGCATGCAATATCAGCAATAATAACAATAACATTCATGAAGTTCACATTCTGCAAGACAGCAACTGGTTAGTTTTTTAGCATTTCTTACACATATTTTTGTAGTATGTATAATATATATTAGAAACAAATCAAACGACTCAATTAAAAAGATTTCTGAATTAACATAAATAATAAATGTCTAAAATAAATGGTTAATAATCGGTATGCACTCTTTGTGTGTAAAGTAAATACAAAAAGTAAACAAAGCACATGCGTTGTATGTATGCAGTCATACACTGAACAGCGTTCAATGAATATACAAAATAAGTGATAATAATTGAACTTACCGCATTGTGAAGGTTGTGCTGTCCCATCCCCGACATTCCACCACCGCCACTGTTATTGACATCAGTCTTTTTATCTGACTTTTTAGCTGCTCTTTTTGCTTTGGTTTCTAAAAATCTTTGTTTTAAAACTAAAGTTTCTTGTAAATTTTGTTCACATACACCATTAAATGATTGATCGTATCTTGGCAAACAATCACTTTGACGTTTACGGTAATTTTCAATTCTTCTTTTTAAACGTTCGACAACAGCTTGTCTTTTTGGTACTTCTACCATAGGGGCGGCTGCTGCGGATGCTGCTGCAGCGGCAGCGGCGGCTGCAGCGGCTGCCCCGCACGCTGTGGGCCCTCCCTTACGGCCCCCCAGCTGTTGGGGCCCTCCACCCCCGGGTTCGGGGCCCCCGCCCTGCTGGTGCAGTCGCGGGGACTCCAGCACGCCGCCCGGACACAGTAGCGGCCCAAAGTTGCCCCCGAGTCGACCCCCAACAACAATGTTGGGGGTGCTTAAATTGTTGTTATTAATTGTTGGGCAGCAATAACAATTATTACAATTATTACCCCCGTTTGGCAAATGATTAGCCACGGGGGATGAATGCAACGGGTGTGATGGAGTAATAATGATGATGCTTGTATTTAATCAAATGTCATAAATGTATTTACATATTGTTTTTGTTTTGTTTTCATTATAATTAAATTATCACAAATTTAAAAGCTATTAAAACGTTCTTGTTGATAGCCATACGATAATAGTATAAGACCTCATTGTAATAAAAAGCCAACAGGTAGCAAGTTACAAGAGAGCGTACGAACTTAAACGTTTTTCACGTGGATAATAAAAGGAGGAGCAAAACGACAAGCACAGCTATTCAAAACCCCTCCTCCTTCCTGAAGTCCTTTCTTTTTAAAAGTAAACTGAAGTGACGCTGTTTTATGTACTTATTTTTTTAAAAATTGAAGTGTTTTACAGCACTTTACACGTCCATCATGTCATAATAATATTTTGATTTTCACTGATGAGCACTCACGATATAAAACACAGTTTGACAGCAGGTTTTCGCGAAGTTGCTGCTTTCAAACAACTTTAGTTTTGAACTGAATACTGTCGGCGGCGGGCGGCGGGGCCATGCTCTTGCCTTCGGACAGACGCGTGGGCCGTTCGGCTAAACTCGGGATCATGCTCCAGTCTGATGACTCGTACCGTCCCTCCAATCTTGAACCCCTTTTTTGCAATTTCCCCCCTTTTCATACACCCAGAGCCATCTATAAAATTTTCTTGAACTACTAGGAGAGCGCACGTGAGTTAAAAAACATGGCAGCAATCGTGAGATTACAACGAGTTTTAAATGTTGGAAATCAATTATATCGAGCTTCGAGAACTTCGCAAATATTGTGTGTGACCTCTACAAGACTGAAAACTCATCAAGCTTGTGGTAAGTTTCATATATCTTAGATAAAATGCAGTTTATATCATTTCAATGGAATTTTTTTACACCGGCCTTGAAGAAAATAAAAAGAAACAAAATCCAGTCGTGTTGCGTGTTTGATGGGCCGCGTTAAATTTGAAAGTTCAAAACATGGTTTCAATCAGGTCTCTGGGTTTCAATGTTTCAATCGTAGAGAATCCATATTATATGTAGTTCGTGCAGAATTGAAACAGACAGTTACTTTCTTTGGTGCAGAGTGTACACTTACTAATCTTTGGTTTGTATGGGTACAAAATCTGCACAAATTACGATATACCAGAGACTATATATTTGGTCTCTCATATATGTCATACACGTCATACGATTTACACTCGGAGCGTCGGAGACCAATATACAATATATCATACAAATATATATATATATATATATATATATATATATATATATATATATATATATATATATATATATATATATATATATATATATATAATTTATTTAACCATCCAGTATAATTATGATATCTTAGTAATTTACAGTGCAATGTTAGACAATTGAATCAGTTTTTTGTTTTTGTTTTGCATTGTGTCATATTGTATGTAGTGCATGTTTTGACTTATTCCACACAGCTTGAATTAAAAGAATTAAAAATAATTAATAAAATATTATTTCAGTTGAACGTACTATATACTATACAGTTAAGTATCAAATAATATATACAGTATAAAAATTATTTTAGTATGGTAGCAGTAGTAGTGACGACAGCTAGTCTCTGTGAAAACTGAAAACTTCAAAATTTTAGATAATGTTGAGTCTATATATGAACGTCTTTGGACGGTTTTAATCTATTTAAACATGCATTCATTCATACTGTCATTATCTGTCATACATGATTCAATTTCGCCAAAGAGCTAGCATTAATTATGATAGTTAAATTACTTGCATAATGATGACCAATTTTTGTATTTTATGAATGGATCATGCACAGTGGACTTGCAATACATTAAAAAAATATCATCTATTTTATACTTCAATCATTATTCAAATAAAATTATATAACTATAATTATATAATTATATATATCGTTAGATGTGTTATTTTAATATAACTCTTTCTACTTTTCTAGCCACGATTCGTACATAATTAAAATGTTAATTTTGTATAATGTTAAAGTTGAATTTTTGTATATGGTAATTTTTTTAATTCTAGCGTAATTTTTACCTCATAACAATTGCAATTAACTTTGACCTGTCCTAAAAATCTCAACATACATAATTATATGCATAATGTAATTGATTTTATGATTTTAGTTAGAATGGAATTAATAAAGAATTTTAA
Source organism: Siphlonurus alternatus (assembly GCA_949825025.1). Classification (NCBI taxonomy): domain Eukaryota; kingdom Metazoa; phylum Arthropoda; class Insecta; order Ephemeroptera; family Siphlonuridae; genus Siphlonurus; species Siphlonurus alternatus. The sequence goes on from OX463778.1 coordinate 21,927,049, forward strand.
GGGTAAGGTAACGCCACCAATGTTAAAAAAAATCCCTCTCACAAAAATTCTGAAAAAAATTTAAAATGTTCTCCTCTACACCCCCTATCAGTAGCTAAAATATCAGGTATACAAATACGATCTAGTTTTTGAGTTATGAATTTTTAAAGTTGACCAATTTAACATGGGAGTTTTATTTCTCCATGTTAAAGTAGTCAACTTTAAAATTTTATAACTCAAAAACTAGATCGTATTTGCATACCTGATATTTTAGGTACTGATAGGGGGTATAGAGGAGAACATTTTAAATTTTTTTCAGAATTTTTGTGAGAGGGATTTTTTTTAACATTGGTGGCGTTACCTTACCCTTAAATATGTAATAATTTGTTTCTGTATACTTTATTACATATACGTACTGAATAATTAACATGTACGAAGTTATGAAATGTAAAAACATTTCCGTCTGTATATTATTATATCCAATCAAGCTTAAAATATATTTAGCTTTAACTAAAACAATATCTTAACTTGAAAACTGAAACTCTCCGAAACCAATCTTGCGAGAAATGATGATTTTCGAAATAAAAACAAAATAAATACATTGAAACATTAATGGCTAAAAAAAGGCGTCTTGATTGATCTTATTTACAATAAACGCAAATAATTATCAACTGCGGTGCTAACTGCATTATGCATGTGAGCATATAATTAATTATATGGAGACGTTCGACTGTTCGACATAGCATAGTATTTTCTCTTTATTGCTACAGACTCTTGTAGCATGTATTTTTGCTAACCATCGCACAATGTTGACATCGCGAAAAATATTTGCATGTGTTTTTGTATTTTGTTATACTCCCAGTTTGAATTAATTTTCCCCTTCACTCTAAATATATTGAATTAAAATATCAGGTCAAAGAAAAGTTCACAGAGTGCCTGTAAATTGGGTTATCTATGTATAAAATAATGTAATATATGTAATGCTGGCAACCACTGTATCAATATTATTATGCTTCAGTATCCGGTGTCGTGTTGTAGTATCAATGTACATAATTTTAATTTCATTTTATATTTTACTCTGAGTTTTTTTTATTTGTAATTTAATTTTTATATCTTTTAAATAAATAAACAGGAAAACAGGGGTCAGTTTTGATCATATATAGTTCAAAATTCTATCTCATCTTTATACAGAAAAAGAAATACACATGCTATAAAATATGTTGGTGGCATATAACTAAGTAAATTATAAAAGCATTTACCACACTTGAGTGTTTATTCAAAGTTTGTTATAAATATGAAACAGCTCTTTTACAAAAAATTAGAGTGTGGGCGCAGTATACACCGGAAAGTCTGAAATATACCAAACTTTTCCTGCAGCCCTGGAAACATTTAGCGCTGATCAGAAAGTTTCTTTTTTCTTTTTTTGATTCGATGAAGGATGAAATTATTAACATATCAGAATTATCTTGTTTTGCCAAGTCCAGAACTCGCAGATATCTGCACAAGGAAAAGATAATTATTATCAAAATTATCGTTCATGCACAAAATATTTTTTTTTTTAAATATGTGAATAATATTTTCTTTTATTCGATTTAAGCCACCCCTGCATGCAAGCACATAAATTAATATGGAAAGAATTGAGACGTACGTGTGAGCATATTTAATTAAATCTAAAAATAATCTATGTAATTGCAGTGTATAGTATATTATAAAATCTGCACTGTTATCTGTTAAGCACGCAGCTATACCCAGCATATGAAGGTTTGTCATCAGGTTTAATCAATAGACAACGCTCTAGTTTGTCCCGCTGGGAGTTATTTATGTCAGGGAGCACACAGTCAAAATAATTTGACATTCCCTCCGGAAGTAGCCAATTTTCTTATCTGAGTGTTATCAGACAGAAAAATTATTAATTTCCGAAATTGATTTAAAAATCGTAATTCCATCAAGAGGGAGAAACGTCATAAACTTACAGCTACTCCCGAAGGAAATCTCAAACCAAAATGAATATGTTATTATAATTGTCATATCTATTGAAAACAACAGGAAAATTACATTTTTTTCTTCACATGGCAAACTATGTCAACAACACGTTGTTTTTATCTTCACAATACGTAATTATAATAAATTATGTGATGATAATGAACATGCTTACGTAAGTAAAACTTGTTTGTTTGGCAAACCAAAATACACATGCAGTACACAGTTCTAAAATTAGTTGGCAATTTCAAAACAAGGAAAAATTGCTATCATATATCATAGACAAATATTTAGAGACATCATGCAGTTTATGAGCAGATTCCACCCCCACAACACCTGTAGCCACCACTGATTGACTTTCTCGACCACGATATGCGCTTTTCAGCTGATTTGCAAACGTGACCCCAATACGACCAATCACAGGCAGTCTTATATCCAGTTCAGCCGAGCTGCTGCCCTCTCACTATCATGCGGCACGGGCTTTCTCCGCAGGTCATCTTGGTAATATCGCCGCTGAGGCCCACCCATGTAGGGCGTCTTCCTTTAGTGACGCTTTCAATTTTCGACCGGTATCTCTCACTTCAATATCGATCTAAGTTACGTAATAAATCATAATAGTTTAACTAACAGGGAATGTAATATCAATCCCGGGCGCAAGGAGAGATCTATATGTCAGCTATAATGTGCACCACTTTCCAAGTGAAAGATTTGCATTTAAATATAATTATTCATGTGTTTAAAAGTACAATACTCTTAGCTATAAGAAAAAATGATAATTATGAACTTTTTCTGGCTCGTATTATAAAATTAAAACTGCTAAATATGATAATAACATATTATCTTATAAAAATTACGATTTTAATATTTTATACAGGTTACAGAGTCTTATCTCTGTGCCATCATGCAAGATTTTTGTGTGCACAAAAAAAAAAGTAACTTACTTACGTCTTACTACGCCTAATTAATGTAACTATCTAACTTTTGAGAGTGGTTAAAGTTTACCTAACACTTGTGTTTTTTAAGTAAATCAATATTTTACGTAAAATTTGGTAATTAGTGTAATTATCATTATAACTTTATCGTTATTTAAATTCATTCTGTAACGTTATACGTTCATAGAATTAACGCCTCTCACTGTATCTACCTATCTACTGCTCAATTACTTAATTAATTGTCACAATATACTGCCATATAATTTTGCCATATATTGTAATATGCACCACGATTTTTTTAACTACTTTACATTTTATTTATATCCACGACTAATGGAACTCAAGTTTTATTCTTCAAATTCAAAATAAATGCTACGTTCTGTTGGAAGTGTTTTGATCTAACATTTTCTGATTTCACGATTTTTGTTTTCAGAGCTCGAGTCGCGGCTGCCTCGTCTGGGCGTGCCACAATGGTCACTGCAACGCAAGGTGCACCTCCGCGGGCTGAGCACGCAGCAGCAGCAACAGCCCGACACTCCCACCCCAGGTAAGGGAACGTGTTGGTGAAACAAATGAAAAATGACATTGAAAATTTTACATATTGAAATAAATCGGAATTATTTCAGATTTTTTGTTTGTTAGTGTGGTAAAAATTTTTTTTAATAAAATGCAGCTATAGACGTCTATATAAACCAAGGTGTATAGAGGTTTAAACCTCTATACACCTTGATATAAACTATGATTAGTTACAAATAAATAACAAATTACAAATGACATTATTAACAGCTAATAGCAGTACAAGTGTATGATTATGATGCCACTGATTTATGATTTTTTTTACACTATTGACCGAGTCTTACAAAAAATTAAATCTTCATATAAAAAGCGGTAAATTATCATTGACAGTTAAACACTAAATTGTTGAAGAAAAATCCATTATAACTCACAAGTCTATAATGTGAATTAAAAGGTTCTTATAATTTATAGGGTGACCAGATATCTTAATGTCCAAAACGGTACATGCCCCCAAGATAGAGGCCTGAAGGGCCAAAACCCCCGCCGGAGGCGCGAATTTTTTGGGTGCCACGCCCCCTTTTTTACTTTTTTTTCTTAATGGATTTTCAAATTAATTGTTTTTTTTATGAAGCCGTTTTTTCCGAAAAAATTTATTTTATTTGTAAATCCATTAAAAATTTTCGTCATAGATTATACGTAAGTATTTTTTAATTGATAACCATAGTTCGGACGAAGTTTGAGTAAAACGCTGTTTTCTGTTCCATAATCCATAAGGCTGCATGTTAAAGGGCTCAGGAAAACAAACTTTGGGATTTTTTTGCGATGAAGCTATTTGAGATGAAATTTTTTGGTTTTCATTTCTCAATAAAGCAGGGCAGGTTAAAATATTTTAAGGAAATAAAATAATAAATTATGCAATCGCTCACTCTACTTTAAATAATATAAATAATTGCATTTTTTTATGTATACATTTTTCATAGAATTAGAAAAAAAGAGATTTATTATAGTCACCATGCAAGAAAACTGTGCCAGTGAGTTGATTTCCTAAAATTAACCTTTTTTCTTGGCCTGCATGGCCACGATTCTATTCATGTTGTAAAGTTACATGTAAAATAAAAAGAAACAAAAGCAATACAAGAAATTTATTATACTCAAAAAGCATACCTTCGAAGGATACTTTCCCAATACAAAAATTATATTTAAATATTTTAAATTGATTTTTTTTTTTTTTTTAATTTCGTTATCAAATTTTCCGTCTCCATTCACAATATTTCTAAATGTACGTGTTACTTAAATAATGCAATATATATATTTGTTTATAAATAAATAAAACTTAATATAATGTCACGAGATAAATTATACAAAAAAAAAATGGAGTATAAAGCAAGAAATTAATTTGAATTAATACTTTTAATCGAACTGCAGTTCATTTTGCAAATAGTGTGAACTCTTGTTATAGAGTGAAATAGCTGAATTAATTTATAGCATTCAAATAGGGCTTAATAACAGCTAAAATTACTTGATTGTATGAATAATACTTGTGGCGGTTTTTCCCTCATATTATTTTCCATTTATTTATTTACGTAATATCCATGCACGATTATTGTGAAAAAAAAAAAAAGAAAGACAAAGAAATTTTTGTCTCAGCCTCGTCACAATGCATAAGAATGATTTTTTCAATTTCATATATTATTGGAAATTTCCATCAAGTGAATATCATCAATATTAAAGGAGCTGATATTTTTGTGCAAAGTTTTTTACTTATTTTTTATTCAAAATTTAATCGAAAAGTAGTGACTTCATTTCACGTAGTATATGCATACTTGCGCGTATATGCAAAATATATGTATTCCGCAATTTTGGAAGAAATATGCTGTTTTGCGAATGCGATCGACAAAAAAGGGGCATGGAGTTGCAAAATCATTTGCGTCCGTACATTTTCGTAAATATTCAAAACCACATTCCTATGAATTTTTTATTTTTTTAATGATAAAAATTTTAAAAAATGTCCCTTTTATAAATTTTGTCCGAAAGCGGTACATTTAGGCGTCCCGAGAGCCTCTTTGGGGACACCGGGACATGGTACTCTAAAACGGTACTGTACCGGTCAAAACGGTACGTCTGGTCACCCTATATAATTATTATACTGCACTTATAATTTTTGTATGCTTATGTGTATAACAATCAAATATAAATCAATATTATATATCTTATCTCGTAGCAATTGAGATGCCAAACCTCGATTATTATTTTAAGTTTTTATATTATAAACGTTATACAAGTACTGTACAGTCCAACCAAGTCTCTATTAAAGAAAAGCCCTCTCTGTCTAAAAATATAAAACAGAAAGAGCTAGAGAAACAGAATTCCCATAATTTATAATATTAATTTCATATTTAAAGTGTTGCCGTTATTATTGAATTCATTATTTTTCTCATCTTATTACATGCAGGTTACAAATAATTATTTATTTAACCCTTGCTAGTTGTTGGCTTCAGCAGGTCACCTGCTCTCGTACTGTCAGAGGTACAGTTACAGACATAAACATTCCTGTGTCAAGCATGCAGGTAGGGGTGCGTGTGTGTATCAGTGCGCACCGCCCCCGCTCTCCGGGTGGATCGAGGGAGGAATGTGCCGAACAAGAAATAACTTTCCCCTTGTCACCTGAATTGGCTGGCTGGCTGCTGCACGGCTTCATCACACGCATGCAGTACAAAGGAAGCAGTAAATAGACCGCTCCATTGAGAATTAACTTCCAGGATACAAAAAACATACGACAATTCTTGTAAAATTTGTAAAGCAATATTACAATATTATTATTATTATATTATGTTGGAAGTTTATAATTTATAATTAATATAACTTGCATTCTTTTACAATTATCAGGCCTGAGAAAATGAGTGATAAATTATCACTCATTTTCTCAAATTATACTACTAAATTTTACTGTACTATAAATTGTTTGAAATTACTTTGTGAAATAGAGAAATAACATAATTACAGCTTTCATTAAAAAAATAGATAAAAAATTATAAATTTATTTATTTATTTATTTATTTATTTATCACCCCTCAATGCCTTTCAATATTTATTTTGTTTCCATGCAGGATAATTCCATGATCCATAATATAATTATTATCTACCATGATATTTTTTAACAAAGCACTTAGGGGGGTCGCACACAGACTTTTATTTCTACGATTTATAAGCTTACGATCGTACGTTTCTCATTTAGAACCGGCTCTAAATTTCTTATCATACGACAGCATACGATACGAAGCTGTGTGCGCGCGCACAGCTGATTGCACAGTTTTTTTTTTTTTTTTTTTTTATCATACGCTGCGAAATCATGCGATTCTGTCTGCGACCGGCATTACTTAAAAAAATTAAAGGCTGCATACCAGAGTATAGTATAATATGCCACGCAAGTTAGTTATCCTGTTGGTTTTTGTAACTTTCCCCGGAGTATTGAAGGCGACAGGAAGAGCGTTTTCTAAGCATTCTTCAAGGTGAGGAGCTACCTTTGTCCGGTTTATTGCTCGGACGGCGAGCGGCATGGCATGTGGGGATTACTGTGAGTGCTGGTGGCCATTGGATCATCGGTGGGGGTGCTAAACTAAGGAGCAAGCGCCTCACGTAATGCGTACCTCTAATAACCTTTTATGCGAGTCGTGAGGGGCAGCAATGTATGTCATACTCATATGTATATGATATACTTTATGGAGTGACTGGATTTCCAATCAAGCAAGAGCAAAAAGCTCCCCCTCTCTCCCCCGAAATGGTGAACTTCCCTTAGATTGCCTCAACTCTCTTTTATTTTTTTTTATTGTTTGATAGGGATTGCTTATAATTTGAAAATTTTCAAATTTCATTAATGGGTCCGGATCCGCGCCTGCCCTGCATCATGGCCCGTAATGATAATTAGTGATAAAAATGGGTAGAGAGGATGCAGGAAGTATTAGGGAATGTATAGCACAAACAGCTGTATTAATTAAAATAATTCTAGTAATGGCGTGTAAGATTAAATATACCTAGATTTTTTTTTTTTTTTTTTAAATATGATATCACACTAAAAAAGTTCCCACTGCTTGTATTGTAATATTGTTATTAAAAGTTATTAATTTTACCATAATTTTATGCAATATTAAACCCGTTTGATCGCCAGTTCCTCGTTATCAAAGAGATACAATATCTTGTTTCAAAGTTAAAAAAAAAGTTGTTACTCTCGCCATTCCATATAAGAGTAAAGATTCCAGCATTAACGTTTCTATCAAATTTCTTGAAAATACCTCTTGATAGAAAAAAAAAAAGGCACGAGAAAATCTCAAGTTTCTGTCAACGAATCGTTTAGAAGTTTTTCTGAGTGACAGACAACGTTCTCCTCGTCTCCGGTGGCTGGGAATGCCGGGAATGGCGATGAGGCCCCCCCCCCTCCCCCTCGCACCCCCATCCACGCAGCCGTGATAAGCAAGGGGTGGCGTTCGAGTCAAAAATAAAGTCTGAGTCACTTCACACACTCACAAGTTCATGAAAAAAAATATGATTCTAATGATTCACCGAGCTGTCCTGTGTTTTATTAATTCAATTGTATTGTGTGGCAAGTGACAGAAGCAAAATATTGCCAGCAATATACGCTCCCTGATATTGCTGCATAAAACTGAATGTGTGAGAGATTCCCGATACGTGCCAAAAAGAAGGAAATTTGCTATTTATATTAGTATCATTTGTATTGATGAAACAATACAAAAAGATTTTCAAAAATGCAGTCAGTCAGGTATATTTTTCAATTTATAGGCCTGTTCGTAAACCCTGCTCGGTTTACACTTTCTACACCCAATCGACCTTATATCGCATGTACATAAGGTCGATTGGGTGCAGAAAGTGTACACCGAGCAGGGTTTACGAACAGGCCTATTGACAAGCGTAAAAGGACCCAGAGAAGCATAAGGCCTGTTCGTAAACCCTGCTCGGTGTACACTTTCTACACCCAATCGACCTTATTTCCAATGTAAATAAGGTCGATTGGGTGCAGAAAGTGTACACCGAGCAGGGTTTACGAACAGGGCTATAATTTTTCTTTTGTATAAATATTTATTCATTTATGGCACGTCATTTTCATTAAAAAAATATTATATGTATTTTACACATTGTTCATGAAGTTGAAAGCAATTTGTTGCTGTTACATTCGATAATACAAGCAGTTAAGAATGTATTATAGTAAACCACCATGCATATAATATAGAATACAAATATTATTATAATATATTATATTTGGCTTCATTTTTAATGGGGTGTTCTAACGATCTATATAAATTGTGCAACACAGTATACAAAAATAATGATGGTGAATTTCTAAGGGTAAGAGATTTCGGTTTAATGAGATTACTAAAAAAATATATAATATATCATCTTTGAACATCTTGATTTGCATGGTTGTTACCCTTCGTACAGAGATAGTCATAAAAAGTGGAACAGTTTGATTGTTGCAGCACGTATCTCTTAGTTCTTCTGAGACGTATGTACAAATCGATGATTATGTTATAAAGTCGTCCCTATTTATCTTTGATTTGACGTCACGTGATCCTCCCATTAGAATTACACTGGAGGATAAAGGAAAAGGTTCGTCACGTCAAACCAAAGATAAATGGGGATGACTTTATACTCGGGTGTAAATTGCTGTGCATGGGCGATGGGTGCGGACGGGGAGGGTATAACCCCCGAAATATTTAGTACTGGGTGCAGGAAAAATGACCAAATGACGTTAGTCAGCAGCCTATGACTCGAAGACATTATCGCGGTTATGTAGTAAAAAACCTGAATACCTCTTATTTGTGATGCTCGTTATTTCTTAGGCATGTATAGTGGTAATATGTCTGATATCCTAAAATTTTGGGACCTTCATTTGGAGGGGCATCTCACCCAAATCGCTCCTCCTCTCCATAATATGTACCGACCGATAAATTAATAATTGACACTATTGACAGTAATAAAAATGATTTCTCGTTGTTTATTTGTATCAGATGTCAAGAGTTGGTTCGTCTTCTTCTTGCTGCGTATCAATATATAGAAGCTTCAAGTCAGCTGATTTTGCGTTGTTCCCACCGTCCTATCGAAACCTATGTAAAAAAAAATAAGCTCTTGATTCATTATCAGAAGACCCCTAAATGGCGGGCTGGTTTCAAATAATAGCTTCAATCGTTTCTACTGAGATTTTTTTTTTTTTTTTTTTCTATAACATGGTGGCTTATGGAGAAAATTTTTCCGCCGGGGAACCTCTTGGCATGTACCTACAAGTCTATTGTTATCATCAAATTATTTTCTTTTCATGGCCAAGCAAGAAGACCTTTTATCAGGCAATCCTGCAATTTGGCCAAATCATTACACTAATTATTAAAATAATTTAATATTTTTATTGTTAAATAATTATATCAACATTTTTTTTTTCTGTTGAGTTTTGAAGTATTTTATGTCAGGAAACATTTTGCTTTCTTTTGCTTTTTTTTATGCCAAACTGGACAGAGAAGATTTAAAAAGTATGGATACTTGTTATACTGTACTGTATATATGAAACGGCCATCCAATTATGGACAAAAAGGAGCTTTTCTTCTTATAGCTCCAAAATTTCTTACTGATTGCTACAAAAATGGTTTCTAGATCAGATCTGTTGCTAAATTAAATAAACTTTCATACACTGTAAAAAAATAACATGTAAAGTATCTCTCACATTTTGCAATTTTAGTTAAGAATTTATGTAATTTCATTGCCTTAAATCAAGCAATGCGTAATTATGTTAATTATTATGGTCAGGATAGCAGTCACTTTGATGGCGCTGTTTCCACCTCTGAAATGTTTTATATATAATCTTTATAAATTATACATTACGGGCGAAATAAATATACATATAAATAAATATCGCACCAGTTGGTATCACACAACACAAATAAAAAATATATTTATTTTTTTTATATACATATATACATACACATTTCTTTAATCTACGTAAAGTAAAACGCTCCTAATTATTTTTGTAAAGAATAAAATTTTAATTACGACTTTGAATACCCCATGCAGTAGCACGTTAGTGGCTTGCCTGAAATTAAATACATGAGAAGAGGGGCGTTGTTTTGTCCGTGTGTGCCAGAGCAAAACTGTGCTCTAATTGCGAGATACATTACACCGGTGGCTCATTATTGTACACAGCAAATTTTATTCATTAAAGGTGTAAATATATATTTTTTTTAAATCCCCGTTTATATAGCACGTTGTTGTTGTATTTAATTATGTTGGGGGAGAAGAATTAGACTATTTTTTTTATTACTATAACTTGGTGCAGTAATGTGAACTTCCATACACTCTTTTACCTCTTGTATTTTTTTTTTATTATATATTATATTAATAATTATATAACGTACACATAGCACATTTTGGAACACATTTTTGCGTAAAAATTTGCAAGTTTAAAATTTAATTTTGTTACTATGTAATTTATACTATTTATGTACGTATTAAAGACTTAAAGACAAAATGGGTGTATGCAATTCACGAATGATTTTTCTAAAAATCTGGATTTCTTCGTAAATAACGTTCAAAAAAACAGTGTATATATAATAATAGATGTTTAAATACTTAAGAAGATATAAAATACGAAAAAAACATATCATATAGATACATCAAGAAATATATTGCTATATTTAGTACAGACAAAACTGGTCTACTCCATATTAAAAATGAAAATAGACCACTTGCATAACCCTGTTTTAGTAAAAAGTAAACAAACTCTCCTATCCAGTTCATTGTTGTTGTTGATCGTGTGTGTAAATTTTGTTTACACATTGGACCTTATGGGAAATTTACGATTTTCATACACAGATTTCAATGTGTTACAAACTTACGATTGTAAAAATGAAAAAATCACCAGAATCTGCATGGTTCTTGGACATTTTTAATCCTAAAATGTGTATCAGAAGAAGATTTCTTTATTCTTTATTTTAATATGGTAAATTTCATATGATACCAAATCAGCCAATTACATGGAGTAAAATACGTAAAATAAAATAAAATAAAATAAAAATACGTAACTAAGCAAGCTCCAGTTTGTTGATTTTAACTGTTGCAATAATCGCATACACCCATTTTGTCTTTAATACGTACATAAATAGTATAAATTACATAGTAACAAAATTACAATTTAAACATTTTTAACTTACAAATTTATACGCAAAAATGTGTTCCAAAATTTGCTATGTGTACGTTATATAATTATTAATATAATATATAATAAAAAAAAAATACAAGAGGTAAAAGAGTGTATGGAAGTTCACATTACTGTACCAAGTTAGTAATAAAAAAAAGTGTGGATGGGAGAGTTTGTTTACTCTTTGCTAAAACACGGTTTTACAATAAAAAATACAATAAAAATGCACATTAGTAGAAAATATAATTGAACATTCAAATACTGTAATTTTACTTCTTTGCGCATATGCTGTACAATGTAATACAGCAGGCAACCACTGTATCAATATTGATATGCTACAGTATCCGGTCTCATATCTCTGTGTATAACTCTAACTTTAATTTCCCCAAGCTTTTATCTCTGGAATTTAATTTTCATTGCTTTTATGTATAGAAAAGGATATACAGTGGATTTGATGTCAGGTCAATGACCTATCTCATCTTTATACAGAGGGGAAAAATACATGACAAGCTATTTGGTTACATGACTTTAAATTTAAATTATAAAAGAACTTTTGCTGCCACTCTTTTTTTTATTATTATTTCAATAAATAATGAAATATTCAATATAATTAAAATAAATTGATATGATATAATTTAATGCAATAACTTATTAATTGTTATAATTAAAAAACGTATAAATTTTTATAAAATTTTAATTAATATATAAATTTCTAATGAATACGTAATTTTTTGCTTTTCTTTTTAACCAAAGCTGGATGATTATGTAGAAGGAATGGTAAACTTTGAAAGACATTTCAAACATTTTTTCTTTATTATATAAAATAATAATGTACTCTCACCATATAAATTTCGTTTCAGCTTTCTAATACATGAACGTGGTGACTTTTTTTAAAAAAAAAAAAGAAAGCTCGATGAGCCTGAAAGGTATGCAACCGCTTGATGTTCGAAGAAGTGCGGGTTGCGTGAATTACAGGCGCTATAGAAAGCAATTTTGTTTTCAAAAGGCTTTTTTATCCGCTTTACCCAAATAAGTCCTTGGCTTTACAATATTAAATTATATTTTTATAACATGGCGGTTACTTATAAATTTATGTATTATATAAGTATACTTGCTGTTTAAATATAATTTATTTAAGTTAATGCAGACTATGTTTTATTTTTGTCAGAAACGACAGGTTTATTTTTATATTTATAAGTATATTATTATACATAGTTCCGTGATATTATATAATACAATGTTTTTTTTATAACCAAAATCGCTATAATAGAATCGAAACTATTTTAGGTAAGCTTATTTTTACATCTTGCCGCCAAAAATACTTTATATATTATATAATAAATCATTAAAAAATGCATTGCTTATCAATGCCATTTTATTGATTATATGCAAGGTCGTAATAAATTTTGTTGAAAAGGAATAATGCTCCATGAGATAGAACTGTAGGATAAAAATAAATTTAACTGCGGCATTGCCAGCTAAGAAATTATGATCGTGTTTCTAAAACTTCTTCGTTCATTCACACAGTTCGGCTCTACAATCATGATGTAAGCAGTAATTGCATACTGTACAAGTGGAGATTAACAAGGCTGCAAGCTGGCGGCGATGATTGTTTGGGTGTACATAATTAAGATAGTGTCCGTGCACGATTGTTGACGAGTTGGTTTTCATGTTACAGTCGCCGACCGGCTCGAGTTCCAGGCAGAGACGCGCATGCTGCTGGACATCGTGGCCAAGTCGCTGTATTCGGAGAAAGAGGTGAGGCCTGCCTGTTAGCAGTTTATGTGAAGCAATCAAATTAGCTTCTTTTGTTCTCCACTTATATTACAGGGCAACTTATTCCACTCAGACACAGACCTGATCAGGAAACCTTTTTTTATACAACTCTAACCTAGCCTGTGGTGAAATAAGGCTAACAGCACCTTCTTGTCCTCTAATTGATTTCTGCAATAAAATTTTTCCATGCATGTTGTCCATTGTCAATAATACATTGCAATTTGAAAAAAAAAAGTGCCACAGAACATTTTTCTAATCACAGCAGACTGTCAATTGAAAAGCAAAATTTTTATTAAAATAGTTTACTTCAGAACTTTTTTTTTAGTAAATTTTAATATTTTTCTATACGTTTCTCCAGTGTATCATGTATATGTGCAATGAAATTTAAAATTTCTAGCTATATCTATTGTATACTGTCTAGCTGATATAATTGTCGGTTATTATGATAACGGTGTACAAATATCCCATAAAAAATCAGATATAACGAGACTCTTTATACCATAACCATATGGGAAGAAAAGTTACAACGGCGGGACTCAAGTGTACAACGAACGGTGCGATCTTTCCCCACCCTCTTGCGCCACTTGCTGCCTGGGGGAGGGTATTGATCTGGGAGTCAAGGAGCCGACTAGGGGGGAAAGGCACTCCGGACAAGCGGCAACAAGCTGCACCAGCCGCGTGGCCACCAGATTGCTAAAAAGTGTGACAAAACATATGACACGATGACATTATATAGAATTCCTCAGATTTTACAATTTGCAGTATATTAGCTTATTTAAACAATCCTAATGATGTGTCCATAACAGTCTTGGTTACTTCAATTAAGCTTTGAATAAAACGTCTATTTTATGACTTTGTCAAATTCTTGTTTTGTTAATAGAGATCAGCAAAGCTGCAAACAGTCCCATTAATATTGTTCGAGTCTTAGAACGTATGTATGATACATTATGAACTGTATGCGAGTTTGGAATCAAATTTAAATTAAATTTGAAGGTAATTTATTATTATATATATGTAGAGTTAATTTAAGCATATTATATATATTTTTTTTGCATCAAATTTTGATATCAAATTTGAAATTTGGTTATGTAACAAAAGAAAAAAAAATTATGTCAATATTATTAATTAAGAACTTTCATTTCTACTAAATAATTAATTCCTATTAATCTTTAACATTTCAACCCTATAATTTGCAAAGCGTACGGGCACGCAAATTTAATAAATAAAAATATATATATAATACTCTATATTTATTTATTTATTTATTTATTTATTTATTTATTTATTTATTTATTTATTTATTTATTTATTTATTTATTTATTTATTTATTTATTTATTTATTTATTATATTTATTCAGAAAACAGACTACAGGTTAGGGAATCCAATTATTAAGAATACAATAGTTCATACAAATTCTTAGTTAAAATACACACGTACAAAAATTATTATATAACTAAAATCTTGGTAACATATAATACATTATATTTATATTACATAATTAAACATGCATTTGAATTATTTACATATCCTTGCAATTTTTGCGAAGATTGATGGAAAATGTCAAGCTCGTATTTACTGTACAGTTCATTGCAAAATGATTGAACTCTGGAAATAAAAGAATATTTATCAATATCAATTCTTGGGTTTGGTATGTAGAAAAGATGAGATGATCTGTTTTGTCTCGCTGGTACATTTAGACTGAGCTCAGCTAGAATTTCAGGACAGTCTAATTTTCCATCGATTAACTTCTTAAGAAAAAAGATATCGCTGATATCGCGTCTGTATTTAAGTGTTGTTATTGCATATTTTTTGCACAATTCAGGATAATTTTGTTTATTATATAGTTGATGTGGTCTTTTTGACACATTATATTTTTAATAAATTTTCTTTGAATTTTTTCCAGTGTATCTTGTTTTGTTTTATAGGCAGCTGCAGACCACACAGGGCTTGCATAGTCGTGAATTGGTCGAACAAGTGTCATGTACAGAATTTTTGACGTGTCTGTTTTGAAATTTCTCCCAACCCTTTGAATGAACCCGCGCATTCTGTTACATTTATTGCGGATATTGTTTAGATGAACATTAAAAGTTAATTTTGAATCAAATGTTACACCTAAGTCTTTTACCTCCTCAACCCGTTGCAATACTGTACCGTCAATTTTGTAATTTTTATTAATTATGATTTTTTTTATTAGTAAAAGTGATTGCCACACATTTCTGCAAGTTGAGAGACATTTTCCATTTTGTACACCATGCAAACATTCTATTTAAATCAGACTGAAATTTTTTGCAGTCTTCTAGTGTGACAATACGAAGAAAAAGCTTCATATCATCGGCATACATTAGACACTTTACATATTGAAGGCAGATCCGAAATATATAAATTGAACAGGAGAGGCCCCAGAAGTGATCCTTGAGGTACCCCGGAAGTGACGTCAGCAGGTGATGACGACATACCGTCAATAACTACTCTTTGTGTCCTATCTGTTAAATAGCTTTGTAAAATTTTGAGTAGATGAATTATATAGATGAGTATATAATTTTATATAATAAAATAAATTATGAAATAAATATATTTATAATTATTATTATATATATTTTCATTATTTACTGATGTACGCTGAATCTTGATTAACAGGTATTGCGCGCTTGTTGCATTTTACAAGCTCTTATCAATTCATTAAGGTAATTTAGTTAGTCAAATTCGTTTTAATTCTGATATTAAACATTTAATTAAAAAAAATAGAAAAAGCTATGCTGACTAAATCGTTTGTATTGTAATACTATAATATCCTGCATGTAGCTGGTTTGAAGTTAAATTTGCTAGCCCTTTGATCTGTTGTGTGAAACACGCAGTGAGCGAGAGATTGTAGCTGAATGAGCAGCCACCCAGCGTGAGATTCCTTTGACCTGGACCGGGGGGTGGCGCGAAATCACAGCCAATGTGCTGTACAGCGACACTGTACTGTATAATAACATGGTCCTCTGTTTGCTGTCCATTCTTCTGCTTAAGCTGCATATACATGGATCATTATTTAAAGCAGCGGCACTTTTGCGCTCTTGTTATGAAATCTTACTTGGCACTCGTTGACAGAGGGGGCAAGCGAGGGGATTTTCACCCCCGCTTGGCCACAGTAGAAACAAAATTGGCTTTCCATCTCCTACCCCAGACCTCTTGCTTGGTTAATGACATGATTTCCCTTGGGAAAACAAGGATAACCTACTAAGCTATAGTACAGGATTTCACGTCAAAAATATAAAAATTGCACCACATCGCTTGCTTCCATGTAAATTCACCTCTAACCGAGCGATCATAAAATAGACACCCTTCCTCCCGACTTTATCCGAACCTTTGAGCGAGCCTGTTGCTTTACATAAGCCACTGTTGCTGTAGTAAACTTACCACATCAAAGTTTTGACGTTGTTCACTTCAGATATAGATCAACTTAATTATATATTACAGCAAAATAAACTTAACTTTTAGGCTATATGACTTAAAATGGATCGTATATAGTTGTATACTGCCTGCACCTGTCAGTCAAATTGTGTTCAAAGAGAGCTATGTCGATTTGAGTGGGACGGTATTAATATGAAAAGTTAAAACATATTTTAAATTGAACACTAATCAGTGACATTGCTCTTTATTTAAATGGCAATTCTCTTATGATAAATCACTTAACATTTATAGAGTATATAATATAAAGTATGTATAATATACAGTATAATGTGTTGTATTTTTCTCGTAGATATTTCTTACGGCGCTATCGTTATAATCAAAATTGGAACTGTGAATTATAATATTAATATGTAGGTATAATAGGGGGTGTTTACGAAGGACTTGACATAGATTTTACTCCAGAAATTTTTAGTATATACTAAAAAGTGATATGAAATCGAGTACTAAATATATAAATGTATGGTACTAAACATGCATGGTAATAAGAATTTCTAGGATAAAATCTATGCTAAGTCTTTTATTAAATACCCCTTAATAGGTATATAACTAAAAATGGTGCTTATCTTATGGATATCAGCTGTGTTTCGCCGTGAAGGTAGGCAGCCATCATTGACCGTCAAGTGAAGATTTCATTGCTGACTATACACTATACACCGTCACGGTGAAAGAGAGCTGCTGCATATTTATGTAAATTCAGCTAGAGTGACAATGTGTAATTTTGCACTTGATTTTTACGATCTTCAATTTAATAAGTACAGACTATGACTGTAAGTTAATACAAGCGCGTACATAGAAATTAAGCTTTGGAAAAACTACGAGTTAGATAAGTTTAATTTAACATATTTACTCCGAATTTTTTCATTTTTTTCTGAGACCGGGAAGTATTATATTTTTTAAAAATTATTGAAAGTCCGTTTTATGACGTCACGGGCGTTAATGTCCTATCCTTTTCCTAAGGAGAGGCGCCTCGTGACGTCATCAAAATGGACTTTCAATAATTTTTTAAAAATACTTCCTGGTCTCAGAAAAATTCCCAAAAAATTTAGAGTAACATATTTTTGCACCCTCTATCCATTTCTGCATTAAAAAATTTTGAGGTCGGTACTCCAATAGAATTTCATAATCATGACAACCAGAGATAATGTGCCCATGCATTATTGAATTTGAATAATGTTCTGTATAATGTATGATAATTAACTTAATAATGTCATATCGTAATGCTAACTTTCATACATTTTAATTATTTTACTTTAAAACTGCTTTACTTGTATAAAAATTCAACAGTTATACCTATAAGAAAACTCCGATATTTGTAGCTGCATTGAAATGCGTCGCGAGGAAAATTGTGGTTGGAGAAAGGAGGGATTGCGCCGCGGCGACACCTCAGTGGGCGGTCGTGATTACCGCTGGCTGCTTCATGCCTGCCCGCTATCGATCCCCCTTCATGCATGCAATCGATGCCGCCGCCGCCAAGCACTCGGGCTAAGTGGCGCTTGCCCCCGCGCGACTGACTCGAACGGGACAGCCAGCCGCCAAGTGACGAGTCTTACATTCTTGTCGTTCCAATCTGCTCAGGTGAAATCATAACATTCGTAATTTAAAACCACTTCGTAATTCGTTTATTTATTTATTAATTTATTTATTTATTTATTTATAAAATTTATTTATTTATATCAAACCCTAACTGGGTCTTTTTAGTTAATAATTACTAACAGTAAGTCTGAAACCTCGAACCTTCCGAAACCCTAACTTGAGCGGAACAGGGGTGGCCACAGCCTTGCAATCCATCCCGGCATTTGCCTGTGACTGAGGGAAACGTGGAAACCTTAGCCAGAATGGACGCTACAGCTTTTGTCAATGGACTGGAAGTACAATGGTCCAAAGCCAGGGGAACCATATAGTGGAAAAGAAAAGCGCAACGATTTACCCCTGCAGGGTGAGAAACGTGATTTTTTTTTTAAATTGTCACCCATTTTCAATATTAACCACGCTCGGCGTTGCTTGACTTTGGTGATCTAATGAGACTCGGTCATGCGCACTGCGCCACACCTCCCACTAAATGTAAATATCAACTATATATATATTAATTTAGTCGTTGCATTGACAAGCTTTATTATTATTATTATTTGAGTGTTTTAACTCCCAACCTAGTTGGGGTGGTTAAGGGTAAGGTAACGCCACCAATGTTAAAAAAATCCCTCTCACAAAAATTCTGAAAAAAATTTAAAATGTTCTCCTCTATACCCCCTATCAGTACCTAAAATATCAGGTATACAAATACGATCTAGTTTTTGAGTTATAAATTTTTAAAGTTGACTACTTTAACATGGAGAAATGAAACTCCCATGTTAAATTGGTCAACTTTAAAAATTTATAACTCAAACACTAGATCGTATTTGTATACCTGATATTTTAGCTACTGATAGGGGGTGTAGAGGAGAACATTTTAAATTTTTTTCAGAATTTTTGTGAGAGGGATTTTTTTTAACATTGGTGGCGTTACCTTACCCTTAAGCGCCAGCACCGGGCCCAATTGGGCCAAGATGAAGGCGCCCGCTGATCCTGTTGGTGATGTTACGATCCAGCGTCTCCTACTCAGCTGCGGGCAATGAGGGCTTCCCGGGTACACCCGCAAATAGCCCATCACACAGCCTTTCGGGCAGGTCCTCTCCTAGGCGCGGTGGGACACATTTCCGCTAGCACTCTTGGGTGCTGGATGCCTTTAACCAGGGCACTTAGAGGTGGGGATGCATCTTGAGCTTCCCAAACCAATGCCCTGGCCGCCCTGTATTATTATTATTATTATTATTAATTATACCGCTGGAATTTTATTCCATGTTTTTTTTTTTTTTTTTTTTTTTTTTTTTTTTTTTTTTTTTTTTTTTTTTTAAATACTTCTAAATTGAAGAGAAGTGTAATATTATTTAGTATGATATTATCATAATATATAATATAAAATTTACAGAATGAATGAATAACAAAAATATAAGTATATAATAATGATTTATTTTACAATACTATATTATTTAGGTATTGATTTGTAGCAATATTGCGCATTTCATTACACAGAGCCACGTGATGGTAATGCTCGTGTATTGCACCCCTCTAGCTGCATAAGCCAATGTTTGCCAGTAGGATTCGCTCATTGCAGTAGTCCCCCATACCATAGTAGAGAGAAGAGCATATAATCGAACCTTACACCCCAGCAGCGTTTATTGTCGAGGGTATGAGGGAGGGGGGGACAATCGATGCAAATATCGCACCGCTCAGCCGCGAGATGCTTACCCGACCTGTGCACACCGAGCGACCAGTATTGATTTGAGAACACCGTCCAAGTCAAATAAACCCGTGATGAGATTTCTTGCTGCTGCACCACACATAATATATAACATTGCAATATACAAGGGAATTACTTGAATTAATAATAATAAAAAGTGTGGCTAGTGAGCTTTTGTAACTTCTCGTGTAGTCTTTGAGACATGCAATGCAATGTCATATTGAGCTCCTATAATCTTGTTTATTCGTATTACACACTATTCCTATAAAATGTTTAAATTAGCAATGTACTATAAATGCAATGCTTACTCTCCCTGTCATGTTTTTAGTATAGAATGGGATATAGTCAAAGAAGTTTGAAAAAAAAAGTTGTAAAAATTTGTATAATAATAGTGAAAGTTGAGAATGTTGAAAAAAAGTAAAAAGTGACGTGAACTAGTTTCCAGTTAATAAAATAATATCATTAATATCAATTAAAAAGTGTTTATCACTTTAGTTTTACCCGGATGAATAAAAAATAGTATTATTTTTTTTAAAAAAATTTCATTATTAAATTAAATGCAAAATCGTGCCCTCAATAATAGCTGCTCATAGTCAATTAGATTATAGATATGTAATGCAAGTAAAGACATAAACTATGATAATCCGAACTGTCCTAAATGTCCTAATTAAAAAAAAATCCTGGCGCGCTGGCGGAATATTTTGTTAGAACGAGTTTAATGATTGTATAATATGAAATGTTCGTCCTGCATGCATGATTGAGAAATAAACGTGTTCAAATTTTTATGTCGAGACTCTATATAGTAAGAGGCATTCACAAAGCCTTAAGGCCACATTTAGGGCTCGATAATTTAAGACCAGAGATTTTGGGTCTAAAAAGCATGCCTAAAATCAGACTTTAAATTATCGAGCCCTAAATGTGACCTTTGGGCTTTGTGAATGCCCCTTAGTATGTTTAAACAGTTATAACTATGAGATAATACCTCTGAACCCATCATAATTGCTAACTTAAATACGATGACCAACAGGTGAGAGATCCATGTTGTTTCGCCTGTGATTGTCCATCAAATTAATTAGTGACACCCTGGAGAATATTCCAGCTGCTATTTGGCCAGTAAGAAAATATTCTCAGCCAGGGGTCCATATTTTATTGTCACCTCTTTCGCAGGTGTTCATCCGCGAGCTGATCTCGAACGCGAGCGACGCGCTGGAGAAGCTTCGCTACGAGCGACTGGCGCTCCAACAACAACAGACGGAGGCGGGGGGTGAAGGGGCGCACCAAGCAGCCCTCGAGATCCGAATTGACACGGACAAGATGAACCGGGTCTTCTCCATTCAGGCAAGTTAAGACCTTTTTTTATGAAGTTTTCATATTTTTGATGGCATAATTTTTAATTAAAATTTCCCTAGATTATTAAAAAATAATTGTTGTTTAGAAATTATAATTAAATTAATACATGACATGTGTAAACTTGATACATTTTAATGGAGTGTCTGGTTGTTTTGACAGGACTCTGGTATTGGCATGACACGCGAAGAACTGATCCAAAATCTCGGAACCATCGCACGATCTGGCTCGAAGGTAAGAAGTATATGCATCTTGTTAATTGTTAAAGAAATTCGAAGAAATTTGTAAATTTATGTTATCAAACATAATTATATTATATTTAGACTTGTTTGGAGTTGGTAGCACCTGCAGTATGTTTTAAATAATATAAAACCACAGAGGTCAAATACTTTAAATAGCTATATTATATACACATTTACATGTATGCATACATAATATTCATTAATATATAACTATTAAGAAAATTTTGATTCAGTATTTTACATGGAAGTGGATCTTTCCGCTGCTTGTGCCTCCTAGCTACAATTCTGGAAGGGTTTTCTGAATGTAATAATATAAAAATGGTGTAACTTTTTTTTTCCAATGTAGTGGAATTCTCGTGGTGAATATTCTAGTAACGATGACTGGCACAGGGAAGCTATTACCACCAGATGACTGGGGGTTGAGTGTAAATTACGTCACGTGTCACCCCAGCTGGAGGCCTCACGAGGATCGTTTACAGAACACGTGTCGTGCAAACCTCGTTTTTTTGTAGCTACCAAAACTATTTTAACCTCTTTTTCTAAAATATGTGAAATTCCTCCTCAACGCTCAGGATTCCTCAGTCACGTCTTTTAACGTTTGCGTTGAGGCTTGACCCGAAGATCCGATGAATGGGGCAGCAAAACATTAAGAGAATTAAAAACACTCGTTGTTGTCATGCAGTGAATTACTGAGGCGCAGTAACAAAAATATAAAAAGTTTACTTTGTATGAATTTTACACGTGAGTCTATTTTTCGTGTACGCTGAATACGATTTTTTTTATTATGTAAATTCTTAAATTTAAGAATTTTACGATGTTATATTAAATTTCATGTTACTACTTAACAGCTAGTATGCGATGCACTGCATGTAACATGTATATTATGCTGGTGCGACTTATAATGATAATAATTTGTTTTACCTTCAGCCATCAATTAGCGTTTATTCTACTTCTCACTGAATTGAAATCGTTGTTTAATTGTTTTTTAATTGCATATAAAATTATATTTATATTTGCTTATTTAAAAAACATAAAAATTAATATATTTACATAAATAATTGTATACACAAAAATAATTTAACATGAAAATTATTTAATGCCGTAAAGTATAGTATATAGTATATGTATATAGTAAAAAATCCTGTTCCTTTTAAACACATTTTTTTCCATGAATTTTTATTTCTAAGAATGTACGTCTCTCTAATATCCTGAAAAATTTAAAAATTACTCTATAATAGCTCTAATAACATCAAAGATATTTAAAAAATGTGCTACCATTAGTATTTGAAATTACACAATTTATCTCTTACAATTGTCATGTAGCTTCTTATTTCACGGCTGGTTCGTTCGGTCGATGGCTGCACATAAATTAACTCGCGTGAAGGTCCAGAGGGTGACATGAGGGTGACGGATCGTGGGAGGAGACGTGATTTATGTCCTGCCGGATTACCACCAGCTGCAGAAGCAATCACCCAAATCTTATCGCCCCTCGCTCTGATGTTGTTGATGATTTATGCCAGGAGATCGCTCTTATCTCTGCTCTTTTTATGTGTCTACTGAAATTATCTCAAAGACCGAGAACTATTAAAATAATGTACTGTACTGTACATCGACCGTGGTCACTGTAAAAGTGATGACACGACCCTGTAGCTCACAATTATAAATGTTAATCAGTGTAGTGTATTTTCCCATTTTCCTCAAGGCTAAAACCATGAGCTCCATTGCAGCGATCATTATTGATATTTATATTTTGATCCCCAAAATTTCCCCATAAAGACTTAAAATCAGCTTATTTTGCAGTGTTCCTATCTAAACCTATATAATGTAAAAATAACTTCAAAATTACTGTTTCGTCAATAAAGCAATTTTTTTGAGGAAAATGAGTTCTTGATTCAAAATCAAAAGACCCCCTAAATGGAGGAGATGTTTTCAAATATAGCTTCAATATATTACAGTTAATGGGAAAATTTCAAATATTGGCAGCTTTTATCGCTTTTATTGAGAAAATTTTCCCACGGAACACTTGAAAAAGCCTCTATTTTATGAAAGAACTTTGTCTTTTAAAAAGTTTAAATTTATCTCCAAAGCTAAAATTTGCTATTTGAGATTATTACTGCGTACTGTAACAAATACTTAAAATGTAGTAAAATAGGTTGAAATTTTCAACAACAGAAATGTGCACATGATAAAACACATAAAAATAATATACAATCCAATTTAATATTAATAATATTTCAGTGTTGCTCTCAAAGAAATAAAGCAATATTTATGATAAAAAGAAGCAAATTCACTCTATTATTATTAAAATATAGCTTACAAAATTCTATCAACAATATTCTATAAATATTGTCACATAACATATTATAATGATCCTGATTAAAATACGGTATAGTTTCATACATGATGTAGAAATAATGGCTTTATATAACAATGTATATAGCCAGTTTTATTTTTAGACTGCATAGTTTGACGAACTTGTTTGTGAAATCTTTTATTTAACAATGTGTTCTAAATTTATTTCAACATCGTTATATAAACTATATATAGGTTGTTATTAGTAATACGTTGAAAGTAATTTGCTATAATATTATAGTAATTTTATTTCCAAGTACCAATTTATAAATTATAACTAGAGCGCGGAAAAAAGTCACATTTTTTTCGAAAAATAGGCGCCCAAAAAGTCAACTTATTTTTGGAAAATAGTCTACGAAAAAAGTCACTTTTTTTAAAAATAGTCTGTGAAAAGTCACTTTTTTTTAGAAAATGCAGCAAAAAGGCGTTTCAGAAGTGCTATATTTAAAAGTGTGTTTAAAAGTTTTATTTTTTTTATAATTCTTTACACAGACTTCCCTTACACAGAGGACTGAAGTCTTTGTTTCTTTACTTCCTTTTTTTTTACAATATGAAGAAAAGTGCTGAAATGCACTAAAAATATGTCAAAAAGTCACAAAAGTCATCTTTTGCCAAAATAGTCTCAAAATCCAAAAATAGTCTAAATAGTTTTTTTTTTATATAGGCTCATTTTAATCCACTTCCGAAGATCGGTGGACATCCTAAATGACAACAAAATAGTCCTCATGTGCACAAATAGGCAAAATGATTTTTTTCCGCGCTCTACTTTATAACTCATACAATATAGTTTTGCTGTTCTTTTATAAAGCCAGTGCAAAACAAAGCACGACGATATTATATAATATTTAATAATTTTCTTTCCACAATTTATTTCTATCGTTCTATATAATTCCAACTAAAGGACTGTTAGTTTGCTATATAGTTTCATATTTCCCATCGATCGAGGATTTTTTTCTTGACCATAAGAAAACTGTCGTGGTTGATGGGGTCAAAGTTCGCGCTTGTTTGCTGATAAGACCGGAGATTGATAACGTATACTGCCTCCCGCTAGCAGACGACGTTATAATCCATAACCGACAGTAGCTCCATATCATGAAGCGATAACTGACGTTATTTATTTCAACCATTATTACGTCTACTCATTTTATAAAGTACAGCTGTTACATCATTTTTTGTCTCCTTTTTTTATTATTGGTTAATTAGACATTAAAAAAATATCTCGTTGATGTTTTTTGTGTAACTATATACCAGTATTTTTAATATACATAGTTTGTTAGTAACACTATATCGTGTACTGTTTTTTATTGCTCTCTTTACACATTGTGTATCATACTGGACAACTGAGATTTTCATGAAATTCTCAATTAGCTGTTAATTTTTTAAAAAAAATAATAATATACACAAAAAAGCTAATAAATTTGTATTTTAATTAAAAATACACCAATTAAAGTTTTGACGCCGCAAAATAAATGTTACCAATTAAAATAAAATATTACTAATTTTTATATTTTATATTTCCATGTATTCCTTTGTAATAAAAAACATGCAGTTTAAAATTTCATCAAATTGTCAATTGTTCGTTTGTGATTCTGACGGTATGATATAATATGGTGATAACTTTTCAATGAAATTTTAGAAAATTTTAATTGTATTAAAGGAATGCACGTGCGAGTATGTTTTGTTACATGACGACTATATTATATATTTTTAGTAAAAACATGTACAACTTACGTAACTTTTTCGCCCTATATTTTAATGGACTATTGGTTTTATGTCAAATGCATAAGTCTGACTCATTAAATTGACGTATTCATGCGTTTAAAAATACACATAAGCTTTTATTATCCCATGCAGCACTTTTCAATGATTTCCTGTGTAATCCGGACATGCAATACAATACAATTATAATATATAGCGTATTGGTTATAGTACTCTGGATTTCACATCTGCTTGTAATAACTTAGGTAACCTGGTCACGTGGTGAACTACAATCCAATACTTATTCGGCGAGCTTTTGGAAGATCGTATGTCTTAATTATGACCTTGCCTGACACAGACCATTCTAACCAAGGTTTTTTGGTTCCCTTAATAAATATAGGGTAATGTCAGTAATGTCATATATTTGCCAGTATAGATGAAAAGGTGCTGCTGTATCACCTACTGAGTGATAAGAAGTATCAAAGTCTTTGGTGGGCCAAGATTATAAAAGCACACACGGAGAGAAAAAATCATTCTACAAACGACGCCTTCTGTCCCTGCAGGCTTTTCTAGAGCAACTTCAGGGCAAGACTGGCGTGGCGACCGATGAGTCCTCGACCATCATCGGCCAGTTCGGCGTCGGCTTCTACTCGACCTTCATGGTGGCCGAGAAGGTAGAGGTGTTCACGCGAGCTGCACACCCGGCGGACGCTCCTGGCTACCGCTGGTCCTCGGACGGGTGAGTGCATGACCTTCAAGTTTGACCCTGAAGAGTGACTTACCTGAGACTGCTTGTAGGTCTGGCACGTATGAGATCCAACCAGCTGAGGACGTACAGGCTGGCACCAAGATCGTTCTCCACCTCAAACCGGAGAGTCGAGAGTTCAGTGACGAGGACACCATTCTAGGTCAGTCAACCAGATTGTGGTGGGAGAGTTCTCTAAAGACTAAATTATAACAACGGGGAAGTTGCATTTGTTTAGGGGTGTAAGTGATTTGCTACAGAGCGGGTACTGCGTAAAATTGGGAAATTTGCATTGTCATCTTTATAAGGCTTTTGTCATAAACTCATAATGTATCGATATATTTACCTGTTAATTACTAACGTTAATTTCCATACAGGTGTAATAAAGAAGTACAGCAATTTCGTGGGCAGTCCAATCTACGTGAACGGCAAGCAGGCGAACACGATCCAGGTAAGTCAAGACTCAGCTGTTAATTGCCTCTGACATTGACTGACCCGCGTGTTGTCGCAGCCGCTGTGGCTGATGGAGCCCAAGGAGGTGACCCCTCAGATGCACGACGAGTTCTACCGCTTCGTGGGCAACTCGCACGACCGGCCGCGCTTCGCCATGCACTACAAGACAGACGCACCGCTCAGCATTCGCGCACTTCTCTACTTCCCTGAGGGAAAACCAGGTATAAGCCGTACTGCCGTAATGTGTATATAGTACCAAACTGACAA
Organism: Siphlonurus alternatus; assembly: GCA_949825025.1. NCBI lineage: Eukaryota > Metazoa > Arthropoda > Insecta > Ephemeroptera > Siphlonuridae > Siphlonurus > Siphlonurus alternatus. Next base: position 21,954,265 of record OX463778.1, read on the forward strand.
GGTTTTGTCTTCAGGTTTATTCGAGCTAAGCAAAGATGGAGATGTAGGCGTGGCACTTTACAGCAGGAAAGTGCTCATCAAGAGCAAAACAGACAACATCTTACCAAAATGGCTGCGGTTCGTTAAAGGTAAACAATAATAAGACTCGTAGTTTAGTACTAAGGATATTGACGAATGTGTCATTACAGGTGTGGTTGACTCTGAGGACATTCCACTGAATTTGAGTCGTGAACTTCTGCAAAACAGCGCGCTCATAAGGTAAGTGTGTATGTAGTGGTGCAGGAGTGTCGTACTGACGTGTTGATCTTCTGACAGCAAACTGCGCACCGTGCTGACAAACCGCGTGCTGCGCTTCTTGCTGGAGCGAGCCGCCAAGGAGCCCGACCAGTTCGACCAGTTTTACCGTGACTATGGCCTCTTCCTCAAGGAGGGAATCGTCACCGGACAGTTGCAGAACGAGAAGGTACTTGAGTTGTACAGACTGGGATATAAAAACTGGGAGGAGAACTTTACGTTTCGTACGTCAGATCTTAAAAATAATCTGTTTGCATCAGAATATTGAATAGTGTCGCCAACCGTTCTATTCTTATAATGTTATATAGCTCCCAATTACGTCACGTTTTACGTGTGTCAATTTTTAGCGTGGAAAATTTAATTATTGAGAGACTATGCTACTTATTTATGTCATAATTTTATCATAATAAAATATGTAGTTTTTCAGTTCTTTTACTATTAAAAGTATTAAAATCTGCTCCATATTTCGCAAATATAAAATACTTGATAAAAAATCATTTTTAAGTAATTTAATATAAAAAATATAATTGAATAAATTTAAAAAGTATGTTGATAACACGTCAGTTAAAATAAAAGTACGAAAATCCCAGATCAGTTTCACTGATGGTAGTGCTATGAACGAATGTACTGTACGACAGGCCGGAGCCATGCTAAATATTTCGACCATGCCTGATGAGTCCAAGTGCGGTAAGTCAGCTGACTAGCGGGTTATGTTACGTAGGAGGAGATCGCCAAGCTGCTGAGGTTCGAGTCCTCGCACCAGCCGGCCGGCCAGCGAGTCACCCTGCCCGAGTACTGCAGCCGCATGAAGGAGGGGCAGCGTGACGTCTTCTACCTCGCCGCTCCCAGGTACAGTACGATCAAACCTCGTTGCATTTGCACTGACGCGTGCAGAACAAAGTTAGGTAGCCGCATGGTAGTTACCAAATTGAATTCGAATGTAACAATCAATAGCTTCGAGGGAAAGTGAATTCCGTAACTTTGATTTCTATTTACGAAAATTACCGTTCTCTACGTAAAAAAAAAAAAAAAACTTCAGAATATTTTTTAAAAAGTTATTTGTTTATTATCTACTAGATATGTAGAACTTATTTTTATAAAGAAGTGAAAGATTTTTTTTAAATGTCAATATTGATAGATATAACAATTCCGAGACAGTTTCAAGTCGCAGTGGTGTGCATATTTTTCAGATTAAAAGATGTATAATAATGAACATTTATTTTTATTTTTGTTGAAGCTGAAATTCGAAAAAAAAAATAATACAATACTTTATCTTTATATTAAATATTAAGTAACAAATTTTATTATTTACATTTCTTTACTTTAAATTAGACCTCTAAAATTTTATAAAATTTACAACAAGTTACCAGAAGGTCTTATTATAACGTCGTGAAAGCCACTGACGTTATCATTTCCCCCGAAACAAATGTCTTTACCCGATGCACTCGTTCTGTGCAGCCGCGCGCTGGCCGAGGCGTCGCCGTACTTCGAGGCGGTTCGCCAGCGAGACGTGGAGGTGCTCTTCTGCTACGAGCCGTACGACGAGCTGGTGCTCATGCAGCTGCGCCAGTTCGACTCCCGGCAGCTCGCCTCCATCGAGCGTGAGATGCGTAAGGACCGCGAGACCCCTGAGGACGTTGCAGACTTAGGTGAGACCTGGAACTTAATTATTGATAACATAACTGCATGCATATATATATTATGACTGGGAGTTAAAATACGACTGAGGCGCTCTGGAGCTATAAGGCTTATTTTTATATACCAATGGATCAAGCTATTGCCTGAGTATAAAATATTTAAAATTTTAATGATGACATGTTTTTAAAGAACTTAAAACTAAATTCATTAAATCCATATCATCTACAAAAAAAAAAAAAAAAAAAAAACGTGGCATAAAATAACGTCCATCCTCACTTGTTGTTCTACAGGTCCCGACAGCCTAACGAAGGTATCGCTTGATTCTCTTCAAAAGTGGATGCGTGCGCACCTTTCCGGACGTGCCCACGCCGTCACGGTAACTTCTCGTCTGGACTCTCACCCGTGCGTGGTGACGGTGGAGGAGATGGCGGCGGCGCGACACTTCGTGCGTACCCAGTCCCACCAGCTGAGCGAGGAGGCACGCTACTCGCTACTGCAACCGCGGCTCGAGATCAACCCAAGGTAATTTTTTTTAACCATTGACATTGCCAGAAACAAAAGTCAAAAAGGGAGGTTTAATCGGAAAGAGGAACGTCTCAATATATTTTGCGTACGCTACTATACTGATCCGTGTTTTAACCCTAACTATCCTGCTACCTGAGTGCTACTTAAATCACTATAACAACCAAACCAACGTCTCACTAACTGCGCCATTTCGCTTGACGTAGTATTTTTGGCACAAGTGAAATCAGATTCTAGGTTGCCATCTAGCTGCTGTTAACTTCCTGCGTTGAAGCTGAAATATTCGTGAGATAAATGAACAGGAAGATTACGACAGTGTTGTGTAACTAATTGGATCAATTCAATATGGCTACTCTTATCCGATTGCACGCATGACGTAAATTTATATTCTTATTGTATAACAGAGGATATATAAGTAATGCAAATACATTGTCCTCATAATAACGATGACAGTGTGTGTGTATCAAATACCAAGGTTGTACAAATTTATCAAACTGAAAGAAAATACCTCATCATTAAAATGGTACAAACAACCTAGTTAGTTATTACGTAACTGTTACCTGTTTTTATTCACTCAAAATTTAGCTCGTTCTATATTTACCGTATAGCAATTACTAAGGTATGTCAAAACATAATTGAGTATACTATACGTGTATAATGTGAGTACATTAATCGCGTTAATTGAAATACAAACTCGGTTATAAACTCGGTACGCTGGAGATTAGCTGCGCCCTACTCAAAATTTCAACACAGCTCAATTAATGTGGAGTTACTGTAATTGGATTGCATACTTTGATGAACAAAAAACGAATCCTCACTCGCTTTCAATTTAAGCGAATGTTTCAACTTTTTACGCGCATTAAACAAACATTTTAATATCAGGTGAAAGGTGCCAGTGAAACGTAATATTTAAAATATTTTTTGTATAATTTTTAACCACACATTGAATAATTTTAAATCAAATGAACGCTTGAACCATTTCACCTTCTTTTTCCTTCAAGTTGATATATTTTTCAATATCTTGAAATATAATAAAAATTAATAAATTCCAACACATGAGCAAAATATATAATATATATGCTTCATGCCATGAAATTTTTTTGCAGTAAATAACCTCTCACTCTCCTAATTGGTCGTAATTTAGGCTTCATTACAAAAACGAATATAATAGAACCCCCATCTTTTTTCCCTGGCTACGCCCCTGGATATTAGGCAACTTTTCGTACGTTTGCGTCGGGCGGGTTGCGTCTTAAAAGTTACAGGCGCTTTGTAATTTTTTTTTAGTATGGCTTCTACTGTATTATTTATTAAATTTATTCATCAATAATCATAAGTAGGGACTATTAAAAAAAAACTTAAGCTGACATAATATAGATTTTAGTTTAGAAAATTTTGATACCAAACCAGATTTAAAAAACTGGAATTTGACATCAAATTTTACTAACATTAAATTTCTAGGTCAAAATTTATGCAACTTTCTTTGAGAATACGTTGTGTGTTCATTTATTTATATTTAGGCCCCTAAACTTATACCTCTTTATTATATAATTAATGTCAATTACATCGAAAATCTCATTACAATAAAACGATGCATGTATGACAAATTATATAAAAAAAAATCATCAATAAGTAAAATTTTGTTGTACGCCTGTCAAATGAATGAAATGAACATGCTAATATATTAGAGTACAGAGTTTTAAATACGACAAGTAGCATTAGTTTGAGTCTGCTTGAAAATTACTTCTCGCCCGCACAATAACCTTTGCCCACTTGAGACGTTGCGCTCAATTTGTCCACGAGATTTATCGTGTGTGCTTGACTCCTGCGTGGTGTCGCCATCTGTTAGAAGGCAGTCCAAGCTCGCTGCTGTGGTGACTAGCCATCAGTCAAGCGGGCTCGGATAATCCGGCTCCGAGAAAAGTGGGTGACGTATGACAAATAGTACCTCCCTCAGCCGCGGCACTTTAACACTCGCGTCCGTGACAGCTGGCTCAGCACTAATTTGTTAACCAACTTGTTAGCAAACTCATTCTACAAGTTGATTAATATAATCAGCTTAGTGAAAATAACAATTTTAAATTATTTAATATGCGTTAAAAGCAGCTTCTTTATTATGGTTATTTTATACAAACTGGTTATGCATAAAATTAAGAAATACTAGATGTGATATTTTACTGAAGTTTTGTTTGTAAATAAATAGTCGTATACTGCTGTTGAATAAAAAAAAAATCATAATATGGAAATTAAAATTTAATGAAAGTTTCAACTTGTTTTAAAGTAGATTTTACTTATAACTAATAAAATTTGAATAATTGCCAAATCACTGAAGTGCACTATAACAAAACAGCGTACTGTACGTATTATATGTAACGCTTTTTTTTTGTCACGTACGTTTCATCTTACAAGGATACAAGCGGTTTTGTATTTAAAAATTTGTAATAAATTAATTTATATTACTTTTTTTGTCTTTCATTTGTATACACTATCAGCATTTAAATGAACAATTAAAAACATAGCACTAAATTACAACAATTAAATAATTTTCAATAATATAAATAAAAATAAATTAAAATTGTTTCATTTTTTTTTTAAATACTTTATAATCTTATTAATATTCTACCTCACTGACACGTATTCTACGTGAAACTCTACATCGAGCTTATGTGTTATTTGTGTGTTCGCAGGCACCCGATCATCAAGAAGCTGAGCGCCCTCACCGAGAGCAACCCCAAGCTGGCCGAGCTCGTCACTCAGCAGGTGCGTCACGTGACCTGAACGGCATGTTTCCCTTTACTTGTCTTACCACTTTATGTGGTCTCATCACCCTGGAACGTCCCCTGACCATCAAATGGCGGTTGTCGAATAATTAAATTTAGATATTAACATCACAGCTATAGATTCGTCAGGGGAATTTACCGTCGGGTGTCGGCTGTTATACCAAAAAATTGATACTTTATATTAAAGGAAGGAATTAATAAACACGAAGCATAATCGTTAATAAAGCTCATTTTTATAAATAAGTACAGAAAGAAATTCAGGTTCTCATTTTGTGCCTATTCAAAATTGACTTTCTAGATCTTGTTATGATAAACTCTAAACACTTCAGTGTTACGTGTTTTACTTGCAGTACATACATTTTGGTAACGAGTCGATGTGTCGCTTGTTGTAGCTCTTCTCGAACGCGATGGTTGCCGCCGGGCTGGTGGAGGACCCACGGACCGTTGTGTCCAACATGAACGACCTTCTCACCCTCGCCCTCGAGAAGCACTGAGCACGTGGCCCCACGTGTCACACCTAGACTGAGAAGATTGGGGGCGTGGTCGGCGAGTGACGTCACAACCATGCACAACAGAGCATTGACGTGCGATGAGAGACGAATTATTTACATGTCTAATCATTTAATTGCCGCAAGCCTGTAGATATTGTAGCAACTGTTCACTTATATATTGCCACTCAGATTTTGTATTTTTTTTTTCTCTTTTTTTCATGTGTAAATAATGATTATTGATAGAACATTTTTACAGATGGCATTTAATGTAAATCTCATTATTTATGATTCAGCTCGACAATTCTGTGTTGACGATGTTCCCACATGTAAGCTATATGGGTCGAATTGTTGTGAAAAGATCTCAATTTATGAAAACAATTTACTAATTAATACCAACGAAAAAGAAAGTTTGTCTTTAATTGCCAAAACTAGAAAATGCAGCATATAATTAATGTAAAATTGTAAAGTATAAGGTATTTTCTAATAAAATTGTTAATATCAAAATTTATATATTTCTATCTCCTCTATATTCGATCCTTACAAAAATCTCATAATTTTTTAATTTTTTTAACAAATATATTATGTATGCAAAATGTTCGTAATTTAGTATCACATGACGGTACATTACGTTATTATATATAAATAATTATTATAATCATATTACATAAATAAATTAAATATATATGTTTCTAAAATTAAGATAGCATAATTAATACCAAATTTTAAATATATGCAGCAATTGCAGCATATAATTTTTATTGCACTACAAAGCGAAGCATGCAGGCACAGATTTAATTAAGTTAAAATATTTTCATGTGCAGTATGTATAATACAGGGTAGTCTGAGAGTAGTCTCCTACTGCCCTGTATATTATAAAATTAATTATTTTATTTCAAAGCTAATTTGAATGAAATTCAGAAATATATACCTATATTTGTAAATAGCACATGCAATACAGTTTACCATATTTTTAATCGTGATAATGCAATCCTTAAGAAAAACACAGTACATAAATAAAATTATTGTACTACACGTAATAATTAATAATTTAGTCCATTTTGGATGATAGCAGGCGGTTGCCAATTCAGTCAATAAAAGACATCTACATGTAAAATTTGTAACTACATAGTCTTTATTTAATTCCTCAATAGATGGCGTAAAGAAGAAAAATATATCATTTTTTGCCGCTTACTTTGTTTTAGACCAGGTATATATCACTTTGATTTCTGAATCAAATTAATTAAAAATAAAAATTTTCAATATAAATGTAATAATACTCTTTTTACTATAATAATATGAAAAAGACATATATATTATGCAAAAATTTCTTTTTTAGAAAGAAATAATGTTATATTATTTTATATTATATAGCTATATGAGCTGCTCATGCATTATTTTATTTATATATATTTTATATAATATTAATTGGCTATAGTAGCCTATAGTTCTTGCCGCCGCTGCACGATGGAATTTGCGGGCCATAGTTACAGCAGCAGGAGATCGGAGTCAATGGACCCATTCGAGTTTGGCGGAGCCGGTTTAGAAAGCGAGGCAGCAGCAGCAGCTGTATCACCTGCAAGGTGCCCGGCCCCACCGCGCTCTCGGTCACTCCCACTATACAGCAGCACCACGGTGGACGCCCCGCGCACTCGGCCGGTCACCGCAGCGATCGAGTGATCGATATAAGTAGAAGAATGCTCGCATCAAGACCGTGTCATACGCGCTCGTTTAATTAAAATTATACTCATGCAAGCTCTGACGAAATTTATTGATATTTTTTTCCTTGCACGTATATATGTTATTGTTTATGTTATTGTATACACTATATATAATAGTTATTAATGTTATATTATATTATATATACACAGACATATACAATATATACTTATACAGTTTATTAAACATATGTTTTTATTTGTATAGTGGGAAGAAAAGGAGGTGGAGAAAGAATCCTGAAGAGACAAAGGTCTTTAAGTGTTTTTATGAAAAGAGGTTAAAAGCTCTTATAGTGGAAAAATTTATCGACGTTGTAAAATCAATAAATAAAAATCAGATTTTGATCGCAGGTATTGTAACAGCAGGGGTTCTTTGTAAATGTAGTACATTATACAGCCTACATAGGCAAACATTGCATGATAGTATAATATATATTTATGTATATGCATAAAAAATATAGTATATATTTTTAAATCAGCAGAGCGCTACATTTTAACTTTTAAGTTTTAACATTTATTGCAACCTTAATAATAACATCAGTCGTAAGTTGTAAGTATAAGGAAAGTGCAACCTTTTTGGCCTGCTTTAAATCAATTGAATAATATATGAACTATATATAATATGAATTTAGTAAATTAGTAATACAAACTCCTAGCAGCTCTGTAATTAAAATTTCATTATTTCGGTGTGTGCATCTATATATAATAAAAATAAATCAAACCAAAATTCTTCCATATCTCAGCTGCTGACGAATAAAATATATATAATCTTAATAAGTAATATATGTTTGCTTTCGTTATTCATGTATTATTTGGTATATTAAATGTAATCGTTCGTTCAATGAAAGATACGACAACCACTTCCGCTGACGCAGAACGATATGGTGAGGAAGTGACAACGAACAACGAACAAGTGCATGAGCTTTATGTAAAGTCATACCCTGTGTATTGAGGATGACACAACATCATATCGTCAATGATGGTGTCATCAGCATATTATGCAGCGTGTGCTGTACATCGTATGATCGAAATAAAAATTTGCATGAATTTGAATGTTCAACAAAAATCGTCAGTGTCGCAACTGTGGCACTGACAGGGCATTGTGCAAAATTATCCGCGACTTTTCACATAAACCGAAAAGTTTCATATAGATCAAGCCTTAGAGCACCGTCGTATTAAAAAAAAAAAAAAAAAAAATTAGTTCAAAAGCACTGAATCGCTATGATACTTAACCGCTAGTCCCATATATAAATAATATGTTATTTTGTTATTTAAATTAATGGCGTTAATGCTAGATTGGATATCTATCTCGTCGAAGGGCTCTACTATATATACCAGAGGGTTAGCGACATCGCTGCGAGTTCTAGAAACTACAGATTCTGGACTACAAACGAGCTAAAAACATCTCTACTGTTGTTGTGTGAGCGGTAATTCCCAAAATAAAAAAGAGCTTTATCTTCAACTACAAATAAAAGTGATAACAACTGGCACAACTGCAGCCTGATATCAGAGAACAGTGGTTATTGCCACTGGTTTGCTTCGAGTTAGGGCTCAAGAACGAACAATGACACTTTTTAAAAAAAATCAGATTAACATTGATATATACGTATACGTACTGTAGATAGTGTAAGAGTTAACAAAATATATAACACAATATATTCAATCCACTAAATTTTTCATTTTCATTTTTTCTTTTATTGTTTGACACGAATTAATATATATAATATAAGAAAATAAGCAATATACATATATTTTTTAAAATATTTAATATTCATATCAATAAAATCTTAAATTGATGTGAGTGGGATTCATAACTCTCAGGTCCAAAATATTATGTTCTTCGGTGGACTTCTTATATAGCTCATTTTCTCCCTGGTTTTGCCTAGTTGTGGGTTCAAACTGAAAGCAAACTATATAGTATAAACGAGAAAATATTTTCTCGTGTGAAAAATCGTATGAAATGATAAATAGATTCTACTTTATATTACACATGACATACGATGTATCTCTAGGCTATAAACATGTCACCTATACTAGACGGAGACACATTCATCGATATAGCGCCTTAGTTTTATGCAACTGCTTCTACACGGGGGCGTGCAGTGAAGTATAACGTTCAGTCACCACAAAGCGCATGGCGCCAATGTGAACGGTGCAGCTTGAGCAAGGCGTCACGTGCGTAAGTGACGTCATCTAGGCCGTAAGATCACGCGCTTCAAGACATACATCGTCGGTGTACAGAGAGTTACGCCCTAATAGCTAACAGCTGCCGGCACTGCATCTTGCACCATGCTCCAGCTGTATCGATTGCAAGCATGTCTCGAGCATTGTTTGTTGTCTGCATACATGAAATTATGAATGTACAGTCAGTCACATGAGAATTGTGAACAATTAGCAATTGCTTTGCAAAAGTATAAGGTGTTAAATATTAATTTTTTTGTTACATAGGCTGTACAGTGATTTGCATTTATATTGATATGTTTCTTTCAGTATAATATTTATTAAATATATATATGAACATGCATTTAATCAACGTTTTACACGTACATATAGATACAATGTTTTATACCTTGAAGATACAATATAGTAACAAATTAATAAAAATAATTAATAAAAACTGACAATATTTTTTTGTTTATGGCATTTATACATTTTTCAAAGTACGTGTGTATCTGAATTTTTATTAATTGTGTATATTATACATTATTTCTATTCTATATATTAGTAACACAATTAATAACTGTAAATTTACTACCTAGAATATATATATAATAATAAAATCATTATAAATTACAACGAATAACTTTTAACATTCCTGTATAATAAAACTATAGTTTTATGTACTCTGTGGGACAGTGGTCGTTGTTAAACAACTATTAATGGTCATGGCAGCATACACAGAGTACACATAAAAATACGGATATTATTATCATTAAAAAAATGAAACTCGAGCTTACAAGTTTCACAGCCATGATGATCTCCAAACAACTTTTTCCTCGCGTATAATTCATCGACTCACCGAAACCTGACTCGAGGATTAAAAACTGGATTTTTTTTTCCCGGTGATTTCAGTCCAGAATGGAATTAATCAATATAAAAATATTATATACTTGAATATTAGCTATTCGATCTAACACTTATGACAGCATTTGACAGCCTACATCATGTGATTTACAATCATTAGAAGTTATATAATATTTATTGCTTTTTAATAATGAGTAATAAGCTCTTGTTTTTCCAAATATCTCGAAGTATACATTTTTTAATGCATGTATAGATAATGCTTCAAATTCGATAAGAAATATCTTGATAAAGGCTATAGATTGGAATACCAGCATTACCAGCTACTTCTTGTAGGACCCATTATTGATGTGCCCGTCTCCAGAATATTTTGTGGAGATCTTTAACTTAATTTGACTATTTATTTGAGTCCAGACTCCAGACGTCTAGACATTTATGAAGTCTACAGATTTGCATTGTAATAATAATTATTCTTTGATTATCCTTTTCTCAGCTACTTCGCAATAGAGCATGACACAAGTTGTACCATTACTCATAACAAACTCATCTCTGGAGGATACAAGCAAACTTTCTTGACACGAAAGTTCCCCAAACAGCTGTTCGCATTATTACGCGGAGAAGTACTGTATCAGAGTATCAGTGTAAAGCACTTGCATGTTTGTAGGACGTACTCTGAGCTATTTTTAGCAGCAGAAATGCGCAACGCTGTTTTGTGTAATGTCACGAACTATCGTGAATCTTCATCTTTTATAAATTATCGAAAAGTAAATAATAAGAAATTTGGTTACAATTTTTTCGTACCTATAAGATACTATTGGTTAAGTATATATTTTCAAGCATGCGAGCGTGCGTATAATAGTTAGTGTCTGGAAAATTTACTCGAAGAAAATGCTGGCCGTAGCATTGATGTATCGTTTTCCTGTATTTGGATCGGTGATCGCTTCAAGAAATGCCCCCATCCCCATCAGGGTAAATTAATTTAACTTTCCAGGCACAGAGCAATTGTGGAGTTTCCCTGACTTTATTATAGCTTTGGTCCATTAATTCAGGTAGGGGTGTCTATTTTTACTTAAGTTTTCCAAGGTTCCCTCAGCCACACCTCATTTAATGATCGAACGCGTACATTTTTTAACTGAAACAGTTAATAAAACATTTAAAATATTATTATATATTATACTTTATAAATGGGTGCAAATTAAAACATTATTTTGTAGAATATATATAACATTACCAAGAGAAAAATTAGGATATTTTAAATATCTAATACTTAAAACACTAAAAAAGTCATTTACCCTTATATTAAATATTCCATTACACGCATACAATTATAGTTCATTACTTCTTATAATATATTCTCGATAAAAAAGAATTGGCCAATTGCCTAAACTACTTATTTATTATACTTTTGCATATAAAACACCTTATTTCTTATTTTAATTGGAGCTTGGTATCCTAATTTAGAGTGTCTTTTTTACAAAATACTGTTAACTCGTAAAGTACTTTTGAACATTGCGACGATGGTCACACAGATTATCTCTGGCTCTGCGGGAGATTCGGCCTTATCTTCTTAGCGACAAGCTACGTAATTTAAATGTTTCGTAATCGCCACCTCGATTGAAGTTTGTCGCCGTGCGGTGCTGCTCGGCAGGTAGCAGATAAGCTCCGGTCAGATGACTGAATGACGTCACAACTTGCGGCCATAAGTCATCTAAAAACTACGAAACTTTTACTCGTGACTCCATTCTGGAGACAGGCAAAAATTAATCGATCATGTTGAAAATATAAAATTCAATTTAAAGGCAAGTTAATTTGATATTCTCACTGCCGGAAGAAGCACTTTTTACGTGTTTTCAAAGTCTGAACTTTTGCAAAGAGGAACTTAATTTATTTAGAATGAACCAAATTATCTGCAAAAAAATATTATTTTATATTTTATTTATAGATATTAATTTATATGCAAATGCTTTTACAATTTCGAAGAAACACCAAAATTAATTATCTTAATTAACTATATTTTAAATTACAGCTGATAAAATCAGAGAAAATATTCATTAGGGAATTTTAGCTGGTATTATAATTTTGCTAAATTTAAAATTGGTGCTGATTACAGTTATGAGTCCTTTTATAATTCAATTCTTTATTGGTAATTTTCAATAATTGTGAATAATCCTTCAGATCTTGTATGTATGACTTCAAGTTCAAATTTTACATTGCGATCATAAACTATGATTTTATCATGCTATAATACTTTATATCAAAACATGTTATATGGATCACGTCAATTAATTTATATACAAAAAAATATAGCATATTAATTAACACATAGTTATGTATAACATTATACTTCATTCGTTCTCGTTAAAATTAACCATGAACCATGACTGATTTTATTTAAATTTGACATAATTGTAAGCAACTTATAAAAACAATTAAGTGCATGATAATACAACAATATTAAAAGCAATATTTTCATAATATAGAGCTCGGTATATAATATTATGTTACATGTATATTAATTAAATTAAAGAAGGGCAACTGTGTGCATAAAATAGGGATTTTTTTTTTCAAGGATACACTCCTATTGAGAGCTTGCAGCTCGCGGCGGGATAATGGGTAGAGATAAGGTAAGGAGATGATGGTGGTCACGGCCTATTACGCGTCCCAGCATTCGCTGAGGTGAGACTGAGGAAACCGTGGAAAACCTCAGTCAGGATGGACACCTTTACTTTTTTTCAATGGACTAAAGTGATGTTTGGACAGCCTGGGGAACCACACACAAGTGAATTTCATACTCTTTTTTTTTTTCTTTCATATAATTATTATTATCAGTATTTTTCAGTGGAAGTATAATCCTACTCGATTACGATTACAGAGATATACATCGCTCAAAGACGATAGAAAAATGCATGCAGCTGATCCAGTCAGATCACTTACATTGGCATATATTTCATACACTCGGTACGAAATCCAAACTACTTTACAGTGAAAAAACTGTTAATGGTTTCCAACATTTGTAAATTGATTCTCCCCATTACAGATTTTTGTTGGTTTATTGAATATTGTGTTGCAACAAAAACATATGGAAACTGTTGGAAAAGGTGATCACAGAGGGACTATAAAATAATAACAATAATAATATTTATATATTATGAAGAACATGGTATATATATAATGTATACTATCATAATAATCAATATGACAATATCAGTATAAGCCGCATTACATAATGTAATAGCTCGGATTTAGAGAGGGATCCGCTCTTGAATTGGGCTCATCATGCAGAGCTTCATAGTGTCTCTGTCCCCCTGTTATTAAATAACATAAGCAATATAATAGACTATCATATCACTCCCTGCTGTTAGCTGAAATCAAATTATCGTTGCATGAAACTCAATTCGTCTGCTCCTTGCTTCTCTGCCTTTGGATGGCAACTCCTCCATTACATGCAATAATATATACTGATTTTTAAATTTCAATGTTGAGTTGAACAGAAATAAATATAAACAAGCTCAGTACAAATTATTTAGGTCTTAATTATAATGTAATAGACTGCAGTTTTTTTGTTTGTTTTTTTGTAACACCTTCGCTTTATAATATAATTATACACTCATATTTAATTTTCATCCGTTACTCATTGTTCTCGTATACAAGATTTGGTTTAATAGCAGCTGATTATATATACTTCATATAGATGAAACATGAATTACTGCTAGATATAATGTCATTGCACGACTTTCATTTTTTTTCTTTTTCTTTTGTTGTGAAGTCTACGATTGTAGTTGATGCTCTATCTTACTGACGTTGTAAAATCAGTGTCGCAATTCTGTGAATTCGCTTGCATGTAAACAGATTTTTAAAACTGCAAATTCTTATCATAACGTAAATTGCTCTTGTAAATTCACCTTTATATTTGTAGCAGTTAAACTTAATTACAAGATTTTTGTGCTTCCTGGGGTACACGTACGATGAATTGATGAGGGAAAATTTAATTTTTTTAAACGAAAAATAGAAAATACTATTTTTGCTTTCTATTAGGATTAACATATATATATGCCTATTTGTCTATACTGACCTAATTATTCCCCTGCTTGAGTAAAACTCATAATATAATTATATATTGGGGTTAAAAATGTATAATTAATGTATATTATTTTTTATTAAGAATCTTGTTATAAAAAACATAATAAAACTAGCTATACATGGTGATTTTTTTTATCACATTAGATACTGTAGTTTATTTTATCTAATTATTTAATGTTTGTACTGCAATTTGACATTTTTATGTACGTGCATATACTGTATTATATATATATATATATATATATATATATATATATATATATATATATATATATATATATATATATATGCAATGGTTATATAATATATAGTTTAAGATCGTGCATGCACCAAGCAACCAATGCTATAAAGTTGAATACAATAAATTTAATATTATATACAAATAAATACTTGGTAATAAATCCTAGAAAGTCGCACGTTACAAAGTGTTGTACAGTCGCGGCGTTAATTATGATCGTGACGCTTCAGGTAAACTGGAGGACCCGAGAAAGCAGATTGGCCCGGGGGCAGTTGATCGTAAAACAAATTATGCTTGTTTCTTTTAAGTACATACACTATAATTATAGGACAAAGAATGAAAATCACACTAAAAACATACATTGGAATGTAATAATTTTCCAAATATTATATTGGTAATAATTAATTAAATAAGTCATTGCTAATAAAATAAATATTTGTATAAGATTTCGTGTATTTTATTTCTAATAGTGTACTCCTCGGGATAGATTGAAAGTTAGTCTGGCCTGATTTGATTAGGCTGCAACAAAATAAGAGACAAAGAGATGCAGTATTGTAAATCTGGGAAAGGTATTTTAAGAAGAGCACCCAGTCTAGCTAGCCACGCTAAAATGTTTGAAATAATTTATCACTTTTATGTATTGTAGACTGCTAAGTGCCAAATATATCCTAAAAAGGGGTAAAATTTGTGGAGTCTTGAGGTCTACAATAATTTATTAAGTTGGTGCAAATGGACTTGTAAATCATTTTCACTATACAGATCATTATTATATAGATCATATATATACAGTGTATGTAGATAATTATATATACACTATATACGCAAGATTACACTCTTGCACTATACGTATGTATTACATCTATGTGAAGCGAGATAAGTATCTGGCTTTTACTTGCAATACTTTATAAGCCAGTTTGCACGCAGTGCCTCAAATATAATAAGTTATAAATAACTTTCACAATTTATGTTGAAATTTTGAATTAAAAACAAAAATGCTGCAAAACTGAATTACCTGAATTAGATTGACCTGTCCTAATTTGACAGTCCTATAAAGTAAACCATATATCATGTACATGAAAATATGATTGTAGGAACAAATGGAATTAATAAAGGATTTTTTTTTTTTAAATTTTAAGCCTAAATTAAAATTTAGTACTTTAATGCATAGTATTGTCAGTATTGTTTCAATCTCTTTACTATATTAACAGGTACATAAGCAGGTATTAAGCACTAAGCACTATAATGCTATAGATATATATATACAGTATACTTTTATACTAAAATGGCTATACTTCACAATCTGCAATCGGTTAGACTGCATGCATGTGGTACATTAAATATGAGATATTCTTAAAAGGCCCTCAGAGGACCAAGCATTAGTTTTAGCCTAGAAAATTGTACTTTATAGTACTAAATTGATGCTAGAATTGCTGGATTCAAATAAATTAATGCAGCTCTGGTACTAAATTTTTCTGTGCTAAAAATCTATATCTTTTAAGAATAACTACCTAGTATGTCTTTTGTATTTTCAATTACTCCGACCCGTATTAATATCCGCACGGTGACCGAGGAGGCACGGCGCGGAGACGGCGCGTGTGTTTGCTCGCTACCGCCTGACTCCACCGTGACTTGTTATCACTCGTGCAGTCACGCTGTCCATCACGCAAATACGCCGACGATGTTCGAATTAGCTCATGCCGCGTGCGTAATTTACCGTTCATATACAGTCGCCACTGTTATGTCACTCGTCTAGGCTTCGTAAAGCACTTTCCCATTATTTATTCATGCAATTCCATATCTCTTGTATTATCAATTATCATACTTATTGTTGTTACTTACAAGAATTATATTTACACATATATTACCAGCATATAATTTTTGTAGTAAAGCAGCATGGGGTTAACATTATTGCTGTAGTCCATTTCAAACCTTGTATAATTATTATAGGAATTAATTGCATTGTTAATAATTGCTTTTACTCCACAAATTCTTTGCTAAATCTATTATATATATAGTGCGTGATGATCGCTCCTTTTTCAATTTAAATTATTTCAATAGCAGTTATTAAAAATATATATATTCTGTATTATAGAACTATAATTATGTATACAAGTATATTATAAAAAATATTTTCTTCTTTTTTTATGCTTGATTTTCATTTTTTTCTTGTGTATATTTTTATGGTGCGGTTCATGGCCAAATCTTATGACCCATGGAATTTGAAAACAAATCAAGTTATAGAACCAATGAGACAAAAAATATATAATTATTACTACGAAATCAATGAAAATTATAAGGATATAATATGTATAAATGATTCAATATTATTTCCAAGTGGTATGATATTATTTATATATTTATAATAAGACTTTCTTTCAGTGTATGGAAACATATTTTAATAAAACAAAAAATTGAATCACAGTTATTAAACCCACTGCATGCGCAGAGTAACTGACAAAATAATCGAATGACAATCTAACAGTAAGTTAAAAGCAACTCGATAATTAATTAAATTTGAAGCATGATTTGTAAACCTGTTCAAATCATCTGTACATGTCAAATTAAAAAAAAAAAAAAATACATGGCTTGTATTTTAAGCCATGGATAAAAAGGTGTGACTGTTTTTGTTTTCTTTATTGGTGTTAGGACAACTTAGGACGGTGACCCCAGCATGCAGGATCAACCAAGCAATGGATCTTTTTACCTGAAGAGAGGTGAGAATCAAAGTTCAGATTGGCCGCAGCGAACAAATCTCAACTCTTGATTAGACTTATCTCACTGCACGATTGTGATAGCCATGGGCCGACACGCAGTTGCATTGTTCAATTAAGTGTTCTGATTATAAAATCCAATCCAATATGTGATAAAAAAAATATGTTGTTAAGGTATAGGAAAATTAATGAATATTAAATGAAACGCAGTAAAATTAAATAACAAATCGCTTTCAAAGTGCAGGGTTTCATATTTTCCTCTTTAGATTACTTCCCTGAAAGATTTTGATTTTGATACAAAATAAAATAAAATCATGCATGCAGCAAATCCAGAAAACATATATATGGCATGCACTTCTGATTATCACCTTTAAAAAAAAAAAGTCACAATACTGTATTCTATCACAGAATCATAAAATATATATAATTATATGATATGTTTTTATTGTTATTGAAATCCAACTATACAAGTGTATTTAGTAAAAAAATATGTAATATATCATAATACATGCTACAATGTCCATATATGTTATAAGATATTAAGGACTTTCACGACCAAACATCTGAATTTTAAACATTCATCAAAAAAGATGTGATTGATCGATATTTGCTACCTCTTTTCTGTGTACAAAAAATGTACAGTATTAATAAGTACGAGTTGATTAAAAAGCAAGGATTTCAAATTACACAAAATTGAATATTTAAATATTATATTACTATATATTTCTGATTTGTGTTAAAAAAAATGTATCCTCTATAATATAATATTTAATATTGCCTTTGATGGAAATTATTCAACTAAATGCTATATATTCAATAATAATTCTACTGAATTAAAACAAATCGATAAAATCAACATATATACACCAGCCATTGCAATTTCAATTCCATTTGCATGCATGGATGTTCTAAATAATTGAGTATTTCGAAAACAACAGATCCAGCTCGCGCGTGGTAACAGGTAAAACTACGAGCTAGCTGCAGATCTATTGTTTTCGAATTCATTATTAAGGAAAAACACATTGTTTTATATCCATCCATGTAATAAGTTACCCCAGTACTTAAAAATTTGTCTCGGCAGGCATTCTTAGGGAATTAAATGATTGGGGGGTGGGGGTGGAGGATAATGCAGTAGTGTCACCTGCGTTTGCCAAATATTGTGACCCTTTTAGATTTAAAGGTTATAATGTATTGTAAGAAATAATACACCAAATTAGGTCTGGGCTGCGCTAGTTTGCAGTCTAGACGAGTGATCACGGGACTGACAAGAAAGCTGCCAGCATGAAGTCAAATCGCGAGTCACAGACTACCAGCCAGAGCTTATCTGGCGCCTCGAGAAAACGAGTCGCGAGTCGTACCGAACTGCTGATAAGGATTGAAAATTCGACCAAACTGGGTGACTTAATTGTTAGGGACCTATAAATGGTAAAAAAGTAAAACCTTAACTAATACTCACTATTCGTGTTATATAGCTATTATTTAACTATTTAGGATGTAATATGTAGGATGAAAAATGTTTTATCATAGAATAAATAATGATGTAATAAAGAGTACAAATATTATAAACAAAAAAACTTGAAACCTTGCATATATATGAGTTGCATGAGGCGAAGGTTATTTTGTTACATTCTTATAGCTAGCTCAAATATTATATGATGAAAAATTTGTCACCATACCGTAAAACTTTGTATATATATTAATTATAATACGATCGAGTTATTATATAATTAAGTATTATATATTGAATTGTATAATATAATATATAACTTTAGTTTAAATTAGTTTGATATTTATATATTGACGGCATTCAATATAATTTAAATATATAATGTCTCTATTGATCAGAAAAATTAAATAAAGTTCTAAATGTTATAATTATTGGCGTGCATGCAAATTAAGAAAAATCATCCTATTAACATTATATAAATTTACGCAGCATAAGAAATTGTAGATCATTATTTAAATTGTTAGAATATTATTTTGATGATTGCATGCAGGTTATTTTGGGGCAATTGACACATTTTGGTCATGTATGCCCCCAGAATATTATTTTCTTTATACAATATTTCCTTTAATTTTTAAGCATCGACCATAAAATAAAATCCTTACTTTATAAACTTTGTGGCGAAGATATACATATATATAGTAATATAGAAAAAACAGATTTTTGGGTCTCCCCCCACCACTACATTTTGATTTTGGATCTAACCATGGATAAGAACTTGACGGACCCTTTTCTTCTTTTTTTTTTTAACTTTAATCCTGAGTACGATTCTATCTGTATTTTTCTGGCGGTGTTTCGACTTATTATAATATGGATCCTATCACAAATTATGTCAGAATGCGAGGTTCTCATGAGGAAGTAGTGTATCCTGTGTGATATATATATATATATATATATACGTATAACTTGAATCCTGGAAGTGGTTCCCCGGTGTACCGGTACGTGGCGCCTCTTTGTGCATCTCGGCGCCCGCTTGCCGGTATCGATCTGCTGGCATGCAGCGGCGAGCTGTGACGTGGGTGGTGAACCATTGATTCACGCAAGCGCCGGCCGATACTCCCGCACTCGCTTCTCGACGGATCTTCTCTCCTCGTACGGGCAAGCGTAAAAAGCCGTCGCGCTCATCGCTATTATAGTGCCCAATATATAATATATTAATATATACTGCTCGAGCATAATAGTCTGCATGAGCTGCCTTAGAGTTGATACTAAACAATTGACCAATATAATAAACCGATCAATATTATACTTTTTTCTTTCTTTATTGTCGTATTACGCCAATAAAAATTATATGACAGCAGAAATTATTATATCATGATATGTACACTTAAAAATTGGTTAAGGGTAAGGTAACGCCACCAATGTTAAAAAAAATCCCTCTCACAAAAATTCTGAAAAAAATTTAAAGTGTTCTCCTCTACACCCCCTATCAGTAGCTAAAATATCAGGTATACAAATACGATCTAGTTTTTGAGTTATGAATTTTTAAAGTTGACCAATTTAACATGGGAGTTTCATTTCTCCATGTTAAAGTAGTCAACTTTAAAAATTTATAACTCAAAAACTAGATCGTATTTGCATACCTGATATTTTAGGTACTGATAGGGGGTATAGAGGAGAACATTTTAATTTTTTTTTCAGAATTTTTGTGAGAGGGATTTTTTTTAACATTGGTGGCGTTACCTTACCCTTAACACAATTACATGATAAGCCATGCATGCAATGATCTACTGGAAATGCAGTTAGGATATTATATTTAAGGCAGAAAATCTATGCTTTATCTAATTTATCTTTACCACATTTTAGCTTTATAGGACCAACAAAAAACCTTGGGATACTGCAAATTAAATCTGCATGTATGGAGGATATTAATAATTAAATTATATTCACTGCGCCCCACTGCGGAGCTAATGGAAAAAAGGAAAATTTTGTAAAGTCGTTTGTAAATGGGATTAAAATAAGATTATTATAATTATGAGATGAGATAAAAAATAACTCTCTACACAGAAAAGCGTAGTGAAATTTATATTTTAAGTACAGAATCAAGCAGAATCCCACAGTAAAGATTAATTTGCAACTTTTTTTTTTCTAAGTTAATCGCGGCGGGACGTTTCTCCCGATATAATACCCTTGAAGGTGGACGATCGCGTCACTGGGTTACCTTCAGTGCTAATTACGGATATTTACTTGTCAAGAAGTATGTGCCGGCCGGCAGTTATCACAATCCTTCCAATCGTTTCCACGTGCTCGCTTGGTCAATAGAAAGGGGGCGAAGTAATAAAGAAGTCATGAGCGCACTTAATTGGGTAACGTAACAGAATTAAGCTTTGCTAAAAAAAAAAAAAAAAGTACAGTTGCAAATCCAGAAGACCAAGGAGGCGACTTCAATGTTTTCAATCAAATTTGGGTTTTGGGTGGGTGGTGAACAAAGAACAAAATTTTGCATTAAAGTTCAGGGACAATTTAGCAACAAATAATCCACCTGCTCCCACTTGAATTTACATTTCACATGGGTTGATAAAGAAATCTCGTACTGAACGTTTTAAACTAATAGAGCCACTTTTACTAGTAGATGGAGATTTTTCTCATTTTTTTTTTTTCTTTCCATCAACACTATATTAGAGTATAGTGTCAACACTATTTATCATACAGACTTGGTCGAAATAAGTTAAACAATAATAATGTATTATTATCATGGACTTGCCTACAATATAGTCTTCACTAATAACAGACTAAATTTTAATTTAAGCCTGTAATATGTATAATAAATTATGTATAATTCGATCTCTTAGAGCCTGTGAAAGTTTGAAAATATAATATATATGAAAAGTCATGTTTCTTACTTCGGGCAGTTTATTGAGTTAACGATATACAGCACCTGAAATATCCATCTTAATTTGCTGTACATATATTTGTTTAAAAAAAAAAATTGAGAACACTCTTCACACAACTCACTGTGAAGTTCTATTAAACATCAGCAAATATTAACAATAACTCTCACATAATCTAATATTTCCACCATAGACACAAACTACTTATTATTTATTAATTCTCTTTATATTGTCACTATTTGATACCATGTTATTTCCCAAACAGGGAAAATCTATTTAAATTGACATTTTGAAAGAAAAAAAAAATAAATAAATAAACACTCCATTTCTCTTATTGAAAATAACCAAGATTATTCCTAAAATATTTAACTAGTTGTGAACTAAAATTTTAAATGGAGCGTTTTTTTTTTTTTTTTAATCACTAATTGTTTTTACTTTTTGACTTGCATTATCTAAAATTTTAGGTTAAAAAATTATTTTTTTTAAACTAAAAATAGTATTATAAATTTCAAAAACTTCAGCCATAAAATTGAAGCTAACACCCACAAAAAAATATGATATAATTCCCCACTCTTGATAATGCAGGGATTGTGCAGTTTAAAATGCAAAATGCTAACATTTTGACACATTATTTCGTTAATATTTATTTTATTTTTTTAATCCATGATCTCACTCATACACATAGTACAGACATTCTAAATATGCATACATTATGATAAACAGTTTTATAGTAAGAGTAGATTTTTTTATGTTTGTTTTGAATACTTATATATTTTATCGTCAGTTATTATTATTATTTTTTATACACTTTAATCTGAGCTACTAATATATTATTTTCCAGAGGGTTTTTCTTAGGGTTCAACCCAAAATCACACAAATATACATTGTGCCGCCAAAGAGCTATAATATAATAAAGATGTTATTCTTTTCCTTTTTTTTTTTAATTTGCATTAGAAATTTGGGAAACACATACTACTGTTTATGAATTGATGATTTTTCCCTTACAGTGTATTTCATAATATAATAGTTTTTTTTTGTGGAAACAAACAGTGATATATATATATATTTTGTTTAAAGAGATATTTTGTTACAATGGCTTATACAATGATGTTTCATATATTTATTTATTTTTTCACCCAACCAAATTACAACAATTAATGGAATGTACAATTATTTTGATCTAATTGATTAAATAAAAATGTATTTTATCTAATCTCACATTCATACATACACACTTTGTAAAACAAAAGAAAAAAAAAGAACAATGCAACAATTCCCCTAAGCAATGCTATATTTAAATTACCCACATACATACTTTAATTTTGATAAAAACAAATAGGGGACTCATGAAAATACAAGTCTGGAATTATATAAAATGACATTTTTCTTTCTTCAAATTAACTTGATTATGGTTATTAGAAAGAGAGAAAACGTATATCATTTTAATGTAAATATCAGAGTCCTGATAACATTTTTTTTTAGCTGCATTTTACGACTTTTTATCAACGACATGAAATAAAAAAATACTGAACAAAAAGATTGTTTAAACTACTTATGCAACAGTGGGTAAAGATTGCTGCGTTGAATAACACAGGGCATGGTCAGATATGTTCTTATATAGGGCCCATAAAAAAAACTGCATAATCCTTAGCATGTGTTGCACCAATAGTTCAATACAGTTAACATTACAATACAATATAATTGTATTTACTTGTATTAAAATCGTTAACTATTCCAATCTAACAAAAAATTGTGCTACTTCTGTAATAATTTAATAATTTTTCATCATAGCCATTAAAATTATAATTTACATGCCAAATTTATTTAAATTATTTAACTACAAAATGAAAGAACTTAAAAACAAAAAAATAACATATTTTCATAGTAACTTTTAAATTTTATCTAGATAAAATTAAGAAATTATTATGAAATACGTATTTTTTTAAAAATTAAGTTCAATCAAAAAAAAAACTTATGGGCTGCATGGGTTGGTCTGCTTGACAGAAGTTTTGAGTTTTTTTTTATTGTTTTCTTTGAGAGGGTGTTTATTTTGTGTACAGGTAGATGGCCACAATCAACCCGTACAGACCCAATACTTCTGCAAAAATGAGGATAAGAATCATGCCTACGAAGAGTCGAGGCTGCTGGGCTGTTCCTCTGACACCCGCGTCTCCCACGATGCCGATGGCAAAGCCTGCCGCCAACCCGCTGAAGCCTACCGATAGACCCGCTCCGAGGTGAACGAAGCCCCTGTAACATCAGCCACCCACCACGTCAGAACACCTGCTGCTCCTGATGCGCCATCCACAACAACCGATAAGATAACACTATCTATCGAACCTATATAAACCGACTATTTTATATGGGGATAAAAAAACATTACATCAATATTTGTAATGGAATATATCATTACGGTTGTAAATAATTCTATATCCAATAATCTTCTTCTTATGGAATCGATAAATCAATAAGCTTAATGAGTCTTATGACGCGTACTTATAATACTCTGTCTTTCTAGGCCACAGAAAAAAAAAAAAAAAAAAAAAAGCCAAAGGAAAAAAATGGAATAAAAAAACATTTGTCGTATTTCTCGCATGTTTTTAAAGCTCTTAACATTGGAGATATTATGTATCATTACCAAATGCAGCATTGTTCAAACAGCAGACCCTCGTTTCCACCGTAAATATACTAGATACCGAATAACAGACCTAAACTTCGCGTGTATATTACAACGAGATATAAAAGTGAAACCGAACCCATTTATTTGAACTTGTACTTACGAATAGAGGGAGTACTTTGAGGGTTCGTCGAGAGAGCCAGCGATCAGGACTGCCACGACGAGTCCGTAGATGGCAATGATACCGGCCATGACGACGGGGATGATGGACTTCATGATGAGCTCGGGGCGCATCACGGACATCGCGGAGATACCCGTGCCCGACTTGGCTGTGCCATAAGCCGCACCTAGCGCTGAAACACAAACACAAGAATTCTCAATATGTTGGTAATGTAAGGAAATTGCAGTAAGGAAAATAACAAAATGTTTTAACTTTTAATACATTTCATGATTTATATTAAGGAACGATTTATCGCATTAGCTCGTGCACCAGAAGACGAGAGAAAACGAGTTTTTCAATAAAACGTTTAAGTACGTCAAAGCTAAATCATAGTTGATGGCCAATATTGTCACCTCCTTGGTACAACGATACTTGTTGCAATTATATCCGGTACATTTGATGTTACATCGACGGAAGGTCTACATTTATTTTGTGTCAAAAAATTGTAGGCACTTACGTATACATGGAGTGCGACGGTATTTTATATGATAGATAAAATTTTATTCGGAAACGTTCTCAGAACTTCGGCATATATTTCTATCGAAAATGGTATATATTATGATGTATTGTAAAAAATTCTGTTTACAGTACTACTTATTGTGCTGCATTGCGCGAAAAATACGCCATTTCACCAACCTCGGAATGTATCGAGGGATAGAACACGCAGATCAAGAGCCAGGATTATACAGGTTTTGCAAATTTACAAAAAAATTACGTAATTCCAATTACATTTCTAAGTATTATAACTCGGTATCTATGAATTTAGTAAGACTAAGCTTGAATGGGACTTAACGTGTTAGCGGGGTAGGAAGGAGAAAAAGAAAGTTATATTTCACAAAATAAATCTTATCATTGAGGCTCGAAAAGAATTGGAAATGAAGTACAGTAATATATTTTGAGAACAAAACCTTCCCCTAAAACCAAAAGCGATTGTTTTTCAGAACGACATTAGTCCAAACAAATTATTTCATTCATGTTCTATAAAAATGTTCTATTACCATAAAATAAAATCAACATAAGATCTATTAATAGACTAGTAGCAACTGCTTCATTGTTAATCATTTATTAATATTTTGTACTTTCCCTCTTCATTACGTTTATATCTCAACTAATGTCGGTATTTTGTCATGCTAGTGCATGTGGAAAAACCACATACGTCATATAAAAAAATAAAAAAACAAAATTCAAAACGCAGTCTCGTTGCAGTCAACCAGTTACGTACTGTAAATCCCATTAAAGCCTCGGTGAAACCAAAGAATTAATATCTGCGTAGATATTAATTCTTTGGTGAAACGGAGCTTCATTATTTTACAACGATGTTTTATAGTACTGTACGTGAAATTAGAACTCCAACTTTAGGACTGTCTGCAAGAACAATCTTCATAGAAACACTTCATTTTAAATCGATGCAATTTATCATTGTGTAACAGCAACAATGCGCGGTGCCTTACAATACGTACAGTACATACAACTCGGGACAGCTTGAACGTTATCCCTGCCTGTTTGCTGGAGCGCCTAAAGCTCTAAGAGATAAAGAGATTATGCATATTATGTAATTTTGGAAGATAATAACATAATATATAAGACGAGTAACCACGTATCCTTTTTTTTTTTCCCACTACACATGCATACTGCGACAACGCCAACAAACTGAAAATAGTAACGTTCATGATGTCCCGAGGTGTATAATTATACAGAACATCACTGAATACTCCGAATACTTTTCGTAATTGTTTCTTGTAGTTCTAGCTATAGCACTGACATCTTGCTTGGAACCAAGTCTCTTTTCTCTCCTCCCTCCTCCTAGGATAAAACTGTTACAGTTTAATACAATAATCTAGTTTGTCTAGACATGCATGGAACGAGAAATTGAGACTTTTCCAAGAACGACAGTAGTCTCTGACCAATAAAAAAATAATAATAATAATAATAAAAACTATAAACAATGTCATCCTCTTTTTAATAAGCCTGACAAGCAGTCTTGTATTTTATACTTGAAGTTAAATAAAACGAGTCTAAATTGTTGTTTTATGTTTTTACCTTCTTTGAAAATGCAATTAAAAATAATGTACAGTGTACAGTACACTCCATTCGAATAAAAATGTCCGATCCAACCATATATGTTAAAGTATAGCTGGATCGGACTTTAAATTTTATATTTGAATGGGGTGTACATAATATTCTACTCGTATTAAGGTCTGTTTGTAAACCCTGCCAAGTGCACACTTTCTGCACTCCATCGAACCTACGTTTAAGTGCATAGGAAATGCTGTGCAGAAAACCTACAGTTCAGGGACTTGAGCCGTAGTTATGATGCGTTCTTGAAAGGTTATTCCAATGACCTTTGTGCTCTACGATTAACAAACGACCGGGCATTTAACTTTACTCAATGAATGAGAAGTTGAATGAGGTCAACTTTACTTGCACTCAAAATTTTAACGGAATAAAGTGTAGCAGAACGTGATTGAGTTACACAATGCAAACAGGTTCATAATATTGTATTTTATTGACTAATAAGTGACTCAATCCTATAATACCTTGTAAAGGCACTTCTTTACTTTTAAATTGATGCAACCTTATTTCATCGATATAATAATATATGGTCCATTCTCCAAACTTTTTTTTTTTTTTTTTTCATCACATTAGTATCTAACGCGCCTTTTTAATAAACTGATGCTAATTAGGCCAATAAAGATAAGATACCGTGTAGTCCACAGAGAAAATTTGTATCCATATATATATATATATATATATATATTTTTTTTATTTTTTGCTTCAACTGAACCTTGTTCTAGGGTACCTACTGGCCACAAGTAAGTGACTGAATTCAACCTCCCGCGCCGGCTCTTCGTAGACCCTACCAACTACCAAACCCTTCCAAACCGGGGCGGCCATGGCCTAAGCAATCCATCCCAGCATTCGTCTAGTTGAGACTGAGGAAACCATGGAAACCTCAGTCAGGATGATCGGCAATTGATGTATCCATAATTTTACCCAAGCAAACTAGCTTTTCTACACTTTTGATGGGGTAAAAAAATCGAGCACGCAGGTGAAAGGAAACGTGAAATTAAATTTACTGTATTTCATAAATTTAAAACTCTTTCATGCATAATTTTTATACAGCATACAGCCTTGGTAAAAAAATTATATAACGAAAAGTATGGGATACATTCTGATGATTCGTTTTTAAACATTCATTTTCAATTTTGGAAAGATTTATTTTTAATTTGTTTGTCTTCCCTCCTTCCCCCTCCTTTACACACGCACCCTTTCGCTAATCGATGGAATTTAAAAATAACGTAAATTACAAACTGCAATGTGAAATAAACGCGAGCCTAATCGTTGTATTCAGAGTATAATTACCATATAAAAGTTTTTGTCTCTAAATTACTATTAAACGATGGGGACAAGCTCATTCTGACAGGTGCATGCAAAGGCCATTTTTTTTTTAATTAACGAAAATGAAGTACGGTACTTTTTCGTGCTAAAGAATAACACGAACCCATAATTGCACGTGCTGCAACGCTAATTTAACGTAAGAAAATACTATATGCATGTATGCATTATAACAATAACAAAAGGAAAGTTATTCGTACTATTTCTTGCTGATTTAATGGCTTGTATTTTCTTCAGAACAATTATTACCGGTAGTGCAAACAGCATATTAGTGCAGCAATAATGAATTAATTTACTGGTTGATATAATTATTTATATTTCATTTTTAAGATACGATAAAACGTTTTCACTTATTGAATCCTTTAAGCAAGTATGCATACTATTGGTTTTTGGACTCTTGGTAAATACAGCTGTAACAAAGTGAAAATGACCCCGCCCCCTTTAAAAGTGCATTCAATGCATTTGGCAGAGTCATGGGTTATATTATATTGTATGTATCAGCCAGTATGATATTCGACTTTTATTGATTTTGACAAGTTTGAAAAATTACAATTTCAATTGACTACCTAAAACTGACACGCTAGAATAGAAAATTTTGGCTGATGGCTTTCATAGCGATTAAATCTATTCTACTGTATTCTGCATCAGCAGCCAGCTTTATGCCAACGTTCATAATGCCTCAAGATGCTTTTACAGTGCTTTTACGAACATACCAAAAAATGTACACACCTGCATGAAATTTATGAATTTTTAAAATAAAATGTAATGTGAATCATGTGATGTGCTATGCATTATATGCTGCATTTTGATTCTGCATTATTTTCTATCCGTTTTTCGTTTTCTAAGCGATGAATTTAAGACATGCACTTTAAGTAACATTGTATTTCAATAGATTTATTATTAATATTATTCCAGTTCCGGAATCTGCCAACGTGAGGTGAATACGATTATTACTCAGACGCAAAATCGAACATTATGCATACCGGCACGCCCCCTCTGAATACAAGCCGCTTAGTTTAATTTATATTCTTTTTATCGCTCTGTATCGACTTTTAGGATTGTGTTACTCAAAAGTCTTAAAATGCCAGTAAATTCAAGCTACAATATTCGCAATGTCCGATACATGGACTCTCCTCAAAATATCAATTTCACTCTTCAAGCCTGCTTTTTTTTTTTCAATGCCGGTGTGCCGTTGTTTCTTATCGATCCATTCATTCAGAACTTTAAACAAGCATTTTCTACCATATGAATTGTTTATACAAAGGTCAACCATGCTATTAGGGAGAAAAAATGTAAAAAAATTTATAGATTTTACAGACATTGACAGTTGACGTAACAAATCCCGGCCTGCATGAATCATAATTATCATCTTCCAGCTTGTCAGAAAAAAAAACTAGAAGACCGGGATTTTCCGACAAATAAATATCGGTTAGCACTGAATTATAACATCAGTGCGTTGTGTTAAAGAATTTCATGCAATCCAATTTGCTATAAAAAGTATGCGTATTGCTTTTTCATGAAACTAGGTTAACAAGGATCTTGGAGAACCAAATTTCATGATGCTCGGCAACCAATCAATATTGTAAGAAAGTGAATACTTACAACTGAAAATAATAGCTGAGGCAGCACCCATAACTCCAAAGAATGGTCCATAGATGGGATTTTCTTCAGGTAAAACCATTTTTACTAATTAGAGTATTTACAGGCTAGGATTTACAAATTTAATGGCACTATCTTAGCCTGACACTAACACACGGCTGACTGGCAAATATGGCCTGCAGTGGGTCATGTGATGGGGAGGAAAGTTGAAAGCTCTGTGTCAAGCTCTCATTGGTTGAAAATGGAGCAAGATTCGCGTTACAGCCAATCGAAAAACGTGTTACATGAAACTAGCAGTATGCTGTCTCTGCCTGGACTCTGCTGTCACTTTAGATAGGCTCGCAAGAAGAAAAACTGAGAGAGGAATTTTAATCCATTTCGCAAAAGCGAGTTTACAAAATTAAACAAATGCATTACGTTTCTCGCAATAACAGCTGAGCACATGCGCGTAAACAAACTACACGTGCGTAAATGTGGGTCTAACAAAAATGAAATTTTCATACAAGGTATGCATATTGTTTAAGTTATACACACATTTTCTTTTAGTATTAGATTTTTCAAGCATTTGGAACTTTTTTTGGGGGAAGAAGCTACTTGAAATGTTTTAAAATTGTGTTTGAGCACCAGAATCATATCTGTATGCATACACAGTCATTCTGTGATGTTAGATATTTTGTCAGTTTCACAAATGTCACAAAATACTCATAACCAGGGTCGGACAAACACGACGAAAACCAAGTTAAATGTGAACCAGAGTATGCATAGGGTATTATACAGTATTTGTTTCAGAAGAAAACACCCATCTACCATTTAAAATCAGGACTCCGGGCCTCCTATCCCGTTTCCCAAAATCATGATCCCCTTGGTGCAAAAGACCTGTCAGCCCAGAGGGGAATACCACCTTACCCCCTCTGACAGACTGCTATTATACTGCTACTTAATTATGGCTCGTTTTGAACCTTGCAAAACTGCCTCTAGCTAGGAGACCATTTACAGATACATGTATAATTATACTCTCAAGTGAAAGAGAAATTATATTAATGGTGTCACGCCTAATCTGACCACTACTATGATACTACGTGATGTAGTAACTACAATACGTGCAGTGTTGTAGGAATAGCCGTTAGTCTTTTTAGCCACCGCACGGCAATTTCTGTTAGTCCGTTTTGACACTTTGAGTCATTCGCTGCTGGTCAGATTAGCCACGGCACCATCAATATGCAGTGCGGTGAATATGTTCGAGTTAGACAATTATCCATAATACTGTACAGTACTGTATGCATCACTAATATTAATTTTTATTTATTTGTGTTCCCAGTTTTCCAACTTGTTGGGCACAGTATACAAGAAAGGAGCTCTTTTATTCACTCCTGATGGCAACACAGTTATTAGTCCTGTCGGAAATAAAATCACACTCTACGATCTCAAAAAGTAAGGGCTAAAATTGTACCTAATTATATCCGAGCCATGTATTAACATTTGATGTTTGATTACAGCAATAAAGCAACTACGTTACCAATTGAAAGCAGATACAATTTTACAGCCCTAGACTTGTCTCCTAATGGCTGCTTTTTGATTGCAATTGATGAAGGTAAGGTTTTTGGGGAATGACATATTCTTCACCAGATATTAAAGAGTGTCCTTCTTGTTTGTTGTGGCAGTCGGTAAAGCAAGCTACATCAGTCTCGTTACCAAAACAACTCTTCATACATATCACTTCAAAAGGCCAGTCATCTATGTCAAGTTTAGTCCGGATGGTAAACACTTTGCAATATGCAAGGAAAGCTTAGGTAAGTGTTAACATCGTCATTCATTGAAGATACCCATAGTATGTACAACTCATTAATTATAATTTTCAACTCTCATGTATTTTTATTTACATTTACATATTCTTAAATAAACTTTATATTGAAAGGTACAATAGTTAAAAAACTAATTTATTATGGCCTTACTTGAATTGCTGTAAAATATTGCATTCCGTTTATTTCGATTTTGATAGTTATGATTATAAATAATGGTGACAATTCTTTTTAAATTTGTACTTTTTTTTATCTCTAGCTTTGTACAAACTCTCACCTTGTTTCTGTTCCAGTGTTTGTCTACAAATCGCCAGGACTAGCAATAGGAGAGTTGAACCCGTTTGTTCTCGAGAAATGTATCCGAGGGGCCTACGATGACACAACTTGGATTGACTGGACCAGTGACTCACGGTAAGCATTCATAATTTGATATTGTCATACAAGGTTTTAATTGTTATTACTTTGAGCAGAGTGCTGGCTGTGGGCTCCAAGGACATGATTACCCGCCTCTATGCCATGAAGAGAATGGTTAACTTTGGAATCCACTCCATAGGGAGCCATAGAGACTGCATTGTTGCTTGCTTCTTTGAGAAAGACTCTCTGGATATTACAACTATCAGCAGGTAAATATAACTTTGCATAACAATTATTTACTGAGTTTTATTTGTAGAATCTAATAGAATTCATTTATAATAGTTACTACAGTTTAAATCCTGATATTTGTTTATTTTTTATACATTTTTTCCATTCTTTTTAAGAGTATTATTCTCTCTTTTTTAAAGATTTGTTTGTTTGTTTGTTTTCATTGTTTATTTATTTGTTTGTTTATTAATTAAAATATGTTTTAAATATATTAAATATATCTTTAACGAATGGTTTTTATTTTTAGAAATGGCCACGTGAGTGTGTGGGAGTGCAACTTGGAGCTGGGTGATCTGACGTTGTGGAGGCCGCCCGTGGAGGAGAAAGACATGAAGGTGGACGGAGCCGAGGATCAGCCCGACGACGTGGACGACTCTCAGGCAGAGGGAGAGGCGTCTGCAACAACAAAAGTTGTAGCGGTAGAGGAGCCAGAGGTGGATGAGGGCGTTAGTTTGCTCAACTACAAGCGAGCAGCACGCCATTACCTGCGAGACCTGATCAAAGGCGCTCCTGACGTCTCCCTTACCTCCGCAGCCTACCACAAGAACACCCACATCCTCGTGACAGGATTCTCCAATGGAGCGTTCTTCCTTCACGAGATGCCAGACGTTAACCTCATTCACTCTCTCAGGTCAGCATAATTGACAATTCCAGGCAGTAATAAATTTAAATACATTTAATAAAATAATAAATCATTTTAAAAAACATGGAACAATTTATTTACTCTCATGTAAATACAAACAGTATGTAGGTAAACTTGAATTTTCTGATATTGCCATTTTTGAGTATTATTGCGCATTTTATATGTTGCTTTAACATTGTTTTTATGTCCCTAGCATCTCCGAGCAGAGCATTTCAGCGCTGGCAGTAAACAGCCTGGGTGACTGGGTGGCGTTGGGGTGTTCTGGCCTGGGCCAGCTGGTGGTGTGGGAGTGGCAGAGCGAGACCTATGCGATGAAACAGCAGGGACACTTCAACAACATGGCTTGCCTCGACTACTCCTCAGACGGACAGTACATTGCCACTGGAGGAGAGGACGGAAAGGTAACTGCTGGCCGTCAAACTAAATCATAACCATTTTTTTCCAGTTAAATGAACCTATCCAATATGATATTGTTCTGCATTTTTGTTCTTTATAGTTAACGATTTTATTATTTTCTTCCAACTTTGAATTCTATGATTAAGTAAGTAATATCTTATATCTGTAATGACATTAATTGGTACATCCAATTAGTTCTCACCTTCATGAATTTCAATAGCTTCCTTTACTTACTGGAACTCCCCTATAATATTTTTTTAATGCCTATCCAAATTCCATGTTTGTTTGTCCAGGTAAAGATCTGGAACACAACGTCTGGTTTTTGTTTTGTGACATTCCACGAACACTCTGCCGCCATCACTGGAGTACAATTCAGCAACAATCGCAAGGTGGTAATTTCGTCCTCACTAGATGGCACAGTTCGAGCATTCGATATGACCAGGTGAGTTTTTGTTTTGTACCTGGCTTCCACCTGGTGTACTGACTGATTCGTGCCAGGTATCGAAACTTCCGAACCTTCACGTCTCCAAGGCCTGTTCAGTTCGCCTGTGTTGCCATGGACTCCACAGCAGAGTTCGTTGCTGCGGGGGGCCACGATGTCTTTGAAATCTACTTGTGGTCTATGAAGATTGGAAGACTTCTAGAGGTATGCAGTACAGAATAATTTTCAATTTAAATTGGTCTTATAAAAGCAATGATTTTTAGAAAGTAAACCAGCTAGGTCACCCTTTTTATTCTAAATTTTAAGTATATAGTATTATTAACGATTTACAGCACAATAAAAATAAAATAAATAAAAACACATTGTTGTTTTTAATTTTAAGAGTTGAACTAAGAATTCAGTTAATTAGTTTATGGTATTTTATTTAAAAAAAAATTCACACTTTGTTAATGGAATGTCTGCTTTTGTGAGTTTCTGATCATTTTTGTGACAGGTGCTGAGTGGCCATGAGGGTCCCGTGGTGAGCGTGGCGTTCAACCCCAGCCCCACCAGCACTGCACTTGCCTCGGTCAGCTGGGACAAGAGCCTACGACTGTGGAACGCCATTGAGACTGGCAGCGACCACGAGAGTGTGCTGCTCGCTGCTGGAGGTAAGTAATTCATGACTAGCAGGAGAAAAATATTGCAGCTCGGCACCTTGATTTTAATATATGAGTTCGAGGGCTAAAAATGAAGCATTTAAATGCTAAATTAGTGTACAATAATGATTGTATTAAAGCAAAATTATTCATAGCATTTTATTATTTTAAATTTAATTATTCTATTCTATAATTTTTTCCAAAGTCAACAGTACAAACAAAATTAACACAATACTGGTAGCAGATATGTAGAAAATGGGTCGTGAGATCAATTTACTTTAGTGTCTGTTCACCTACTAAATTAATAAATAAATTAGTAAATTACAGCACTTGAATAAAAAAAATAATAAGTTGCCCATATTACGACAGTTTCTTATAGCAACTTAATTTTGGAGAAGTTACTTCCAAAACACTTACAGTGCAACTACTTCCAATGGATGGTCTCCAATAGTTGTTTGTGTGCAGGCTTATGTGTGGCATACCGTCCTGACGGCAAGGAGGTTGCGGTGGCCACCCTGGACGGCCAGATCTCCTTCTTCGAGACCAAGCACGCCAACCAAACAGGCTGCATCGAGGGCCGCAACGACCTGGGCAGTGGCCGCTCTGAGATAGACCTCGTCACTGCCAAGAAGAACTTGCAGGGAAAGTGAGTGCTCTCGAGAAAAGTTATTCTTAGCTGTCTCAAGACCAGATAATTCTAAATAATTAGTATGTGTAAATATTATCTTAAATAAATTAATTTCAGATACAAAAATAGAGGCATGGCTAAGATAAAAAATAGGGGGCGGAGAATTTGCCAGAAGACTGATTTGGGAAAGGAGTTGATTTGCCGCTTCTAATATATAGTGTTGTTTAAATGATCTTCACTTTTGGCTACTTTGTTTTTAAGCAAGTCAATAACAAACTTCTTGAAAAAAGAAAATTGTTCGGAACTAGTAGGCTCATTTGTTGATGGATCTTATTTTAATTCACAGAGCCTTCACATCTTTGTGCTACACTGCTGATGGAGAGTGCATTCTAGCGGGAGGACAGTCTAAGAATGTGTGCATCTATAATGTACAAGAAGGACTGCTAGTGAAAAAGTTTGAGATCACACAGAACAGATCTCTAGATGCTGTAGACGTAAGTTAAATACTCTAAATGGTACTGAATTCTTCAACCCTAAATGTTACACAATAAATACACATAGATTGATTGAACTGTAGTAATTTAAAAATGTAATATTCACAATTTGTTTTGATTGTTTAAATTTGTCTACACTGCTGTGAAGTTTGCTGCCAGGAAAATATTCTCAAAATAGTTGTTTTACGAATTTGTAAAAGTGATAAGGTAACAAACTACTCCAACCTCTTACTACCTGTGCAGGACTTCATCAGTCGTCGCAGTATGTCCGAGTTTGGCAACCTGGCGTTGGTGGAGGAGCGAGAAGAGGGAAACGTGGCCATCAGACTGCCTGGCGTGAGAAGGGGAGACATGGCGTCCCGAAACTTCAAGCCAGAGGTCCGCATTTACTCCCTACGCTTCTCTCCCACAGGCAAGTCTTACCTAGGTCCTGCTGAAGGATTTGTGAGCTCACTTGTGTCAAGTAAATTCTAATCACACAAATGTTACGTATTTATTTGTTACTTGTACTGTATGCAGGTACTGCATGGTCTGCAGCCACAACAGAGGGGCTGCTGATCTACTCTCTGGATCAGGGACTACAGTTTGACCCCTTCTTGCTGGACGAGAGCATCACCCCAGAGTCTGTACGTGCCACGCTACACTCCAAAGACTGGGGCAAGGGTGAGCATAAAGTCAGTTGTGCACCACATTAGTACGACTCTAACTGTCAATGTTCCAGCTCTCATGATGTCGCTGCGTCTCAACGAAAAACCAATCATTCAGGAGGTGATCGAGAACATCCCACCGCAAGACGGTAAGGATGATAAGATAACATTATGATCTTATTGTACATAATATGAAGTACTAGCTAAGAGTATACAACAGCTTGATGTTTCTATAATATTCTGAGGGGAGGTAACTGATTGATGCAGTTTTAAGGAATTGAAACTCAAATACAATTAATTTACAGATTATGTCTGTTATTACAACTAAATTTGATCATCAAGTAACCTTTCCGGTGGTGTTCTAGTTGAGCTGACAAGTCGCTCGCTGCCTGCCCTCTATGCTGAGCGAGTTCTCCGCCATGTGGCTGGTGCACTTGAAGGCACTCGCCACCTGCAGTTCTACCTGGTGTGGGCTCAACACTTGCTGACCGCCCACGGCCCTCACCTGCGCCAAGGGTCTGCTCAGACTACCCCCCTGCTACTGTCTCTTCAGAAGAGCCTTGGACGCAAGTACGAAGACCTCAGCAGATTGTGAGTACCGTCCGTCCTAGTGTGATCTCACATTGAAGGTTTTTTTGGAAAGTAGCTTCCTAGTTGTAAAAATTTTAGATTTAATTAGCAACATTTTACAAAATGCTCATACAGCTGGCTGGGCTGTATTTTGTTGAGTCAAAGGGAACCAAAGTAGTAACTGGATTGTTATATTATGTTTTAGCTATTTTTTTGTACTTGGAAAAATATTTTGTTTATGTATATTTTTTTTAATGGTATGAAATGTTTTGTTTGTTTTTGTTTTTTTTTTACTTTTTTGTAATAAAATTTTGAAATTCCCCAGTTTTTCTCTTCTACCATAAACACAGATTTTACTTGTAGACATTGAAATCTCTAAATTTAAATAACAAACATTATTATTTTCTTTGCTTAAATTATTTTATTAAAACTAACCACCTGACTTTACAAATTACAGTAAGAAAACTACATTATTGATTTCTTGTAAAACTATCTCCAGCAAATATTAACATAAATTTTCTGGGACTCATTCCATTGTCCGCCAAGCTTTGTCATGCCACCTTATCGAAAGGTAACTTTGTTCATCTTCAAAACCAGAAGGTATGAGGCAAAATTCAACTTATTTTCCCTATCACATGTATAACCTACTACTTTGTTTGCTTACTTAGTTTTTATGTTGAATAAGTTGCCTAACTTCAAGGTTCACTGCGAGTTGAAGTCAAGTGTTTTTATATTAATTATTATTTGTATTACAAATACAAGCCTTCATGGAGCTGTAACTCCTTACAATTTATTATTTTATGCTGTTGAATATGAAGTAAAATACAATCTGAATTTTAAATTTTCTTTTGCCCACAAGTAATTAAACATTCTTATTATTTAGAGTGTTATTATTGGTGTAATTTTGCAGATGTGACTTTAACAAGTACACAATGCGCTACATTTTGAAGCAAGCGGAGCTACGTGCAGTCGCAGTGAGAACGCAGTCTGCAGAGTCTGCGACTAGAGAGAGTGGAGAGGAAGAGGAGGAAGAGATGCTCATGTCCATGTGACCTTGAGTCCAAACTTTATTCCAAACTGTACAAAGATTCCTCCATTGCAAAATACATCAAGGTTTTCATACATTTCTCTTGTCTTAT
This sequence comes from Siphlonurus alternatus, assembly GCA_949825025.1. Classification (NCBI taxonomy): domain Eukaryota; kingdom Metazoa; phylum Arthropoda; class Insecta; order Ephemeroptera; family Siphlonuridae; genus Siphlonurus; species Siphlonurus alternatus. Next base: position 21,991,957 of record OX463778.1, read on the forward strand.
TATTAACAGCCTTAATAACTATATAAATAATCAATTCTTTCTGATTGTGTATTTACGAACAGAACTAATATTAAGTTATAATCATAATAATTTAATATGACAGATTAAAATTTTATATTTTAAGCTTTGTGTTAATTTAAAGTAATGCTATATGAATAGTTGTTGTGATAGCCAAAATTAATTTAATTATTAAAACAAATTTTAAATATAATTTGGTCATAATAATTATTGTACATTTTAAGTTATTTTTTGGTGCATATACTGATTTCTATTTTTCATAGTCAAAGCTCAAGCTCATATTTTGTCATTTGTAATGAAAGAATTTTTTTTTTATTAATTTACAAGCAAATAAAATTATTAATAGGTTTTCTTATTATTATTCTACAATTATAGTAGTACAGAAATTAATACACATATAATATATTATATATAAATATATTGGAAAAAAATTACTATTTTACCATTTTTTATTGTTCTACAGCTATTAATTAATAGTATAATTTAATTTTTAAATGACTTCATAATCACCCATTTTTTTATTATTTTTCTTTAATATTCATTTTATAATCAAAATGAAAACATTATTTAAGTGCATAAGGTGGCATAGAAGGCAGTTAGTGTCTTAAGGCAAGCTCATGGGTTTAATTAAGATGTGTCCGGGCAGTTAAAATTAATCACAATTGTCATTAAAAAAAATTATTTTACACTGTCTTCTATGTCAAAAAGTATTTTTTCCTTCTTAAAGTCAATCAACACTGCATGATTTAATTAATAAAAAAATTCTACATTACTCATCAAGATGGAATAAGTATAGTTTTAAATTATTAAACAATGACTAATTCCACTGCCCTAACAGAGTAAAGGATGTCTCGTAAATATAACAATATTTGAAAATAGATGGAGTATCGACTTCATTTTTTTTTATTGCAGAAATGGATAGAGGGTGCAAAGTTATGCTACCCTGATTTTTTTTTTTTTTTTCAGATTTTTTAGAGCCCGGGAAGTATTTTTAAAAAATTATTGAAAGTACTTTTTGTGACTGCACAAGACGCCGCTCCTTAAGAAAAAGATAGGACTTGCCGCCTCGTGACGTCACAAAAAGGACTTTCAATAATTTTTAAAAAATAGTTCCCGGGCTCTAAAAAATCTGAAAAAAATCAGGGTAGCATAACTTTGTCCGCTCTATTCGTTTCTGCAATAAAAAAAAATTGAGGTCGATACTCCATTGCCAAAAGCTATTTAATAATTTTACTGTGTGACAATTCCACATTGTAACACCAATTTTATTTTATATTTCATATTATATATATATTTCATTTTTATTAAATGCATGCAAGGTGCGAGGTCCCTAAAATTACACATTTTTAAAAATATTATTTTACTATAATATGATATCATATATTTTACTTAAATTCATACATGATTGGCAATACATAAAGGAGCTTACCCCAGTTATTTATTAAATTTTTTTTCATATAAAATTATGAAGCCACTTCTATATAATTCTAATTTTAAGGTCCCAACCTGAAATCCACAACTGAATTGCACATTAGCTCCAACAATTTTATAAACTTAATTATAATGTACTGTCCACCTTAATTATTAATATATTTATCATTTCACCTGGAGTTCAGACAACTTGTTCAACACCAAAACAGAGTGGCTTACATAATTTTATGTTTCGGGATCGAGCAATGAACATAAATATTGCCAATTAATATAGACTCAATATTTTATTGGTAAACCCCAGGGCAAGATGAAATAGCAAGGTGTTTCGTGTTTCCTGCAGTGTACACTGTATTCTCTTGTTCTTTCTTTCCATATTTTTCACCTCCAGAATATTTCTTAGTTAATTATTGTTAACCCTTTTGGGTACAATACACAATACAAAAGGAATAATTTTACACACATTAATTTATTGATTTTATATTTAATTTAATTAAATATTTTTTACTGACGATTAATTTAATTATATTTTTATATATATATTTTTTTAAAGTTGGGATGAAGTACTAAAATATAATAAAAAAATTGTCATTTCTGATCAATACAATATAAAATCTTCCTGTTAAATTTTAACAGCCAACAGCTGAATTTGTCTTAAATTAACTTTGCCGTTAAAATGACAACAAAACAACTCTTTAATAAGATTGTAGGCTAACCATAAATACTACACATACATAATTATTATAATAACTTATAATCTTATAATATAATTACGCTAAACATAAATTTTAATCATATATATAATATATTTTAATAAAGTTTTGTTAAAATTATGCGTCAATACTGCATGAGAATTAAATGTATATTTAACGTAATATTTTATAATGGCATGAGATCGTTCAAGGTCGGATCAGGCCTGGATCAGGCACTGGTCTGGATTTTTTGAGGAGGAGGATGGGCCAGTAAGCGAGTACAAAGAGCAGGAATAGGGTTGGGAATACCAGACGTGACACGCGGTCAATCTCGCGCCAAAGCACGCGTTCCTCGCCGGTCTCCGGGTCTGTCCATGCGAGTGGAGGCAGCGCCCAGAACCGAGTCCTCCCGCCCCTGCGCACCGTGCCCCCTGGATCTGTAACCACCCCGACCAGCTTGCGGCAGCGTACGCCCGCCTCCACGTCCCATGCAGACTTGGCACCATGACCCGCAGAAGTGGGCTGCACACGCTCCGTTCGACCCTGTTGGAGACTCTGCAAGCATGACGGTACTCATTTACTTTATAAGCACGTGTGTAGCATTACAGGTACTTAGAATTTTTTGATATGAAATCTATTATATATATATATATATCTTAATAAATTATGGGAAAAAAATAAATATTACACATAGAGATTCGTAAATATATTTATGTATCAGGCCGTGTTTTAGAAAATATATATTAAAAAACGATGTTATTTAATATCCTTAATTGCATCTTTCTTCTATAATATATAGCCGCTAGAAAAGTTTCACATATATTTCAGTTTTTTTTCCCCCTTCAGTTCGTAAATGTGAATATAATAATTATAATGAATTTATACTATATCCTATGATCTTATGATCATGGAAATTATTGTATTATTTAAACAATTAATAGACATTAATTAATGTTGTAATCTGTAAACTTATATATTAAGTTGAAGTATTTTTCTTATATATTACACAATTCATTATTTATTATAATTTTTATTCAATATATTTTACATTTTATGTGATTGTGAGCATTTTATGTCACGTACATAATGGGTTGATGTTCCGTGGAAATCCCCTTCCCCTTATAATGTGTATTATCATAATATATATGATCAAGTGATACATAGTGATATAGAATTTTATAAAAATTTATGTATTGCATGTAGAGGATTGACCTCATAAAGCACCAAGAGATGGCATTGAAAACAGCCTCGATAGAATCAGTATGACTCAACTACACGTGTACTTTAGCCAGTAGCAAAGCTCAGATATCAAAACAATGACACTTTTAGTATCACTCAGGTAAAATCCACCAGATGTCCATACCTGTCTTTATGACGTCAATAGCGCAGGCTCTCTCCAGAAGCATGATTGAGAGAATAAGACAAAACCCCTACCCTCGTCCCTTTCTTTCAAAATATCTGGATAATGTAATAATGTGTAATAATATTAAGTAATAATACTCACCAGCGGCAACAACCTGCAGGCAGCACGACGCGGGGTGCGCGGCAGCGAAGGGGGAGTGTCAGGTGCGTGCCTGAGGGCCGCCTTGTGCTCCGTGTACTGCACCTCGAGGACCTTCACCACCACGAACTCGCTGAGTGCCGCGAACACGAACACCATGCACCCGGCCATCCACAGGTCCAGCGCCTGCAACGCTCGCTTTTTATACAAAATGCAAAATGCAGAAATCTTAACATTTTACCTTGAAGTTGATTGGTATTTTTTTTTTTCGTTTTTTTTTTAACATGTGTATTGAATATCTATAAGTTTTTAATTTGAAATTCATGAATAAAAACTAAACTTTGATGCAATTATACAATGATGAACGCGCGTGATGAAGCCATAATATGGTTTAATCGTACAAACTCTTTTGAAACCATAAAAATGTACAATCTCTAATCATATTATAAAAAAGTCATATATTCTAATTTCTATAATTAATTATTGAATGTCGAAGCATCATGCAGGAGGCAGTCCTAGAGATAATACACTGCAAAATGCTGTAGAAGAATTGCATGCATGCATGCTGATTCAGGGGAGGCGTGTATTTTGTTTAAATAATTTTAAATATTACTGTGACTCAATTTTAACATTCTATTGTTTTATTTTAACACTCAACAAGTCACAATAATCTCCTCTGATATTTGCTTTGTCTCTAAACTTGCAGATTAACTTAAAGTATGACATGCATGATAATCACATATATATATATAGTTATAATATATTAAATTAAGACATTAAGACATATGTGGATTCTACCTGAGTGTAGTTTATATATTATATTTGAATATAAAAGAGAGAGAAAGAGAGAGAGAGAAGAGAGAGAGAGAGAGAGAGAGAGAGAGAGAGAGAGAGAGAGAGAGAGAGAGAGAGAGAGAGAGAGAGAGAGAGAGAGAGAGAGAGAGAGAGATGAAAGAGGTCTTTTTGTAAACACACAATCAGACAATAATTAATCAATTATAAAAAAATCCTTATCGTTAATTACGAGTGTTACGACTGTACAGATGGTTCACCTGCATGGATTATTAATTCATGAATATGAATTTATTAAGCATTTTTACGAACTCAAGGTTTGTTTGTATATATATAGAGTACCACATAGCCAAGCGACAATTAAGTTTCAAGCATCCAGCAGAATACAATTGATTATTGTGATTCTTGATTCATAAATTGATTGTGCATTTACGAACAGACCTATTAATCAATTAATGAGATATTTCAGGAGATCTTCAATGATATAGTCAATATCCTGGAAGGGAACTGACCTTGACGTAGGCGACGGGCGGGATGTCGGACTTGAGTCCGGTGAACATGGTGACGAGGGTCAGCATGGAGGTGACGAGCAGCGTGACGCGGCCCGGGATGGCGTCCAGTCCGAGCCAGAAGCTGAACCAAGAGAGCATCACCACCAGCGAGGAGGGCGCGAACGTTTGGATCAGGTGGTGACCGATCTGACGCTCGAACCGGAAGTACGCCACCAGACGAGAGTAGTTCCCTGGAGACACAATAATAGTAATAATTTGTTTAACAATATATCAACAATATTTTTTAATTGAAATCTAAAAAAAGTAGAGGGGGCGTTCATTAATGAAAATAATATACCTTAAAACTATCATTTGTTACAGAAATTAAAATAACATAAAAAGTTATGCAGTATGCTGCTCTGATTCAATTGCATATTACATCTTGTACACACACACAAAAAATAGTTTCCAGATACAGAAAATGTGTAAAAATAAAAAATACTCGATAATTTATAAACTTTTTGAGGCAGGTTGTCCATATCTTAACTTCTTTAGCATTATAGATATTTAGCAAAACACTAGATTAAGTTACTAACTTATTACGTAATTATAAATCACAAAAGCGCTGATACCTCTATATTGCAAACTGGCTATACATGCGTCACAATTTCTAAAAGAAGAGAGCACAAGACATCCCCCCATCGTGTTTTATAGAAACGCTCCCCGCTCCTGTCCGTAAGCATGCCCTTCAATTGTTGTTTTACATGGGATGTGGGTCATGCAATTGAAATGTGCTACAGATTGACCTTATTTGCGATTCAATACAATAGAGAGAGTTAATAAATACAAATAATAATATAGTTCACATTCATGTAAATATAACATCAACTTAAAATTTTTGACGTTAAGAAGATGTAAAACATTTTGAAAATTTATATGTTTTTATTTTAAATAGTTTCACAACTTATCTGTTAAGAAATAATAGAGGCATATGCATTTTCATGCTTCATTCATTTATGCAATTTGCCAATTTCATTACATAAATAGTCTATTGTAAAAGTGCACCGATACTTTTCATATTATACATAAATGATTTGCCTTTAATTATAGATCACAGCAACTGTATGTCTGTGGAATATGCTGATGATTCTAATTTAAAAATAACTGGTGAAAATAATAATGTACTCATAAATAACATAATAAGTTCAATTGAAAAGGTTAAAGTTTATTTTAATAATCTTGGTTTAATACTTAATGTCAATAAAACAGAAATTTTGCAGTTTCAGAATATTAAAAATAAAAACTCAACAATCACATCAGTTTCTGCAGCTGATCAATATATCACACTTAAAAACAATACAAAATTCTTGGGTATAATTGTTGATGAAAATTTGAGATGGATAGATCATATAGACTATATTTGTAAAAAACTCTCCTCAGTAATTTTTGCTATTGGTGAACTGAGGCATGAATGTGAAGTTGAATGTTTAAAAACTTTATACTACTCAAATTTTTATTCACTTTTGAAATATGGCATCATTTGTTGGGGATATTCTCCTGATTTTAATAGACTGTTTAAACTACAGAAAAAAGTAATACGTCTCATGTATTTTGTAAAGAGGAGGTATTCTTGTATAAATCTATTTAAAAATAATGAAATTTTGACACTGCCAAGTATTCTTATCTTTGAAAGTGTAAGCTATGTTAAAAAGAATATGGATGTTTTTAAACAGCATGAAGTAAATCATGGTCATAATACAAGAAACTTAAAACATGTGATAGCACCCAAATGGTGCAGACTTATTGGGGGACATTCACAAAGCACTTTAACCCCCACTTTAGCCCCGATTTTTAACCCTGGTGCTAAACATGGTGCTAAACTATGAGCTTAACATGGTTAGCCCCTGATTTAGTACCATGTTTAGCACCAGGGTTAAAAATCGGGGCTAAAGTGGGGGTTAAAGTGCTTTGTGAATGTCCCCCAATATGTACAAGAACGGTCCGTTTCTTAGCTGCCTCCGATTATATAATAAGTTACCAAGTAAGATTAAATGTATTGGAAATGTGAAATTATTTCAAACAGCTGTGAAAAAAATGTTAATTGACAAGTGCTTTTATAGTGTGCAGAAATACTTGGACTATGACTTTAATGATATCATTGTAAATTAATTTTTTGTTTTTAATGTTATATAATAGTGTAATTGTCTTTTTACAGCTTAGCTAGTTACTATTGACTTGTCCTAAAAACCTAAACATATATCATGTATTGATATTATGATTGTAGGAGAAATGGAATTAATAAAAAAAAAAAATATTTGAATTTTGAATTTATTTTGAATTTTGAATTTTTGAACTTAATAGTAACTTAATTGCATTAGCTGATGAGAGCTGGAGAACCCGTGTGTGACCAGGGTCGGTCTGGGGGTTGAAGGCCCGCTCCGCGGGAGGGCCCGAAGGGCCCGCAAGCGTCGGGGGGGGGGGGGGATAGCCCGCCGCAGCCGCGAAAATTTTAGGAAAAGGGGCGTGGCTTTCTTTTTGTTTTTTAATTTTAAAATGGCAAAATATAGCAAGGTTTCATTTATTGGGAAATAAATTTGAGGAAAAAATAAAAAAAATTTGGATGCAGTTTATATTATTTTTTTTTTAAAGTTAAAGTAGATGATGCTCTACAACCAAAAAAAAAAAAAAACGTAAGTTATTATATTATTATTTTCTAAAAATAGTTCTAGTGCTCCTCCATAATGCAACCGAAATCCAAAAAATTCAAATATCTTACATAGGTTCTGTAAAATAAAAAAAAAAATAAAAAAAAAATCAGGGAGAAAACGTCGTTTAACGCATAATAAGGTGTTACTTGACAAAAACCTTCCATTTATTTATTTATGTATTCACTCGAAAAAGTACACTGTTTATGGCCATTGGTGGTGTTCCATGGCTCGAGCTTTAATCAAAAACTTATAAAAGATATTTTTGCTCGGAGCAGTTTTTATGCATGTAAAAAAATCGAGAACATAATTATATTTTTTAAATATTTTTTGGTTACAGCTCGAGCTTATGGTACATAGCTATATTTTTTATATCGCATCATAATGGTGTATTTTTTTCGAATTAATCAAGAGTGTTTGTCAGGTAGACCCTACGCGTTTTTAATAATATTGAGAATTTCTTTCTGGACATACCTATGTGAGCTAGATAGAATTTTTGTCATCCTAAAATTCGATACAAACTTTTTTTGTTTTGTTTTGAAAATAATGAAAATTTGAACTCGATCAGTAGATATTCAAAGACATATATTTTTCTACAGTGCTTAATTTAATTTCTTAAGTCCTCTCAAATATGTATGAATTGTAAGTTAATGCACAAAGTCACGCGTGTTTTTTTATCATACATAAAATAATCCTTAATTGATACACGTACGTGATAAATTTTTGAAATTTTACTTTTTTAGAGCACGGTGAATATTTTATAATTTACCCGTGATTTAACCCTCAGTAAAATTTAAAATGTTCTTTGAGGCCTTGAGGGGGCCCGCGCAGGCCGGGGCCCGCTCCGCATTTGCGGAGTCAACTATATGGCCAGACCGACCCTGTGTGTGACTGTATGACTGACCCTCTTTCTCGAGCATGAAGCCGCTGCTCTCCTCGAGCTGCAGGGGCTGTCCCACGTTGTACTGCAGCAGCTTGAGCTCGGGGTTCACCGTCACGCCGTCCTGACCCCACACCAAGCGCAGCTTCTGGTTCGTGTACGAGACTGCGGGCAAATCGACACAAAATCAATCTCAAGTTTTTGAACCAAAACATTGTTGGCCCCTTTTTTTTTATTAGATAAAATATATTTTAAAATAATAACCGGGCTCAGAAAATATCTGAAAAATCAGATCGAGTAATACAACCGCCTCGTAACTTTGTATACAATTCATTAAAAAAAAATTAACCTCTATGCATGTAAGATTGTAAGAAATTCATGCCATATATGATATAATACAGTATATAATATTGGCAAAACAATTAAAATTAATTAACTTTTAGTAACTTTTATAATTAAAAATTGTGACGCAGCTTTATAATACTCACAACTCTCGATGGCCATTGGGCAGACCTGGATGTCCATGGGGTAAAGTTGAAACTCCATCTGGCAGGCAATGATTGCGTGCATCCTGGCTGCATAGCGGATCGTCTTGTTGCGGTACAGAGTCACGCTCGAGAACTTTTGCGTCAAAGTGGCGATCTCTGCGCAGGAAGACACGCGGTCAAAACTAGACAATTGTAAATTAAAGTGTAATTTCGGGACTTAAATAATTTATAATCTTAAAATATGCAAAAGCGCTGCATATTAGGGAATTTTTTAACTCTTTGGGCCTGCATTTCTTGCAGAGTGTATCACATAGAGCTTCCAAACTTCCTTTTTAAGCTATGCGGGAAATTGTATGGCAAATAAAATTTACCTGACACCTTCGCGTTCAGAATGTAAGGATCAGGGTGCCACAAATTATCAAAAAAATTGGCTGGTAGTGTTACGTAATCATCTCCTTCTTCAAAAATATCTTCTGGCATTTCGAGACGAGGTTCTACCCACCGTTGTCGTACGAATAAATCAACACTGAAAACAAAAAAATAATATTAAAAGGAATTTCCCAATATTCAAATGACAAATAAATAAAGAAGTGTGACTCCCCCCCCCCTCAAACAAAAATTCCCCTATAATGATAAATTTTTACTTTAAATTAATTCCAATATTTTTCTCACCGAAAGTCCATATCCTCGACGTTGATAGAGTTGATGTCTACAATGTAAATGCTGAACTCGATGGTCACCGGTTCTCTGTTGACGGAGGGCGGGCGCGTCTCTGCGGGCATAAAAGGTGTTCCCATGCCGAACCACGCTGCTGCATGTCATGGGACACGGTGTTGTGCGTTACACTCAGAGATCATCCAAGGTCACGCAGCAGACGACAAAAACAAGCCTCAGTGGATACGAACAACCAAGCACGGAGTACGAGACATTTTGTAAGAGGGATCGAGGTATATTCAAGGGAGGATCGTCGTGGAGAAAAATTAAGGGGTGACGGAAGCAAGCTGGCAATTAAGGATATACAAAAGGTTTTCGGGAAGGATCCCCCTCTAATGCCTCAAATTATGTTTCCCAACCATACTCAAAAGAGTACTAAATTCATTGATTAATTGATTCAATTTTCAATTTTATGAGGCTTTCATTCGCTAAATTCAGTTTTGTTTGGGCCTCATATGGAGATATAGGAAAAACTGTAAACTGAATTTTGAACAATTTCTTTTTCTTATTCAAGACAAAATCGACTATTTCATTCATGCACTAATCTATGCACTACCTCAAGAATTCGGTTGCCATATTACTTAGTGTCTTCCATGCATAAGCAAACTGAAAGAATTATTTTAAAAATTATAAATCATGCATTCAGTATTTAATGTATTGTTAAGACTCTTTTCGAGAGGAAAAAATATACACAAACAATTATAACGTGACAATTTGTAGCCTTTTGTTCATCTCTCTGTTTATTTTATTAATCCAAAATCAAAACTTGCAAACTATCAGTCACTAATATCAGGGAGCAGTTATGGTATTCCCTGCTAATATACTCATGCACAAGGCGTATAAATCACAATTTTTACATAATTTGTTTATATATTGTCTTAAGCTTGCATATTTAGTACTCATTATATACAAATTAACAAGCATCATGGTAACAATAAGCATATATATTATGTCTGTAAAGTTTGGCACTTCATAACTGTTTACTGTTTGAGTGTATTATTAATACATGCTTGAAAATCACGCTCGAAAATAGGCTCCCTATGCTTAGAATCGTATATTTTGTAGATTGATAAAATGTAATTAAAGGCCATTCATTTATGACATTATACAACATATTAATTAATATGTATTACAGATAAAGTCACTGACCTTTGACATAGTTTTCAGGAAGCACCACGCGGGGCTTTATGGTGTAGTTCTTCTCGCACGAGGAATCTTGCCAGCTATCCAAACACAAGATAAAAATAAAATAATATTGAAACCCCCTTTTTTAAATTTTACCATTTTCTGCAGTATATTTTGTTTATGATTTATCAAGAAAGTCGTTTCGACCCTTACATATAGAGAAAGAAAAGGTATGAAATTTTGTTACAGTTGTAATTAGCTATATATGTAGCAAAAATACTTTTATAAGAATATCAGTAAAAAGTGACATCCTAATAAAATACATGTTGCGTATATATTGCGGTAAAAGCTCCCATTTGAATTTCCTCCTATTTTACATTGATGAAAGTTGAAACAAATGTTATATTACAATGACATTAATATATTTGAAATATCATTAAATAAACATAATTAATATCACGGATATTTATAATACGTTCTATATACATAGTGTATTCTGATTAATGGTTCATGACCATAAAGAGAGGGGTCTGGGAGAGCTGAAAGCACACTTAAATTGTTGAAAATATATTATTAAATGTTTCCAAATTCTAAACATTGATCTTATGAAGCTATTGCCCAAATTTTTATCTATAATATACTGTATTTTTTTTCTACTCTGTTTTAGAATAGTATACATCTCGGAACAAGCGGAACGTTGCCTTTGTTCTGTTTAAGCTTCATGCATGTACACTGTGTCTTTTTATATAATGTTAAATTGAAATTGCATAAGCCATAATTTCCCCCTCGTGCAAGTCATGCAACCTTAACGAGGTCTGTCAGCACCTTTTTACGATATTTTTTTTTTGTTTCCAAAACAGTTCCAAAACATTTTATTTATACCTCGCCAAAAGTGAAATGAAATAAAATTATGGATCAATTAAAGAGTTTTATTCTCCATATTTGTTCATCGATCTTCTTGCTCATATATACGTAAAATATATTGTATTATATATTTTATATTTAAATGAGCACCATGCATGCAGAGGATAAATTCGTCAGTCATTTGGCAAAAAGATTGTGCGTAAGTTGAGTTCTCCAGGTAGCTGATAAAATTAAATGATATCCATGCACCATGACCATTTATACTCAAAGAGAGGAGAACAATAAAAGAAGAAATTTTCTTTTAATTAACCTACCAAGCAGAGAGCAGGACGGTGAAGAGTAGGCAGGCCCGCGCCTTCAGGCACGCCGCATGGTTGGCCGTGGTGGTGTCGCAGGCACCTCGGCAGCACCGCGGCTCGCCAGCCTCGAGGAGCGCGCTGACTGACGCTCGCGTGTGGGGGCTCGAACCGGACAGGACAGTCGCCGCGCATGCGCACATTCGGAGTGATGCAAACCAGCAATTTACCACAGTGAAGACCCACTAATTGGTCTAGTTTTATATCACTTTAATTTGTATCAAAACTACTAGGCTGGGGTAGGAATTTTTCTTTTCTACGCGTAAACATTTTTTTTTTATTTCACAAATAAATTATATCAACCGAAGATCTTTCTGGGGATGCATCCCGGAAGTAGATATTTTACATTTCAAATTGGAAAACAATAATACTAAAATGTAGAACCTTAAAAACATTTGTTTGGCTAAATTAAGTTGTATTTTAAGCTTTTTATATTTTATTTAATTTCTAATTAATATATGGTAAGACTAAAAAAATACATTAAAAAAAATGAAGGGATAAAATATAATCATAAAATAAGTATATTATTTTTTCCAATGACATCATGGCATCTCTGTGATAAGATTAATCTATGAGACATAAATATATAAGAAAAATTGAAATTTTATGTAAATAATTTTTGTGCTTTTTAACTATTCAAGTATTTAAAAAAATTGCTATTCACTAGCTAATAATGTGTATCGTTAGAATAAAAAAAGCATAATTATTTTATCACATGCATTTATTGGTTCTCATTTTGTACACGTTGCAACAAGGTGCTAGAAGGGGTTGAGGGGTTCTCCGAGCGGGGACATAGCACCCACTTTGGCCCACATGATGGCGTCTCCCAGCGCCATGCACTTCTCTCCCGCCTGGTCCAGCGCCACTGACGGCCCCTGCAAGACAAGACACGCAACTCGCATTACATCCAGGCTCAAAGAGTTGCCTATGTACTGTACGCAGGCGACCGGAAAAAGCGGGAGGTAAGGATTGGCCAACCAGGGCAGTCTGCTACGTAGGAGACTGCCCTGGGCCAACAGACATAAAAAATACACCAAATTTGTTTGCTCTTTGTTTGACATTATGTCTTGACAGAGGTGGAAAGAATTTTTTAAGAATGAAAAATAATTTATGAATAAAAACTGCAGTTTTAATACTGGTGCACGACAAATCAGGAAACTCACTGCCTACTACTTAATGAATACTATTTTAGTTCGTTTTCTAATTTGTCTATTTTTTAAATTGATTTATAACTTTCTTCCAGTTAAAATACGTAAATACAATATTGTGCTTGAAGATTTTTACATCTAGCTGTAATGGGAATGAGCATGCATGGAAGAGTGTGTGTTTAATCTGTAAAAAAAATACACCTATTAGAGCAGGGGGATGTTCAAATACCGCGCGCCAATTAAGAATTTGCGTAAAGTTACGCAAGAAATTGACATGTACATCCTATAATATTCCTAAATCTTGCTTAACTTAACGCAAATTCTTAATTGGCGGTATTTGAACACCCCCAGATATTAAGTAGTAATACTAGATAGTAATTTTACGCTATAATCAGTGTTAATTTATGATACTTGAACAAATGTGTTTGAATAGTTAACTTATAGTAACAAAAAATTGATACAGGAGCACAAGAGCTTTGTGATATAGGACCAAAATATGTCTCTCAAGTCCAGCATGTTCCTCTATATCATGTTTCTGGTCAATCCACGTCAGTTGTCAGGGTTCATTAAAATCACGTGATCCTCGCATGAAGACTGCAGCACGTCACATAAGACGGGTCAAATTAAGTAAATCTGGCTTCTTCTCAACAACAAAATTGATTAAACAACAACAATCTATTTCACGTTCAATTTCCTTCACTTTCTACTTTCATAAACGAGTGAATTTACTCTTATACTGAGGATATTACAAGATGCACGAAATATATTTTTTTAGTTTTTTTTTTGCATCTTGGTGGTGTGACCTTACAGCAGCTGTGACGTAATTTATCTTGTAAGACCATCCCTAATTAGAGGGTAGGTGGCCGGCAGATGAAGACGCTATTGCCGTTCCCTGGATGGTCGTTTGACGGTCTTCTTGCAGCTCTGAAACGCTCGTTAGTTGCTCTAATGAAGTCACTGCACCCCCCTCAGCCTCCCTTGAACCTCCCGTCATATCCTTTTGTAGCGGGTCATTCCAACACTTAAAGTCAACTGACCAAGAGATGACGTCATACAGGAGTCATGTCGTGGCCATATAACTTAATTATTACAGAGTACCAGTTCATTTTTTAATCGTTAATATTTAAGTTTGATTATTTTTTTAAATTTTTATTAATTAAAAAATAAAAAAATATGTATGTTGTAAGTATTAAAATGGTCTTTTTGTGTAATTCTGTAAAGAAAAGTATTTCAGACAAAGATTATATAATATATTTTTGTGTGTAACGTATCAAGCTAATTAATTTTATCAAATTATATTTTTTGAAATTTTAAAAGAAAACGACGGAATTAAACTAGAATTTTTCATGGAATAGAATATTTAAAAATAATTCTTAAAAAAAACAAACAAAATTTTCTTTTAGATATTACGACAGATTAATTTGAAAGTAATGTTTTAAATAATAATAATAATAAAAAACTTAAGAACTTCCAAACAACGCACAGAATTTTTTTATTTTAAAAGTTTATATCCTCAGTCCTCAGCATGATGCAATGTGAATTTAATATTTATTTACTTAACTTTCATTTCTTTGTTTTACTTCGAAATGTCATCAAATCTAACAAGTAAGTTAACTCTTTAATCATATTGGGGAATTCTCTTACAACTCAGATTTTAATTTAACTATACTATATTATGATAGGGTACATATTAACAATAAGTTTGACTGAAGTTTCAACTTTTTTAACTCAAATTTGGGGACTCTGAAGGGATTATTAGAATAGGGGCAAAGTATGCAACCCGCGCGCAAACCTGAAAACTGTGACGTAGAAACTCCCTAGTTAACACACAACAACTGCCTGATATCATAGTTTGAGCGTCAAGGAGTGATTGGCTATAAATTTTAGTAACACGATCGAAATCAGCGGGTTTTTCTACCCTAGTATCAATATTTTTGTCTCTAATATCAGTTTACTTCAAGAGTGATAATCGAAAATATAAATTTATTGCAGGAAAATTTCGCCTGCTAGGCAGTTTCTACGTCACGTTTTGGCACTAAATTCAAAAGAAGGAAGATTTTTAAAAAATTCCCTTGTCTCCAATTTTGAAAATTGAAACTTTTTTGTTTTGGGACATTTAATTTTAAGGCATAGAGCATCTGAAAAAAAAAAAAAATAAATGTAGGAGAATTCCCCATTGAATTATTAACTTGATACAATATACAATATTATTATGCACTGCAAAATTCTTTGGGATTACAAGTACATGCATCATGGCACTTTGGTTCTTTGGTATGCTTTTAATTACAATGTTTATAGTGTTGACCATCACAAAATTCAGCAATTTTTCAGCTACACTTTCAAAAATTTTCAATTACCTGTAATGACGTATGGTGAAAAAATTAAAACAAGTTACTTAAGGGTAAGGTAACGCCACCAATGTTAAAAAAAATCCCTCTCACAAAAATTCTGAAAAAAATTTAAAATGTTCTCCTCTACACCCCCTATCAGTACCTAAAATATCAGGTATACAAATACGATCTAGTTTTTGAGTTATGAATTTTTAAAGTTGACTACTTTAACATGGAGAAATGGAAATCCCATGTTAAATTAGTCAACTTTAAAAATTCATAACTCAAAAACTAGATCGTATTTGTATACCTGATATTTTAGGTACTGATAGGGGGTGTAGAGGAGAACATTTTAAATTTTTTTCAGAATTTTTGTGAGAGGGATTTTTTTTAACATTGGTGGCGTTACCTTACCCTTAAGCAGTAGATGAAAATATGCAAGACGGTTCTGGAGATAATTATAGCATCTCACTCAACAATAACACATGACAAAATCGTGGAGAAACAATTAATACGAGGTTTGTACCCTGATTGGTTCGCTGGTGAGCAGGCAACGGCGCAGAGCGGAGTGCGCAGGCATCTGGCAGCCGGAGACGTGCACCTCGCCACGGTCCGGGTCGGGTTCCGGTCCCTCCAGCAGACGAGCCTTCAACGCTGCGTCCTCGTGCAGCGCCTGCAGCTGTTCCTCCCGCAATCCGCAACACTCGCCACCCAGTCCTCGCAACGCCTCCCTGCACACCACAGGACGGGCTATTGTTTACTGAAGTATTTACCCTGAACCTCAACTATTTCGGTGTAATTATTTAGGGAAATTTTTGCATTAAGGATAGATAGTGGCTGATATCTACAGACTTAAGTAAAATCTTGTGCTTCTTGTGGTAGTGGCTAACCAGAAAATTTGTATAATTCTATAATTGTGATATTGTGAAAGGTTGTGATTTGCCATAAAAAAGTGGGTATGCATTTTTTTATTTTTCCTATATATGTTAGATTCTCCAAGGGAGACAACTTCTTGCCTAAGCAGTTTAATCTAGCTTAGCTCACTAACTTTGCGTGCTCGAGCAGCGGCTGAAGGATGGAGGTATAGCGACGCCGCACAGCCAGCAGACAGCCTACGTAGGAGCTGAGGAACGTGAGCTGCGCATTGCCAATGCGCACCTCTTGAAGTAGCGTTACCAGACGCAGAGCCTCTTCGGGGTCCCACCGTAGACCTCCAGGGAGCACCAACTCTGAAATACACCAAATTGCTATATTTTCTATGGTGAAGGGAAATTAATTTTGTTGGTCTTAAAACTTTAGTCGCTATTATTACCATCCAGGTAAATAAGCCTTGTGATAATAATATAATTTCTTTGTCAACTGTAGGGATAACATGCAACAAAATAATACAGGAGTCAATGTTACCGGGCAGGAGGTTCAAGCCAAGACGGAGGGCCTCCTTGGTCTCTCCGGCAGCCAGGTGGAAGCGCACGGCCTGGCAGGACCCCTCAGGTTCCTCACGGGCCCGGGTGGTGCACTCGCAGGGCACGGGCAACCCAGCCAGATGGTGCAGATTTAATCGTTCGGCCTCGTCACCACGGAAGTACACGAGCAGTCGCAGTATCTCGTCACGTCGCACACCCTCCTGCATGGAGAGGGAAAGGTGGTGAGTTTTATTAATGAACCTAGGAGTCAGAAAGAATGGAGACGGTACCGTTTAGTGACTTCTTCTAGTCTGATACTCAGATTGGACAAATTGTCAAAACCCTATATATTCTGTAACCCATATATAAATGCTTTTATTTGATAATTTTGAGGAAAAATTACTATAACAATTAATAACAATGTCTTTATGTTACAAAGTGCAAATGATATCTTAAAAAAATAATCTCCTTTGCCATGCAATATACTGCGTAGCTGAAATCGGCTAAGTTAAACAATTTATCAATCAAAATGATATTATATGATTTAAGTGTAATTATTGACGGTCCTCACGTTGGTAATCTGGGCGATGAGGTGGGTGGCAAGACGCCACTCTCCGAGGCGCCTTGCACGGAGGGCGAGCAGCGCCAGGGCTCGGTGCACGTGGCAGTCGTCCTCGCGGTCGAGTGAGCGTCCCAGCGCCACGGCTAGCTCGAGCTCGTGACCTCGGACAAGCGTCTGCAGCGCCCCCTGAACACAGAACGTGACTGAACATCATCAATAGAAGGGAAGCTAACGTTAAGATGAAAATAAAATACTGAAATTATACTATTGAAATATTAGAAATTAATGAAATTGCCACCAAAGAGGAGATGTACAATACCCACCTCGAGGTTCATACCATTTCATTCAAGGAAATTTATTTTATTAATTATTAAAATTTAATTATCGTGATCGATCGACTGTAATAAATATGTTGTTTTGATTATTTACGTTAAAAATTTTTTTCTCACTTTATTATTTGTGGTCTTTTTTTAATGCTGTGAAGTTACATAAGTTTTTCTCGATGTTATAAATAATGTATTGGGTGATAAAAAATAATAATGATAATTTAGTTACGCAGTTTTAAAAAAAAATATGACTACGGTTAGCAAAGTTGTTCCCTCCCTGCTTCTGGTGCCAGTCCCATGCAATTAAAGGGCCCTAGTTGATGCTTACCGGACCTTTTCCTTGCAGACCAACCCTGCAAATACTAAACAAAACTAGAACTGAATTTACCTGACTACGACTGACATACCTCGACGTGGTCCACGGCCAGCAGGGTGCAGGCAGCTCGGACGGCGGCCCCGGATCGCAGGAGTCGCTCAGCCAGCACCCTCGCCGTGCCCGCCATGAGGGACGGTGCCGCAGCCGAGCGAAGCTGCGTGGGCTCGTCGTCGTCCACGGAGGCCTCGCCGGCCTCGCCGGAGAGCGCGGACAGCGTGAAGGCCTCGTCCAGTTGGCCTGTACCACGAGCACCTGAGCCAAGCCCTCGTCAAAGCAGCAAGCTTACCTCGAGTGGTGAACAGTTTGACGACGCCCGCCACGTCACCTTGGGCCAGCGCGTGAGGAAGCACGAGTTCGGACTCCGCCGAGAACAGCTCGGTGACTCGTCTGGAATTTAATGATTTGGTGAATATACGTGGTTTCAAATTAACTCCTAGACTAACGGTTTCATGATACTAATAAGAAGTTGTCATAATTTTCCTTACATCATCAATAATGATATGATATATATGCAATAAAATTGATAAGAAATTAAGCATATTTAAAAACATCTTCTACTGTGCATCCTTTGACGTTCATAATACTAAAATAAAAAATACAGGTTGTCCATTTTAACGCCAATAGTTTCACAAAAACCTCGTGCTACAAAAAAGCAACAAAATCTGTTTGTATGGACCTTTGGTTGAGATGTCTCCAATACTTGGAGGAGACGCCTGGCGCCACGCTGAGGGCCTTGTCCCACTCGCCGAGCCTCGCCATCAGTTCACAGTACCTCCTGAGGGCCCCGGCACGTAGGAAGCAATGTGCGGCCTCGCGAAGCCTGGCCTCAGCCCGCGGACCTGACCGTATCTCCAGTCGAGTGCCCTCCGCCTGCATTGTCAATCAAAATTATCTTTTGCATTTTATAATAGACGGAAAACTTGAGATTCGTTGTACTATTGTGATGTTCAAGAAAAACTGCTATAGGGCAGTATTAAAAGAGCTGACCAAAATTGTGTTCGTGCAGTTTACATTGCACTTATGTCCATTTCATATAATTTATTTTATAAACGTAACAAATTTATTAAAAGTTTTCTTTATCATGTAATTTAATCGTACTTGAATTTCATAATGTGAAGTTGTGATAAAGGACAAATTAATCTTGCTTCTGCGTGGTAAACCATAAAAACCATCATGCATGCAATCTCTACACCCACGTATATACCAAATGACATGTAGCCACGTGTGAGGAGTGCACAATGCCCCGCGTGTAATGGCGTGACAGCTGAGACATCTCCGTGGTACCACGCAGCACCGCTATCAGGTCCCACAGGTTCCTCACGCTCGGGTCACCCTGGAGAACAAAGCGGGAATATTTAAACATTGTGGAGAACTCTAATAAAATAAAATTAGAGTCCGAGTAAGGAAATTTCTTTGTTTTAAATACTGAATTCTATAGCTGCTATAATATATTAAAAATTAATAACAATAAATATTTTATTTCATTATTACATCATATTATATTATTATATTTATTCTGCGAACATATTCATGCTATAGCAGCCCGGCTGCCCGCACTACTCATGAATTTATGATATAATTGTTTAGTCTATTAATATTGCTATGAAACGCGATCGTCAGATGTCAGTAGCCTGTTATACATTTATTTACGCTCGTTTAATGTAATTTAGAAAATCAGTTTTCATTAATAGCACTCCAATGTAACAAAAAGTATGAGAGTACATACGCTGAGAGTATCCATGATGGCAAGGAATTTCTGCGTCGCATCAAGCTGCTCATTTGCCAATGTAGTCCGGAGGTGTGAGGCTATCGGTCCACAAAGTCTGACGTCCCAGTCTTCACTTAGCTTGAAATCTGCAAATTAATTATTGTTCATTTTAGCATTCAAGTCTGAAACTTTTTTAGCTAACATGAATATTTTTATCATATATTTTCACATATATTAAAATTTAAAGGCTGTATTATGTTATAGCCTGTTATAGGGTACGTCATTTAGGTAGACTGACGCTAACCGAGTGACTATATATTAGTGACAAACCTGATGCATGATGTCTTCCTTTGTGTCCGAGTCTATATTATTATTTATTTTATTTATTTCACCCAATACAATTAACAAATGTCAAAACATAAAATATATAGGGTGGGGACCAACCATGACAATAACCACTCGTGTAGATCGAATATAAATTTAATGTCCTCCACTAATTGCACTGTTATAGAGAGACTTAATAGTACATAATATCTACTAAATGCACCGTCTCAGGGCTCAAAGTAATTTTTTTATGAGTAGCAGAATATTTAAAAAAAAAATGCATTATATATATAGGCTCTTTTATATCAATTTTTGGTCGCCGGCTGCTTGCACTGAGTATTGATTTGAAGAAAGGCTGGAATTAATTATATTTTCTATCTGAACTATAAATGCGCGTTTTCATTAGCACAATCAATTAGGAATAAATTACGTACCGTCCGTGAGCAGAAGGTCTAGGGAAGAAGCAGTGAGCAGAGCTGACATTCCGAGCTTAGCCACCAGAGACGCCAGTGTCCAGAGGCGCACCGTCGAGTCTCGTGAGCACGAGGCCAGCAGCAGGGGTCGCAGCGGGTGCACGCTCAACCCTGATGCCGTTGGAGGCGTAATAAATACATAATTAGCAACCATCAAACCAACGGCATAGAACATCATTACGTTGAAGACATGATCAAGGCAAAATGTCAATAATTCACTTATGACATTTTCCACTACACATGCAACTATAGTTTTTAAATTTGACTTTTCAGAGATGAACCAAAACGTTGAAGATTATAGAGCAAATTTAAATAAGAAACATTGATTTATTAAATATAAGCTTAATTGCTCTCGAACGACACATGAACAATGACAAACGCTCGTACTGCATGCATGCAGTTCATGTTAAAATATTACCGTAAACGTCTGCTCCATGGTCATGCTGAGAGATGAGGCACGCTCCAGAGCGCACGTCCCACACGCGCACTGCGAAGTCCCAGGCCCCCGAGACCAGCAGGTGCGGCAGAGCGGGGCACCACACGAGGCCGCGGACCGGACCGTCGTGGCCCGCTAGCCGCCGCACGCACGTTCGTGCACCAAGCTCCCACACGCGCACACTGCCGTCATCAGAACCCGAGCACAGCAAGCCTGCCTGAGCGGGGTTCCACCGTACCCCGAACACCTTGGCAGTGTGACCTGCAGATAGAGAATATATAAATGTCTGCACTTTTTTAATTTAATAATCAAACACTGTTTTTAACTCTAAAGAAAAATCAAAGTTTTGATTATATATATATATATATTTATCATGTTCTAAGTACAATTTTAGAACATTAACCGCCATTATGGTGAATCTCAGGCACCGGAAATCTCTCCTAGTCCTTTCTTCCTAAACCCTAAATACTCACCCTTAAGAACAACTGGTTCCTCCTGGTTGGAACACGTAACCTTGAAGACTCTGACATGTCCATCCTCGCAGCCCGTGGCCAGAAGGTCTCTGCCCTGCCAGTCACAGCCAAACACTGGGCCGGGGTGTTTGCAGCGCTGCACTTCCAGTTCTCCGCGGTGCTGCGTTATTAGACACGTGCCATCTGCACCACCAGAGGCGAGTCTGCGTGCGTCTGCCTGACACCAGGCCACGCAGTACACTGTGACGCCCGTGCCGTGACCTGTGAGTCTTTGCGTGACCCGAGCACGTGCGCTGTCCACCAGAAGCACCCCGTCACGTGCAGTGGCAGCCGCCAGTAAGGAGAGAGGTGCGGGGGCCCATGACACGCTGTACACGATGGACTCGCGACCCGGAGTGCTGGACTTGAGGACGAGTTCACCACTAGAGCACGACCAGAACTTGATGGTACCATCGAACGAACCCGTGGCAAGGACGTCGCTGTCGTCAGGACGGAAGGCACATGTGAACACCGTCTCCGTATGACCCTGGAGAACAGCTGGGTGTAATTACATTTTTACATGAAACTATTATATAGTAATCTAACTATAATACTTTACATCAAATATAATTATTATTATTTTTATCTTGCATGCTTAGTGAGTGTCAATTCTTGCATATACAATTTACTCAATTCTTCTTATACTTTCTTAATTCTAAACAAAAAATAAATAAATAAATTAACAATTTGTACACATCCCAAACGTTTAAAAAAGTAATAAACAATTAAGTTATACATTTAAACAATTAATCGTAACTCCAGTTTTGAAAAAAACAAAAAAACAAAAAAAAAAAATCTGAAAATGAAAATGTTACTGTCCAAAATCGTAAACTCTCAAGTTCAGCTTAATTAAATTGTTGTCTCCTCTTTCAAGACATTCAAGATAAGTGTTTCTAAAATGATTAAAAGATTTCCTATTTTGGTTTTAAAATTGTGTACCCAGAATCAACTTGCATCAAAGCTGCTGGGCTAAATTTTTTTACTTATTATGAGACTTCGATTTTAGTGTGGAGATTATATAAGGACACTGTTTACAATCAAATGCATTATTATAATATTATTGTTCTAAATTGAAAGGAGTTTTCATAAATGCTTCCTTCTGCCAGCCACGTGGCACTCACAGCCTCCTTGTTGAGCTCCCACGTGGCACGACGAAGGTCGTACACCCCGAGGCCTCCGTCACTGAACACACACGCAAGGCTGGCCTGGGCTGGAGGTGGCAAGTGGGAGTGGGTCGGGGGCAGATCAAGGGCGTTCTGTGCGGGCGGGGGCACCACGACGAGCGCTCGCACCCCCGAGGCCTGCAGTGTCCGGTTTTCCAAGGGAGTCTCTCGGCCAACTGTCCACACTCGCAGCACGCCGCTCTCGTCATCTGCGGAAATGCAACAAGCTCTCTTTTAACAGCGGTAACATGTAATAAAAGTATAAAAAAGTATGAGCTTTAACGTAGAAGAATGGAAAGAACTAACCTATACAAGTAAAATGACATATAAAATCTGTGAATCTACAATATGATTTGCCTCTTGCCATGTGAGACAGTGCAGATTATATTTTGTGTATTTAATTTATATAATTTATATTATACGTGCATATTAATTTAATATAATAATATCATAATTTTAATACGTGAATTAGTTACAGAAAAATAAAAATATTGAAAGTCAGACAACAATACGTGATAATACAATATATTATATCAACTTTTATAATTATGTAGTTGCAAAATATAAAGTTCTATAATTTACGTGTTTTTACTATTATAAATAAATTACGAGCACTGCAGGAATTTCTATTTTTTATATTAAAATTATTGTAGCAATTTTCTTTTTTAAATTATACAACTTTTAATTACGATTTTAAGAACAGACTTCGACTAAAACCAAGGAAGTCACAGCATCGATAGAGAAGTTTATTAGACATAAATGACATAATTATATGAAATGAAATATAAAATATTGAAGCATTGTAGCGGCAAAGTAGATAAAATAGCGTGGCTCACCCCCCGAGACGAACATTCCCGGACAGTCGGGCAGCCAGGCGAGGCAGCGGGCACGGCAGGCGGCGGGTAGACGGAAGGAAGCGAGCGTGGTGGGTCCCTGGGCCGCGACGAGGCGGAGCGAGCCCCCCGCGTGCGCCACCAGCAAGTAGTCCTCAGAGAGGGGGTCCCACTGCACGGCGCGCACCTCGCCCTCCTCGGCCCCCGACAGTCTCACGTGCAGCTGAACCCGGCCTTCTGCAGCTCCGAGGATGAAAAAAAAAAATGTAGTAATAAATAAATATTTAAAAAGAAAATGATATTGGACTTAACGAAATAACGATGTGGCAAATTTATTTATTATTTTATTATTATTTTTTTTTTATTTTCGTATACGCCCCATTGTTGTGACGTTCTAAAATTATTTTTAAATTTTAGTATTTAAAAAAAATGTTATGGGAAGCAATTAATTATTCAATTCATATAGGATAAGTTTTATTAAGTTAATAGGCTGAAAGAAATTTCATTAAACTATATTTATTTCAATGCATTCTATTGCTATACGTTCTGACAATTAAAATCACTTATTAATTATTACGCTAATGCTCTATAAGCATGCAGGTTCGTTATAAAAAAACAAGATTAACACATTGAAGAAGTTTAATTATATGCAAGAAAGATACCCAGTTTATAAAATGATTAATTTCTTGGTAAACATAATAAAACGTGCAATAGCAGTAGTAGAAAAATGCATTTCTAAATAAAAGCTACTTTCATCTTTTTTTTATCTGTCGTATAAACTTAATCATGGAAATTAAAAAAATAAATAAATAAAAGTGAAGACCATGCACAAAATTAAATCGCGAGAATATATCGTGTAGTAAACCAGGCTTGCCAGCGCGGAGTACCCGCAGACAGCTATTTTTTCCAACTCAGGGGCAGCACTCAACCAGGGGTTGGTGGCTACACTCGCTGTTGAATCTGATCTCAGTCCTGACTCCGCATCTACTGCTGTGCTACGTGTGTCTCGTCACAAGCAATGAAAATGTACTCTGTCTATTTAAGCGATGAAAACTGAGGATATTATTATACACACATTTATACACTTTTACTAACCTGCTGCGTAGAACGAGAGCGATCCGTCCTGGTGTCCGAAGGCGAGGCGTCCGGGCTGGGTGGTGTGCCAGTGCAGACAAGTGGCGGGAGACGAGAAGGGGACGTGGTCACGGTAGGCACCAGTGTGCGTGTTGCCCTCGTGAGCAGTCCACGTCAGCAGTGCTCGACCCTCCGCGTACACGAAACTCACCGTGTCACTGCAACCAGGGAGTTATTAATTACATATTATATGTGTATGTGAAAATATGTGCGTTTTAAAAAATTGGAGAGGAACTAAAAACTTCATAAAACAATAGTGTACACTCGTCGCCTTATAAAATTATCATATATAGCCTTGTTAATCACCATGCTCTGTATTATACTTAATTAAGGAGCATGGTATATAATTAACAAGACTGCAAATGGAAATTTTCCAAGGCGACGAGTGTTGATCCTGAATATTTCCTTCATGTAATGTTGAAGTCATTGAAGCAACGTTCACAGATCCCAGCTCACAGACTTCCCCCCCAGTGAAATCTTTGTCGCATCTATTGGTATTATTGGTAGGGAAATTATTTAATATATAGTCGCTCTCGCTCATTATAGCATATTCGAACACCTTTTTATTGATGTAAATAAATAAATTATTAGTTTTACCAGAATTTTAAAAATATATAAAATAAAATTTTGGAGAAATCAAAATGTATTGCACAGAGTCATTATTATGCCATTATGATCTTCTTAGTATATAGAGCATAGCTTCAGAAACAATCCTAAACTGAAGTTAAGTTAAAAAAGCATCATTGCATTAAGGATGCAAGACAGCGAAGAGGGGAAAGTGGAACACTGTTGATGCTGCAACTAATTTTTAGAAATTAAATTGAGGGGTTTTTGAAAATTAACATTAGCATTATTATTAACTCACAAGTAAAATATATTAACACACCATAGAGTAATATTATAATGTACAATATTCAGTAAATTTGATTTTCTTGAGACAGGTTACTCGTTAATTAATGATTATATTGATTAATCTTGTTTTGCTCTTTATATATAAATTTTACATCGTGTATATGTTGGTACCTAAAGCCGAATTCGGCACAAGGCCGAAAAAAATGCTCAGAATTAGATTGGAGAATCGTGGGATACTCTAAACCAGAAATGAATTCAAATTTCGGTTTTGGGTCAAACCACGATGCTCCAAACTAGTTCTGGTCAAATCGAAATGCGCCAAAGCGACCAAGCCAAAGGAGACTTTTACTTCGGCCTTGGTGCATTTTTATGTGACAAAAACTAGTTTGAAGCATCGTGTTTTGAACCAAAGCTGAAAAGAGATTTTATTTCGGGTTTAGAGCAAAATTTGACCACATGCTAGTTCTGCTCATTTTGCATGCGTTAATTATATTCTTTATTCAGTTTGCAGTATTTCATTTGCGTCAAAATTCATATTATTAGGAATCATAAATAAATTATTATAAACTATAATTTACTTATAATTTTAATTTACTTAAATCATGTTTTAAAAGGAAAATATTTCACTGCTATCTTTTATTTCAGTGGTAGAGTCAATCAGTCAACGAAGGTGCATCAACTCACTCCCAAGTAACTTTTTGTCTCACTTTGATAAGAAAGCCCATTTACTTGCTAATCATCTCCGCTACATTTTGTTTCCTGCAGACCTTCCTGTAATTTCCTCAGGCACCGGCGTGTCGCTCGTCAGTCTTCATTCGACCACTGCGTGCCATGCAGGCGCCTTGGAAGTGTCCTTTGGCGCCACTGCTGAGCCTACTTGTCACTCTTCAGATGCACAGTGAGTAACTTCGTAAATATTGAACGATCTTCATTCGTAGTCACAATACGATTTAAAAAAATGTCGTAATTAAACTTTGTTGTTTTGTTGTTATTTTTATTGCGTTTCATTTTGTACAGAACCTCACATTATTGCAGTTTCCACATCATGTAAAGTATTTATTAATATTAATAATCATTTATTTGTTTATCGTAAAAAGTAGTTGTAAAAAAATTCAAAAAATGTACTTTCATGTAAAATTGCACGATTTTTAAAACATTAAAATGACATGCAGACTGGCCTCTTATAAACAGCCTGATTTATTGCATATTACATCACGAGTTATAATGCATGATATTTAATTGTCATTTTAATAATTGTAATGTTAATACACTTTAACACTTTAACCTCATCATAATTTACATTATTATTTCTGCACACACAAATCATAATATATTAACTCAAGCATATAATATATTCATCAGCTGTTGATTCTTGCGTGGAGGAGTTGCTGACGAGGACGGACGCCTCGGAGTATGGCTACACTACGTTTAATGGTAAGTCTTCTCCAAGTAATGTCTCGTATGATCTCGTATCATGCTGACAGTACGCATGCGCAGGTCCGGCCACGTGGTCTCGCAGGTTTCCAGCTTGTGGCGGTCCTCAGCAGTCCCCCGTGGCCCTCGACAATTGCGAGGAGGTCGCCCTGCCGCCCTTAGTCTTCCAGGGTCACGCAGACTTCCGACCAGCGGGCTTCAGACTCCACAATACCTTCCAGTCAGGTGAGGCATTTAAGTTGTATTATAGTTATTGTATACCTCTGCATTGAAACCATGCACATAATTAACGCAGTAAATAATGCTCACATACTTTACATAATAATTGAAAAAATGGATATATATAGCGTATCAAATGAAAAAAATTTAGTTTATAAATGAAGTTGTTATAGACATGCAAGTGGTATACGCTGACGTAAGCATGCAGCATAGAATCCCCCCTTCCGAACGGAACGTACAAAATTTTGCTTGTTTAACCGTTTAGTCAAATACAAAATTAGTAGAGTATTGGTTTGTAGTGTATAGGAAAGAACTAAATGAATTGATTCAGGTGTGTGGACCAAACAGTCATTACCCGTAGTTTAAGAGTTAATTAACCTAACTAAAATGATAATTGTGAAAAAAAAAAAATTACAAGTGCACGTTTAAAAACGATTTTAAGGCATAACTAAACCTTTCAAAATCGAATCTGAACAAAGAGTATTTAAAGAGAATTACTACATTGAATCGAAATTGTATCGTCCATGACGTCTCCACAGTGGAGGTGCAATATTCGGGGGAGGCCGCCACGCTGCTCGGAGGTCCGCTGCGCGACGCCAACTTCACGCTTGTCCAGGTTCACTTTCACTGGGGGGCGCCTGGACAGAACGGCAGTGAACACTCCGTCAGCGGCGTCTTGTGAGTATATGCGCTTACCCGTATACCAGAGGTTTAATTAAACCTAATTAATTACTTAATTAACTTAAGTTAACTCATGTCACTGCAGCCACGCGCTCGAGGCACACCTGGTGCACGTGAACTCCAGGTACGCCAGCATGGAGAGCGCCGCACGACAAGCAGATGGACTCGCAGTCGTCTCCCTGCTCCTTCAGGTTCGAATCAATGAAAATTTTACTGTCTAACTGTTCTGTAGTAAGATTAGTTCGTTGTAGTTACATCAAAAGATTTTATTGTATTTTGTAATATAGATTTTTTGGCGCATGTGATTTTTATGATAAAAAAATACAATATTTTTGTTTTGTTTTTCAAAGTTGATTCCTTGTAAAACAGAAATTTTGAAATTACTTTGATTTTATACCACTATATAGTTATTTTAAACTTATAAATTGCAGGCCAAATTTGTAAAATGTAATATCTTTTGAAAATTATCGAGAGCTCATAATTCATATCTTATACACTTGATGAAATTGCAAGAAAAAAGTTTTTGCCCTTGACAAATTTTTTTCATCGATTCTCCAACTTAATTGAGAAAATAAAATGTCCTCCATTTTATATAAAATATAACTAATAATGGACAACATACATTGTATGAAAAAATTTTATTGCAGAAATGAATAGAGGGTACCAAATTATGCTACTCTGAGTTTTTTCAGATTTTTTTGAGACCCGGAACTATTTTTAAATAATTATTGAAAGTCCTGTGATTTCAGTTGGCACCCCTGAATTCTTAATAAAAAGGATAGAGACTGGACGCCTATTGACGCCTCCAGGGAGCGTGGCCGCACTTTCCATAATTATTTAAAAATAGTTCTGGGTTTCAAAAAAATCTGAAAAAATTCAGAGTAGCATAATTTGGTACCCTCTATTCATTTCTGCAATAAATTTTTTTCATGTATGTTGTCCATTAGTATATATTTATAGTTATATTTTACATTATATTTTTTATTTTCTCAATCAAGTTGGAGAATTGATTTATATGACAAAAATTTGTTAATGGCAAAAACAGGTTTTCATCCGATCAATATATTGCATGTATGAGCGCTCCAAATATTGATAACGTCATAAACAAAACAAGATATTTGTCCCTCAGGAGTCTTCAGAAGACAATTCTGAGCTGGGGTTGCTGACGTCTCGGCTGGCCCGCGTGCGCCAGGGTGGCTCGTACTCGCTGGCACGGGGCGACGCCATGGCGTGGCTGAGAGCACCCCTTGCGGCCGCCAGCTACTTCGTCTACCGGGGCTCGTTGAGCACGCCCCCCTGCACGAGCTCCGTCACGTGGATCGTCCTCCAGACCACCTCGCACGTGGGAACAAAGCAGGTGCGTCACCTAATTCTTGGGAGTTGACTCATTTGTATTATACTGACCTCCATATTACAACATAGATACAAAATTTAAATATTTTATTAATAAATTGTGGGGTAACTGTTTACCCCCTCCACTCTTTCTTCTTAATCTCAACTCTTGGACTCACCGATTTAAATTATTTATACGAATTATTCAATGGATGAAATGTATTTAAAAGCGTTAGAGAATGTCAGAATGAGAGTTATAAAATCATGAATTATATTTTTATCTAACAGTAAGCCTGCATTAATTGTACAGTCGCCAGTCAAATTTAGTGGAACAGGTGGTAGGCGCTGCACCAATAGCTCTGTCCCACTCTATATGACTAACTACATATTATGTAATACATAGGATTGTATTCAATGATTATATCAAGGAACACATAATGGACAACATACATGAAAAAATTTTATTGCAGAAATGAATAGATGGTACGAAATTATGCTACTCTGAATTTTTTCAGATTTTTTTGAAACCCGGAACTATTTTTAAATAATTATTGAAAGTCCTGTGATTTCAGTTGGCACCCCTGCAGCCTTAATAAAAAGGATAGAGACTGGACGCCTATTGACGCCTCCAGGGGGCGTGGCCGCACTTTCAATAATTATTTAAAAATAGTTCTGGGTTTCAAAAAAATGTAAAAGAATTCAGAGTGGCATAATTTGGTACCCTCTATTCATTTCTGCAATAAAAAAATTTCATGTATGTTGTCCATTGCATGGTGATTGAGTTAATTCGAAACAGAGACCTCATCAATATTTCAACGGCTTATTGCATTATGTTGACTTATTGGCGTGCTGGAACGGTTGCCTACTTTTCAAACATGCAAACTCAAGAAGCAAAATTAGGTTAGTATAAGATATGCCGGAATGTTAATCCAGACAGGGGACGTAGTGATCTCAATATCAGAAGAAATATTTCTTTATGTTTCCTCCGTGCTGTTCTTCTTCTTCAAAATGTCTAATGGTGCAACTAAGCGAATGAATCATAAATAAGTAATATTTTGACTTTTTCTATCATTCTGTACAGAGTTATAATCATAAATTATATAGGGTATTGATTTGGTGCTAATTGTGCATGCTATACATTTTGAAAACTGCACTGAAGCTGAAGCTATTATAGTAGTAATGTAGTATATTTATTTTAAAATTCAATTAAGTTTTCACGTTTTATGTAGAATTTACATTAATCATGTTGCATGTCTTCTTATCAATTTCCTTATTCAGACTTCAAATAAAAAAAAATCAGGCCTTTACTGACATATAAAAATCAATGGATAACACTAGAGGGAAATTGCATTGTTGATGCACGTAACTCACAATCAGTGACGTAGCCAAGGGGTGGGAAGGGAAGGGGGATACTCACCCCCCGACTTGTTCACGGTGTATGGAAAATGCAATGGTCAAACATTCCCCACCCTCTTCTTATGGCAAAAGAAATTACAAGAACCCTTCTGATTTCATTTCCTGGACACGCCGTTACCTCCATGTATACCATCGTGTGAGGAGGACCATCTAGCTCAACCTGCACCCTTTTGTTCTCAGCTGCGGAGGTTCCGGACGCTGCATGGCCACGAGACCCGGCTCCGAGAAACGCGGCGTCCCCAACAGCCGCTGCTCGGCCGCCCTGTTTTCTGCTCGCGGGACACGCACAATCTCATGCAGAGATACGACTCCAGCGTGAATCAGCTCTGACATTGTGTATATATGCTCTTTGTAAATTTAATAAATTTTGAAGTTTATAACATATAAATTTGATATCTCATGCATGGATATATTAATAAAATATATATATATTTTTATATTTTGTTTTATAATTTAATCAGGGATTAATGTTACCGGTTTTTATGAATGTATAATATAGAGATATAATAGACTAAATATTCAAGGTACGATTTGTTTCATAATTATTATGTCAAGTGATTATTGAGCTCCTTATTGAGTGATGCTGTTAAACCCATCGATCAGACCTTTATCCTAACTTTTAGTATATCTATAATAATTAAACCACGGTCTTTGTGGAGACGAGCGGAAGATGGGAGGCCATCCTTTATTGCAACAAACATCTCCGGTATTAAGAAATCTAAATATTATTTTTGGGTCGTTTTGGGGTGAGACGTCACCCTTTTTGTAACTGAGTTAAAACGCTATACTGTAAATTTAGGGTTTTTACAGTTTATTTTATATTTTGAGGGTAAACTTTATTTCTCTTGTATTTGTGCTTGGACTGTATCATAATTGTGATCCTTTTAAAATTTACCAGTCGAATAAGCCAGGCTATCCCCTGACAACAATAGTTATTACCTTTCGAAGGGGTTCCAGTCGAGTAGCGTGGGTTCGGAGGGTGCTGCAAGGCTGGCGACAACTCGCTGCTGCTGAACGCACCACACACTCACTCGCAGGTCCGAGGTTGCGCTGGCCAACAGCTGCGCACGCACCGGGTGCCACGCGAGACACTTGACCGCCGTGTGTTGTTCCGTGAGGATGCATCGCAAGCCCCACTCGCGAGCCGGACCCTCACGCTGTGGAACACGGAAGTTATATCAAATTTGAAATAATAGACACTTTCTTGTCTGTGGTAAGGTGCAGATATACAATTTGAGTTGCAAGTTACATACAATTTCATTAAGGTCCAAATGCAAGAAATTGTAAGAAGAAGTGTGGCCGGCTTAAAAAAATAAAAAAGAAAATACTTCAATAGAATCTTGCCATAATACACAATGCAGGCGTCGTATGGTCTGTGTCACAGATCACCCGTTAAAGTATGCAACTTGCCGAGCGTCTGAGTACTGCGGGTTGACGGTGCGTAGGAGTTAATTAAATTGAGAAAGTTGTGCCTATCTCGTAAAATAAAAGGAATAGAATGAAAACTCACCTGGTAGACGTAAATTGCGACGGTAGATGCGTAGGCTAGTCTGTCCTGTCGCGCGGAGCACACGCTGGTACTCCAGGGCTGAGCGCCCGCACCAAGCAGGCTCAGAGCTCGCATCCTCTACAGAACTACTAACTAGATTAATAATTTGCAGGTGATGACGTGATAAGAATTTGCAGTTACAGTTAATGTCCTCTTATTGTTACATACAAATGTCAGCTCGTACAAATTGCACTCAAACAGATTAAAACTGCCCACATATCTTCGTTCTGCTTGAACGTTCATTATTTTCAGCGCCAAAACAGACCATGTATAATATAATATATTACATAATTTATATTGCAGGGGAGCAATAGTTACTACATAATTCAAATAAACTTTTTTGGTGCTAAACCTCAAGGTCAAATTAAGTAGAAATGTGGGCAATTAACAGTGTACATTTCCATCAAGATATTTGAAACGTTATATGCCACTGCCAAATTTGCATGCTGTACTGCAAAAAATAAATAGGTGCAAATATTTGAAATTTTGGGTTAGGTCAGAAGATTATTTAGTCTATTTAGGTACAGTCATTCGAAATTTAAGAAGACCTTACACCTCTTCACATAAAAATCTACAAAGCTGAGCAAGGTTTTGACTGCCTTTCGGTTCTCTTGATTGAGAAGGACGCAATAAATTATAACAATGGACAAGCTATATTATAAAAAAAATTATTTTAGACATAAAAAGAGAGAACCAAATTATGCTTCTATGATTTTTTTTTTTTAGATTTTTTACAGCCCGGAAACTATTTAAAAAAATTATTGAAAGTACAGAGAGAGAGGCCTCAATAGGCGTCACTTAATAAAAAAGAAAAATATAGAATTTAAAGTGGCTGCATGGAAACTTTGAATAACTTTTTAGCAACATTTCCTAGTCTCTAAAATAAAAAAATTAATAAATAAATAAATAAATGAAAATTGAGAGTTTTTGGGGGTTTCTATTCATTTCTCAATAAAAGAAAATCATGTAACTTGGCCAAATAATTATAATAGTCATAAATTATTGTAACAAAATTTACAAGTATACTATGAAACAATTGCCACTTGCAGTAATATGTTTTAAAAAATAAATGAACAAATTACATTATTGATTTAGTTTTTCGAGTTGCGTGTCCCAAGTCTACTTTTTTGTTGATGACGCAAAATGTGTACAGAGAAGTCTCACAGTACTCCACTCGGCCAGGTGACGAATGACGTCACAAAATGTCTGAAAGTATCATTAATTCCAATACAACCCCTCCCATGTTTTTTTCTGAGGCATTGAATGAATTATAGGAGGACTGGGGAATTATGGAAATGATCATGCTTTTCCATTTATCTTCGTTTGGTTGTATTTCAAATTTATCAAAGTTATCAATAAATAAATTTCCGAAGTAAATAAATTATAATATATGAATATGATATTTTCAAAAATCGTTTCTCAAAACACAGTTCTAATCAATTTGAGATGTATATAAATAAATATGCAGACTCTTGTACGAAAATGTAGATATAGGGATCATATATTATATCTAGGACGATATAATTTCCTCCCACTGACCTACAAGGTAACCCCACTAATTTAGCTGAATTTTGAAACAAGGAACAACAACCCTTTATCTGGAGATTCTATATTTTTGTTTTATGAATTTCATATTTATTACCTTTTTTAAAATTTACATGTGTGAAAAAAATAACTCGTAACTACTTCAAACTTTTCAAAGTTCTATCAGAGATCTAATGATAAGTTCTCTGGTTCTGTATGTCTCCTAAATGCCAAGTTTTGTAATTGAAACAGTACTAAGGTTGTTAAAAAAAAATAAAATTATAGCTCTGTTCATAAATATACAATTAGAAGGAATCGATTTTTATTGATGAACTTTATGTTCCATGATGTACATAAGGTTCATCAATGAAAATCGCTTCTTTCTGATTGTGTATTTACGAACAGAGAGGTATTATCTTGATAATTTCTTTCTCGTGTCCAGTACAACGCAGTTCAAATAGCAGACTGCAAATTGTAGAAGACATGCAACCCAATAAAACTCTAAAAATATACACTGGGAGGAAGAAGTAAAGAAATTGAATATTTAAATGCTTAAGACATAAGATATATAAGACGTATAATATATAATACCCTTGATAATACCCATAATCTATTTCTATATATTTTTAGGTTAAATGTTACTTTTTTTTATATCCAACAGCAGAAGTAACTCATATACAGCCCTGACGCTCATATAGACGTCAAATCTATGAATTTCAAATTAAAAAAATATTAAGCAAGCAGAAATTAAAAATAACATTTAAGATAAAAAAATTGTAGGAATTACGTATTTTTTTCATTACAACAAAGCAAAAAAAAAATATACTATACACATTATTACACGTAATTATCCGCAGTTTAAATAGTATAATTATTATTATTATTATGTAGTATATTTATGATGCAATTATTGCTCTCCTTGTAAAAATTATATAAAAATGTATTTACACTGTCAATAATGTTTTTTTTTTTTTTAAACACACATTTTTTAAAAAATAGATGATTTATTTTGATCATGATGATCATTAATATTATATTTATATTATATGATTTAATAAAATTAAATAATAACAAAATTCTTTAGCTAAGAGATCAAGTTAATTTCTTTGCTGTAAATCAAACAGACATCTCCCTGACCTATTGTTATCGTTACATCAAAAGGGTGCACACACTTGGCGCCATGCATGTCACGCGAGTGGCGCCGCTTACCTGTGCGAACGCGGCCCCGACTCGGTCGCTGCTGCTGGTGCACTGACCGGCCAATGCGTAAAATCGAACTGCCCGCCGCTGCGGCCGTACGGACCCCATCATGCAGTCACGCGACCCACGGCGCCTGATTGAGACAGCGCCGGCGCCAAAAGCCACCTCGCGTGTTAAGATATTATAACTTAAGCAATCAATCGCCTCATATCGGATCATCACGTCTTGTCAGCTGAATTGCTTAGTTTGTAGCTTTCGTCAATATTAATATAGCAAATTCTATAAATGGTATCAAATTATCCGAATCTGCCGCATAAAATTTCATTTAAATATAAATTGCGTTCAATATTTTCTGGGTTACAATCTTTGTTCTACAATATTTGAAATATTCTGAGCGGATTAAAGAAGAATACTGTATATTAATGTCAAAACAGTAATAAAAAAAAAAAATCATGCATTATGATCACTATATTAGTTACTGTACATGCAGTATGTTGTAAATATATGATTGGTGAGAGTGTAGATGGTGTTGATCAAAGTAATATGTATAATCTATTATTGACCACGCATTAAAATTTAGCCGGAGGTGTATAATAGACACTAAATTTTCATCACAAACTGTCTCCATGCATCAGCGGCTTCAGCTTTTAACCATAAATTAATGATAATACAGTATAACACATGGAGACTTCAACGCTTTAGTTCTCGCTACAGTGTACGTAATTATATGATTCGTATATTGAACGTATAATAACTCGAGATATAATTATATAATATATATATATATATATATATATATATATATATATATATATATATATATATATATATATATATATATATATATATTATAGTGTATAAAATATACCAAAAAAGCTATAAATAACATTATAAAAAAAATTAATAAATTTTTACTATTATATACTTACTTACGAAAATAAATAGAATTTGAATACAAACTAGCAACATTTATTTAATTTCCTACACATCAGTTTTTAATATTAATATTAAGAATTTCTTATATTTTAAATCATCATAATTATTGTTTAATTGATATTGAGATTTACTGTTAAAATAATATAGGACCATATTTTCTGAAATGATTTTTATTTTCCTTAGAAATTAGATATGTTTAGGTACACAATTCCTTCAAAAGTAAAAATAATTTTTAAGTTCACAAGTATTATTATCATCATAAAAACTGTACGGTAAAATAAATATACCTTTCGTGTATTTTGTACGTCGCATCGCACGTGCTGTAAAACCTAAACATATTAGGCTATTTAAATGCTCAACATAAAATAAGATAATATATGTGTAAATAATACAATAAATAAAATATATAAATAATAATAATTATATATGGTATAAGATAATATGAGTCACCAATAAAAAAATACAAATTTGAAATTTTAAACGTTTGATTTATTATTACGATGAATTAAAAAATAAAACACAACTTAAACAAAGAAACAAAGCAATTCTAACTGTATATTAACACGTTTAATTCCAT
The DNA here is from genome assembly GCA_949825025.1 of Siphlonurus alternatus. Taxonomy (NCBI): domain Eukaryota; kingdom Metazoa; phylum Arthropoda; class Insecta; order Ephemeroptera; family Siphlonuridae; genus Siphlonurus; species Siphlonurus alternatus. The sequence continues at coordinate 22,028,459 of OX463778.1, forward strand.
CAATGATAATTAATTTTTTTAATTTAAAGAAAAATAATTATGATTAAATAAAATTAAGAGTTTGATGGTATTGATTGATTGGTCGATTGAACATTCTTTTCTAACATGGTTTCAACAATTCTGCGGACGCGTCTCAAGTTCTTCAAGAGCCGCTCGGAAGGCTCCTGTTCTAAATCTTCACTTTCTGCTCCATCCGAACGGTTCACGTCCGGGACATCAGTCTTCGATGAAACCTCCGGACAATTCAGGACGTTGTTCTCCAACATGTCCGGGACATCAATCTTCGAGGCGTCCTCCGGACAATTCAGGACGTTGTTCTCCAACACGTCCGGGACATCAGTCTTCGAGGCGTCCTCCGTAGAATTCAGGACGTTGTTTTTCAACACGTCCGGGACATTAGTCTTCGAGGCGTTCTCCGGACAATTCAGGACGTTGTTCTCCAATACGTCCGGGACATCAGTCTTCGAGGCGTCCTCCGGACAATTCAGGACGTTGTTCTCCAACACGTCCGGGACATCGGTCTTTAAAGCGTCCTCCGTAGAATTCAGGACGTTGTTCTCCAACACGTCCGAGACGCACGAAGCGTCGTCCGTGCGCACTCCTCCTTCCTCGCGAGTTTCCACATCAGTCCCAGATTTCAGCTCGTCATCTGTCTCAGTTTTGACATCTTCTATTGTCTCATGTTCATCTGTTAGTTCAGTAATTATAACTCCCTCATAAAAATGAGCATCAAAATTCATTTTACTATTACTTTGATACTTAATATCACAAATAGTTTCTGATGAGTAAAATAATTTTAAATTATTACTGCTTGTACAAGTATTTTCTGAACTTTCCTCCTCTATTATCGCCAGTGATTCATTGTTTTCAGCAGCACTTGCTTTAGAGGAATTGACAGACCGTTGCTCGGACATTGGATTAATAATCGTTTCAGTGCATGGTTGGCAAAAACTTTCCAGGGAATTAAATGAGTTTGAATCATTTTTGTTTTTAGAAGTAATTTCTATACATTTGTAGTTTTCAGTATCACCTTCTTGAGAGGAATTTTCTGGCCGTGGCTCTGACGTTGGCGGATTATTAATCAATTCAGTGCATTGTTGACAAAACCTTTTCCGTGAGTAAACTGAGTTTGAGTCATTACTGTTTGTAGAAGTATTTTCTGACCGTCGCTTGGATATTGAATTAACATCAATCATTTCAGTGTATGGTTGAATGTTTACTTCAAGTTCATTTGTGTCAATATTTCGGCAGCAAGATGAGCAGATGGAACCGTCACTCGCCGTGATGGACCCCCTCGTACCTTGTAAAGGGCCGCCTTCAAGTTTTGTAGAGCCCACCTCACTGACGCAGGGTTCGTCGCCATCGTCACTTGCCGTTATCGAGTCAAAAACTTTTGTCTCTATTTCATTAAATTTTGTGTCTTGTAAATTGTCATTATTAGTAATTGAAGTTTTTTTTATATTTTCAACTGTATTACGTTTAATAATTTGTAGTTCTTCATATGTATGAACATCCAAAAGCATTTTATCACTTTGAAATTTAATATCATAAGCAACTCCTGATGAATAAATTGATTTCTTATCATTTACTAAATCTTTATCTTCTTCGATCCCCATAATTTCTCTTTTGTTATTTTCATCAGCTCTTTCTTGAGGGTGATCAAGTTTGAGTAACGATGAATTACTAACAGTTTCAGTGCATGATTTAGAAGAACTTTTTTCTGAATAAAACGATTTTGAATCATTACTGTTTATAGAAACATTTTCTAGACATTTGCAGTTTTCAATATCACTTAATACTTGAGAGGAATTGACTGACCGCTGCTCGGACGTTGGATTACTAATCGTTCCATTGCATTGCTGACAAAACCTTAATTCCCGGGAATAAAATGAGTTTGAGTCACTACTCTTTGTAGAAGTATTTTCCACACATTTGCAGTTTTCAGTGTCATCTTCTTGAGAGGAATTTTCTAATTGTTGATCCGACATTTGATCATTAATCATTTCAGTGCATGGTTGACAAAATCTTTCCCCTGAATAAACTGAGTTTGAATCATTACTGTTTGTAGAAGTGTAATCTACACATTTGCAGATTTCAGTGTCACTTGCTTGAGAGGTATTGACTGACCGTCGCTCGGACATTTGATCACTAATCGTTTCAGTGCGTGGTTGAACGTTATCTTCAGGGTTATATAAGGCGAGTTTTCGACGACAAGACGAACACCTTGACTCGTCACTTGCCGTAGCGGATTTCCTTACGCCCTGCGTGGAACTGCGCAAGGACCAGGCACTATTTTCCGACCTTGCAGAACTCTTCTCACTGTAGCAGGGTTCACTAAAGTCACTCTCGGTAAATGTGTCAAAAACATTGGTATTCTCTTTATCATCACGTTTCTTGTTAGTATCTAAATCTTCTGGAAATTCATCACGTTCATCACTTGAGTTTGAAGTTTTAACACTATTTTTTATATAATTTTTAATTTCTGAATAATTCACTTGATTATTTTGAGAACGTTTAACGTTATTATTAATATGATCTAAAGAAATACTATTAAAATTTGCGAGAAATAATTCACTTTTTTCATTTTTTGATGAAATTTCATAAAATTCACAGGAGTTTGATTCAATATTATTCATTTTACCACTGTCTAAATTAAAGCATGGTGCGCTGCGTGACGACAGCTCGCTTGAAGGTATGGTGTTCAGTTGGTGTTCACAGCAGTGCATTACGTCACTGTACGCCTTGCGAGAGATGCTACACGAGTTCTCGAGGTTGCAGTAAAAACTATCATCGATCGAGTCGAGCTTGAACACTCCGGACTCTTGGACATCTTCCAGCAATTTTTTAAGGGCTAAAGTCGCTAAGCAAGTCTGCGACACACAAGAAGAGTTGTCATCGTCGTCGGATGAGAAGCAGTCCATTTCGTCTTGATTTTTGCTTTTTCTTTCTTAGCAAATTTGCTCTTCATTCACTTAACTTTGAAATTCTTTTCTATAATTTACTCACTGATAAAATCTATGAATTATTTATATATTTTTAAACAATATTTGTTTACAAAAATTAATTACATTTTGTTATTGTTGCGACAAATTTTCTGTTGAAGCGCTTTTTTACGTTTTTACGTGCGCCTCTGCTAATTTCACCATCACACACAGTGCTATATGATATATATATAATTATATATATATATATATATATATATATATATATATATATATATATATATATATATATATATATATATATATATATATATATATATATATATATATATATATATATATATATATATATATATATATATATTATATATATTCTTGGCTATTTGAAAGGAATATTAAAACATTTAAAACTATATATACACGCATATTTAAATTAATTATTAAATTTAATTAAATTAAAATTAGTTAATCTATATAATTATTGTAATTAATGAATATATTTAATAATATATATGCATGAAATATATAAAATTATTTAATTTATATAGTTTTAATATTCCATTCCAATAAAAATAATAAAATAATGTAATTATATGTATAACGATCATGAACCCAATTAATATATTTGTTTTAATTTTGTGTGTGGTTCCCCAGGCTTTGGATATCGCTTTGGTCCATTGAGAAAAAGTAGAGGTGTCCGTCCTGACTGAGGTTTTCCACGGTTCCCTCAGTCTCACCTCACACGTACCTCAGCAAATGCTGGGACGCGTAAGCATGCAGGCCGTGGCCACTATCCGTTCCCTACCTTATCCATACCCAGTACCCCGCCGCGAGCTGTAAGCTCTTAATTAGGGGTGTATCCCAAGGATTTTGTACATACAAGATCCTTGGTGTATCCTTGTAAAAAAAAAAAAAAAATTCAAATAGCTAAGAAATTTGAGCGGCTTCTATCGGTTTACATTTAAGTCAATAGATGGCATAGCACTCCACGCGGGAATCACAAATGAGTCAGCTGTCATCTGAAAGCTGAAAGAGGGGAAAGGAGGAGAAAAAGGAATGCTTGCAGCATGTCTGCATGAAAAAAACCATTCTTGCTTATTGTTATTTCATTTACAAACGTGATTCCAGTGGAAGTGAGTTCTGAGTTGTGCTGATGTAAGACTTTTGTCCTAACATATTTGCAGACAGCGTGACTTGGCATACGTTTGATACCAGCCTGCTGAATATAACCGGTAGAATACATCCAGCATCTGTGGAGTCCAATATCTAAGAGCACGCGGAGACCGGAGACTGGCAGAGTAGCAACTGAAAGGAAAAAGGTAAACATATATTGAACTTTAAATTCAGTAAATTATTTTATATCCCAAAAGCAAGGCAGTCTGTAGAATGCCTTGCCAAAAGTAAAAATTAATAACAAAAGATTCACACCTTTTTAAAAATGTATTAATATAAAGAGGTATGCATACTTATTATTATAATATGTATTTGTTTTACTGTATATATAATAATATAAATAATTATGATACTCTGTACATGCGAAGTATGTATGCATATAATGATCCTTTGTAACATATATTAAGACTTTCCCGGTAACATAATTAGTATGATCGATATACATACATAATTATGCATACACAGTACCAATATATTATCATGCTTGCTGCATATACACTGACAATGAGTATAATATGCATACTGTACAGTACTAAAACTTCTCTACAGTAATATGTATGGTTCGATCAGTTCATGATTCAGATTCCACATTGTATGATGCAAGATCTGATGAATTTAAAATCCTATAGGGAATATATAGATTCCATTTCCGATCAAATAATGGTCAGAATGTTAAAAAAATACAGTATTCCACACTTACATTAATTATGTATCCATATATTGCACAACGCAGGCATGGATGAAATGTATTATGTATGCATACAGTAGAGAGAGAGAGAGGTCCGAACCCCCGGCTAGCTTATGCCCGGTTGGTTCTCAATCATGCACCCCCTCCAAACTTCCGCTTATGGTACAGAGGGACTCTACCAGCGAACCCCTGGACCCACACGAACCCATAAGTGGATGATCGGTTTATTTCCAGCAGTATTACATATCAGTGTTAATCACATACAGTGTTATTGCATAACGAAAATATTATAGGAAAAAACGGCATTGAATACAATACATTATGCACCCCAAAAAACTTCATGTCCAGAGTGACGTAACTTTTTTTTTTTCATATACATTAATGACTAATTTAATGTTAACTCTTTATTTTCCATTGTACTGTACATACAAAATTGTACTGTATTAATATCAAATAAAAAAATCAGTTTAAATCAGTACATGCACTGCATTTTTTTTTTTTTTTTTTTTTTTGCGATCCAAGAATACTATGTACGTAGTCTTTGGAGAGATATTTAATGTCTTCTTCTTCATCAAAAGTTATTCATATAATATATGGGTATTTCAAACATTGGTGGACACATTTTCTTGTACGCTAGCTGATTACGCGTAAAATGAAAATGACACACAATATGTCATTATTAATATTTACTTTATCAGTGCATATCATCATACACTAATAAGAAAATAAATACTTCATCATGTCATTACTAGATGGTCCTGTATAATATATAAAATGCAGTAATTCTCGTTTGTACTGAGGTAAATACATACCTGTCATATGTTGCAATAACAAGCCTGACAAGGCCATGCAGTACCTGCCAAAGTAAGGACTTGCAAAATTGGGGGCCCTGTAAGGCTTTACCGAAAAAATGTAAAAGTGTAGAAGTTCATCAAAGATATAATTATTATTATTAATACAGTGTACATGCAATAATATTTTATACTGTAAAGTATATAGCTCCTGACAATGCTATATATTAATTTAGTATTAATAAATATTATTATTTTCTAATTTACACTTACTAGCTGTTCACAAATTTGTTTTTAATATTAATGCAACAAATTTTTTATATTTGTTGAAATGTATCATTCTGTTTTGACAATGATAACATTTTTTATAACTTATTTTTTCGTGAAAAAAATATACCGGTCGGTCATTATTTTAACAGTATTGTGTAACAGCAGCAAAAATTTACTTATAGCAAATTTATTAGATTTTTATTTACTTGTTTTATTTATTTTTTAGACTTGCGTATTTGTTAAAGTGTAAAGTACTGTATAGACAGATTAGAGTGATTAGACACAGACCATTATAAATTAATAAACATACATAGATCTATGTTCTCATAACATTTGAGCCCCATCAGCACCATGATACCGTAATTATATAATTGCAGCACCAAGCTTATTTAGTTTCCTAATTTAAAATAAATAAACACCGGAAATTCATTAAATTCTGACGCACGTGCTATAAATAAAAAAATATATTTATTTATTTATTTTTTATCCTTGTCATAATTTCAACCACAAATGGACAAATTAATTAACCTGGAATTATATATAGATATTAGTTAGTCCAGTGACATAAATGCTGGTTCCGTGACTGCACAAATGCAATGTAAAATACACATTATAGGGTTATTGGTGTTCAGGGAACCTACGCAGGCTGAGCCGCGACGGCTGCCTGTTGTTTTTTTATATTTTAGCCAGGAGCCATGAGGTGAAGAACTGCTGGCCTACTTTGCTGCCAGCCTCACCTCTACTACTACTGCTGCTGCTACCTGAGGCCTAGGAAACAACAAACCTGCCGCCACGGTACTACCTGGCCTGCTCACCTCAATATCAGAGCGACCCGCCGCCACGCTGCCCCCGGCCTAAAGTTCCTATTGACTTGCGCCACACAAAAAAGCTAAAATCAAAAAGTTGTGAAGTTGTCATCTTGTAAAACATACACTCTGGCCGTTTTTATTGAGACGTATGCCTTTTGTATTTGTATGTATTATCTCGGATTTTGAAGTATAGAGAGTTTTACTACCATCACTTTTTTTGCTGTATGTTTTAATTAACCATTTTAAATTTATGCAAACAGCTGCCGAGAAAATGCTAATTCTGAAGTCAACAGAAAGAACCTTTTATTCTTAGAATATATATACTTGTGAAGAAACTAGTAACAGAAAGGAAGCTTGAGATGATAAATAAACAGTTAAAGTGTTTGGATTTGATATAATATTAAAGTTTATTAAGATTGGTTTATAATTTTGTGTTCCACGATGTTTTTTTACCTGACCTGGAAATTTTTATAAAAAATAATATTTTTTAAGGTTACTAATAGCAATCTTGAAATTTATTTTCGAGCTATATAGATAAGGTTAGAGGCTACTGCTCTCGTATATAAAAATAATTTACGTTTTGAAAACAATCGCCGTTAATTGACGTAATTTTGTCACAAGGTGAATATTCTCCTATCTGTCTAGTGACTCAAGTCTGATAAAAAAATATTTGCCATGAAACTGAAGGAAAAAATTATTTCTTAACTTTTACAAATTGTATATAACTAACTTGGTGGTACCAAGCATGAGTCTCGCTATATCCGCATAATATTTACATATACGTGACACGTGAGTGACATAATATGCATCGTAGTTTTTTTTTTTTTAAGAAAGATGTATATTATCAAGGAACTGAGATAATTATATTATATTATCTCAGTTCCTTGATATTATGGTAAGAAAGATTTTGGTGAAATTTTGTATTTGACGATATTTGATCGTGCTGACGACTGAAGAAACTCGTGAGCCTTAGTCATTCTACTGTATAACGTAAGTAGAAGCAAACATTAGATAGACAATGTGCGAAATACTCCAATGTATGCTATTGTTTACTTAAATAACAATAAGAATATTCAAGTAACAATGCAAAATCACCGGATATGTTCAATTTTTTCTATGTGCTAAGTTTTATAAATCTATAATATTATACTTATTATATATAGTGACATTTCTTTTTAATTGTTGATTGCTATGAGGGTAAAATCAGATTTTTTTTTATTGGTACGAAATGTCCTGGTACAATAAAAATGTAATTTTTAACTAAATAATATTTGAAAACTCAATGACATTTTTAATTTTTTTTTTTATATACATCGTAGATAATATTTTTCATTTAATTTTGAGCAGGATAATATCGTAAAATATGACAGTTTCTTCTTACGTTGATACACATGCACGTGTTTAAAATATAAAAAGATTCTCGTTGATATTTTGTTATTTCAATATTTTCATGTAATTCCAACCAGGATAATGTCGTTTTTACAGACAAGAAATTGAGATACACACGTGGTTAAAATATTATAGTATTCTCGTTGAAATTTGTTATTTCAATACTTTCATGTAATTCTGAGCAGGATAGTGTCGTAAGACATGACATTTTCTTACGATGATACACACGTGTTTAAAATATTAGTATTCTCGTATGGTTGGGCGCCTGCGTGCCGTACATACATGCGTGGGTTTATGACGAGGCATATCAGTAAGCATGCATCCTCCCATGGGGCGTGTATATTATATACAACATAGTGGTGGTGTGGTGAGCACATCAAGTGATAAGGGAGAGTAAAGTGTCATCTCTCTCCTCGTTGTGTATCGCTCGTTGAAGCCAAGTGCTTCACAGTGCTCTATACTAGTCTATACACAAACTTTCACAACCCTCGAATCAAACATTTTTATATGAACTCTTCTAAAAATCACTGTATTAAGTTAACCTTAAAATGCAATATTATTCGTGATTACATTCAAATAATTGGAAACTGCCAACATTATATTTCATTGTTTTGCCTTGAAGTTAGGCAAATTGTTCAGCACCATTGCATTAGTTACTTTTTATTCATTTGCAAGAAGGGTAAAACAATATATTAATTACACGACTACTGTAATATCGACTCGCTCCGTTTTGGTGTTACATAAGTGAAGTTGTATAACCTGAGGGCGAGTGTATACATATTTAAATCGTTTGAGTGTACATTATTATGTCACCCTTAAATATATTAATTTACAGAAAAGTTGAAGATTTTGTTTTTTTTCAACTGTGCAGCTGTATTGCTGTATTATACTAATAGTAATGTAATTTCGTGTCTATATATAGAAGCTACGTTTTTTACGTTCTCGTTTATATAGCGTTACAGCAATAGACGACTTGCAAAACCCCATTTTTAGCAAAAAGTAAACAAAAAAAAGTGACCCCCAGTTCATTGTTGTTTTGATTATGTGTATAAATTTTGCTTATACATTGGACCTTATGGGAAATTGACGATTTTTACACACAGATTTCAATATGTTACAAACCTACGATTCTAAATATAAAAATATCACCAGAATCTGCAGTTGTTGGCCATTTTTAATGCTGAAATGCGTATTAGAAGAAGTTTTCTTTACTTTAATATGGTAATTTTTATATGATACCAAATCAGCCAATTGCATGGGGGAAGATGCGTAACCAAGGAAGCTCCAGATTGTTGATTATTGCAACAGTTAAAATCAACAAACTGGAGTTTGCCTAGTTACGTATCTTCCCCCATGCAATTGGCTGATTTGGTATCATGTAAAATTTACCATATTAAAGTAAAGAAAACTTCTTCTGATACGCATTTCAGCATTAAAAATGGCCAAAAACTGCAGATTCTGGTGATATTTTTATATTTAGAATCGTAGGTTTGTAACATATTTATTTATTTATTTATTTATTTTTATTTTGGAACTTCTTTTTGGTTGTACAAGACAAACATATGTTCAAGTCAAAATTGGACAAAATACAACATAAAAACATCAAACTTAAACACATTTACATAAGTTATTTAACACTATCAAACACAATCACTGACAATAATAATAAAAACAAAATACAAGCCAAAGTCACCATTAATACTGATAAATTTTAGTTTATGTGGAACATATATATATACATATATATATATATATATATATATATATATACATACATACATACACACACACACACACATATATATATATATATACATACATACACATACACACATACATACATATACATATATATATATACATACATATACATATACATATATATATACATACATACATATACACATACATACACACATACATATATATATCAGTCAATACAATGTATATGTAAATTTATAATTTTGTTTATTTTATAATCCTGATAATACTTTTTCAGACATTTTATTACTCTCAAAAGCTTTAATAGAGTAAAACTCTTTATTGATCAATACATTCTTTAATTTTGTGCGAAAAAGTTTACTGGTTTTTATTTCTTTCAAACATGCTGGTAAAAATTCATAAAATTTTGCTGTTTGATACATTGCACAGTTTTTGAAAAATTGTGTGTTATGTCTTTCAGTAACTACATTCGATTTATTCCTAGTATTATAGTCATGATAGCCATCATTCTGAACATAAAAATTTGGATGATTTTTTTTGAATGAGGCACAATTTAAAATATAAATGCAAGGGACAGTTAACATTTTATTAGCCTTAAAATGTGAAACACACGACTGTCCTTTTGGTATTCTTAAAATCGTTCTAAGTGCTCTCTTTTGCAAAACAAAACATCGATTCAATAGTTCCGATTTACATCCCCAATTTATTATGCCATATGCCAAATGTGGATAAACATACGCATAATATAAGGTTAGCAAGGTTTCATGAGATACATGATTCCTGATTGTATATAACATAAAATTGGCCGAAATTATCTTCTTACAAATCGCATTTACATGTAAAGACCAATCCAAACTTTCATTAATGTGTAGACCAAGAAACTTAACAGACTCTGCTCTTTTAATTGTTTTTCCGGCTAATTGCAACAAATAACTATTCAAAGGGATTTGTCTAGGGGAATGAAATTGGATGTATTCGGTTTTAGTTGAATTTAATATTAGCTTATTATTTGTACACCATGTATGTACCTCTTCAATAGTAAGTTTAATCTTACGAATTAATTCATCTTCGGCTTCTTGAGATTTATTGAAATCTGTGTGTAAAAATCGTCAATTTCCCATAAAGTCCAATGTATAAGCAAAATTTATACACATAATCAAAACAACAATGAACTGGGGGTCACTTTTTTTTGTTTACTTTTTGCTAAAAATGGGGTTTTGCAAGTCGTCTATTATTTCTTGGAGTTATATAGATTCTATATGCTAGATGATATAATTTGAGATTATGATTATTTCCTTTTTGATATTAATGTAAGATATATTTTTTTCCCCTATGGCATATAGAAGCTTACCTTGCCTCTTGCATGATGATGAAAAATATTTCTATGCAACATTATATATAATACGTTGTTTAAAGGTCTTTGTTATATATTTTTTGTTGTTGTTCCAATCCCTGACCATTTAATCACGGTGGTTCCCCAGACCTAGGATGTTATCCCACGCACGGAGGGCGGTATTGTGGAGGAGATTTTTATATATACAAGCGACGGCTTGGGAGGCCTTCTCATCGTCGTCGGCTTGCAGCGATGAGGGTTGTGAGATAGCAATTAAGTCGGCCGAGGGCTGACATGAATGATGGAAAAGCGTTTCATTCGGTTGATGTGCCCAACCTTCTCTTCTTTCTTCATTCTCAGACTTTTAAACCATCCACCTGATTTTTTTTTTTTTTTTTATCTTTAGTCCTGTCTTTTTTTTAAAACTAAGTTAGAGAACTTTAGGTAGATGATTGTATTATAAGCAAGTAAGCGGTTAGCAACAGAGCGGAATAGAAGAGATAATGCACGTCCACATCGTCGTCGTCAGCTTTTGTTATTCATCGTGACTATTATATCCAAGACAAAGCACATGCAAGCTTACTGAATATAAATTTACAACGGTTGGAGCACGTAGTTTGAATATACACTGTCACTATAACTGCTAGAGAATACAATAATGTCAACGATCAAAATTGAGTGGAAATAAAATTAGTACAAAAATACACCGAGAGAAAAAAGTTTATCTTTCGTAAAAAAATAAAAATCATAATTTTGTTGTAAAATTGAAGCGAAAATTATGCAGGTGTATTCTTATGGATGTAATCAGAAAGCATCTGATGAGAGCTTATAAATATATAACGTTAAACTCTTTGAAGTAATGAAGCAAATTGTGTATCGAAGCAAATAACAAGCATGGATAATTGCTATACTACATTTATTTTATTTTTCAAGTATTTAGTTCGTGTAGCAGTTTGCATGCATGCAGCTGCAATAATGCAATTTTGTTATGTAATGTTAATTAGTAGGGAAGCTATTATAACATATTTCCCATGGTATTTTTTAAACAATTAAAATGTCTACGTGATAAAATTCTTTCTTATCTGTTAGTCAACATAAGTATATAATCTTAATCTTTATATATTTTCGCTTATGACATATTCAGTGAGAGTTTTATATACAGTTGCAATCGGGTACGTACTTAAAAACTATCTTATCTCTTTTTTTTTTTATTATAATACTATATTCTCAAATATTTTATTAAAATAAAGCAATATAAAACATTTGTTGTTTGTGTTCCTGCTTTAATTAAAAATACAAGTGGAACGAAATGAAAACTGATGATAATTTAGTTCATATTTTCATAATAAAAATAAAAAAAAGGTCGGCGTCGGTCTGTTTTGTCTTGATATTTTTGTGGGAGCGGACCGACAAGGTAGGGTATTTGAAGGTGAGGAGGGAAGGGTGGTTTTTGTGGTGGCAAGGTGGGTTGCGTGTGCGCCAGGAAGGAACGCTTGCGTGATGGTGTGCCTGAGGAGACGTTCGGGCGGTGGGGGAGCCACTGCAGCCTCAGCATTGCAGCCAGCAGGAAGGTAGAGAGAGTCCAGTTTAGTTGCGAGCTTGACCCGAGCATCATCTGTAGACACGCTACCAGACTCCCACAGTAAACCAGCAGACTTCGCGGTAAGTCTTGCTTCAGGCAATATAATAACATATAAAAAATGTATTTCGTAGAGATTTAACAAGGAAATAATATTGTGTGTTCTCAATCAAAAATTCTTAACATATAATAAGTAATATATTGTGAAATTGTTGGTTGCTGTGAGAAATTATTATCGTGATTGTATATATTGAAAGTTGAATTAAAGTTCTTTTACCTCGCGCGTCAGTATTATAAACAAGTCACGATTGGGGTACGTATATTGATAACAAATTAAATAATAAATATAAATATTGTATAAATATATCGTATAATGCCTCTTCATATTTATGCAACCCTTTTCATATAATGCATGTACTGTATAATCATTAATCAATGAACTTATACTGTATATATATAAATATAATATATATATAAATATAATATATATATATATATATATATATATATATATATATATATATATATATATAATTATATATATATATATATATATATATCATGCATTTTCGATTTTCGTGGCTGTTAATTCAAAATAAATGTTGAATAAATAAGATTAAAATTTTGGTTTCAAAAGTATAATTACTGACAAAAGAGTTATACACATGCAGTACACGGTACTTGAAATACATATAAATATGTGAGCCGTACGTTGCTAGAATAATTAATATTAATATGTGGTACAAAAAGAAAAAAATGTGGGCAAGTTAATTGTTAATCATGTGTGCTTACAGAATTATGCGTGAATGCTCTAATTAACTTGACCAAGTTAAAAAACCATTTAAAAGGCAATTAATGATTTTATATAATTATAGCTGGTATGTTCCTATAATTAGTAATTACCGTACTTAAAATGGGATGGGCAGAAAGTTTATATGGTAGCAATATCTTATGATTGCTCAATTTAGCGCACTGTTTCTTTAAATTAAAAATTTAAATTTTATTATCATTAATAAAATATGACGTGTGCATGGACTCGCTGATTAAAAAAAAAATATATCCCTAATTATTGTAATTAAGAATAAATTAATAACTATTCTCGTCACGGAACTTTACAATATTGATATTCAAACTAAAAACTAAAATGTTTATTTTGTGAGCATGTATTATTTACTTAAAATATTCTCACATATTTTTTTCAAAATAAGAATACATAACAATAAAAGAACACGCTCGAAGAAAAAGCTGGTCGTGTATTGTAAAGTAAATATTCTCAAATATGTACATGGTTTGTTTCCGTGTTTCTGTGAGTGTCTCGAACCTCGGACTGTGTACTTTTGTTATTATTACCAAGAGGCCGTTACGGTCATAGGAAGATACAACAGACTCGACTTATTGTGTGCTTCGCCGACTGATGCTAATTTATGCCGTCATAGAACGTCTTCAATCAAAATATAAAACGATGGTGAAGCCTGATAAAGTATAAGGCACGTAGTTGGCTGCTGCTTGATTCGTCTCTTTCTCCTGGTCTTTTTTTATTGTGTCTGTATATTATTTAGACTAGACTACATGTATAGTTAAGGATTAAAAAATACTGTCCGTTTTTATTTTTCATGTTCAGTTAAAGTTATACGTTTACGTATTAATTTTTTACCGTGTTGCTTAAAGAGACAAGTTGATAAATTTAATGCAGTTGCATTATAATTGGTGCAAGGAAGAGCAAGGTGTTGCAACATAAATTTTGATGTTGCATCTTATTCTTCTAAACAAAATAAAAAATAAGAAAACTTGTCTTTCAATGCTATAATATTATAAATATATTTTATTATTAAGAACAATTTTTAAACTTCATCGTAATTTATAGAATTGATTTTTAACAATTCTAATTCTATCCTTTACGATCATGCAATATCTGTTTTGTTTTCAATATAAAAAAATCCGTTACTTCGTACATGACAGTACCATCAAAAAATGATTGACAACATTGCATGTCGAGAAAATTGAGTTCACCAATGTCTGGTTTAAAAATTTCACAAAAAAGAAAAATACATGTTAACATATTAAATTTAGTAAAAAAAAAATATAATAATTAATACATTCAGCATCTGAAAGGCATTTTATCTTGATTTTTCACTAACACACGTCGCAGTAAATAAAAAAATGTTTGTTACCGATTAAATTTGAGGTGTACGCACAGAAAGGAAATTTAAAAAAATAAATTTTTCTTGTAAAAGAGTTTGCAAATACTTTCTTTATCCAATCTCTTATCATTATTTGCAGGCATTTTTTTTTTTTTTTTTTTTTTTGTGCAGCCCAAGGAAGCATTTCGTCCATCAGCAGTATTGAAATATCGATAACCTTTGATTTTCCTTCAATGTACTTTGTGAGTATCCATTTCTTTTCCTCCTCCCCAGTAAAATCTATCGATGCAGTCGAGTGATTTTGATGGAGGCTCCATGTAAACACAGTCGTGTGTGGTAATGATTGTTGCGACGTTGATGATGACCCATCGTCCCTTTGTACACACACGCACATCAGTGTATACATGATGGTATAAGGACCGACCGCCCGCCACTCATATGTGCCGTTATCTCATTTTTGAATCCGTGACATGAATAAGCAGTCGATCGTGACCGTTAGACAATATAACGCGATGAGCCGTGAAGCGCTTGAGGAGAAGAGCGAAAAAATACATATTATTTTGATTTTTAGGTCAGCTGATTTTTTTTTGTTATTTGGAAGATTTACGTTATATCAAGTGAAAGAAAACAAAAAAACAAGTTTACTTTTTTTTGTTGGTTACGTAAAAATTTCTCTTGTTCATGCACAGCATTCAATAACGGATTCATGTTTTGAATTGATCTCGAGAAATAAAAATTGGGGGAAGTGTTCAGGGTACAGCTATTCTGACAAAGCATTGCAGTTTTATTAAACAACTGGAAGAAATAATGCTTTTGTCATGTCGGTGAAGCATCTATAATATATATTTACGGCTCAATTAATGTAAACAACTCTTTAAAACATTTTGAAATGGTTACCGTTTTAAAGTTTACGTTTCCTTCTATATATGGAGAGATGACAAGAATTAACGCTTTATCATTTGTAAATTAAAAATACATTAAAAGAACTGTTAAAACTTATAATGCTATACGATGAAATAATAAGTTTTCCTCTTTATTCGAATCTTGGCATTGGTGCTTTCTATTAAGTCAATCAAGGTGAGAAGTAGTTTTTTTTAGATACAATCATGCGTCGTACCTATAAGATTTAACTTATTTTGCACTTACTAATAAGACAAAAATCAGGTTAAAGGTGGATTAGCATGCATGGGTTTATTTTGGCACACTTACCATGAAATCAAAATGACATGCAGCATGTTCGAAAAACGCCTCATAACAACAATAGCGTTAACCAAAATGACTGCTATATAATAGAATTTTACAAGAAATGTGCCTTACTTATTTTAAATATAAATTTTTGTCTTTTTTAATATACAACGCGGCGACGCCAAAATGTTTACATTACGTCATTAATCTCATCTTTTAGAGCTGCAATATTTGTCAATGTGGTGACGTCATGTTGCTTTAGTCACCTCGGCAGAGATGTGCAATTAACCTGACAGAAACTGCATCATGCATGGGACTGTGCAGCTCAAAATGATGCGTGGAACTAAAAGTGTTTCTGCATAATTTAACTATAATATATAGCCTATTTACCTTTTATAAGATGCTCTTTGTTGCATACAAATGTTTGTTTTTTTGAGCAACTATATAATAGTAGATCAGTGGGTCTTCTTTATTTATGAAGGTGATTTCTTTGGCTCTTCTTTTTATAAAGAGAAAATGTTAATTTTGCTTTAATTAACATTTTACTTTGTTCCTATATAAGGATGCATTTTTTTTTTTTTTCTGATCTGTTTATAAATCACGATCTATCTTTCTATTTAACGAAGCATCGTATGCTTCTATAATGTTAATTGCAAATTTATTTACTTGCACCAACACTTGCATTTACTCTTTAAAATTTCATCGTGTTTCATATTATATTAGGTACATTGTCTGGGGATTCGTAAAATACGATGATCCGTCTCCATAGCGTGACATTTGAACATAAACCGCTAACAATGATGGATCTTCGATGGTTTAAAATATATAATACAGTCGACGTCACTTTAAAATTTTTATCGCGGTATTTTTGTACGATTATTTCTCCCACACTGCAACGGCGTCCTACGTGCATATCGGAGGTCATTGCTTCTCTTCGCCGTCATCAGCTGATGATCCCAACGTGCAGGGACATGAATGGAAGGCGTGGTAGGCGCGACGATGAGCCAGCTGGACCGTGCGACTTTCTCTAAAACTACCGCCGCGAAGCTCGCGGGGCTGTGGCTGCTGCAAGTCGCTCCTAAACTGAAGCTTTCTCTGCACACCGATTATTGCAGCATATATTATTTTTTTTTCTTATTACAACCTAGCGTAATTTCGGTTGTATATAATATAAAAAAAGATTTCACCGTCTTAAAATGCCCTGAAGCAAACTCATAAGAAGTAACAAGCGAGACTAAAAATTAAATTTTTATATCCCACCACTTTCTTATCAGTTATAGCTTCTATATTTTCCATCTAGATTTAGCAATAAGGAATATTAGAAACCTGACACGATGTTTATAGTAGTTATTATAATATTTTAACGATTTATGCTTCACTATGTTTTATTATATATAGAATTAAGGGAAAGTTTTTATATAATTTTATGTTCAATAACACTAGTTGTTATAGTACCCAAATAATATTGTCTGGTGGTCGGTAAAAATGAAAGGAGATAATTGAACAACGCGCGTGTATGATTGTATTATTGCCATAGTCATACATATACGACGAGAAGAACTTTATATATAATTATTATTTGTTATATCGAGAGTTATAATTATGTTGTTTTATTTTAACTTGGGAGTACTCACGATATTATATTTTGAAATCCATGATAATAATCTATTTATTGTTTTTTGCAAAATACATGTAATTGTGTATACAGTATAATAATTAACTTTGATTTGAAAGTATATTCATATAATAAAAATATTATGGTATTGTATTTGTTTGTTGATCTGTGGCAAGGATGGGTTAATTGTTATCATGCCGCATGCAGTTACCTAGAGAATAACTTATTACGGTATACAATTACAGATTAAATAATTATTTGTAAATAAGGTTAATATTATATATTTTTCTAACACGCCTATATATCTTTTTGTTTCTGATAATTAGTACAGTTCAAGCTTATCTTGTATAGTGAACTGGTGCTTACTGTACAATATTATCTCATATGGTATACAGTGTGAAAATAGTGCATGACTACATGCAACCATGTTATTTGTTATTACAAAGTAAATTCGACCATATAGACATAGAAAATAAGGTTCAATTTAGGTCGTTTTAATGATGATTTTAATAATTTATAATTATTAAGTTTGCGGTGACCTGCTGCTGTGACGAGTTGGTGCTGGGTCACGCCTAGCCATCATGTGTGCGTGTGGTGTTGTAAGATTGGGGTCACCGGAAGTACTCACTTGGTGTAACGCCACGGGCACCTGCTGCTACTGACCAATCAAATCGAGGTGGTCGCCAAAGGCTGAGATGCTCGCGCGTTGACATTTCCGCGAACATGACTCCTCCCGTCGAGTCACTTTGGTTCACATCGAGTGCATTGACATTATTAAGTGGAAATCTCGCTTTCTTAACATATTTATTTAAAAACACATTATTTCCATTATTATTTCCACTCACAGCTTTTCAAATAAACGGGAAAACATGTAAGATTTTACATGCTTTTTATATTATATAATAAAATTTATAACTTTTGTTGTTACATAACAATTGTTATTTGTAGATTGTCGGCTTCTCTTTAGATAAATCTTTTAGATATAAAGTCTATTGTATGTCGTGTAAACTTTTAAATTTTAGTATAGAGACGTGACGACTATTATTATTGAAAGCTGCAGCTTGTTATTTCCGCGAGTATATTCGTCACGGTGTGGGGTGGAGGTGCACTGGAGCGTAGCCGCGGTAGTGGGGTGGCGTGGGAGCCAAGAGAGGGGTCGTGCACTCAGGTGACGCCACGAGCGGCAGGTGCATGAGTGTTTCATCACCGAAGAGAAAACGCCCCAAATATTAATATAAACATTGTCAAACAAAAATAAACAAAAGGAATCGTATAAATAAATAATAAATACAATGTAATTTATACACATATATATAATATTTTTGAAAATTCAGCACAAAATTAAGTTGAAAAAAAGTTGTGTAATTATATTACATGGTGAGACCGACTGTGACGTCACAATTAAACAAAATGTTCGCCAAATGTCCATTGTGTTAAATTTATGCATGATTGACGCCACATCACATTTCAACCCTTGAAACCCTCCCTTAGAAGAGAGAGATATAAGATCTGAAGAAAATGGACAAAACATGTAAATTAATATATGCCACCGCTATACATTAGCTATTAAGCTTAATACGAAGTCCTGTTTTATTGTTACTGACTTAATAATAATTATAAGTCTTTTTTAAAAAAATCGTAATTGTATAATAATGATGAGATTTGTCCAAGGTTTAATCTCTCTTTCTCTCTCTAATCTCTCTTGTCTCTATAAGACAAGGAGGTGTGTAAAATTGCTCGCTTGAGGTCGTAAGCTTGACACACAGAATAGAATTGTTTATGTCTAATCACGTTGTGTCCTGGTGGCCGTACTCCGTGACAACCGGACCAAGCCATGACCGGACGTTACGGAACAGGAAGAGACAAGAGAGAGAGAGGGAAGAACAATCTAGCCGGTGATATCACGTAATCAGCGTACCGAAGAAACTAGAACGAGCTCATAGAATAATTTATTTTAATTGTTTTGATTTCACGTATAATAATTACGATAGTTTATCATTACCACAGGTTATACGGATATAATTACATTTAAATGTACACCGTACACCTGCATGCTGATTTCATCGCTGTAGCTTTAATAAAAGAAATCATGAAAGCATTGGGACATCCAGTCTGTCTATCACATTCTGAATGGAGAGCTATATATTTAACCCTTTTGACAATTAACCAAAAAATCACGCCGACAAGGTTTCAAAATTTCGTACATGTTTTGAAAAACTCGTGCATGGAGCATATATTACGTGTATTATGAGTATACTAACCTTTATTAAGTTAACTCTTCTGTATATTATGATCTCCACTTTCATATTTGACCTTTAAGTAAATTAAAAATTATTCTTCATTAATTATATTCACGAAAAATTAATTTTAATTTAAAGTTCGAACTTTTATTTTACTAAATTCTACTTCACACAACATTTACACAATTAATGCTCATGCATTAATTGTGTAAATGGTGTTGTATTGATCCAGAATTCTGAATAATGAAGATGACCAATCAATTACACTACAGTCCCCAAAGAAAGCGTTAATTTCCTTTTTTCCCTCAGCACTCCTCACTTTACAACATTTCATGTTCGCAAAAGTCAAAAATGTTTTCCGGGTTATTGTAAGTGTTTTATAATGACGAGTTTTTTTAAAACATATTTTTTATGATAGTTATATCCTTTACCGGTGTATTTTTTTTAATAAAAATTAGGCCTTTGATGAACATAACTTCTTTGAAAAAAATATGTTAGAGTTAATCATTCACAAGTTGTAGCACGATGTTTATACTTCACGATTACATGGCGATTTTTTTGTTCTTCGGTCTGAGTGAATGACCCTAATGTGCGGTAAAAATAGTGTTTTTTTTTTATATACTCTTGTCGAGAGATGCTGTTATTAATTTTTTAAGCACATTAAATGACAATTGAAAATATGATTTTATATTAGAAAATTAAATGAAATTTTAGTTTTCAAATATATTAAATTTTATATTAAATAAATTAAAAATTTTCTCAAACGTATACTTGAATATTATAACTGCATTATTATAATTTGATATGACTATGCATCCTCATTTTATTTTATTTTATTTTTTTGTCCAGAAAAATATTAAATTTAAATAATTATGAAAGACTTGTCAGTATAATACAACCCGGACATATTTTGCTTCTCACTGTCAGTCCTCATACAAATAACAAAAACAACAACAGTTTCATAGCATTAACTTGAGGCTATTTATTAATATTCATTTCCTACGTTGGCTTTCCTTTTGTCACCTGGACGACGACCCTCTTCTCATGCAGACTGAAAGTTAGCACACTCTGGTAAGAGTGAGAGGTTCTTCTCTGAGAAACTCGAGCCCGCGGTCTGCGGTGTTCTATAGCTGCCATCAGGAGGTCGGGGGCACCGTGCGGGGCTCGAACCCGAACCTGTTTCTCCGCCTCCTCCAAGCAACCTGAGGAGAGCTTCTCCTCATCGCGCGATATGGTTCCGTGAAATACATCGTCTTTGCACACCAACCACAGCATCAGAGTATATATATAAACATTTTATGAGTGATGCTTTTTTTATGAGAATAAACCTGTTAATGGCTTTAGATTTCAGCGTCCTTTTATTTTTTATCCCTACGGAGAAATCGTGCAAATTTTTTTTTATCTTTTTTCATCATTCAATATGGTAATTTTTGTAATATTATATCTAGTTTGTGGTTAGAAATATATATATATATATTATATATATATATATATATATATATATATATAAAATATTGATGTATGGATGTAAAATAATCATAAAATTAAAAAAAAAAAAAAAAATAAATAAATAGTGGAACGAAATTGTAAACTTTTTTTTTTAAAATACTGCGTTAATCAGTTATTACATTAACAACAATTATTGAATTAACTAAAGTAAGCATGGCATAGATCAAGTTTGTCTAAATGTTTTTTTTTTTTTTAGTTTTACTTATAAAATTATTTATTATATGCATGCGTATAGTAATGCAATAAAGTGTAATTCAATGGAGTACCGACCTCAAAATTTTTATTGCAGAAATGGATAGAAGGTGCAAAAAAAATGCTACTCTGAATTTTTTCAGATTTTTCTGAGACCGGGAAGTATTTTTAAAAAATGATTGAAAGTCCATTTTGATGACGTCACGAGGCGCCTCTCCTTAAGAAAAGGATAGGACATTAACGCCTGTGACGTCATAAAACAGACTTTCAATAATTTTTTAAAAATACTTCCCGGGCTCAGAAAAATCTGAAAAAATTCAGAGTAGCTTATTTTTGCACCCTCTATCCATTTCTGCAATAAAAAAAATTGAGGTCGGTACTCCATTCTTTAATTAATGATCGATTCCTTTTTTTGTAATAAATTTTCTGTTATTTTTTTAAAAATACATTAGGTCACCATGGATTTTAGAGTAAAAAATTTTAGTACTGTAAATAACTCGTTATCAAATTCTAGTAGTAATTCGATTATTAAATCTTACACTAAGATTTTCTGTGCCAAGTTCTTTGTGAATAGCCTCTATATTATAATATGTATTTTTAAAATCTATATTATTTACATATAATTTTTTTAAAGGACTGAATTGTCTTCACCACATCCTTATAATTTCTGAATGGACCAGTAACCTGAATCCATGTAGACAAGCTTAAGTCTTTATATTACGTGAAGTACACCTGAACGTTTTTGTTAGGTAAAAAAACTCGGCGCCGCCGCGGTCGTCTCCACCCCCCGCTTTGTGTGTGGGGGGCGCGGAGACAGGTAAATGGAGCGTGACCGCGGGCTATTGAGACCTGCTGCTCACCACAAACTTCCTTTCTGGGGCGATTTTTTGCAGTATCTTGGGGAAGAAAGATGATCTTACTCTAGCGTGGGAACGCGATACAGAAACGATGAAGACGCGTTCGTCATTATTGTCCTCCTTTATAATTACCGACGAGCACTAAACTTTTTACTGCAATTGAAAGGAAATGTGTTTTTAAAAGAAATATACAAAAGGATTTTTTTTTTCTGAAAACTATTTTAAATAAATGAAATTTGAAAGACATTTAAAACACACAGGAAACGTGTTAAATAACAGGAAGTTTCATGGGTTTTTCATTTTTATTAATATTTTATTGCTAAAACCGTATTTTTGTGTTTCTTCGTTGTAAATGAAAAGCGTATATTATTTTTTTTATTATACCCGTGTGGATTACGTGAAATTATTACTTCAAATATTGCATTATTTTTACAAACTTTAAAATTATTTTTTTCTACTGTTGAAAGTAAAATGAAACCTCTTAAATTTTTATTGCTGCAATTTGTTTATAATATATAGTGATTGTTGTGGCAAATGCAGTATTATGTAATAAAATAATGTTCTTTATCATGCAGGTACATAATTTTAGTCAGAAAGTTTTTGTTGTTGTTTTCTAATTTTTCCATTTAATTATTATTACTTATGTAATCACTAATCATTAATAAATAAATAGAATATTAAAGCTATTTTAAAATTGTCCCAAATTGGCGAAAATTTATTAATATCAAAACTATCAAATTACCTCTTATTTATGCATATTTTAATATAAATAACTTTTAGCCTTGGACACATGATAAATTTGTTGCTAATGGTTTGTTTATGGTCATTTTCCTGTTTTGCTGTGAATCACCGCTGCCTTGTTAGGTTCCTCGCAAGGTCCATTTCCTTATTTGACTGGAGGTCGTGTCACTGCTCCCAGCTGCTGCTGCCGAGTGACCCCGCGAGGTCAACGTGACACAGCGGGCAACTTTTTTTATCTCCTTGTAACTCCAATTGCTTCATCGTACATTCTCTCAATAACAATTCATTTTTTTTAATCGAATTAAAACTTCGTAGTATATATTTTTATTACTTCTATTATTCATTTCAAGTCTAATAAAAATTATGAATGTTATAATCTTTTTTTGTTGTAGATAATGCAATATTATAGAATGATGCAATTATATTCTTGCATCGTGAATTCTTTTATATTTTAAGGTGTAGCTGTTGGCATAAAATTTCTTAATTGAATGTTCTTTGTAAAATTAACTATCGATCCTTTTATTGCAACAATTAATTAATTTTGAAATTTTGGCTTCTCTTCTATATTACTTGCTCTTATTGTTATTAAACTAAACATAATTTATTTAATGATTATAGCGCCATACCAAAATTTATTTATTATTTTTGACGTTTTGCTGGATGAAATTCAGAACTTTGTTTGCTTATTCATTTTATAGTTTATTTATTTTGTTTTTTTACTAAATTTTTACTTTCTGAAACATTTTATAAACATGGTCCAGCTTTCTGGTCGATCTTTTACACCACCTGTGAGTCAATTTTCCGTAACGTTAGATTTTGAATCATATGTCGCATCAGGGGTTATATTATGTCCTCATATGTTGCCTGCATCTCTGCGGGACATGTGTGGTTGATGACGTCAGTGGTCCGGGTCACGGTTCGCGCCCCGGGGCCGCCAGACTGGCTGCAGGTCCCGCTAGGTAGCGTCACGAGCGGGACCAGCAGCTGATGTTGGGAACCAAGGTCGCTTGCACTTGTTGGTGTCGCGGAGGGGCTTATTAAAAACAACAAGTTTCGTAATACTTTCTGTCGCATCTTCTTCCCAAGGATAAGGAGATTAATGGTAACCTCATTGGTGGTTTGATGATATTATAGACAGCATATAAGTGTCTTTTTTTGCGCAATGCAATAATATTATATCATCCAACTGCAAGAGTGTGTGTTTATCTCTAGTAAAAGATCCTTGGTTTATCTTCAGTTTGTCGTATTTATAAGAATTTGTCGTTTAATAAATTTATCCTTGACTCAAATTCACAGACCCTAAGACAATACGCACCAATAAATTTAATTCGCTTATACATTGCACTTGACATATTCTGGGCTGAATAGATTTTTAATCTCTTTTTATGATAAATATACTAACAATTTTGTTTATGTATCATTACTCCAATTTGTATGACGTATAAACCTTAAACGTATAAAATCCTGCTTTTTCGTCACATGTAAATTATTATATTATTTGCAAATTATAGTTACATTTTTTTTCAAGTCATGCCGTATCCCCACTTCTTTTACTTGATATTTTTCTGTCTCGATTATTATATAGAGTCAATACCCTCAAAGAAATAAATAATAATAAAAAAAATACATGAAGATTATCCAAGTTGCAACTACATATTATCAACTGACAAAGAAATTATTTAAATTCATGCTTATAATATAATAACAATAATTTATTCTGGTATAAAGATGAATAATGTTCATATTCTACATTTATAATTGTACATTTTAAGACATATTATAATGTTGTTTACTCGGTACATGTAGGGAATAAAATACGGGTGAATGCTCTTCTTAGCGTGCTTGGTTGCCTGCAATGCCATGCATTCATGTCCCTGAACATATAATATACATCGCCTTATTTGTGTTCAAAGTTGTGCATAAAGCTCGCACTCTTTGTTTCTGGAGTCTCAGTTCACTCTGTGAAGCAGTGAGGTATTGCAGTAGTAGTTAGGACGCAATAATCTTTGTGTAGAAAGTTACCACAGAAGCACGTGAAAAACTTGGATATAATAATTGCTTTTTAAAAGTAATTATTTTTACTTATTTTTTTTTACGTAAGTGTTTTCTGTACGTTTTCTTGACGAATAATCTGATGGAAATTATGTGAGAGGTAACCAGTTTTGCTCTGATTACATAGTGCTTGTTGCTTGCTGGCTTCCCGTTATTACCACCACAAGACCCTGCAAATTACCCTCCCTGATGGTCACAAGTTGCATGCAGCATCCTGTGAAGCCACCGCTCTCTCGATTATCTTGATTTTTTAAATCAGGTTGCATGGAGGAATATAATTCTTTGAATTATATATACTGACTGCAAGCGAGCGTGTTTTCTATCATGTTTTTTTTTATATATAATTAATCAATGCATAAAAAAAGAAGCTTCGTCATTAATTTTCTTATTTATAATTCTGTTAAAAATTGTATTATAAAGTTTCTTTTATTTTCAACCTGTTTTTATTATAATAAATATATAAATAATGTTCTAGATTTTAATTTAAAAATCTAATTTCTTACTTGGTTGATTTTTTGTATTTATTATAGTAGAGATGAAAGAAAGTTATTAAATTAATTAATGATATTACATGTAGTTTGAAATTAGAGCCATTGAACTTTTTGTAGTGGAACGACGACGTATCGTTGTTAACTTTGTATAATTTTACGCCTTTTGACATTTAGGAACAATACAAAAGACATGCACTGACAATTCTTAATTTTACAAGTTTCATTTCTATATAACTTTAGACATTTGCCACAGTCAATTTAACTCAACTTTTTTAATCAAGATTTTTTTATAAACAAACTCCTCTTTTTTCCAACTTTTTTAGTGTCTACTTTTAGTATCAGTGACTGAAAACAAATAACAATTAATTAAATCATTAAAAATATAAATATAAAATAATTGCTCTTCGTCACTTCTTTATCAAGCAAATATAATAAATAAAACTGATAAAAATTGAAGTGCCTACGCAGCATTTTTTGGTGGAAATACATTATTTATTTATTTATTTATTTATTTATTTATTTATTTATTTATTTATTTATTTATTTATTTATTTATTTATTTATTTATATTTGATTTATTATTGTCTTTTTTCCTGAAATTTCCGAAATTTGACATAAATGTGTGAAAATCTTAGAATTATGTTTTTCTTTATCTTTCATTGAGTTGACACCTGCTGGACTCACACCTTTGACCCTGAGAATGTAGCTTGACCATGTATTTTCCCCTTTTTTTCCAGCACCAGCAACATGGGCGAGCGGCGCGGGACAAAGGCGTTGGAGCTTTGGTGCCGGCGAGTGACGGACGGCTATCCCGGCGTAAATGTCGTCAACATGACCACCTCGTGGCGTGATGGACTTGCTTTCTGCGCCCTCATACACAGATTCAGACCTGATCTTATGTAAGTAATTAGCTATCTCGTAAGCAGTTCAGTACTTTTTAAAGGAGTAATCTCATACTCTCAAAAACTAGCCCAGAAATTTTTAGTGTGATGTTTATTAAATTCAATTCAGTGCCTTATTTTAATGAATTTAAAAATTTAGTACTTTGTAAATAATATGGCGTCATCATATTTTATATATATTATATCTTACCGGGTAAAATAATTCAAAATTTCATTTATTTACTATTTAAAAACTTAAAAATTGTGATATCCTAGCTCTCTTCTTTTTCTGATAATTTTGTAAAATGTATGAAGTGTACCAAAATGTTTGCAAGTTATTCTCTAATTTTATGTTAAAATCAGTAAATTAATCCTGTTCCATTCCACTATCAAGTAGTAGTATTTATTTCCTGATAATTTTACAGTGACTTTGCAAGCTTGCGATCTGGGCAAGCTCACTACAACAATGAGCTGGCGTTCCGCACGGCAGAGCGGCACTTGGGGATCCCAGCGCTGCTTGATGCCGAGGACATGGTGGACTCTCACGCTCCTGACCGCCTCTCGGTGCTCACCTACCTGGCTCAGTACTACCAGACCTTCGGACAGGCCTCGCTCAACATGGGTAAGAAAGACCACATGGCAAAACATTCTCTCTTGATATGATTCATGAATATTTAGGGCTTTAGTTCTATGTTTGTTTGTGGTTATTAATGAACCTTGCCTAAATTCAAATGCAGATAGTTTTGTGTCTGTAATCCTAATTTAAGCAATAAAAAACATGAGAGCATTTTATTGAAAACCTAAGACAATTCCACTCTGGACTAATTATTATATTTGTGAGGTTGAGAAGGTTAAATTTTCTGTCACTGACTGTGAGTGTTGATGTGCAGGCATCATCTCTCCAGGCCGCGGCACGCCTACCAAGCGACCAGAATCTGGAACCGGCAGCACGCTAGAGAGTCCCAGAGCTCCAGAAGACTCTCCTCCCAAGAAGGTAAGCCGCGGACTGCAGCAAAACTACGGTGCTTGAAATTTGAGTGCATGGATACAAAGTTAACCTCAACTTTGTGAAGTTGTTGTGCTTGAAAATGCTTGCATTTTGTGGCAGTGTGGCTGAAGTGTGTGGTTGTTTGAGTTTTAATTTTATTTTCTCCTGCTAGCTTTCTTTTTACTCCTATTTCAATTTATTGCTACCCCACCATTAATCGTTTATTCATAAATTATTATTTCTGAAAAGTCACAAATTTCCAACATTTTTGTTTCATTATTTAATGTTGCTTACAAGTTATGTTATAAATTATTAAAGCAATGTTCATATAAATGCAGAGAAAATATTTTGTCCTTCGTTTCCAAAGTTAAATTATAGCTTTCTTTCATGCTTGACTTGGTTTTCATAATAACATCGAAGGCAAAATATTTTGACAAAAACTGTGTGGTGTTAATTATACTTCCTATTTTTTTCTTAAACTATTAAAATTGTGAATTAATATTTTAGTTAAAGAAATTTTTTTAATAGTAATTTTAAATTTTTATTGCATCCAACTATTTTACTATAGTTAAATTTAATATACTCTATGCTGTTTTGTTTAACTTATATATTTGCATTTAAAACATACTTTCTATTCTCTTTTAGTTGTAAATAAGTCATACAACTCTAGCAACACTAAATTAAGTATAACCCTTGTGGATACAAAAAATGTTGTTATTTTGGTTTTGGTGGTAAAATGTGTCGGATATAATTAAGAAACACCATTGCAGATCTGATTTATTACTGATGTGCTTGGCCTGCATTACAATTATGGTGATTGGTTAAAAATAAAATTATACACCTAAAAGTAATTAGTACTCTCTGTAAATGAAATGGTCAGAGTATGTTTTGGTTATGCTGTACAGTTGTTCGCACTCAATAAAATTATAAACCTAACTTAAATACTTAAATATCCAACTGCAGTGGTTATTACAAATTTCATTTTTTATGCAAAGGTTATATTGCAGTATTGGTAGCAAGCGACAACCTGCAGTGTTTCATCTTTATTACACAGGTAAATAAGAAACTGTGAAAGAAAATGGGAAGCTGTGATATTAGTAATGCTTTTCTTAAGTTCCTTGTTCACCTTTGCAATAAAGGTGAAGGTTGGACATCTCTTGACAGCCTGCTCTCTTTGTGGGCATTATTATTATAAGCTAGTCTATCAAGGCATGGTGAACATTATCTTTTTTCTAGATGGACTAGGTATAATTTCTCTATCTCTCCCAAAATCACAAAAAATATGAATCTCTTAATTGTAGCTATATAATCAGACAGGGATAACATTTGATCAGTCTGTTCCAAGGTTTACATTTCATATAAAGCATCTTCTTATATAGTTAGGTGACATGAGGTATTTTTTAATGCTGTAAAAATAGAAATCATAAAAATTTATAATTCATTTTAAATTTATTAATAAAGCTTTTCAAATATATTTATGTTAGGAATTTAAAAGAACCACTTACATACACCCTTTTTTTATTCGGAGACCATAATTATATATTAAATAAATGGTTAATATGTACGTAATAGGGTTCATTTTAAAATTAAGGGTTTTGGAAAATTTATAGCTATAAAAGTGCTAAATGTGCAGAATTCCTTGTTTTTTTTATAATATTTAACACACAGCAAAAGTTGTTAATTAATTTTCAGGTAAATGCTGGTAAATGGTAAATTTTTCAGGTGTCTGCAGTCATCAAAAATAGCAATAAAATATATATAATATATAAAAAAAAAAATGCAACTTACCCCCAAATCTGGAACAAAAATTCACTGCCATGTTGATCAGTTTTAAATCAAATCAGCAATGTTGTTTCTCTGCTAAATCACATATACATTACAGTATTTTAAATTGTCATTCATACAAAGGTTACTTAATTTTGTGCTCTGTTGCATTCATTGTTGTTGCTGCCTATTAACCCCACACTGTTTTTGTTCATTTTCTCAGGATGATAGCTTGGACCTAATTGGCCAATATAAGCCAGAAATATTCTGCTAGCAGGTAATTGCTTGTGTTTTATTATTTGCTTTGCTTCTGTCCCTCTGTTTGCTTGCTTTAAAAATATATACATTATGTAAAATATGAAGAAAAAAATAGGAAAGAATTTAGATTTTTCTATAACTTTATTTTGTATTCACATCAAGAAATATTAAAACATATTTAAACTTCCCGGTCTTGTGAAGAGCGAAAAAATTGGAATGATCTGATTGGTCAATACCAATCGAATAACAACTAGCGCCATCTCTTGTGCACTATTTGTACTGATTTGCAATATGTTTACGATCAATTTATTTTAAATTGAGCTTTGTGAAATATCACTGTTCATCAAATTAAAAAAAAAAAAAAATATTAGAAGTATAAAATTTGCTTCTTCATGCATTAAAATTACAATTGAAGCATACAGCATAATTATTTTAGTTACAATACAGAATTAATATAAAATAACAACAGTAATTAATACAATATTTCATATTATTCTTGCTTACACTTTTAAAACACTCTTATAATTATGGCACTGCAAGGGATTATTTAATAAGCACATTAATTAAAAATTACTGCTTGTAGTTTTAATAGTATTCACAAAAAGTCACATTTTTTTATTTGATTGACGCACTAGTAGTATAATACTATTTAATATATTCACAGTAGTGTTGATCTCCACAAGCACTGAGATGATATATACTGACACTTATATTTTATTGCAGGTATGGAAGTTGCCACGGGAGCCTTGTGCCTCGTGCGGCTTGCCGGTATTTCTTGCAGAACGACTGAGCTGCCTTGGTCGTACATTCCACCGCACATGCTTCAAGTGTGCACGCTGCGGCACGCAGCTCAGTCCCGCCAACTGCTACGAGACCGAGAGCCACGCATTCTGTTGCGAGGTCTGTCCTGATGAGGAAGCTGCCGAGAAGGTGGGTAGAGAGGGACAGAAGAAGGTCGGAGAACCAGACCTCTCTAGCGAGGAGGAGCCCAGCGTTGGTGGTAGCTACGATGAGTACAGTGCCAATTTTGAGTCTGTGCTGGAGGCTCCAGGAACACCGCCTCTCTCCCACCCAGCTCTCTCAGCGTTCCTCCACACACAGCTCTCGCAATCAGATTCTGCATCAGTTACCAGCTCTCAAGATCTCCCACCGATCTCAAATACTAGTGTTAAGGAGGACTCACAATGTTTAGATGATGCACAAAAAATAAAAATAGCCAGTGTTGATGATAATGATTGTAATAATTTAAATTGCTCAACTGTAAAAACTGAGAATCAAAGTGGACTTATTAAAGATAATGATCTTAAGTATTGTGATAGTGATGCACAAAATACAGTAGGTATATCTAAAAATAGTGGAGTAGGTGATAGTTCATTGTGTTCAAGTTTTGTAGAATTAAGAAAATCTTCCTCAGGAGAAATAAGTACTCCAAGCTTAGTTAGCAGTCGTAGAAGTTTATTTGAAAATCTTTCACAAAACGAGGATGCTCAAGCAAAGATTGCAATTTCTCGTAGAGTATCACAATCCTCAACTACTGCACAAGAAGAAGTTAACACTCCTAAAGTGAAAGAAATTGAAACTGATGTAAATAATGTTAATTTAGATACTTCTGATACATCTGAAAATAAAACAGCACTTTTATTAAAAACTACTGATGATGATGAAAATGAATCTCAGACATTACCAAGTGTTCTTGAAAAGGAACCTTCAGACATTCCTAACGAATCATCACAACCTTTTGTGAAGGAACCTGAAATTCCTAATGATACCTCACAAACTGCTGTGAAGGATGCTGAAATTTCTAAAGATTTGTCACAACCTGTTGTGAAGGATGTTGAAATTCCCAACGAACCCTCGCAAACTATTGTGAAGGATGCTGCAATTCCTACTGAATTCTTGGAGAGTCAAACTAAATCCTTGGAGGCCTTAGTGAAGGATGAAGATGTGTCCTCAATGCCCAGCGTTGTTATTGAGCCTGCAGAGGAAGAGTACCCATTGGACCTGAACCCATTCGATGACGACAATGAGGGTGCTCCGGAGCATACGAGCTCAACGAATCCATTTGGTGATGACGATGACAATGCACCTGAACGAAGGGACTCGACGAACCCGTTTGGCTCTGACGACGAAGACGAAGAGGAGGGGCCAACCTTGAGGACAGCCGTCGCTTCCCCTCGCAGGATCATACCAGCAGACGCTCACCTCAACCCCTTCTGGGAGGAGGGGATGGAAGAAGAAACTGAGAAGAAAGTTCCAGTGCCAAGACCAAGGTCTCTCAGGTAATAACATCCATCTCTTTTGAGAGCTAGATTTTTTGTAACCACTAAGCAAATTAAATAAATGAATGAAAATTTTGAAACTTTTTGCAAGCTTTCCTCTATAAACAGGAATATAAAAAAGGTATCTCAAGCTCAATCAATCAAAAAGCTATGCCTTTTGGGTATAGATATGCATATTGTTTGATAACAAATTTAAATTAGGTAATGCATAAATAGCTATGTAGTCAATGTGACACTAATAAACCTATTCCCATGTCATGAAAGTTATGACTATGATATACTACTTATAGTAACTGATAGATGAACAACTAACTTAATTATTTTATTGCAGAAGTCCCGAAGTACGCCCAAGCCCGGCCCCTCGCCACATGACCATGTCCCCCTCCAGTCCATCGTCGATTGGCTCGGCAGGAAGGAAGAAAAACCCTGCACCTCCGCCACCTCCCTCTCCTGCCACCATGAGTCCAGTAAGTCCTAGAACATGTAGTAATATATTATAATGTTATTTTGAATATGTTGGTCTAATATCTTCTTGCCAATTAATGATGTATTGAACCAAGAATCAATATTACAGAATTTTATTGAGTTGAATATTCATGTTACTTATTATTATAATGAAATAATTTACTCTAAACTTCATACTTCAAGAAGTTAAAATACACTTTATCAAAAACTATTTTATTTTATTAATTAATTTTTTTTTTCTTTTCATTCTAAAATATAATCTTGTAATCACTGAACTATATACTATGGAAAGCTAATGCTCGCTCTTCTACACCCTCCGCGCTGAGGCAAAAAAAAGTTTCTCCTTTTACCACTACAGCTGATCCCTTAACATGAAATAACGTTGTAAAGGTCTGACCTTCCTACTATAGTGGGAAGAAATAGTGGGAAAAAATCAGCTGGCAGGCAGGTAGAAGCATTTTTATTTGCTTCAAACCCTAGTGTGTAGTCTCGCCCCCTGCTTGTAATTCAACAGTATTATTATTATTATTTTTTTTTTTTTTTTATTTTTTTTTTTTATTTTTTTTTTTACAATGATACACCCCCTAAGACCTTAAAGCTCGCGGCGGGGTACTGGGTAGGGATAAGGTAGGGAACGGAAAAATGATCACAATGAAATCAAAATTAAAATGCAACTAAATGAAGTAATTATTAATTTCATTAATAAAATGTCCTATTGTTTCTCAATTAATTCCTTAGTTGTCATATAAAAAAAAAAAATCAATTCCGCAACTTAGAACTATATAATACTGTATTATTTTCACCAAACTCCCCTTTCCCCAGACTTTCACATGAACTGAGTTGTATACTCCTGACTTACGACACTGTTTCACCCCTTGCAGGCTCCATCTCCGAGGGGTACCATGAAGCCTCCCCGCAAATCTCGTCCGGCGCCCCCTCCCCCCTCCAAGGCCTCTGCCCCTGATGTGGAGCGGCTGCTGCAGCTGGGAGAGAAGGGAATCAAGGATGAACTGAACCGGACGAGGCAGGGGCTTGTGGCAGGTGTGTTGTCGATTGATTGTCAATTGATTATGAGGCTTCAATGGTTTGTTTGTTTTCAGCTGAGAGATTGGCCCCAGAAAAGAGTCACCAGGGTCAATGGAAGCGGAAAAAGGGTCCTGCTCCAGCACTGCCTATTCCTCCTCGTCGCCAGGTTAGTTAAATTTTTATAATCGGATGCTCTATGAAAGCATTATATCGTTCATTGCCTCAGAATGCAAGTAAAAAATTGATGCAACTTCTTTGTTTTTTTATTTATATATATTTTTTTAATTTACATGATTTATATTCTGCAGTACAATTTAGCCTGATAGTGAAGCTATTATTCTTCTAGTAAATCAATCCATCATAAATAAGACTTGTTAAGTGCCATAAAATCCAACATAGAAACAGAAGAAAAATTCTATTTTGTATTGAATATTAAATTTATTACTTGTAATATTCACTTGCTATAATTTTGGCTTCCTTATTTATTTTGCAGCTCAAGTCACTGCCGATGGCGGAGGTTCGCCAGGAGTTGGAGCTGATCGAGACGCAGCAGCGTGGACTGGAGCGGCAAGGTGTGCGCCTCGAGTCTCAGATCCGTGATCATCTGGAGCAGCTGGGCCGTGAGGCAGACGAAGAAAGCCTGCCTGCTGAGGTAGAGGACCAAGTGCTTCAGCTGTTTGAACTGGTCAATGAGAAGAACGAACTCTTCCGACGTCAGGCGGAGCTCATGTACCTGTGAGTATCTCATGTTCATGTTAGAAGCGTAATTTAACAAGTATCAAATTTAACGGTTAAATATTTCAATGCCTTATTTCTGCTTACTTTACCTGTCCATTCCCACAACCACTGGCCAAATATAATTTGAAGGCTCTAAATTAGATATAAATGCTTGATCACAAATTGTATTTAATATTAAAATTAACTCTATATCCAAGCGCTATTTTAAAATCCAAAATTCCTCTATATCTTAACAAGACAAGTAAATTCTCATATCAATTTATCAACGTTTCGAGACTTTGACTCTGATCATGTTTCTAGCAAACGTCAGCAGCGGCTGGAAGAACAACAGGTGGAGCTTGAGTGGCAGATCCGATGCCTCCTGCAGCAGCCAGGTCGCGGGGAGGAGGAGCTCAAACGCGAGGAGCAGCTCATTGCCAGGTGAGGCGATTGAACTGAAAATAAAGTCATGCAGCAATTCCCAATCTCTCAACGAACAAATAAACCTCTATTTTCCATTCATTATGAGATTGGTAAATTAAAAATGTTTTCCTAATAAAAGTTTTCTCTTTGCTGCAGACTCGTAGAGGTTGTAGAACAACGGAACCAAATCGTTGACTGTTTGGAAATGGACCGTAGGCGAGAGGTAGATGAGGATCGTAGTGTAAGAGAGCGCCTCCAAACATTTTCTGGTGAGTTCAATCAATAATGCCTCTCATTTAGAAGTGATTGATAATTTAATACTAACATGATAACTTCCGTCTTTTGATTTGATCATGGTCTTAATTGTCAACTTGTTTTCCAGATCGGCAGCCAAAGGACACAGCTAGCGAAACGCCTCGTATTAAGGGTAAGAAAGGCAAGATGCGGCTACTGCACAAAGACAAGAGCAAGAAGAGCTCCATCAAGAAGGAAGAAAAAGAGAAGAAGAGTAAGAAAAGCCCAGCAGCAACAGCAGAGGTAACAACAACTCCCAAACAAGAAGAGACAGACCCACAAGGAGGTAGTGGCAAGAAACATTCCAAGAGGAAATGGTTCTCATAATAATCTTAGTGGAAATATATAGCAATAAATATGACTTACTTGTTATGAGTTAAATGAATTCCATTAAACAGTAATAACTACTGTATTGTTTTTGTTTAAGATAGAAAAGAATTTATTTTCTTGAACGAAATTAATTATGATGTCCTATTATTTTGATTACTAAAGCAAAGTCAAGCTTCGATTAATGATACATATTCCTAAACCAAGTCAAACTAAACGATACAAAATTTTGACTAACTGAAAATGTGAATTGTTAAGGGTAAGGTAACGCCACCAATGTTAAAAAAAATCCCTCACACAGAAATTCTGAAAAAAATTTAAAATGTTCTCCTCTACACCCCCTATCAGTAGCTAAAATATCAGGTATACAAATACGATCTAGTTTTTGAGTTATAAATTTTTAAAGTTGACTAATTTAACATGGAAGTTTCATTTCTCCATGTTAAAATAGTCAACTTTAAAAATTTATAACTCAAAAACTAGATCGTATTTGTACACCTGATATTTTAGCTACTGCTAGGGAGTGTAGAGGAGAACATTTTAAATTTTTTTCAGAATTTTTGTGTGAGGGATTTTTTTTAACATTGGTGGCGTTACCTTACCCTTAAGTGTTCAATTCATGAATATAGTTCCAAAATTTAAGGAAAGGCTGTTCATAGCTATTGAACTTTTTCTTAAGTTTCGTCAATTTTTTTTTAAAATTTGACTTAACACCTTTATTTTTTAATTGTGTAGAAGAAATTTTGACATTAATATTGTGCCTTATTATTTTCTCATTTCCTTAGTATTAGCTAATGAGTGTAAAAAAATATATTTCTGTATTATTTTTATTTTATTTTCTATTTTTTATTATTTAAAATTATGTAAATAAATTTCAAGAGTTTCTCTAAATAAACTTAATTAATTAAAACTATCTTGTTGGATTTTTTTTTTAATTAAATTCCCACAAATAAGTAATGAAATCAAGCTCAAGTTTGTTAAATTAAAATGGAAATTTAATTATTAAACTTCCAGCACAAGTTGTATACTAAGCAAAACGTAAAAAATACGAGAATAATTTGGACCTCAAAATGTGTTTATTAGCAATACAGTAACTACCAACAGTATATATATACAGAAATCAATTACAATTCAGTAGTCCTAAATTTCTACAACCTGGTGTCGGCTCAGATATCACTACCATTCACACTTTTTAATGAAACAATTCAGTCAATTCAAATTGAGGTTACATTTTTTCTATTCCTACTCAAGATATCAGGAAATTTGCTCTCCCCACCACTTCAAATCTCAGGCAATATCGGAGGATAGAGACTATAATAAATATGTGGGAGATATCAGCATATAACTGCACATGTGGAGGGAGGATAAGCTTCTGATATCTAGCCGAGGAATAGAAAAACGCAGCCATAAACATAATATTTTCTTTGAGATCAGATATTTCTGTGCCAGCTTTTATAGCAAAATTTAATCTAAAATATGGAAATTATAAAATACAGGTAAAATTGAAATAATATTAAAAAAATGAAATTATGAATAATAATTCTAGGTAACATTAACACGAGTTAATAAATTCACTTCAAGATGGAAATCTTTACTGTTGAAAGTTAGTACTTACTGTTAGTCTTAATAGGCGAGGAAGCGCAGAGCTCTAGCTGCTAAATTAAGCGAGTAACTGGCAAGTGGCGTTCTACAGGCTGGATTGATTTTTAATTGATAATAGGTATATTTAGGAGTTCCCAAAAAAAAGTTGGCCAAAATTGGCCCATGGCATCATCCCGGATTTACGGGTTTTTTTAAAATATGGAAAAAATTATTATCTCCGAAACCAACACACTTGCAGGAATTAAGACTACATTATTAAAACGCCCGTACTTTAAGCTTTTTAGAAATGTAATTTTATTTTGAATCCAACCAAAATTTTGTCCCGAAAATCATGTTTTTTCAAATTTGGAATTTAATTTTCTTCTCATTTTGAGAATAACTAAAAAACTTAAGGTTTTTGAGAAAAATGGTTCATCTGAATCTTGCAGCCTACATCATCACCAACATTTTGATGTATCGTACGTCTTGATTGAAAAAACCAAACTCAAAATATCGGGACGAATGTACGCTCAGGTGATGTGTTTACATGCATGTTCCTATGCTATAATGTTATAGCCAACACCATGTTTCAAAGCATTGAACGCTAAAATATTGCACAGAATTATAATATCGATCAATTCAATTCATCGGGAGAAATGGAACTTCCATGTTAAATTAGTCAACTTTAAAAATTAATAACTCAAAAACTAGATCGTATTTGTATACCTGATATTTTAGCTACTGATAGGGGGTGTAGAGGAGAACATTTTAAATTTTTTTCAGAATTTTTGTGTGAGGGATTTTTTTTAACATTGGTGGCGTTACCTTACCCTTAATATTTTTTTACGATATTAAAATAATTATACTATCAACTAGTTGTCACAAAAAAAATTAATTACATGCATTTTCATTGTAATGATTTCAGCACTTCGCCACTAAAATTTAATGAAAATATTTTAATACTAATATTTATAAGTTTAAAAAATGTAAAAAAAGAAATATTGTGCTTAATAAAGCATTACCTGATTTAAGAGAGAGGAAAAATTAAAAATATTTAGAAGTATAATATATAGCTTATCAATATAATATCTCTTGACTAGCCACAATACTAACGACACAAAGGAACTGAAATATTTACATGTCATAATAATTAGCTGACACCCTCAGATGCACAAACTTTATACGCAACACAGATCTAGAAACATTAGCAATATTTTATTATTGTGCCACATTTACTAAACTGACAATTTCTTCTGAAAGCCATTTGGCACAAAACAATCTTTCCATTTATCTTGTACATTCCAGTGCCACTCAAAAAAGCACACACATCCCGTGCTTTGTGATAAGACAACTAAATATATTATACACTTTGAGATAAAGGTGTTACTTTTAACTGAATGGTTGTTTGTGACGTTAATAAACAATCTGCATACATGAACCTCAATCTATGAAAAGTGACTTGTTTTTCTTCTTTTTTTAACATCTCTGAAATTAAAGAGAAACATGTCTTAACAGTTTATCTTTCATTTCAAATTTTAATTTTCAAAGAATGTTGTCTACTTTACGCTTGATTCTGAATTTACGAACAGACATTATCTACTCCTCTACAAACAGGTAGGTCATAAAATACTCACACAGGAGCAACATCAAGCCATTACAGTTTCCTCAAAGTGTAGCTGCTGTTAAAGCAAGTGTTTATTACATACAGTATCATATGAAAAATGTTCTACTCTAATTACGTTTAATATTATAGTTGAAAGATATAAACATAGAGCTGCTTCCGTGAAATGATGTGTGATGTTATACACAATATTGAGATTGTGATACTACAGTAGTTATAATGCAAAAGATTGCAAATACTGTATGCTATTTTATTTTGATTTTAAATAAACAACATTCACACTTACAACTGTTGAAATGATATGAAAAAAAACAACTTACATTTAAAAAGTGATATAAGAGAATTTTTCAAAAATTAAAATTTCTAGGACTTCTTATTAAATTTTCTGCACATTTTGCAAATAATAAAAAAAATTGGAATAAAGAGAAAAAACATTGTTTTCTCAGTAACCCATACTTGGTATGGTTCTAGTTCTTCTTGGTCTTGTCGCTGGCAGGCGGAGTTGAGGGAGCGTCACTGCCGCTGGTTGGGCGTCCCACCAGGCCCGAGATGGTGCTCATGACCTTGGTGAAGTGCTGCTGCAGAATGCCACGACGACGCAGCCCAGGTACCAGCGACAGCACCAGCACTGAGACACACAACACTCCCGTCAACTTCTAGCTTACGGACTTCAATCGCTCTTAAATTTAATTAAGTCACTGTAAGCTTAGAAATATGTATTTCCATAATACAATATATTCAAAGCAAACGGTGAACAAGATTTCTCCCCCCCCTCCCCTCTCCTTCGAATGCTAACAGATTCTCTTACCGTAGCACTAAATATACAGCATATTAATTGAGCAAGAATATTAGCTACAGTACCTTCAGTAACTATTTTAAATCTTATGATAATCAATATTGGATAGCAAATTTTAAAATTTATTTATATTCCTACTGTTTTTGCTTTTATACTTTTAATAAAAAATTAGATTTAGTTCTGATTTAAATTTAGAATGGATTGGTTGATTAAATTTTTATATTGCTTACAACACACAATTCAAAATTTCAAATGCTATAGAAAGTTAGCTTGTGTAAAATAATAATAGCATGGCTAATGGTTTAAATTAGCTGTTGCAGCTACTGGTATTTATTTGTTTGCTGCTTGACTCACCAAGCAGGAAGGTGAGCAGCATGTTGTTGATGATGCCGCCGATGTAGGAGCACAGCAGCAGCGAGCTCACCACAGTGCCGTAGTACTGCAGCACACCAAATACCAACGTCAAAAGTAGTTTCAAGGCATTAGAAGGAGGAGTTCATTTTCCATGAATAAACATGATGAAGTGGAAACCCTTTTTTTACCCCCTTTAAATGATATATTGAAAACTGCTAGATTGGTAATATAAAATATGAAATGGCATAAGTAGGAAATATAAAGAAATTTTGAGGAGCTTTGAAGCACATAGAAATAATTATCTGAGTGTTGCTGTGAGCAGTGACAAAGCCAGAAAGACATTTTGGAGGAGGTCTTTAACTTTTTTTTTTCTTTGGGAGGAAAAGGTGAACCCACCCACAGCTTATGTATTTCACCCTATACAGTGACTAATTATTAATGGGAGCAAGGGGGGGGGGGGGAGTACCTTGTCTGAACCAACAGAATATTACATCAACAAAATATGCAAAGCCACACAGTACTATACAAGGTTTTAACAAAAAAATTGAGAGGAAAAATGGTTTCAGTAGAAAAAGAAGAAGAAGAAAAAAAAAGAAAAAAACAGAAATTATATTTAGCCAGAAAAACTTGTTCTTACATGTAATGATCAAATGCATGCAGTATGCATTATATCAGATGATAGATATTTGAACTTCATGATTTTATGGAGACATCTAAAATGTAATTGGTGATTCTCACCAGCTTGGGGCGAGCATTGCGCCAAGACTGCAGACTGCCCCACGTGCCCAGCAGGCATGCCTCGGCACACGCGATGTTGCGGCACACCTCCTCGAGACGGCGCTCCTTGGCTCCGGTCCAGCTGTCAGCACGGCACAGACTGGAGGCGAGGGCCGGTACCAGGTAGTCAACCAGCACAGCTACGAGTCCAAGCACCGAGACCAGGGTGAGCACCGCAGGGTCCAACCACCACACCACCCTGCAGCACAAAAACGTCATAAGCAACCAGATATACCAACTGAAATTTAAGTTAATGTATTTTTTTAACTAAAAAGAATTCAAATTTGGGAGTTGTCTGTGATTAGAAAATTTGACAAACAAAAATAGCAGTTCTGTACAGTTAACGGCATAAGTTTTCTATTTGATTACATATTTAGCATAATTTAGAATGAAAATCATTTAGAACAGCTGTAGAGAAGAAGATAGAGGTTAGTGTCAAGGTCCCTCTACATAAGGTTGGACGCTTAGGTTCACATTTTCGTCCAGTTCGCGCAGGACCAATCAGAGAGAACTGTCACTCTCGAGCCTATTTCGTGGCAGTCAGTGATTGGTCGTGACGTCACAGGCTCTATCAAAAGCTGCGCCAAGATGGCGGAGCGTCAAACCTTATGTAGAGTAATCTTGGGTTAGTGAGTGTAGCTATCAATGAAATTCATGGAGTCTGTTATGTATGTATGAATTGAAATGGTAAATCCTACAAAGAGGGAACAAATCACCAAGATTACCGGTATGCATGTTGCTTATGTTTGAGAATACACACAAGTTTAATTCTTATTCTTGATAGTGAGTATTATTATGTAAAATATGCAAACAATGCTTCAGCTACGATTGTAGAGCTGTGTGTGCTCCTGTTGCTAAGTGATATGATATCCATGACATTCATGGGGATAACATGCAGTCATTATTGACATTATTTCATTCAGGATAATCAATAATTTGTATATGCATACTGTCTGTATGCATATGCATACAGAACTGTATGTATAGCATAATTCCTAGTTTACTTTAATTAAAATTTACGAATTCTTACAGAAAGACCATAGTTATAGCTCCGACAATGGCTCCAGGATGCCAGTTTTGCTCCCAAACCAGAACAGAATTCAGGGGCAGGACCACCTCGCGCCAACCCTCTAGACTACGCTTCAGTTGTTTCACACGCTTCTCCTAGAAAGGGAAAATGTAAATTAGAATAATTTCAACAAACATGCACGTATGCATTTATGAATGGTATTAATAAAGTGTTTTGCCTTGATTACTTATTACAGACATTTTGTCACACAGAAACCTTGCTCGCCTTGACGGTTGGTGCTCGAGTTTAGTTTGTCACGAATGTCATGCAGCAAAGCATTTCTAATTTTCTACTGTACCGAACTTGCACAATACACTTACTTGATCGTTGGCCATATCTGTCATGTTTTTGGGCACTTCAATAATTTACAGCAACTATTAAACTCGCATTACAAATGACAAGCTATGAAAATAAAAACTGGCGATTGCTGCGATTGCTGCAAATTTTTGCCTCACAGCCCGTCACAGCTCACAGATGGAATGACGCAAATTGTAATGCGCATGCGCAGATTTTCTTCTGTCCAGCAAATTGGCGCGAATGCGATTATTCCTATTAAAAAAAATGTATCTCAACCTTTAAATTATTCTCTCTAATATCTTCGCGAGACTATACTTGCAAATTCAGAGTGGGCCAGGAGTGCAGCGTGCCTTTCCCAATTAGTATGGAAAGGTATAAATATAAGAAGCATTTATTTTCCACTTCATTTTTTTAAAATTATGATCATGGATAAATTATTTTTCTCCATGATGATTTACCCTAAGCGAACCTGTACAAAATAGGACGCTATGATTTTTACCTTATGAGCTTATGGGGAATCCTTGATGCTTTTTAGTCATCAGTACGCATGCCCCCCCCCCCCCCATGGTCCGTCTGTAAAGGTGCTTTCACATATTCGAAAATCGCTACGGAAACGCTCTGTAGCAAATGTGTTGATTTTGCTGCGGTGCTCCGTAGCACCTCGCGATCTTCTGCGGCACGTTCTACGGAACTCCGTAGCAAAATTCAATACGAGTTTGATTTTGCTACGGCATTCACATGATTTTCCGCCGCAGCTGCCGCAGACGAACAAGAATATGTGAAAGGCTTACGGCATTGCTACGGAACTCCGTAGCGATTTTCGAATATGTGAAAGCACCTTTATTGATATCATATATGCATAGGTTATAGGTATTGCAGGAGAGCCTTGACAAACACGTCCAAAACTTCTGAGCTCATCGAGTCCTTTATTCAATGTACTCAATCTACCACACAATTAAGACATTGTTCAGGTGATTCAGGTTATATAAGAAGTCTAGTAATAGAAAACATAGTCCACACTTCCTCCGATGATGGCATATTTGCTCAGCCCCTGCTGTTTTTCAATAAGCCATATATGGGATGCACACCCATTTTTTGAAAATTTTTTCTTTCTCACAAGAAACTTACTAAACTAAATAACTTAGTTTTTTTTTTTGTTCTAGTTCCATCATTCAATAGTGCAGTATAATATTTGTGTGATGATCAATTCAATTGAGATATCACAGGGATTTCCTTAATAAATAATGATCAATATTACAGT
Source organism: Siphlonurus alternatus (assembly GCA_949825025.1). Taxonomy (NCBI): domain Eukaryota; kingdom Metazoa; phylum Arthropoda; class Insecta; order Ephemeroptera; family Siphlonuridae; genus Siphlonurus; species Siphlonurus alternatus. The sequence goes on from OX463778.1 coordinate 22,071,356, forward strand.
TTTGAAAACTTTTTTTTATAATAAAAAAATGTTTTTTATTGGATACATAGTTACAAATAAATTTTAATTGCTACACAGAATAGAAATTATGAATTAACATACAGTAACATAATTAAACCATGATTTTGAACATTAAACACTAACCATCAGTTATGATCGAAATAAAAAACAACAATTTTGTATTCAATGTCTGGTCAAAAAACTAAAGAAAGATACTGTTTTGGGAAAAATCTGGGTAGTGAGATGTCCTTGACAAAGATATAGTAAGATTCTATAGTTGTAGCTGGGACAAACCCGTAGCAAAAATTAAATCACACACACTGAAAATGTCCACAGCACTCCCTGCAGCTTATCTTCTCTTGAAGCCGTACTTCTTGCGCTCATAGAACAGATCCGTTTTAGAACTGCCAAGATTGACGATCTTCGGACAGCCGTCTCGCTAGAACAAACAAACAATTACGTTACTTTGTGTGGAACAGATAACATCATTTAGTCTTTAAATTTTCAGATGGGGAACTACATTTCCACTGTGAAAAGGATACCAATACTTACATATTTTTGTAGGTGACTCATTATTCCATAAAACTGAGGGAGTATGATCTTTCATTGAAGCATAATTATAAATGAATGAATGAATGAATGAATGAATGAATGAATGAATGAATGAATGCTCAGTTATTAAAATTCATTAAAATGTAAAAAAAAAACATTATTGGTTATAATATAATATGAAACCAGTTAGTGCTCGTATGTTTGTTTGCTTTTGTTAGCGGAAGTCCTTTAGCACTTCCAAAAGTAATGTTTCACTTGTTGAGTGGTTGTATCTTTCTATGACAAGGCATTAATGATAGACTGCAAACTAATTGACGGGGTAAACTCACGTCCTTCTCCTGAATGGTGCACTCCTTGCAGTAGTAGGCGTCAGAGACTCCCGGCCCCCCACAGATGACACAGCGCCCCTGGTAAGAGCCGTAGTTGCACTCATCGCAGATCCTCACCAACGTGCAGGGACGTACATACGAGTCACAGATCACGCATTTGCCATCACACTTTTCACACAGACGACCAATGGCTGGAAAAAATAAATAAATAAAACAATTAATAAATTTAATAAATAATTAATAATTTTGAATTGTGTTCATGGAATATAAATATATATTTAAACAGCTATTTCTGATCTCAAGATTGATGCTCAGAGTTGAGAGTAGGTCAACTCTTCAACCAAAAACTTTGACCAACGCCAAACACTTTCAAGTGTTACGGGTCCGACTTAGAGAGGTGTGTCATCAACTTTCCACTTCATTCTCCTCTCTCCTATTCTTTGCGCATGCATAAAGAGTGAAAGGCAAGTGAGATCAGCTGATTGATCATTAGCTCCACTTTTCATATACTGTATTTGTCAGTATGACTCCAACTACAGTCTAAACATACAGTATTCTAAAATCTGTTATAGTCGTCTCATGCAGTTTCAGTAAAACAAGCCTTAGATTACGCATGAGCTCACAGACTAGACGTCGCCAAGGCGTAGTAATCTTCATTTTTTAAAAATGTCAACACAACAAGATTATTTTAACTTATGTAATTTTTTAAAAATATTACATGCTTCTATAAGATGTATAACTATTAGAAAAAAGTGTAAAAAAGTAAGTTTAATTTGATTTCAAAATCGCGTTGCCACCACTTCGACCACTTTGCACCTCTTCCAGACGAAAGCCTGGGGCCAGTGGGGCCGCCTGGGGCCCCTGTTGTGACAACACGTCGACACCAAAAATGCTAAAAACTTGAAAAAAAAGGGGTGAAATTAAAAAAAAATAAACACCCTTACGCATTTAAAAGTAACATTCTAGATTTATTATAGCTTCTGGCGGCGTATATAGACGTATATTCCGATCTGTCTATTTTTTAAAACGAACGACTTTTTCAGCTCAGCTGATCGGTTTAGTTTGATTCGGTTCGATTTAATTAATCGATTTCGAGCTCCTGTGACGTAACAATAACAAAAATCATGGCAGCATGCCTTTTCTGTTTTGGTTTTAAAGTTCACTAAATTAATTAACATTAAACCATGATATCAGTACTAATGCAGGTTAAAAGTCTATTAGATACTTGGGATGGCCGCTAGGCAAGCGGGTTGCCGCGCCCACGGCGTTCTCATAAACCGGCAAACTAAACTAGGGATGTGATGTTTTTTTTGAATCGAGCGCCTATCGTTAAAAAATGAAGGTCGTAACGCAAAACGGTACTACTTTCTATTCAAAATGTCTTCCAGGCGTAAACTAAGGTTTGTGATACTGTAGTCAGAATTGCCCCGGCATCATCAATATCAAGGTCCTTTCAAATAGTCCGATTTTGCTACGGAGTCATGTCATAGGATGCCGTAGCAAATGTAGTTGATGATGCCACAGCACTGCCTGCCATGGTCTACGTCTAAGACTATTGCGCTCTGTAGAAAAATCAAACTCATCATGATTTTGCCACGGTATATACTTTATTTTCCAAAACAACAGTCGCAGACGAACCAGAGTAAGTGAACGACTTGCAGCATTTTTATGGGCTCCGTTGCAATTTTGAACTATGTGCAAGGACCTTGATAGTTTATCGGTAAGCAATGTAGTCTGGCATTTTGTATCACGCCATCATGAATCCTGATGAATGAATTCAACACTCTGTTGTCCTTGCTAGCCCAATATCCACTGCAGAATGAATTATGTTGTTGTTATAAGATGCACATTTAGAATGTAACCATAACTAAACTATATACAGTGTAGTAATGCAAGCTACCTTCAACAATCACTGTTAGGACCTTGTTGAGTATGCCTATATATTAGGGTGACCAGACGTACCGTTTTGACCGGTACAGTACCGTTTTAAAGTACCATGTCCCGGTGTCCCCAAAGAGGCTCTTGGGACGCCTAAATGTACCGCTTTCGGACAAAATTTATAAAAGGGACATTTTTTAAAATTTTTATCATTAAAAAAATAAAAAATTCATAGGAATGTGGTTTTGAATATTTACGAAAATGTACGGACGCAAATGATTTTGCAACTCCATGCCCCTTTTTTGTCGATCGCATTCGCAAAACAGCATATTTCTTCCAAAATTGCGGAATACATATATTTTGCATATACGCGCATATACTTAAGTATGCATATACTACGTGAAATGAAGTCACTACTTTTCGATTAAATTTTGAATAAAAAATAAGGAAAAAACTTTGCACAAAAATATCATCTCCTTTAATATTGATGATATTCACTTGATGGAAATTTCCAATAATATATGAAATTGAAAAAATCATTCTTATGCATTGTGACGAGGCTGAGACAAAAATTTCTTTGTCTTTCTTTTTTTTTTTTCACAATAATCGTGCATGGATATTACGTAAATAAATAAATGGAAAATAATATGAGGGAAAAACGCCACAAATATTATTCATACAATCAAGTAATTTTAGCTGTTATTAAGCCCTATTTGAATGCTATAAATTAATTCAGCTATTTCACTCTATAACAAGAGTTCACACTATTTGCAAAATGAACTGCAGTTCGATTAAAAGTATTAATTCAAATTAATTTCTTGCTTTATACTCCATTTTTTTTTTGTATAGTTTATCTCGTGACATTATATTAAGTTTTATTTATTTATAAACAAATATATATTGCATTATTTAAGTAACACGTACATTTAGAAATATTGTGAATGGAGACGGAAAATTTGATAACGAAATTAAAAAAAAAAAAAAAAAATCAATTTAAAATATTTAAATATAATTTTTGTATTGGGAAAGTATCCTTCGAAGGTATGCTTTTTGAGTATAATAAATTTCTTGTATTGCTTTTGTTTCTTTTTATTTTACATGTAACTTTACAACATGAATAGAATCGTGGCCAGGCCAAGAAAAAAGGTTAATTTTAGGAAATCAACTCACTGGCACAGTTTTCTTGCATGGTGACTATAATAAATCTCTTTTTTTCTAATTCTATGAAAAATGTATGTATAAAAAAATGCAATTATTTATATTATTTAAAGTAGAGTGAGCGATTGCATAATTTATTATTTTATTTCCTTAAAATATTTTAACCTGCCCTGCTTTATTGAGAAATGAAAACCAAAAAATTTCATCTCAAATAGCTTCAACGCAAAAAAATCCCAAAGTTTGTTTTCCTGAGCCCTTTAACATGCAGCCTTATGGATTATATATGGAACAGAAAACAGCGTTTTACTCAAACTTCGTCCGAACTATGGTATCAATTAAAAAATACTTACGTATAATCTATGACGAAAATTCTTTAATGGATTTACAAATAAAATAATTTTTTTCGGAAAAAACGGCTTCATAAAAAAAACAATTAATTTGAAAATCCATTAAGAAAACAAAGTAAAAAAGGGGGCGTGGCACCCAAAAAAATCGCGCCTCCGGCGGGGGTTTTGGCCCTTCAGGCCTCTATGGGGGCATGTACCGTTTTGGACATCAAGATATCTGGTCACCCTACTATATATGTACTGTATGCATACCGTAGTTGAGTCTGAGGTGTGTTTCTGAGACGAATATTTGTAGTTCGGAATGCTGACATGCATACCGTACTGTAATTTTTACATTCAGGCATGCAAAAACTACTGAAACTACCTGCAAGCCGCAAGCATACGTTTTCAAATGCATACCGGTCTGATCAGTGTCATTCTGTCAGGTAAACACCACCATATACTCACCAACACCAGGTTGCTTTCTACAGAAAATTAAATCTGGATGATGCTTTGCCATGTTAATTTACGAAAACAGTGCTTTTCACAAATAAATTTTAGGTAAATATGCGTGATAAGATTGAAAATAACAATATAAATTTTAGTTATGCTGTAAACAAGCCGCCATTAATCCAGCATGATCATTTATTTAATTCAATAAGAGATGGCGCTGGCGTATAAAAAATAAATTAACAGCGTTAACAGTTAATAGCGCGTACCGCGTACGTATTTAAATCTAAAATCTTGATGACTGAACAAAGAGCACATCCATGCAGCTAGGTCATCCAGGATCCAGGATGAGCACATGTCATACATATCGATCGTGAAAATTGAATTAAGGATGGGATGATACAAAATCTAGAAATTATTTTATACTAAATTTCTCTAAGAGAATCTAAAATGTATTTCATAAACATATAAAGGCCTGTTCGTAAACCCTGCTCGGTGTACACTTTCTGCACCCAATCGACCTTATGTACATGGGATATAAGGTCGATTGGGTGTAGAAAGTGTACACCGAGCAGGGTTTACGAACAGGCCTATAGTATGTACTATAATTATGTATATATTTAATTAAATATACCTAGCTGTAAATCTAGAATTAAACCTATCAGCGATTATGCCAAGGGAGTCTTCATATATATAGTCTATATATTTTGAATAGCAATTAATTTAAGCAATAAGTTTTTCATTCTATTTATTTTCTATGTCATATTTTGTTTTATATAATTATGTGCCTATATATGATATATTATGATGTAACAGCTAGGCTGTTAATATCATCTGTTATTTTATTTTATATTGCTTTATTATCATTTTCTATTATTCTGTAACTATTATATATAATTTGTATGTGTGTTTTATGTGTTCGCGCTATTACAGTGTTATTCTATAATGTATATTTCTAATATTATTTTATATGTACACTTTTTGTGTTTAATAAAAGACTATTAATAATATTTAATATTGTCGAGGGAAAAGGAGTTTTAAAATAATTATAGCTAAATAATATTATATTTATTAGAAGAGCTAGGTGTCGGGGCTCATCAACCTAATCGGTCGTCTTAATCACAAATTGCGTCGAAAGTGGGGCTGGAGTTATCGACCTCAAATTTTTTTATAGCAGAAATGGATAGAGGATGAAAAGTTATGTTACTCGATCTGATTTTTTTCAGATTTTTTAGGGACAGGGAAGTATTGCTAAAAAGTTTTGGCAAGGTCGGGTTCGAATCCACGTCCCTTTTAATTGGGTCCTATCTTTTATTAAGAGAGGCGGCAATAAGATCGATCGAGGCGGCACTTTTTCTGCACTTTCAATAATTTTTAAAAATTAGTTGCCGGGCTCTAAAAAATCTGAAAAAAATCAAAGTAGCATAATATATATAACTTTGCACCCTCTATCCTGCATTTCTGCAATAAAAAAAAAAAAATTGAGGTCGGTACTCCATTGCATTCATATTATGCATGTGCTTTTTGTTATGTGGACCACTATAATATTTATTCACAAACATATTTTAATATTTAATTTCTTAAATTTTTTAAGTGTATAAATACTATATTATAAAATATATAATTATTAAGAAAATACAAACAAGGTATCCTAAATTAATTAAAAAAAATTAACACCAGATAATAGTCAATTTATATAGTTCTAGCTGGAATATAAGTTGTATGATTGACTGAAATGAGGGCAAATATATATTAATGTTTTATAAAAAAAAAGTTCGATATGAATACGACCTATTTATTTATATTAATTACAATAATTACTTTTTGACGTCATTAATTGATTATTTACATATGTTCATCTACATTTCAAATGATCTACTAAATTTAGAGTCATTTTCTATCACTCCCGTTTTTCTTCTATATTACATAATATTGGGACTCTCAATAATGTAAGAAAAACGAGCTAAAAAAATTAAGCACATTAAGATATCGAATCGGACTGCATGAGTTTGAGTGTTTTTTTTATCTCTATACTCGTATTAAGCTCATGCAATATATAATCAGGGGAGCGGGAGAATGAATTAATGCATGATGATTTAATTAAGATTTCAGAGACACCCGAGATATATTAATGCAAACATAATACATTGCATGTATAAATAATTCTAAAGTTTTCATCAATTCCAAAGTAAATTTAATATTTTTAATATAATTAACAATATAATTATAATAAATTTTCAATTGAATGTTATATATAATATATATTATAGTGATGATCGATTACGGGAATTAATTTTTATTATACTATATAATTACACCGTATATAATACGCGTTGTACGTATTATTTAAGATTATATATTATTATATAAGATATGCTGAATATAGAGTACACTCTCTGTATTATAATATAGTGTCAATGAAAAATAAAATTAAGGGTGTTGAGAGTTTAGACGTCAACTATAGAAAGCTATACTGTATACATTATAGCTACATATATATTATTTAAAATGTATAATTATATGACCATATAATATGTAATATTATATATAATTATATTATAAATTAATAAGGCATGAGCATGACCAAAAAAGTGATGTAACTGATATAATATGTATGATAATAATACATATTGCATAAAATGTTATCAATAAAAAAGGATATTGACAAGAAAAATAAATAAACATTTAATAAATGTTTATAGTTTGATATGTACGCAGGCTGTATAACTATAGCTACTTCCCGACTGCAGTCTAGCTACCACATCTACGTAATTCCCTGCTTCCGCGAGGTTGCCGCGCGCGCGCTCTACATGGGCGGTGAGGAGGGAATTTCGTACAGTTCGTACTGTCTTAATTTACGACTGAGTGCCAAAGTCTTGCTTTCTGTCAGAGAGAGTGCACATCTTCCGTGTGTCCTCCGCAGCTTCGTCAGCTCGAGGTGCCAATGTGATTAATATATATCTATCTGGGGTATGGGTGATTGATATAAAATCTTAGGGGATCTGGATTAATTAAAGACGCAAAGAAAACCAAATATAAAACAAAGGTAAGTTAATTTATTGTTGGTTCAATATTTTTGTGTATATAAGCTAATTATTATGTTTTTACATTTTAGTAAAAAAACACAACAAACATGCAGTTGTATAAGTTCAAAGAATATAATATAATATAATATAATATAATATAATATAATATAATATAATATAATATAATATATTATAATAATTATATATTATTATAGTTCTGTTGTTTTGTCTTTATTATATATTATATATAATAATATATTATTTTATAATAAATATTGATTTATTTTTTCACTGTATATAATTCAAATTATATTTAAATGAAGATCTTAGTTAATTAATTGATATTAATTTGTTGTCATAATTATAAGTGCCGTGAATTGTACGTCATATATATGCTGCAAAATTAATTGAGTTTCGCTTTTGTTGCGATGTTATTTAGAAAAAAAAATCATGCATGCTTTTATATATATATATATATATATATATATATATATATATATATATATATATATATATATATATATATATATATATATATATATATATATATATATATATATATATATATATATATATATATATACTATATAAATAACAATAAACGTAATCTAATTACTTAAAAGGTAAAGGAAGGTGTGGCGTAGTGCGCTTGACCGGGTCTCGTCAGATCACCGAAGTCAAGCAACGCCACGCGTGGTTAGTAGTTGGATGGGTGACCATTTTCAACAAAAACCACGTTTCCCACCCAGGGGTAAAACGTTGCGCTTTTCCACCATTTGGTTCCCCTGGCTTTGGACCATTGCACTTCCGGTTCATTGACAAAAGCTGTAGCGTCCATCCTGGCTGAGGTTTCCACGTTTCCCTCAGCCGCAGGCAAATGCCGGGATGGATTTGCAAGGCCGTGGCCGCCCCCGTTCCAGAAGAGCCCGCGAAACGCTCAAGTTAGGGTTTCGGAAGGTTCGGGGTTTCAAAGTAGTATGTAATTAGTAAATAAAAGTACCCAATAGGGTTTGATTAAAAAATTAAAAAATTACTTAAAAAAAATAGGGTTATGCAGGATATTGCGTAAATTATTAAATTATAATGTTCTAATTATAATATATTTCAAGCAGATCGAGCTCGGTTATTACAGCTTCCTTACGAGCAAGTTCTGCGGCGTTTTTGTTATCTCGGTGGTCTGCTACTGTAGCCTACTGTTAGCTCATAGCCTGCATACAGCAGTCATGTAGGCAGGCAAATCGACACACGGGACCGACTATAACTTCCTCCTCTCGCGTTGACAGCACTGATCAAAAAAGCTATAATATAGTTTGCCACGCGGGCCACGTACTTGAAGTAATAATATATATGGCTTGTTGTTGTCCTATATCTGATAGAGCACCAGAGGACCGTGAGTATTTATTATCTATATATTATATATGTTGCATAACTATTTTTGCTCGATGTGTCAAATTAAGTTACAAGAATTAATATTCCGGTTTTTCCGCAATACATTTTGATGCAATTTTTATGGTGGATACTTCATATACGCATGTACGTGCTGGTTGTGGAAATCTGCTTTCAACAAAATATTATATAACCTGCACCATGCTTTTTAATATCTTCATATAGATAATAGATAGTACGATTTTATAATGCAAATTTTATTTAATAATTATTATGTCTATGTAAAATTAATTTATTTTTCTGTGTAATTATATATAATTTTATTATAATATTTTTTCCAAAGATAAAAAAATATTGGGGTATTATAATAATATTATAGCAAGCAAATTGAAATTATTGAAATAATATAGTTAAAAACTGTTTTCATAGCAATGCACATGCATTAAAATTATTTAAAATCTATACGTGAAGAACAGTCTTATAGACCCAAAAATTAGCACAATATAAAAATTAAGAAAGTGTCAGAAAAAATTATAACAATAGCAGTTTTCGTGATTATTTATATTGTTTACACTTGCATGCATGTTCAATTCGTTTCTATTTTTGTTGTTATTTTTTTTTGTATGTCAACTTACAGTAAGTTGCACTGAAACAATTGCATTATATTAAATTTGTTGTTTTTTCTTTTAAGTTTCTACTTTTTTTACACTCTGATGGCTCTTTTATACACATTTAATTGACATTGAAAATAATTTTAAAAAATGAATTAAGTAAAAGGTATTGTATACTTAAATTATGGAAAGCAAGTAGTGCATAAGTGAATTAATTATTTTCGGAAAGTGTTTTCATTAAGACATTTGGTCAGTTGTTCTATATATATATATTATATATAAATTACAATAACACTAATAATTATGGTCCCGGAACTTCCTCATCATGAATATATTTATAGCATGCACAATTAATTTTCACTGCGCATCATTACCAACACGTTCATATAGATTAAGAAAAAAAAAAAATAGCTGAATATTTAGAATTAGAAAACACAATAATTAAGTGAAAAAAAAATATTAATTAAGGATTAAAATACTATAATAATTTTCTTATTTGTGATAATTATAATACATTTGGGTCCATTAACTTATATTATACGAAATCTCGGTGAATCGGTGTACGGAAAGTCCGCGCTGGCCGGTGCACACTTGGGACTATACCAAATTAAAGTGTGTCATTTCTCATTTGGTATGTACATTAAAACAATGGTATATACATCGCGGTGGCCGCGGCTGCAGCAGCAGGCGGATGATGGTCAGCAGTTCGTCAGCGACGCGCGGCGGATGGGGAGGAAGTAGGGTGGAAAGGCGAGAGGAAGCCAACGAACGAGAGTTGTGGCCTTTGATTTTTACGCCCAACACAGTTCCTGTCAGGAAATACACTACTGCGCTGTAGCCTTGCATGGAAAAATAATATATACTCTGTTTACATAAACATTTTATTTTTTTTTAGAGAAATAATTAAGGTGGAAATTCATGAGCGATTTCCAGCCTGCGACGCGGCGCGAATAAAGCGCACTTGCTGTAACATCCATTGGCGGCCATATTGGGCGATTAAAAGAAAAAGAGCATCGTAATTAACGCGATTACCGGCGAATTCGCCATCGCACAGGGCCGTCCCATGCGCACGGTGCATACGTTTAATTTTTTCTGCTCTATTATAGAGTTTTCCGTAAATTAATAGCCATTGCTTAGAAAAACTGCGCAGAAACGAGTTTTAAATATTAGTAGTCTACTGCGCATAGCTCCGCAAAGTGTGCATGATAAAAAAGCTTGAATCCAAATGAAGCTGCGCAAACGCTAGGTGACTAATCTGCGCACAGCCAATAGCAGCTTTGTATGCTTTATGAACAAAGATACGAACTTCTACCCCAGATTGCTTGCGAATTGCAGTGTTTAAAAATTCTTTTAATACCTCAAGTAAAAATAATGTATAGGTATAAGTATGGGACGTATAGGAAATAGTATGGGATTTGATAGAAAGAGGTAGGTAAATGCATTGAGTATGTATAGGTATTGTATAGGCACGAAATATTTGATAAAAATATGGTGTGGTCAGAAGTATAGGCACCCCTTTATTTTATTTTGTGAGAACTGTGACCACACTTTTACCTATACTATAAAATTATCAAAACTGTGCCTACACTTTTGCCTATACCATCATTGGATGGTGAAAAATTTTAAAGTCCAATATTGGACTTAGAATAATTTTCTCTAGTATACACGGTACTTAATTAATGTTTAATTGGTATAATTTTTTTGAATTAGTAAATAAAACATAATTTAATTTATCCCATGCCTTTTGCAACTAATTTAATTATATATTTAATTGCGAGAATAATAAAATCGTATGTTTATATATTTATCTTTTGTTATGTCAAATTTTTATATATCGTTTTCTGTAATTATAATTTTTATTTTTTTTTTATTTATTTTTTTTTATTTTAATATAATTTCGATCGATTTAATGAATAATCCGCAACTCAAAATCTTTCTTATATTTTAGTTGTTTTCTACCACTTCATATATTCCGCGCCGCGCGAGTTGAATTTTTTTTCCCTGTCTTGTGATTGGCTACAGATGCGTCAGCTGTTTATTTGTTATTGTAACCAGTGTTGCCAACCGTGCGGGTATTACCCGCGGCGACGGGCGTTTTTACTAAAAATTTGCAGAAACGGGAAAAAGGGTATTTTTGTCGATCAATGGGAAAAAACGGGTATTTTTACTCAAATGGGTGTTTTAATGCAAAATTGTGTGCTTTCAACATATTTTTGTACCAAAAACAAAACATTTTTAAAAAAATATTATCAATAGGAGGATTCGAGGAGGATTGGAGTCTCTTAACCAATCACATTCAAGAATTTTGTTTTTTAAAAATTTGATTGGCTATTGACGCTAGTAATAAAAAAGCGCGAAATATTTATATCACTTAAAAATTACTTATTCAAATTGGTGGCTGCGTTTGCATGCATGCATTGATCGATATGTCGTAAAATTGTCGTATCCAAAAAGTGTAAATCATATTAATTAATAGAAAAATATTAAGAAATCGATGAAGTATAATATAATATACGTATAATTATGGGATCAAGAGAATGAGTGGCACATAAAATATTTTTCCAATTAAAAAAAAAAAAAAATGCCAGAAAAAAAAATTAAATTAAACGAACTTCAAATTTCAAATGTGTTTTTTTTTTCCGTTTTCCAGCAATCAAGAAAAAACTTTATAATGTTATAAAATGAACACCATATATGAATTTGCTGCCCAGTTTTGGATTTTAGCCCTACATAGCTGTTTTGGTTCCGACCTGCAGCCTAGGCTTAATTAAAGCTCGATCGATGCTTTAATTATATTAAGCAAAAAAAGTAAAAAAAGAAAATTGTAACTGATCTGATTAATTAACCATGCAAACCCTCCCTTCCATGAAAATAACAACTGCAATACCTTAATTGATAATTTTTTTACTGGCTAAAATAATAATAATAATAATAATAATAATAATAATAAAAATAAAACAAAATAAATAATTAAAAAAAAAATAATAAAAAACGAATAAAAACAGGGTTTTTTAAAAAAAAATCATGTTTATTTGTTATAAAAACGTCAAAAAACGTTTAAATAACATGTCAAATCCAAAACCGGCACTTTTTCAAAAATCATTGTCTCGATCCGCACAATTTTTTTTTTTTATACTCAAAGAGATGCGCTCTCTGATAAATTTATATGATGAACTTAATTAATTAACTGCTATATGCTATACATTCCACTAAACGTGTTTATAATTTTTTTGAATTTTTGGGGTCCGAAACAGGACTACGAGGTGTATCATGCAAAAAAAAAAAAATGTATATATTATACATCATGCATGAAAAGTAGTAAAACGTGATAAAATGGAAAAATATACAATACATTATACATAAAAAAAAAAGTCCCCCCCCCCCCGCTCAACGACTCGAAAACGTGTTTTTTTGGTAATTTTGCATTTCCAAAATAGCATATACGGTGACGGGCATTTTTACTCTGAAACGGGTATTTTTGAGCTCCAGATTGGGTTTGATGGGGATTTTTCATCTCATCGGGTTGGCAACATTGATTGTAACGCTCTCAAAGAAAAAGTTTTGAGATGGCGTCTGTTCTTCAATTTGTCGTGAATTTCTGTCTATTTATGAGAAAAGAAATGCTAAAAACTGCATTCTGGCTCGTTATATCGGTAAGTTACTAATTCATACTTCATATTATATTGTTTTGAGTATTCATGGGACACATTATAATTTCATTTTTTCAATCACTTCAGGTGTCTCCTGGATGATGATGTCAACTACGGCCAAACTGCATGATATGCATACAGCTTCAGCGAGTGGAGCTTTGCTCACATAAACGGTAAGTCTATATAGGATCTTGTTCTTTATTATTAATGTATCAAAAACGATTATGTGCTTGTTGTATATTGACTCGCATGTTTACTGTATGCATACCATAACACATTACATAATCTGTACTGTACAGTGCACAGCCCAGTTTTGGATTTTAGCTCTCTTTTGGTTCCGAACTGCTTTTAGGCTCTTTATAGCCAAAAAAATTAAAAAAGAAAATTGTTTCTTATTTTTTTTTCATATCCCACCACACAAATTTTTTTTTTACTCAAGAGATGCTCTGATATGGAACTAAAATTATGGATAAACTCAATTGCTACATTCTATTGAACATGTTGATATTTTTTCAAAAATTTAAGAACCCTAAATATGGCAGATAAAAATTGTTAAAAGTGCGAAATGTCTTAAGGGGATCCGTTACCGGGCTACGATGTGTACATGCAGACAAATTTAACATTTCTACTGGTTTGATGCATTATTGTAATTACAATAATCCTATCCAACCTTGCAGGTTGCACTTTGGCGTGAGGGTGGTGAAGCGGATGTTGCAGCTGGAAGGGAGGCGAGAGATGCGGGGTGAGATCATAGAGGGCAGCTACGCCTCCTTGCAGGACCTCATCGTAGTCATAAAGAATGGTGAGTACCAGACACAAACTTTTGTTTTCACTATTTACTGTAAGTCATTATGGCAGTGTTTCTCGGAGGGCGTTCCTTGATCAAGTAGTACTGACTCGTCGCTACATTATAAAACCAACATGGTTGCCATTTAACGTAAACTGCTACCAGACACAAATTAACTTGTATTTTCAGTACGTTATCATGGCAATGTTTGTCAAGGTTGTTAGCTGGTCTGACTCACTGCTGAATTTTGTAAACAAAATGGCTGCCATTTAACGTAACCTTCAACTTGACACAAACTAACTTACATTTCAGTACGTTATTATGGCAAAATATCTCGGAGGCTGTTTTTTTGTTACATACTGACTAGTCGCTACTAAATTCAGACAAGATGGCTGCCATTTAGCGGAACTTTCAACTAGACACAAACACACTTGCATTTCAGTACGTTATGATGGCAAAGTGTCTCGGAGGCTCTTCCTCTGTTAAGTACTGACTTGTCGCTACTAAATTTAACAAGATGGCTGCCATTTAGCGAAACATTCAACTAGACACAAACTCACTTCCATTTCAGTACGTTATGATGGCAAAGCGTCTCGGAGGCAGTTTTTTTGTTACATACTGACTAGTCGCTACTAATTTTAAACAAAATAGCTGCCATTTAGCTCAACCTTCATCTAGACACAAACTAACTTGCATTTCAGTACGTTATGATGGCAAAGTGTCTCGGAGGCAGTTTCTTTGTTACGTACTGACTAATCGCTACTAAATTTAGACAAGATGGCTGCCATTTAGCGGAACCTTCAACTTGACACAAACTCACTTGCATTTCAGTACGTTATGATGGCAAAGTGTCTCGGAGGCAGTTTCTTTGTTACGTACTGACTTGTCGCTACTAAATTTAACAAGATGGCTGCCATTTAGCAGAACTTTCAACTAGACACAAACTCACTTCCATTTCAGTACGTTATGATGGCAAAGTGTCTCGGAGGCAGTTTCTTTGATACGTACTGATCGCTACTAATTTTAACCAAAATGGCTGCCATTTAGCTCAACCTTCATCTAGACACAAACTAACTTGCATTTCAGTACGTTATGATGGCAAAGTGTCTCGGAGGCAGTTTCTTTGTTACGTACTGACTTGTCGCTACTAAATTTAACAAGATGGCTGCCATTTAGCGGAACTTTCAACTAGACACAAACTCACTTCCATTTCAGTACGATATGATGGCAAAGTGTCTCGGAGGCAGTTTCTTTGTTACGTACTGACTTGTCGCTACTAAATTTAACAAGATGGCTGCCATTTAGCGGAACTTTCAACTAGACACAAACTCACTTCCATTTCAGTACGTTATGATGGCAAAGTGTCTCGGAGGCAGTTTCTTTGTTACTTACTGACTTGTCGCTACTAAATTTAACAAGATGGCTGCCATTTAGCGGAACTTTCAACTAGACACAAACTCACTTCCGTTTCAGTACGTTATGATGGCAAAGTGTCTCGGAGGCAGTTTCTTTGTTACGTACTGACTTGTCGCTACTAAATTTAACAAGATGGCTGCCATTTAGCTCAACCTTCATCTAGACACAAACTAACTTGCATTTCAGTACGTTATGATGGCAAAGTGTCTCGGAGGCAGTTTCTTTGTTACGTACTGACTAGTCGCTATTAAATTTAGACAAGATGGCTGCCACTTGGCGGAACCTTCAACTTGACACAAACTCACTTGCATTTCAGTATGTTATGATGGCAAAGTGTCTCGGAGGCAGTTTCTTTGTTACGTACTGACTAGTCGCTATTAAATTTAGACAAGATGGCTGCCATTCAGCTTAACCTTCAACTAGACACAAACTCACTTGCATTTTAGTACGTTATGATGGCAAAGTGTCTCGGAGGCAGTTTCTTTGTTACGTACTGACTAGTCGCTACATTATAAAACCAACATGGCTGCCATTTAAAGTAAACTGCTACCAGACACAAACTTGCTTGTATTTTTAGTACATTATCATGGCAATGTATCTCTGAATTTGTTAGTTGGTCAAGTATTGACTCATCGTTGAATTTTGTAAACAAAATGGCTGCCATTTAAAGTAACCTGCTACCAGACACAAACTGACTTGTATTTTCAGCACGTTATCATGGCAATGTCTCCCGGAGACTGTTTTTTGGTCAACTTCTGACTCGGGAGTCGTCGCTACATCATGAACCAAGATGGCTGCCTTGTAACAAATACTATTACCGCACAAAACTAAATTGTGTCCTCAGTTTGTTATGGTAGAAATGTGTCCCTGAGGCTAATTCTTGGTCAAGTACTGACTCGTAGCTGCATTATAGAACACATATGTTTATTGTTTGATTTACGTCAAAATAAATTATCGGACGTAACTTTGTGTAATTTTATTTCATGTTTTTTAACGTAATGTTTGTCATTACAGATTGATTGTGGATATGGTATGGCAAACCTCTTCCGTTGGAATCATCAGAGCCAAGCTGCCGGGAGTCTACCCAGAACCTGTAGTTTCTACCGATTATTGTATTATGCTTAGAAGGAAATATAAGAAATAAAGTATTGTTTATTAAAAATAATGTTTTTCTTCATAATATAATAAATTATAATATTTGTTTTTACTGACAATTTTATTTCTATATTGGAATTATGTTGATTAATTTTACTATGTTATCTGTTTTGTTTATATGTTGTTTAATTGTACCTTTTTGATGAACCAATAAATTTTAATTAATAAAAATAAAATAATTGTGCAATTTTTATTTAATTAGAGTACAGGATAGTGGAAATAAGTTTTCTACCCATACTTTTGCCTATACCATTATATTGGTGTGGGCAGAAGTATGGGTACCATTATAGTACCATGGTGTGTGCAAAAGTATAGGCACAAGTGTAGGAGAAGAGTGTAGGCATAAGTATAGGAAAATCGGTCATTTTCCCCATACTTTATGCACATACTTTTGGTATAAGAACAGTGTGGGTATGCCCATACAATATCCCATATTATTTCACATACTATTCCTATACAATTTTTTTACTTGAGACGTTACTGCAACCGGTTTGGCTTGTATAAGTATTGTAAATAAATATCAAATTTGAGATGAGATAAAAAGCAACGTTCTCGCTAATGTTGAACAAAAATTCTGCTCCGGTAGGGGCCCCTCGTGCAGCGAAACAGCTGTTTTGAGCTCACTACGTGACGTCACCTTGGGTGTTTTTGGCCAAAATGCGCAGATCAGTTCAAATTCGTAGGGCTGATGGACCTATCTATTATAGTTGTATCATGGCCATCGCATAGGATTTCGCAGCTTTTACGTCAAATCGCGCCGCGTCGTCGTTGCCGCCCATGAAAATCCACCTTAATGGGAATAATCCCTGTTTTCGTTTCGAATAATTATGTAAATTATTTAATAAAAATTATAAAAAATTTAATAATTATGTACAACACCACATAGAATAAGTGAAATTCTAACAGCTCGTACACAAGAATAATTAATCATTATTATATCATTATATTATAAAAACATGCTGTGCAGATCTGATGTTTATCTCTTATTTACACAGTGGCGTGCGGTGACATTTTAGACTAGTCAAGCAAATGAAGTAATGATGACACAGCCGAGGGGGCCCCGAGGGGCTAATACCCCGCCGGAGGCGCGATTTTTTTTAAAAAAGGGGCGTGGCACTCGAATTTTCATTACAGGAGATATACGTAAAATCATGCAAAAACGCTCTCAATAAAATTGTTTCCTTAATTGGCTATTTGCCGTAGATTTTTAATTTTTTTTTATTCATTTTCGATCATGATGGGGGTGCATACAACTATGCATATTAAAGCTTTTTTTTAACTGTATATGCATTTAAGTACCTTCGGTGTACCTTTTCATTCGGGAATAGGGCGGCCGGCATGAACGATTTGCGTTTTTTCAGATTATGTTACCCAATTTTTTTTTTTTTTTTTTTTTAAAGATTAGGAATGATATTTTCTTCTTGAAGTAAATCTGCCATTTTAATAATAATAATAATAAAAAAAAAAAAAAACGTAGTCATCACGCTAAAGCAATTAAATTATGAAAATAAAATTGTACAAAACACCATATAAGATGAAGAATATTTTTATGCATGGCAAATTAGTGCGTTTTTATAGACCATGGCATTAATTAAATAAAATATTGTGGAAAACACGAGAAAACACTTAATAAAGAACCACAAAAATCAAGCACTGTTGCTTATTATTAGTTTCCCGAAAACTAATAACTTTGATGAGTCACTCGTGGACCCTTAAATTTTGTCCCTGATTTTTATCATTTATGCGCCATCTATTGATACACCGTTTAACCAGTTGGGCGTTCCGATCATCCAGAGCCGCCATTGTACAAGCAGTGCTTGTACATTCCACAAGCCTCAGCATTTTCCACCCCCTCCCCGTACATTTCCTTATGAAGCTTTACGTTGGGTGGGTTGTTTACAAGCAACCAAAGTGATTGCTTATACCAGTAGGGGCGCTGCTATCGCAAGACAAAAAAATTATAAATCGCGGCAAAATGCTGGCAAATTTAAAATTGTTAAGAGAGGAAAAAATGCTTGTCACGAAATTTATTTTCTTCTTTTTTCTCGGAAAATTCAGGGCAAGCATTGCTTGCATTGCTTTTATGGACCGCACGCCCCTATTTACATTGTTGCACGCTCATGCTAACATTATAAAATCCAAGTATATAAGACCTAATTTTTCGCTCCATATAAATGTATAATTTTTTGTTCATATTGTGTGATATAGCATGTGTTTCCCACCGCAATAATTGGAGTGTGTATCTCACGAGCATTATCAACGCCCCTTTACTTTAATTGCAGGCATGAAACTGCAGCATCGTTCATCGCCGGGAGAGCCGAGCGGCGGTGCGGACGATGACGATGCGCAAGCGGGAGGAGCAGCGACGGCAATTGCAGCGGCCACCGCGGCGCAAGTCACCGCGTCAGCCGCGACCATGCCCCAGCTACCACCGGCCTCCGTGAAAATGGCAGGATACTTGGACAAGAGGGGAAAACGAGTGAGTAATTAATTTATCATCGATATTTTGTAATTACCACAATATGTCATTTCCTGGATTTTGTTTATCCTTATAGTTTCATAATAATCATAATACATGCATGCGTAATATTATATGTTATAATGTTATAACATAATTTTTATATTTTATCGTTGGGTATCAAATATTAAAAAAATATATAATGTATATCATATATTTTATACACAATTATATAGTATATTTTTTGCGTCAGAAAGTGATATAATCAGGTAAATGCCAATTATAATATTAATTAACTACGTACGGTAACATTAATATTTATTTGCATGAAACAAAAATAAAAGTTAAATTATTATTATAAATCAGGAAATTCTATGTCTATGATGTTACGTACAGTTACGTCAATATTATTTTTCCCACGGGATGTAATTCCAAAAAACATGCAAAGAATTTTTCATTTCATACATACAATATTCCATATTGTATACAGTATATATGTATGATATATAAAATTAAAAAAATAATTTAAATAGCAATAAAATTCTTTGTTATAATATTAGTGTTAAATATTTCTATTGTATTACTTTCTTCTTTTTTATAACACGATCTGGAGCAGAAACATGTTTAAGTATTACATCGCGATTGTCTGATGTATATAATTAAATTAATAATTAAATTTACACTTTGTAAAATAAAAATAAAGCTTAATTTTTTAATTTTAACATTATATACATTAACATTATTATAAATTCTAATTGTGGATATTATAATTATGTATTGTATATTGAAATGCATATAATTATTATATTTACATATGTATTTACATTTATACAGTATTATTAGTATTATATACTTAATGGAGTATTGTCCTCAAAATTTTTTACTGCAGAAATGGATAGAGGGTGCAAAGTTATGCTAACCTGATTTTTTTCAGATTTTTTAGAGCCCTGGAAGTATTTTTAAAAAATTATTGAAAGTTCTTTTTGTGACGTCACGAGACGCCGCTCCTTAAGAAAAAGATAGGACTTGCCGCCGCGTGACGTCACAAAAAGTACTTTCAATAATTTTTTAAAAATACTTCCCGGGCTCTAAAGAATCTGAAAAAAAATCAGGGTAGCATAACTTTGCACGCTCTTTCCATTTCTGCAATAAAAAAAATTGAGGACAATACTCCATTGCTTGAAATCTTGTTTCACAAATTTGCACTCATGCATACGGGTATGCATATTTTATACTTTTTATATGGACCGATCTATACAACGATGTTAATTTGAGGACCCGATGAGCGATTGAGTATATAAAATATTTTACTTATGAAAAATAACGTTCGTAATTATAAATATATACTTTTAACTTGGTCTACTCGCATCAATTAATAAGGCTCACATTCAACTTATCATTAATATATTAAAATTGTTCTCGACATGAAATTATATATTATACTTTGTTAATAAATAAATAAAAGAATAAATGAATAAATAAACAAATAAATATAAATATTAATTATAAATGAATAAAATAAATAAATAAAAAATAGTAAATAAATTGTCTCCGTTACTTAATTGTTAATAATTTGTAAAGAAATCATGTAAAACATCGTATTCTAAATTATTGTGCACTAGCATCATGTATACTGTACTTTTGCATGCACGAAAGTACCACGTGGATAATAATAATGTCTTATCCTCATGCAGCTACCGACGTGGAAGCGCTACTGGTTCGTTTTAGACGGCCGCTTGCTCCTCTACTTCCGCTCTCAGTTCGACTACCTGCAGTTATCACCGTGTCGTGGCTCGCTCAACCTTGGCCTCGTCAGCGGAGTGCGCCCCGCGGGGTCACGAGCTGCGCCTCAGCTCGAGCTGATCACGCGGTCGCAAACGGTGCTCCTGGTAGGTCTGCAACCCTTCTCACAAATTAATTACACCCAAACAATAATTATATGCATGGCATATTTGCTGCCGTTGAAGTCTTCACGCATTGCTGTTTCGTCGCGCCTTGGAAAATTTCCCACTTGCACTATATATAGTTATACCATGCCACTTGCGCGCAGCCTAATTAATCATAATGCCTTATGTTATATTTTTTATACGGGGCATGGTGATCAAAGGGAAATTTTTCGAGGCGATGATTGTACATAACATATTGTACGTAGAGTTAATTATTTAAAATCAAACCCCATAATTATGAGGTGTGCTGTTATTGTAATATTCATATACGTAAATGTAGGTGCAGAACTGGTTACGTAAGATCAAGGCGTGGAGATTAACAAGCCTGCAATTAAAGGACACTTTTGACATATTTGAGTGCATAATTATTATTATATAATTATTATGCTCGCAAACCGACTTCCATAACAAGGGAAACAGTGTTTAATTTGACCAATAATATATTTATAAGTTCTTAATGTTTATCTTGATTGAATTAAAAATTTGAATAGTAAATAATTAAATACTCGCTTTAAAATCTAAGCATATTTTTTTATGAATTTAGTAGCAATTTTTCCGAGTCATTTTCTTCACCAATAAAACAGCTAGAACAGATCAATAATTTTATCCCACCTGCAGGATCTGTTTAAAGTTAAACTAACAATAAGTTAGATTGAAATATATATGCTCTAATTATTTTCTTACATAATTAACGCAAATGAGTGTTCAAAGTATTGAATGTTTTCACTTCCCAAAAAATTATTAAATGTGTTCTTTTTTTTTTAGCAAAAAATGGTCGCTTAAAATTACTAAACTTTTGGTACATATTAAAACAAAAATAATAATAATTAGAATGTCACAAATCATATACCTCATTAATCTGGTTCACATTAATAATTTGAAAAATATTTCATAAAAAGAGATGCAACTAATTATTTTAAAAATTATTAATATATAGAAAGTCTTTAAGCCATATAATTATAAATATAATTACAGAGGCATAATATATATATATATATATATATATATATATATATATATATAATAATATAGAGCCTACATAATTACCTTACAGATCTCTTTTCATATGAAAACTTCCAACTTTAGAATATCGTCGCCTGCCTCAGAATATAAACTTGTGTTGTATAAATTAACCACGCGGTATATATATATTTTTTTGTACATTAGTATAATTGTAACAAAATTTCAAGACATTGGTTACGTCTGTTGCTACACGTATATTCTGTGAGGTGACCCTATAATCTATAGACCCGTAGACCCTGTAATTGACATGCAGTTAATTTACACTTTAAAGATTTCATTATTATATAATTATATACAGGTAATTTAATATATACTATACGTTTTTTTCAGCTTTAAATTAGAGATATAAACATTTTTAAACTATATATATATATATATACAGTATTATACATACAAACATATTTATGATGAAATAGAGGCGTCATATTTATTATGTATTGTGCCACAAAGTTTTA
The DNA here is from genome assembly GCA_949825025.1 of Siphlonurus alternatus. Lineage (NCBI taxonomy): Eukaryota > Metazoa > Arthropoda > Insecta > Ephemeroptera > Siphlonuridae > Siphlonurus > Siphlonurus alternatus. Next base: position 22,093,962 of record OX463778.1, read on the forward strand.
CGTACCTTCATGACCATTATTTTAAAGAGATGACAATAAAGAACGTCACACTTTATATAGTTTGTTAAAATTAGTTGTTGGGGCCTCAGATCTTAAAAAAACGCATAAATAAACAAAACTTTCAATGCACTACAATGTAATTATTATAATATTCATTAAAATTGTATCTCAGTTATTGTACAAGAAAACTTAAATATTTCATTACAAAATATTAAAATTTAAATATTTTATTATACAATATTAAAAGTTTAGTACTGAATGGAGTATCAACCTCAATTTTTTTTATTGCAGAAATGGATAAAGGGTGCACAGTTATGCTACCCTGATTTTTTTCATATTTTTAGAGCCCAGGAAGTATTTTTAAAAAATTATTGAGTTCTTTTTGTGACGTCACGAGACGCTGCTCCTTAAGAAAAAGATAGGACTTACCGCCGCAAGACGTCACAAAAAGGACTTTCAATAATTTTTTAAAAATACTTCCCGGGCTCTAAAAAATCTGAAAAAAAATCAGGGTAGCATAAATTTTCCCCCTCTATACATTTCTGCAAAAAAAAAAAAAAAATTGAGGTCGTCGATAGGGTATAGGGTTTAAAATAGAGGAATACTATTTTCCTTGGGATGTGATTTTCTGGCTAAGTCACTGTCCTTACATTGCAGCGCACCAAGGAGCGGGATGTGCAGGAGCGCTGGCTGAAGGCGCTGCTTGACGCTATGCAACTGCACTCGCCGAAGAGCACCGACTCCCAGTCTCACTTTCGCTATACCTCCGCCTCCCTGCCGCAGGTAAGTTCTCTCTCCCCTTATTAACATTGAACTAACACAAAATACACATTCCTGGTTGATCTGTTGTTTTGCACCAGAACTAACCATATATATATATATAGGTAAATTTGTGTTGCGACATGTATTTGAGTATACATAATACACTTATAATAATATACTCATAATATTAATTATTTTTAATAGTTTCCAAGTAAACTTAAAATATTTATACACTAAAGTAGCAATTAATTAGTATGAGATTAAAAAAATATAAAATATTATTCTTTAAAATATGATTGTAACAAATGTGACAATGAGTGTTAAAACTTATGATTTGAGAAAACATGATAGCAAAATTATAAAACATTCAATACATAATTTCTGTATAGTCACAGCTAAAAGTTTTGAATTTTGAATGTATGAACTGTTATTTAATTAAATGTAAATAAATAATTAAAATTAATATTTTTTATGAATATACTTTTCATTCTTAATCTCCAGTCTATGATTAAAATTTAATATTTGTTTGCAGGCGTCAAGACGTAAAAAAGGTGCTAACAAAGAAATGGAGGAAGAGTTCAAAGAAAACGATGAAGATGACGAGGAAGAAGAAGGAGTCGCCACTGACCGAGTGTTACAGAGAATCAAACACATTGGCAACCAGTCGTACGGAACTCTTGCTGATGAGATTCGAACTGTTGGTACCGGTTCTCTGCGCCACGTAACTCCTCGTAGTGCTCCTCACAGCAGCGGAGGCCCCACCCACAAGGTGGCTGAGTTGACTGCTCAGCTGCCCACCAACAAAGCAGTGCTGCGACTATTGGAGAGACGTCAACAGGAGGAGGAGGAGCAACAGCACGTCACAACCATCGTGGTGGATCCAGCAGAGAATAAGCCCAGTGTGGAGGGGGAGGCAACCAAGCTGGACATTATAGCAGAAACAGAGGACACGAAAACCACGGACACAGCAGAGAAGGTAGCACTCACGGACGTTGCTGAAGAAGCAAAACCTAATGACAAAGAAAGCCATGAAACAAAATTACCTGAAGAAGATATAAAATCATCAAATAGTTCCCTTAAAATTGATGTTGAAGGTAAGAAATCTGAAGTAGCAGAAGGCATATTAGTTGAAAATGATGTTTATGTAGCATCACCAGCAATAGTAAAAGAAGACAAGGAAGACAAAGAAAATGGTTACGAAGAGCTCCCTGCATCGATGGAAACATCAGCCACTGGAAAAGAGGAAGAAGAAGATATGTATGAAGCAGTTCCACCATTACTCCCACCTATGAAATCCGAAGACGGAGATTATGCCACGGTTGAAGCAAAAGACACAACTGCATATGAACCATCATTACCTCCAAGACCTATTCAAGAGATAAAACATGAAGAAACAAAAAATAAAAAGAAAGGTAAAAATAGTAAAACCTCAGAATCTGCTCCTGCATCAAATGCAGTTCAAAGGAAGCGAAGTTTTCTACAACGTATGTTAGGATCAAATAAAAATAAGAAAACAGTAAATAATAAAAATATTCCCATCATAAAAGTTGATGAATATAATGATGATGATTATGACAAAGATGATTACGAAACAGTTGATTATGAAGAATTGTTAAGAAATAGACAGGCAGAACAATTATTATTAAATGAAAGTGCAAAAGCTGAAGATGCAGTGATAAATGCTAGTGATTCAATACAACCAAATGAAAGTAAAACTGTAACTGTTGAAAAATCATCAGAAATACAAAGTAATATTAAGCAACCACAGACAAATGAATATGTAAATGTAAATACAATGATGAATACACCAGCAATCAAAAATGATAGTGATGAAAATACTGACTTAATAAAAAAATCGGTCACAAAAACTGTGCAAGAAACAAACTCAAACATTGTTCCTATTATTGAAAATGAGAAAACACATACAGTTACAATAACAGTACATGACAACAGAGAGACTATTGAGGCTACAACACCAGTGGTAAGCGTGGACGAGGTTAAGCCTAAACTGCCCCCTCGTCGCTCCAGCAGTAGTGGAAGCCTCGGGACCCCCCAGCCACGCCCCGTGTCCCCGTGGCATGACGTGCCTACTAACAATGCACCAGTTATTGCAAAGTCCAAGCGACGAAGCAGTGAACTCCTCTGTACAACAATGCCAATGGATCTAGTAACAGATCTGGAGAATGAAGATTGTGATATACATAAAACTATAATTAATATTGCAGGAAATAATGATCAAGTAGTACAAACCACAATTGAAACAAAAATAAATAAAATACCTGAAGAGAAAGAAGAAATTAAAAACAAAATTATAGTGGAAGAAATACAAAAATCTTCTTTACTTTTACAGGAATCTCAACCAAATCTAATCAACAATGAAATTGCCAACCAAAGTGTCGATAACAAATCTCTTGCAAATGAATCGGGTGAATCTTGTGAGAGCTGTACTCTGCGTTCACAGATAAGCTTGACCAAGGACGAAACACAGATGCTGGGTCAGCTGCAAGACAACAGGTGCACTCACAAACACCACTCAGCTGATGAGCTGGACATCCTGCTACGTCAGCTCACCCAGATCACCTACACACCCCTGCATAGTGCCTCTGTCGACGCTCTTGAGCCGCTACGTACCAATCGTTTGAAACATTTGGATTCCGACCCTGACTATGACGTGCCTCGACCTCACCATCTGTACCTGTCTTTAATGCCTCAAGAAACAGTTGATCCTCAAAAACAGTCAGAGGACATCATGGAAGCTACCAGGTTCTTCACCGAGCCTGACCTTTACTATGCGAGACCATTGAGCGAATATTTACAGGAACTTGATCAAATGTCTAGCATACAACACAAAAGAACTACGAGAGCTAGTAAAGCATTTCAGAAGTGGATTGAAGATTCACAAGATATTTTTCCTTCAATGGGCAATTTATATAATGACGATGATCATGATGTAAAGAAGATATCAACTCCCAATAATAGCATAACGGAGGAAATCATTGATGAAGATTCGTGTTTATTTTTGAATACTGAAAGTGAGGAAAATCTTAACAAAGATGATATTTCAACTAACATAGACACCACAAAACAAGTAGTCGAATTAGGTGACATTAAAGAGGAAATTAAGGAGATTATACCACTGGAGGAAGCAAAAGTACAAAAAGCTCCTGAGAGCAAAGATATTCTATCACCAGGAAGTACAGAAAAAATAGCAGACAATTTATGTCCACAAGAGGAAGTAAAAGAATTAAATCACGAGCATAAGGAAGTAGAATCCAATGGAAATGAACAAGTATCTGCCAACATAAATAATGCAGATATAAACCCAACAAATGTTGATAATCAAGTTTCATCAGAACTGGAAACTTGTGAAACAAAAGAATGCTGTGGAGAAACAAATCAGGAGACTGGGGAAGTTTGTTGTGTCGTAACATCTAGCGAAATTGAACGAAAAAGTTCTGACTGCACCACAGCTGAGACAGAGAATATTGAGGAGCAAGCTACTTCCGTCATGACAGAAACAACAGAGGAAAATGTCCAGCAGATGACACAAATTGATGACAAAAAAGCATCAATAGAAGATAAAGAGCTTGACATTAAAGTTGCTGATATTATAGAATGTACTGATGATACTTTAACAAATGACATAGATATTCTTAAAGTGGAAGATAATGATAGTATAAAAGCACCAGAATTAGCAATTACAGATAAAAATGATTCCGTTGTATCCAGTAGTGATAAAGAAATTTCACTTGAGACTAATGGTCATGCAGATGAAAAGTCTTGCATCTTATCACAAGAGTCTGAAGAGAAACCTTGCGATGACGAAAAAAACTTAAGTGACAAGCAACAAGCTCTTCAATCTCCCGAGATTTCGTCTGCTGAAACCGGCTCTGACACAGACAGTGAAAGTTGTGACGGGGTGGTGATGAGAAACAAGACGACTTTGGCTCAGAACGCAGTACGTCTCAGCTTTGCAATGGCAGAGAGCATGGTTATTGAGGAGGAAACAGTCAACATAATGAACACCCCCCAACACTCGCCTTCCTTTACTTTCTCACCACAGTGATTTAAATGCAAGGTCTTAGAATCGAGTCTTTGTATTAAATATACAATCAACAGTGGTGTACATAAAACTAATAAAATGTACATAAAATTAAGCATTTTCAAGTTTCCAAAATTGTAATTGTAAAGGTCATTAATAATGTTCCTCTTTTAGAAATGTGTGTTTATTAATGTCTAGGTTATATTTTGTTCTATATATTTTAATTAATATGTATGTACATACTGAACATTAAAGAAAAAAATATATAAATAAGAAACAAACCCACTAGCACATAAAATTTGATGGTAATTTAAATTTCTTAGTAAAAAAGAAGAAAATATGAATTTATATCTTATCCCAAAACTACACTTGTTCTGAGTCTGTGTGTATTTTTCTTTCTAACTAAAATTAGAACACTTAATTATTTGCATTGATTTCACACACAAAATCAGTCCTATATTAAATTAGACAAAAAAAGTGTGCACCTTACGACATCTACTGTAATATTAAATTTATATACTTTAAAATTTGCGTATATTTTCAAGAATAAAAAATTGTTCTACAAAATGGTATTGTGCTGTAAAACATCAATTTGAATAATAAATTGTTATAAATATTTAATAAAACTAGCTTGCTCATTTAATAATTATCCTATTGTAATAGTAAAACAAAATTAAATCCTTTAATAATATTTATTAAAAAAAGAAATGCAGACAGGACTATATAACATAACATGCATTTGTTTTAAATATTCAGAGAAAGATGAAACTAGAGTTGTTGCTTCATAAAATAATATAAATTGAATATCATCATACCTCTTGATAAGGAGAGAGAGTTGATACTGTCCACATCTGAAGACACATTGCTGGACTATACGACCATGTAGTTAAACATCTTGAATAAAATTTATCGGAGCACTGATATTTTAGACTCACTTCCTGTTCTTGCCGCCTCCCCTTCCCCGACCTCCCTTACCTCCCCCTCCTCTACTGCTGCTTCCCTCCCTGCTATTGCCCCTCCCACCACTGCTGCTACCCCTTCCCCCCTCCCTGCTACCGCCTCTCCCACCACCAAAGTTGCCCTTCTTGTGCAGTCGATGACGCACCCCGGACGCCCCCTCAGTGTCGTCATCATCTCCGTCTGCCCCTCCGTGCTTACGCTTGCCTCCCTTGCGACCCCCGCTCTTCTTCTCGTCAAGGTCCTTTTGTTCCTGAAGGTCAAGAAAGAAGACAAGCAAAATAAAGTTTACATAATTTTATTGGGAACTGTTCATGAGAATCACAAAGAAGACAGAAGTGTAAATTAGTTTAATTCTGATAGAACAACTTATCATGTTACATATTTCCATTTCTAAGGAAAATCTGACAAGATCAAGTTTACTTTAGGGTGACTTACCACGCGAGCTGTTCTCTGGGCCTCAGCCACTCGTTCCGTTAGCAGCATCACCTCTTCCTCCTCGGTCGGATACAGCGGAAGTTGTTTGCCAATCAGGTGCTCGATACGCTGGTACAGCTCAACGTCATACTACACAACAATAGAAGAACTTCGTGTTACACCAATCACGAGCATACTTCTGTTTTAGATACACTACATTTTGATAACAAATAATGTATTTTCAATTGTTAGTATTCGTTTTACTGAGCATATTTGTTTTTAATTTTGTTATTATTTTTTTAAATAAAATTTGTTGCCAAAGTGTAAAAAAGTTGCATGCCATCGGTCATATTTTATGAACAAGGCATTTATTTTTTTTTTAAATATATTATTTTAAAATAACACTAACATAGACCATAGAAGGGTAATGGGCAACTTGCATCCAATTTTTTCATGATTATGACATTACAGCATTTTGTAGCATAGTTTTAAATGGGTGTTAGAAGGTTAAAAAAATCTAGACAAAATTGAGAATACTCTACATTAGAATACAGGTCCTGTTTAAATTTTGATTTTTCTTTATTATTATTTTGGGTTAGAAACTCAAGATTAGAAAGACACATCTTAAAGTACAGTATGATCTTTGAGAAAAAATAAACTTCTCAAAGAAAACAGCTGACCATTGTATAAATTGATTCTCCTGCTCACTCACCTGTGTGACGAAGGTGATGGCCTTGCCTGAGCGACCTGCCCTGGCCGTCCTGCCGACCCTGTGGATGTAGTCCTTGCTGTGTGTGGGGATGTCATAGTTGATCACCACGTCAACATGAGGGATGTCCAGTCCTCTGAAACCACACCACACTGTCAACCTTGCCTTAGATTTGCTTTAGATAGTAAACTGGAATAATTAGTAATTTTTTAATAAATTTACTAGCTTAAATTATTTGTAAATTAATAAATGAGGACAGTACTTAAAAATATAAAAATATGACTGTGTACGGTTGCAACTTTGGTCTTTATGACTTTAGTTTACTCTGTTAGCAAAACTGTTGTCACTAAAATAGCCTCTAGTGCTCTACTAAAACAAATTGATAAATACAAAATAATTTAAAACAAAAGTTCTTTAGCTTCACTTCTCAAAACTAATGCTCACAGAGTAAACCTGAATTTCCATACACAATTTCTTTTCCTGTCAGAGCTAGCAACTATCAACAATCTTCAATTTCCATCTAGCGTTACTGACCTGCTGGCTACATCTGTGGAGACTAGGATTGCCCGTGCTTTAGCCCTGAATTTGGTGAGAGCTCCAAGTCGCTTGTTCTGGGACATCTGACCATGCAGAGGGATGGCGGCAAGGCCGAGGGAGCGCAGCATCAGAGCCACTCTGACTGAGCCCTGGCACGTCGAGCAGAAGAGCATTGCAGTGTTGCCAGCCAGCTCATTGAGAATGTACACCAGGTACACGTCCTGTAACATTTGGTTACTGAGACTTTGTACTTTTTGTTAGGACTCTGTGTATATCAAGTAGCAACCTAATATCATTTAGCACTGTAATACTGAAAACTAATTTCACTTAAATGTTAAAAGTTATAATACTGTAGATTATGTATTTTAGAATAAGTACGCTTTTAATAAGTTCATGCAGTAATTTAATAAATAAATTGGAAAATAAATTAATTAGCATATACTTGAATAAAAAATTAATAAATACAAAGTAAAAAAATAAATAAATAAATAAATTTCTCATTTGCTTGAACTTTTAAGTTTTCATACAGTACGAAATTTACTGTTGACTCTTAAAGAATATCTTTCTGCTCACAAGTCAGTTCTTATATTTAATGGTTTCAAGATGAAAACATAATAAAATAAAAACCACTTTCTCTTTTTTTCATTCTTGACTGTTCACAACACTACATCCCTTATAGTAAGCCACCTTACCTTGAACTTGACCGGCACGAAGAGGTAGCTTTGCTGCAGCAGCTCCACGGTCTGGTACTTGTTGTTGACCTCAACACGCACAGGGTCTCTCAGGGAGGCTCGTTGAAGCTTCTCCACTTTCTTGGTCATGGTCGCCGAGAAGAGGAAAGTGCGTCGTTCCCGAGGGATAGCTTTCAGAATCTTGTCCACCTCTGGCTCAAAGTCCATGTTCAAGATACGGTCAGCCTCGTCCATCACCTGTCACAACTTGCATGAGTAGTGTACAAAAATATTAATAGTCTATAATCAATGCTGCATTTAATCATTTTAAGAAAAGAATTATATGATTAACTGAATTTGGGATAACTAGATGCAATGAGAACGATTTAAGAAAAAGTAAGGCAGAGAGTTTCTTGCTGATTGCGTCATTGAGGCTACACTAACCGTGGTTAGTGAGAGAAGGCTGGATACAGTATCTTCTTTCATGCAATGTACTTGATGTGTGTTAATACAATACTTAAAGGTGTACTGAAGGGAACACTTTTTTAATACCATCTTATCAACAAAAATAAGACCGATTCACTGGTAATAATCATTTTCTTGTTCAGGCCCCCAAATTTGAATTCCAGTGACCAACGGCTAGAAAGCGAAGTTGTGACGTATCGGTCTGGTCACACGCGATGTTCAGTAGCAATTTTATGGCGAGATGAGAGCAGAAGCGGCGATACCGGATGTTGACTGTCATTAAAATAAACACAAGTTTTCAACGTCTCTATGAAATCATCTTTCATCTTTTTCAACGATTGGGATGAAATCACAATTCCATTCCCTATCTAGCGGTACAAAAATTATTTTTCTGTGATGATTAGAACAATTTATAGTAAAGTGCAATTGCATGAAAATGCATTGATGCAATTCTCAATCTCAGCTAATATGCATCGCACAAGAATGAAATTTATACTAATCGATTGGAAATTTTATCATCAGTTACGCACTATCATTAAAAATTACGAAAATTGATAATTAACAAAAGATAAAATTTTATATTTTTATTTTATTGTCATGAATGTAGTAATATGGGAAAAAAATTGGAGTGGCGATGGTGATAGTAGCCGTCGCTGGAGTTGCCGCGCTTCACCGGAAATCATAAATCTAACTGGTGTCAATAAAATAAATTTAATAAATACAAAATATCAACTTTTGTTAATTATCAATTTTCGTAATTTTTAATGATAGTGCGTAACTAATGATAAAATTTCCAATCGATTAGTATAAATTTCATTCTTGTGCGATGCGTATTAGCTGAGATTGAGAATTGCATCAATGCAATTGCACTTTACTATAAATTGTTCTAATCATCACAGAAAAATAATTTTTGTACCGCTAGATAGGGAATTGAATTGTGATTTCATCCCAATCGTTGAGAAAGACGAAAGATGATTTCATATAGACGTTGAAAATTTGTGTTTATTTTAATGACAGTCAACATCCGGTATCGCCGCTTCTGCTCTCATCTCGCCATAAAATTGCTACTGAACATCGCGTGTGACCAGACCGATACGTCACAACTTCACTTTTTAGCCGTTGGTCCCTGAAATTCAAATTTGGGGGCCTCAACAAGAAAATGATTATTACCAGTGAATCGGTCTTATTTTTGTTGATAAGATGATATTAAAAAAGTGTTCCCTTCAGTTCACCTTTAATGACAAACTTATTTGAAATATTTGTAAATGGATGTATTGTAAGTACACAATACTTGATGCTCTAATCAATCTAATCCACTTGAGCATAACTTGATAATATTTAGAAATTTGACCTCACTATATAAATTCATGGTATTTTCCATTTAAACATAAAACCTATTGTATACAACCAAGGTGTTTTTAAATTACTTTTTGTCACTAGCTCACTAGTTCCCATGTATATTCTATTGTATGTTCTCACCAAGTACTTGAGAGATCTGAGGCTGAAGCCCTTGGTGTTCTCCAGATGGTCCACAAGGCGTCCTGGCGTTGCAATGATGATATGTGGCTTGCGGGCTAGCGTCATGGCCTGGGTCACCATGTCCATGCCTCCCACGATCACTGCACACTGCACTCCAATGCTCGAGCCTGAAAATATACACACTCATGTTAGTTCAGGAGGGAAGGTTCAATATGACACCTTTAAATACATTTACAAGGGTAATGTGTAATTCTTACTACAAGTGGAACTTTTAATTCCAAAACATAGAGCATATGTAGAAAAGGCACTGAGAGAGAATAATATATTGAAATATAACTTCATTGCACTGCCACTGCAGGCTGCACAGATCTGGTAGTAGGAGCCCAGAAGAGTGCAGGAAAGGGTTCTGGGAGCCTGGTAAGCCCCAGCATGGTCGCAAGATAACTCTTACTGACAAGGCTAAATATCGGCCTGGCCACACCCGAAAGAGTAAAATGGTGTCAAGGGTATTAACTTTTTTTTTATAACTTCATTGAGATTAACAGTAGTACTTAATTTGCCTGTGTTAAAACTCCCAGTAAGCAATGGATGTGCCTACAATAATTAGTCATAATCATTGCAAATTAATTAATTAATTTGATTTTTTTTTATAAAACTGAAACCACCAAGTTTTACTAGAAATACTGTAGTAGCATTTCGTATTTCTCATAAAATTATAGCATATTTTTGTTTGTTTGTTTGTTTGTTTTTTTGCATTATTGAGCTAAATTGAAAGCCAAATTACATTCTCAGAGATAGCACACAAGAAGTCACGCAGAAATAGACTTTTATACACCTTACCTAAAGCCTCGAACTGCTCTGAAATCTGGAATGCAAGCTCTCTGGTGGGTGTGAGAATAAGGGCAAAGTATCGTTGTGGAGATTGCAGCAAGGCTTGCAGGATAGGCAAAGCGAACGCTCCAGTCTTGCCGGATCCAGTTTCTGCCAGCCCAATGACATCTTTACCTAAAACAAGACATACAAATATTAATGTTCTTTTATCTTGGGGCTTATCAAAATAAATTAAATTGTAGGTACAGTAAAGATTCAGTGTATTTATTGATATTGCTGGCTATAATTATTATGTACAGTACCTATAATTTGAATTCATCAGATTAATTTCCAAGGGGGGGGGAAATACCAGTATTGTAGTTCACAAATCTGATCTCACGAATTGCCACAACAATTATTAAACAGTAAAAGTTAATTATAGTTCCATGCTGTTCATTTAATGGTACAGGAGTTCCGTACGTTTTGATGATTCAGCTTACTATACGTGTTGAATAATTGTATGTAACTCAGTTCCAACCGATAGGGCTTCATTTAGGGCCTTGGTTGGACTGTATTTGTACACAATTTAATAATAAAAAACTTAAAAAAAAAAAAAAAACACAGAACGAAAAAAGTTGTTCTTACCTTCAAGTGCTACCGGAATAGCAACCTTTTGAATATTAGATGGAGTCTTCCATTTAAGCTGTTCACATGCTTCACACAGAACATCTACAATACCCTGAAAAATAAAAAGAACATTATTTCTGGCAGCTGATCTATGAGGAATATTTTAAAAATATTATTCTTCAAAATTGTTCACAAGCAGATCATCAATATCTCAAAAGTTTGTGCTCTATACAAACACATGGAACCTTATGATCTGAAAGCACATGTACTGGTACAGTGTCCCTAAATTTTGCCCCCTCCCCCTATCAAAAAACAAAACAAAAAAACAAAAAACAAAAACATACATTACATGTTTTTTTCATTTAATTGACTTCAAATTAAAATGTTAAAAGTTGGGAGAGGTTTCATCACTATTATGCCATATTCTGACTCAGAAAGAACTGACATCATCACAAATAAAGAGTATCATGCTACCTAGCTGCACATTACAAATTGTCACCGTGGCTCAAAGTCTAGCTTCTATTCGCAATGGTTTGTAACTTGTAAAACTTTGTAGCAAATCATTTTGTGCATATCAAATTGTCTGTCCGATGAAGCCTCCTTCATTATTTACTACACGTGGAACAATGTAGTGTGCATATCTGATTCCCACTACTGTATAAGCTACCTGCAATATGCATTCTATTATAATTATATGATAGTTTAACCTTGGAAAATAAGGAGGTGACTAAAACAACAACTGTCCTGTTACTCCTGTATGTGTTTCCGACCAATGTTAGAATACGGATGCAATGTGTGGGACCCATACAGGACGAAAGGTAAGAAAGAACTGGAAAAGATAGGAGAAGAGCGGCCAGAAGAGTGACTGGCAAAATGGGAAGCTGGAAACTGGTGAGTGACGGAAAGGAAATTCGTAAGGAAAGGGAGAGTGTCACACAAATGGTTGGAGAACTTGGATGGAGCTCGTTGGAGGAAAGGAGGAGACAAATCAGACTGACGACAATGTACAAAATTTCAAAGAAAACTAAGGGTTGGGAGGAGATGAGTGGAAAGGTGGAGAGGGGGAGATATTTGGGGAGAAGGGACCATGAATGGAAGCTCGAGTAACAGGGAAACAACAATGATGTGGGAAAGTATTCTTTTATCAGAGGACGGCGAGAGAGTGGAATTTATTGGGGCCTGCGGAAGTGGGCGTGGATAGGATTGAGAAGTTCAGGGAGCTGGTGACCGCACGCAGGACCCCAAACTGTGAGCCATAGTGGTGTAACCACAACTGCCGCAGTATAAACCAATATTTACTTTTACTTCACCGGACATGGCAGACAGTGCTTTCACATAATCAAAAATTGCTATGGAAACACGCTGCAGCACACCGTAGAAACTGATGTTAAACACAACGCAACACACCAAATGCATAAGAACCTCGCGATTTGGTCCTTCAAAATCATCTTGTATTCTGCCACAGCAGCCGCATACTAACAAAAGTATGTGAAAAGGTTTGCAGCTTTGACGAGACATTAACATACATACGGACTCCATTTGGCAATTTTTTACTATACTGTACAGTACATCAGTATTACAAATCTTAATATGCAAGCAACGAGGACAGCAATTAAGGAAAGGGAGCAATCTTGTATGTATAAAATGCAATGCACATGCATCCTACATCATATGCATACAGTACATACATATCATCTATATAATATGTATGCATACATTATCATTATGTCATATCATTGTACTGAATTCTGTGCCTGCCTACAGTAGAGAAAAACATTTACTTATTACATAAATTTCTAATTACCAAGTCCTTAAAGGTAGTAGCTTCATTCCCAACATGTTGATTTGTAGTTTGAATTTCATTATTGTCCTCAGCACCCGATCCTCCGCTTTCAGAACTTGCCATCTTTGCACATGTGGTTTGTGTTTTGTGCAGGCCGGTGCAGGCTTTGTGTTCAGAAATGTGGCAACAGTGGCAACACTGCAAACCTTTGTTCACCTTTGTTGCCGGAAAATATTCATCGTTCTGATCGGTCCTGATCGACCAATAAAAAATAGCATTTTACCCGCAAAATATTTTTAAACGTTCATATATGGGAAATGGGCATCCAAATTTCCCAAATTGTTCAGATAACAAAAAACACATTAGATACCAATTAAAACATGGGTTGTAACTTCCCTACTTTTTATGTTTTAATTATAATGCTTTATTTCAGTTATAACCTTCTCAATTTGCTTTTAAATTTTTGGTGCACCCAATAAATATTGGGAGGTACCAACCATATTAAATAAACAGCTGTCCTGTTCCCGCCAAATCTATGCACATATTGTGAACGTAAACAAAATATTTTCTTTAATTTATTATTACAACAAAAGTAAAATTCCCCAACTAAACCTATTAGCACTGTTCATAGTAAATTTTATTTACTTTCTTTTAAATGATATATGAGCTCATTATTACTTATATTTGTTGTGCAATCTCATATTTACTAAACTTCCTTTCTATGCATACCAGTGTATATTAAATAACAGTTCATCGTTAATTTTTCGTTTCATGTAAAACAGTTAATATGTTTTTATAAATAATTATTTCAAGTGTGCATAGAAGTATACTGTTAATCATAAAAGTTGTTTTTCTTGTAAATATAAATAATGTAAAATCGTATATTGCCGGCTCGCAAAACGAGCCGTAATTCATACAATTTGCTTACCTAATTATGTAAAAAAGCTGCATAATAGTATTGTCTAATTTGTCACATGCAATTTATTATGTTTTCTATTATTTAACGTCAATATTGATTTATTGAAAGTGTGAAGAATTTTCCACAAAACTAGGGAAGTGACATAACAGCAATAATACTCAAAAGGTGGCAACACTAAAATTCCAGGTAAACAATAGACACAGCTGACCGAGGGCACCGAGGTTATAAAAGCTCGTGCCCAAAAATGTCAAGTCAGTCCTTGCGGTTGATTCACTGCGGCGCCACGCTGCTGGTCCCGCGACGGCTCACATTCCTTTGTTCGGTGAATTTCATAGTTCTGTCTACAGGTGGCGTTTGTTGCTTATCCACCCGCTGGTAATCAACAAAATCACCTGGTAGAATCGGGTGCTGTCTGTTTAGATCTTCATTGTGTTTCTGCTACGTGATTTACTTCAAGATTATTCAACGTCCTTTCAATTAAGTATTAATTATATCACATTTGTCTTCTATCATAATTATTAAATTAAGCTACAGTATAAAATCATAATAATATTAATATTGTCAATAGTGTATTTTTCTCAGTTTATTTGTTTTACATGCAATAAAATAGAGTCAGTGTTTGTTGATTAAATTATAATCTTTTAATTTATAATATACACCCATTCCTATATAAAAATAATATAAAGATAATAAGAAGAAGTGCGCTTAGTTGAATTTAAGAGTGGTAAAGTAATTGCCAGATTGGGAACCCACCCACGCTCTCCTCCTCTCGCCCCCTAGACAACTTGAGGCCCATCTATCAGTTACGACGAGGGGAGGAAGTTAGGGTCCGTTTCACCCTTGGGGGCCTGTCCGGGATTAGGGTAACCTTGTCGTGCTCGCACGCAGGTCTGCTCGCCCGAGCGTGTCATTTACACTCGAAAGAGTGTACAGTAGCGTTACGCCGAAACTTCATGTACGATTATCTTCTCAATACCAAGTTAAGTGAACACAATAAGTGAAAGCAGTGTTAAGTGGAAATTGTTTTGATGTGGGGGTAGTTTTTGTCGGTGCTATCATATACTGGCATTATTCCTCCTCCCACTTTCGACCCAGCGTCGACAAGACGAGTTTCACAAAACCTTCAGCGATGACGACAAAGAGTGGTGCTTCAACCTTCCCGGGGGAGCAAGAAGTACCCAGGGGGCAAGACTTGGAGGGTCAAGCCCCACAACGGCACGCGGAGCAACCTCTGAGGCCACCGAGTAGGGTGTGTCATCACGATTCATCGGAAATGAGTCGGGGCTTGTGGATAAGCCAAGAGGGTCAGTCAGTCTCCGCGGAGCACGGACTTTTCTCACAACCGCGTGCGGGCGGGGGTGGGAGAACGAGCCGTTGGCCGCCCCGTGAGGAGGCCGGTAGGGGTCGCAATGTCGGACCTGACGCGATTCCTACGCACTTTGGTGACCTATCAGCAAGGACGCCATATGTGCTTTACCCAGCTGAATTTGGAGACAGTTCGCATTACACGACGAACAACCTACACTTCGAGCATACTGAAATGCATCGCGCAATGATACATCGAGAGAGAGGAAACCAAGCAACCACCTCAACTATGGGTGGATAAGCAACAAACGCCACCTGTAGACAGAACTATGAAATTCACCGAACAAAGGAATGTGAGCCGTCGCGGGACCAGCAGCGTGGCGCCGCAGTGA
Organism: Siphlonurus alternatus; assembly: GCA_949825025.1. NCBI lineage: Eukaryota > Metazoa > Arthropoda > Insecta > Ephemeroptera > Siphlonuridae > Siphlonurus > Siphlonurus alternatus. Next base: position 22,109,837 of record OX463778.1, read on the forward strand.
ATCAACCGCAAGGACTGACTTGACATTTTTGGGCACGAGCTTTTATAACCTCGGTGCCCTCGGTCAGCTGTGTCTATTGTTTACCTGGAATTTTAGTGTTGCCACCTTTTGAGTATTATTGCTGTTATGTCACTTCCCTAGTTTTGTGGAAAATTCTTCACACTTTCAATAAATCAATATTGACGTTAAATAATAGAAAACATAATAAGAAGAAGTGCGCTTATTATAATTAAAACATAAAAAGTAGGGAAGTTACATTACCCCCTTTGTAAATTTGGAAATACTATTTTGAAATTTACAACAAAAAGTAACACTCTACTTTTTATGACCACTGAAAAATAAACACAATGAACAATTATCATATTAAACAAATTAGATCCAAGCTTGATTTACCATGCTTCTGCCCTTTCTGTAAGTGTTGATTGGGAACATCTTGGACTGCAAGCTGAAGTAATATCCGTAGCCCGTAGCTCATTGAACGTTGCAGCCATCATGGCATTTGATGCTTAGGCTGATCTGAAGACTAGGGGAACATTGAAACCATCTTGGCATGTGATGCTTAGGCTTACTGGTACATGAATGGGGTCGGGGCATGATATGGCATAATTTATTTGTTTAGGTAACTGTGGGTGATGATGATGGGGGGAGCTTTGCTTATCACTGAACTAGGACAGCGCAGTTCGTGAACAGAAGCTCATTGGGGGGAGTTGACTTGTTTTTAAGTCTTCCCTTTTTCTTCTTGGTGAAAAGAGGAGCTGTTGTTTGGTTTCTCCCCATCACTACTGAAGAATTATCTTTTTGTCGTGGTCGATATTGGGGTGACATGGTTGCTAGTAAATTATAGTCGGGTTCAGATTTTGAAGAGCCACGTTGCAGTGGGTTGTTGTGCTGCACTGGCGGGGTTTTAATAGGTATTGTAAGGTTAGGTATGGCAGGGCATGATGATGAGTTTGCTTCCCTTAACCTTTTCCTTTGTCTCTTCCAAAATCTTTTCCTTTTTCTGTTGCGTCTTTTTGTCGCACAGCGTTCTTCACCCTCACGCTGACGTTTTGATTGCGTGAGGGTCTCTACACGTTTTTTGGCTCCTGCTGGGGGGTAATTTGAGGTCGTTGATTATTTGAATCTCGACCCCCTGTCTCCCGCTTTGCAGTAGGTTGACGGGTGTCATCGAGAAAGGTGGGCGTTGAGGTGCGTGACGCTGGGGATGGGGTTCCTGCTACCTCAGTACTTGTACTGTATGGCTCCGCCGAGTAGCTGGCAAAAGGGAGGGTGTGAGACATTCGTTGTTGCAAAATTAAATCTTGGATGTCGCGTGCATCTCTGGCGAGCTCGTACAAACTATGGTAAGTTCGTCCGTGAGTATAGTAATAATACTCGGGTAACATTTGGGTTAACACTCGATGTACTTTCTCAGACTCTGTTACTGGTATATTAAGACGTCTGAAAAATGCTGCGATTACTGTGATAAATTCTGGGAGCGTCTCTCCAGGGAGTTGAATTCTTTCGTCGAGTTGTTTCCACAGTAGCTCCTGGTAATTTGGCTCGGCAAATTCACGCATAAATTCACCTATAAAAATGTCCCAGTTGTAGAATCCGCCATGCAAATTCCACCAACAATTAGCATCACCCTTTAATGCTGATGGCATCTCAGAGATAAGTATGGCTTGAGGAACATAGGTGCTAGAACGAGCGTATAGTTCGAATGCACTGATAAATTCGGTTGGGGTGAGTTTATCTCTGCGGCCACTATATGTAGGCAACGGTAAGCGGAGACTTGGCATTTGCTGTGGCACCTGCCGTGATGTGGGCGCAGGGAATGTTTGGGGGTAGGTTTGGTAAGTAGGGGGTTGAACAACACATGCGGAAATACGCGGCTGGTAGCCTGATCCCTGCATTTGGTTGTTGAAAGGTGGGGGAGGAATGGCGCCTGACGCTGACTGAGCCAGCGGGCGTCCTTTTCCTCGTTGGTTAAATTGATTAAAATTTGCACCGAACTGATATGTTTCACTTGTTTGAAGAGGTGGCATTATTTTTGACTGAGACTGTACTTGCAGCACTGTTTGATTTAACCCCCTGGTCTCGACTTCCAATGCAGCTGAGGTAAAATCATATGGTCGCTCAATTAAATTATCACAACGTACTGCTGAAGGAGACCGGAAGGGTTGATGAGACAGGTGTTGGAAGGGTGTTAAGGTATTACTGTTACGATACTGTAAGTTCAAGGGTGGGGGGTAGTGATTGTTTTCGGTTGGAGAGTTAAATCGATTTGCTTGTTGTGAAGAAACAGGCGAATAATAATTATTTTGATTGTTATCAGTCAGTGACGCTTTTGTAGTAGTCTTGTATAGTTGACTATGGGGGTGGTTAGGTGGGTGTTCAGGGTGTCGGGTTAGATTGTGCCTCTCTTGGCTGGCATAGCCTTGTGTGAGAACTGGTTGAGTATCTTCATGTCTATATGCTAGAGTGAACTCGGTTTCCACAGTTCCCTCAATAGCATTTCGTGTCTTGAAATATTCTTGACGATAATTATAATTTTCACTGTCACATTGTTCTTCATTCACGGATTGCAAATTTAAATTAGCAAATCTGTCGTAAACTCGTTGACTTTGTAGGGGTTGGTAAGCAGCAGGGTTGTTTTGCAGAATGTCGATAGTTGAGGTGGTTGCTTGGTTTCCTCTCTCTCGATGTATCATTGCGCGATGCATTTCAGTATGCTCGAAGTGTAGGTTGTTCGTCGTGTAATGCGAACTGTCTCCAAATTCAGCTGGGTAAAGCACATATGGCGTCCTTGCTGATAGGTCACCAAAGTGCGTAGGAATCGCGTCAGGTCCGACATTGCGACCCCTACCGGCCTCCTCACGGGGCGGCCAACGGCTCGTTCTCCCACCCCCGCCCGCACGCGGTTGTGAGAAAAGTCCGTGCTCCGCGGAGACTGACTGACCCTCTTGGCTTATCCACAAGCCCCGACTCATTTCCGATGAATCGTGATGACACACCCTACTCGGTGGCCTCAGAGGTTGCTCCGCGTGCCGTTGTGGGGCTTGACCCTCCAAGTCTTGCCCCCTGGGTACTTCTTGCTCCCCCGGGAAGGTTGAAGCACCACTCTTTGTCGTCATCGCTGAAGGTTTTGTGAAACTCGTCTTGTCGACGCTGGGTCGAAAGTGGGAGGAGGAATAATGCCAGTATATGATAGCACCGACAAAAACTACCCCCACATCAAAACAATTTCCACTTAACACTGCTTTCACTTATTGTGTTCACTTAACTTGGTATTGAGAAGATAATCGTACATGAAGTTTCGGCGTAACGCTACTGTACACTCTTTCGAGTGTAAATGACACGCTCGGGCGAGCAGACCTGCGTGCGAGCACGACAAGGTTACCCTAATCCCGGACAGGCCCCCAAGGGTGAAACGGACCCTAACTTCCTCCCCTCGTCGTAACTGATAGATGGGCCTCAAGTTGTCTAGGGGGCGAGAGGAGGAGAGCGTGGGTGGGTTCCCAATCTGGCAATTACTTTACCACTCTTAAATTCAACTAAGCGCACTTCTTCTTATTATCTTTATATTATTTTTATATAGGAATGGGTGTATATTATAAATTAAAAGATTATAATTTAATCAACAAACACTGACTCTATTTTATTGCATGTAAAACAAATAAACTGAGAAAAATACACTATTGACAATATTAATATTATTATGATTTTATACTGTAGCTTAATTTAATAATTATGATAGAAGACAAATGTGATATAATTAATACTTAATTGAAAGGACGTTGAATAATCTTGAAGTAAATCACGTAGCAGAAACACAATGAAGATCTAAACAGACAGCACCCGATTCTACCAGGTGATTTTGTTGATTACCAGCGGGTGGATAAGCAACAAACGCCACCTGTAGACAGAACTATGAAATTCACCGAACAAAGGAATGTGAGCCGTCGCGGGACCAGCAGCGTGGCGCCGCAGTGAATCAACCGCAAGGACTGACTTGACATTTTTGGGCACGAGCTTTTATAACCTCGGTGCCCTCGGTCAGCTGTGTCTATTGTTTACCTGGAATTTTAGTGTTGCCACCTTTTGAGTATTATTGCTGTTATGTCACTTCCCTAGTTTTGTGGAAAATTCTTCACACTTTCAATAAATCAATATTGACGTTAAATAATAGAAAACATAATAAGAAGAAGTGCGCTTAGTTGAATTTAAGAGTGGTAAAGTAATTGCCAGATTGGGAACCCACCCACGCTCTCCTCCTCTCGCCCCCTAGACAACTTGAGGCCCATCTATCAGTTACGACGAGGGGAGGAAGTTAGGGTCCGTTTCACCCTTGGTGGCCGTGTCCGGGATTAGGGTAACCTTGTCGTGCTCGCACGCAGGTCTGCTCGCCCGAGCGTGTCATTTACACTCGAAAGAGTGTACAGTAGCGTTACGCCGAAACTTCATGTACGATTATCTTCTCAATACCAAGTTAAGTGAACACAATAAGTGAAAGCAGTGTTAAGTGGAAATTGTTTTGATGTGGGGGTAGTTTTTGTCGGTGCTATCATATACTGGCATTATTCCTCCTCCCACTTTCGACCCAGCGTCGACAAGACGAGTTTCACAAAACCTTCAGCGATGACGACAAAGAGTGGTGCTTCAACCTTCCCGGGGGAGCAAGAAGTACCCAGGGGGCAAGACTTGGAGGGTCAAGCCCCACAACGGCACGCGGAGCAACCTCTGAGGCCACCGAGTAGGGTGTGTCATCACGATTCATCGGAAATGAGTCGGGGCTTGTGGATAAGCCAAGAGGGTCAGTCAGTCTCCGCGGAGCACGGACTTTTCTCACAACCGCGTGCGGGCGGGGGTGGGAGAACGAGCCGTTGGCCGCCCCGTGAGGAGGCCGGTAGGGGTCGCAATGTCGGACCTGACGCGATTCCTACGCACTTTGGTGACCTATCAGCAAGGACGCCATATGTGCTTTACCCAGCTGAATTTGGAGACAGTTCGCATTACACGACGAACAACCTACACTTCGAGCATACTGAAATGCATCGCGCAATGATACATCGAGAGAGAGGAAACCAAGCAACCACCTCAACTATCGACATTCTGCAAAACAACCCTGCTGCTTACCAACCCCTACAAAGTCAACGAGTTTACGACAGATTTGCTAATTTAAATTTGCAATCCGTGAATGAAGAACAATGTGACAGTGAAAATTATAATTATCGTCAAGAATATTTCAAGACACGAAATGCTATTGAGGGAACTGTGGAAACCGAGTTCACTCTAGCATATAGACATGAAGATACTCAACCAGTTCTCACACAAGGCTATGCCAGCCAAGAGAGGCACAATCTAACCCGACACCCTGAACACCCACCTAACCACCCCCATAGTCAACTATACAAGACTACTACAAAAGCGTCACTGACTGATAACAATCAAAATAATTATTATTCGCCTGTTTCTTCACAACAAGCAAATCGATTTAACTCTCCAACCGAAAACAATCACTACCCCCCACCCTTGAACTTACAGTATCGTAACAGTAATACCTTAACACCCTTCCAACACCTGTCTCATCAACCCTTCCGGTCTCCTTCAGCAGTACGTTGTGATAATTTAATTGAGCGACCATATGATTTTACCTCAGCTGCATTGGAAGTCGAGACCAGGGGGTTAAATCAAACAGTGCTGCAAGTACAGTCTCAGTCAAAAATAATGCCACCTCTTCAAACAAGTGAAACATATCAGTTCGGTGCAAATTTTAATCAATTTAACCAACGAGGAAAAGGACGCCCGCTGGCTCAGTCAGCGTCAGGCGCCATTCCTCCCCCACCTTTCAACAACCAAATGCAGGGATCAGGCTACCAGCCGCGTATTTCCGCATGTGTTGTTCAACCCCCTACTTACCAAACCTACCCCCAAACATTCCCTGCGCCCACATCACGGCAGGTGCCACAGCAAATGCCAAGTCTCCGCTTACCGTTGCCTACATATAGTGGCCGCAGAGATAAACTCACCCCAACCGAATTTATCAGTGCATTCGAACTATACGCTCGTTCTAGCACCTATGTTCCTCAAGCCATACTTATCTCTGAGATGCCATCAGCATTAAAGGGTGATGCTAATTGTTGGTGGAATTTGCATGGCGGATTCTACAACTGGGACATTTTTATAGGTGAATTTATGCGTGAATTTGCCGAGCCAAATTACCAGGAGCTACTGTGGAAACAACTCGACGAAAGAATTCAACTCCCTGGAGAGACGCTCCCAGAATTTATCACAGTAATCGCAGCATTTTTCAGACGTCTTAATATACCAGTAACAGAGTCTGAGAAAGTACATCGAGTGTTAACCCAAATGTTACCCGAGTATTATTACTATACTCACGGACGAACTTACCATAGTTTGTACGAGCTCGCCAGAGATGCACGCGACATCCAAGATTTAATTTTGCAACAACGAATGTCTCACACCCTCCCTTTTGCCAGCTACTCGGCGGAGCCATACAGTACAAGTACTGAGGTAGCAGGAACCCCATCCCCAGCGTCACGCACCTCAACGCCCACCTTTCTCGATGACACCCGTCAACCTACTGCAAAGCGGGAGACAGGGGGTCGAGATTCAAATAATCAACGACCTCAAATTACCCCCCAGCAGGAGCCAAAAAACGTGTAGAGACCCTCACGCAATCAAAACGTCAGCGTGAGGGTGAAGAACGCTGTGCGACAAAAAGACGCAACAGAAAAAGGAAAAGATTTTGGAAGAGACAAAGGAAAAGGTTAAGGGAAGCAAACTCATCATCATGCCCTGCCATACCTAACCTTACAATACCTATTAAAACCCCGCCAGTGCAGCACAACAACCCACTGCAACGTGGCTCTTCAAAATCTGAACCCGACTATAATTTACTAGCAACCATGTCACCCCAATATCGACCACGACAAAAAGATAATTCTTCAGTAGTGATGGGGAGAAACCAAACAACAGCTCCTCTTTTCACCAAGAAGAAAAAGGGAAGACTTAAAAACAAGTCAACTCCCCCCAATGAGCTTCTGTTCACGAACTGCGCTGTCCTAGTTCAGTGATAAGCAAAGCTCCCCCCATCATCATCACCCACAGTTACCTAAACAAATAAATTATGCCATATCATGCCCCGACCCCATTCATGTACCAGTAAGCCTAAGCATCACATGCCAAGATGGTTTCAATGTTCCCCTAGTCTTCAGATCAGCCTAAGCATCAAATGCCATGATGGCTGCAACGTTCAATGAGCTACGGGCTACGGATATTACTTCAGCTTGCAGTCCAAGATGTTCCCAATCAACACTTACAGAAAGGGCAGAAGCATGGTAAATCAAGCTTGGATCTAATTTGTTTAATATGATAATTGTTCATTGTGTTTATTTTTCAGTGGTCATAAAAAGTAGAGTGTTACTTTTTGTTGTAAATTTCAAAATAGTATTTCCAAATTTACAAAGGGGGTAATGTAACTTCCCTACTTTTTATGTTTTAATTATAATGCTTTATTTCAGTTATAACCTTCTCAATTTGCTTTTAAATTTTTGGTGCACCCAATAAATATTGGGAGGTACCAACCATATTAAATAAACAGCTGTCCTGTTCCCGCCAAATCTATGCACATATTGTGAACGTAAACAAAATATTTTCTTTAATTTATTATTACAACAAAAGTAAAATTCCCCAACTAAACCTATTAGCACTGTTCATAGTAAATTTTATTTACTTTCTTTTAAATGATATATGAGCTCATTATTACTTATATTTGTTGTGCAATCTCATATTTACTAAACTTCCTTTCTATGCATACCAGTGTATATTAAATAACAGTTCATCGTTAATTTTTCGTTTCATGTAAAACAGTTAATATGTTTTTATAAATAATTATTTCAAGTGTGCATAGAAGTATACTGTTAATCATAAAAGTTGTTTTTCTTGTAAATATAAATAATGTAAAATCGTATATTGCCGGCTCGCAAAACGAGCCGTAATTCATACAATTTGCTTACCTAATTATGTAAAAAAGCTGCATAATAGTATTGTCTAATTTGTCACATGCAATTTATTATGTTTTCTATTATTTAACGTCAATATTGATTTATTGAAAGTGTGAAGAATTTTCCACAAAACTAGGGAAGTGACATAACAGCAATAATACTCAAAAGGTGGCAACACTAAAATTCCAGGTAAACAATAGACACAGCTGACCGAGGGCACCGAGGTTATAAAAGCTCGTGCCCAAAAATGTCAAGTCAGTCCTTGCGGTTGATTCACTGCGGCGCCACGCTGCTGGTCCCGCGACGGCTCACATTCCTTTGTTCGGTGAATTTCATAGTTCTGTCTACAGGTGGCGTTTGTTGCTTATCCACCCGCTGGTAATCAACAAAATCACCTGGTAGAATCGGGTGCTGTCTGTTTAGATCTTCATTGTGTTTCTGCTACGTGATTTACTTCAAGATTATTCAACGTCCTTTCAATTAAGTATTAATTATATCACATTTGTCTTCTATCATAATTATTAAATTAAGCTACAGTATAAAATCATAATAATATTAATATTGTCAATAGTGTATTTTTCTCAGTTTATTTGTTTTACATGCAATAAAATAGAGTCAGTGTTTGTTGATTAAATTATAATCTTTTAATTTATAATATACACCCATTCCTATATAAAAATAATATAAAGATAATAAGAAGAAGTGCGCTTAGTTGAATTTAAGAGTGGTAAAGTAATTGCCAGATTGGGAACCCACCCACGCTCTCCTCCTCTCGCCCCCTAGACAACTTGAGGCCCATCTATCAGTTACGACGAGGGGAGGAAGTTAGGGTCCGTTTCAGGGTTTTAATTAATTGATATTAAAATCAATGTATAATTATGCACCAATCAGCTAAATAAGCGGGACGTCTCCCTTAGCTCCCTAAATTTTAAGACAGGGCAAAATGTGCTTTTTAGTTTGGAATGTGACATTTTTACCTTGTTGTTTATACATTTAAGTTCACGCTGGGAAACTAATGTATAATATATCCTACACTCATCTTATATATAACTATCGAGATCAACGTTTTAATAGTTAAGTTCATATACAATAGTTTCTTGTCACATGCAGCTTTTTATGAAGTGCCGATCGAATTGAGCCTTTATTATATTTATATAACTGGATAGCTAGCTGAATACGCAACGTCAAGCAGCTTAATTTGTCTTAAAAGATCAAGGCATTTTTAGTTGTGGAAGTAAAACGATCAAGTGAAGGTTTCTTTAATGGAATATAATTTATATATGCAACTGTTCTTACTCACCGAAGTCTCATGCATATATGTTAAAGGTAAAATTTACAAAAGACCCTATGTAAAACGACAAAAATAGGCATATGAAAAGGAAAAAATATCCAGACTAAATGTAATTGTGACTTTTTTTATTGTAATCTACCTTTAAAGATTTTTTGTTTGTTATAAATCACAAAATATCTAAGATACTGCTGTTTGTTTACAACAAACATATAATATTTACACAAGTTTTCTTCATATTTTTCTTAAAAATTGTCCTGTTTTGGGCACCATTGGTTTAATTGTGCCAGCCACAAGGACGGAACAGCAGAATCACCTGAGGCTAGCGTAGAAAACTAGGCTATTTAAGTCCAGCCTTTCTTTAAATAATATTTTTTTTTTTCCATTTTTATTCTTTTTCTTTTTAACTTTAGTCTAATCACATATATTGATTTTGTTCTATCCAACATTAGAAAACACCCAAGAGCCGAAACAGCTCTCTCAGTGGAACAAACTGCTACTGAAAACCAAATTTTCATAACGCTGAATACTTTATTTGGTTATGGAATGACAAAAAAATATGCTCCAAAAATCTCTTTTTTTTTTGTCTCTTTAAATACTTGCATAAATTTTAGAAAGTAAAGTACAAAAATAATGAGGATATTGGAAGAATATTTGCGACCATGAGCCATTAGTAACTCAAGATTTCAGGAGTATTTCTATTTCCTGCATTATAACTAATTTCTACCAACTGACAACAAATATTAAATAGAAAAATCAAATCTTTAATGATCCAGTCTTTCTTGTACTACCGGCCCACTGCACATTTCATTTGCACACAGAACAGAAAAAAAATACGTATAAAAAAAAATAGCAGTGTATATTGAAGAAACTCATTGAAGAGGATAGAAATATAACAAAAACGTTTCAAAGATTCAATAAATTTAAAATACAATTTTTATAAGCAGTTCTTGAGAAAAAATAAGAATAAAATAAATATGAAATTAAAAAAAAAAAAAAAAAAATTAAATACTGCACTGTAATTGTATATGAGATGTAGACTGCACTTGATTTTTTTTAATGTTGTATAAGTATGCATGGCCAATAATATCAGGCTCATATAAAGAAAAAAAAAAATAAATAATAATAATAATGAAACTTGATAACACGTTGCTAACAAAGTTTTTTTCAAACATAAAATAAAAGGCTCTCAAATTCTGTATCAAGGATTAAAAAATGAAAATCAAAATATTTTTGTATTCACAAAGTTTGTATTTTCCTGGCTGAGAAACTTGGAATAACAATCATAGATGTGATGGGGAAATGCTCAAGGATTTGGCTCATGACAATTTATTTCACAGTCACGCTCACAATTAATGTATCACATTCATACTTTCAGTTGCTATATTTGCTTTGCTGCAACTAAAAAGAAAAAAAAAGTAATAGTAATATAAACAAAGTGTCTCATCCAGAAAAACAACAAAAATTGTTGACGGGTATATAAAGGGGAAAAGAGAAAGTAAATACAAATCTCTGGATGTTTTTATCTCTGTCTGTACAGCCAACAAAGTTTGTTCCAGCGAGAGGCAGGCCACGACTTTCCTCCTCCAAAAATCACTCCACTTCACTTGTAAATGTGCAAGATCTAAGAGATCAGGAATCATATTAGGTTGGAAAAGAAAACCAAAAAGAATTTTAAAATTCCCTCTGTTTTTCTTTCCTGACTTTCAGCCATTGTTTCACGCTCTCTGCGATGTTCAGTTGAGTTCACGGTCTTCTAAGTACTTGTATTCAAAAGTGAAGCCTTCCTTTTTCCGCTGCCCCCACTTTTCATAATCAAAGTAAATGTAGGTTCCCTAGAAAACAAAATTAAATTAGTTAAATGATAAAACAATTATCTACATAGTTACTGATAAACAATGTTTTAGTTTAAAGATTTGTAAAACATTACAGGTGGATTAATGGTGACGCGTGTAAAACATTTTCTAATTATTGCCACAAATAAACAAATTTTAAATTGAATTGAATTTGAAGTTATCTCTATCATAAAAAAAACTTAGTTACTGCATATTACTTGTACAATGTAAAAATACATTCTAAGGTGGGAAAAGGCTTTATTCATTGTGTGTCTATGTAGCTGTCACTCCTACTTTCAGCAGACATTAATAGCAATATGGTGTTTCGATGATCTTTGTATGTTCATTTTGTTTACCCTTTTCTATCTCTAAATCTTTTTTCAAATGATGGACCCTGCATGATTTTTTATTGTGTACATATTTGGATATTTATGTATAGAGAAAATGCATTGCCAATTAATATTATTTTTTACCCCCCCCCTAAAATTGTGCAGCAAAACGCTGTGATATAGTAATAGACTTTACTTGCATATTAAATATTTGCATGACTATGATGTCAACGAATTTTGTAAAGGGTGTTGGAGGGTTAAAAAAAAAACGAAAAACATTAATTAAATAGGAAAATACATGACTCGAGGTCTTCTATCTAATCCATAACAATAAAAATAAATTATAACTAGTACTTAATCACGTCAATGACAGTGTGGGTTTACTTGGTTCATTGTAGTTTTTAACACTAATTTTTAAGATTTTGGTTTCCGTGTACAAGGACGGGTATACAACGTGATTAAGATCCCTCTTTTTTCCATTAAATATTTTCCCTGCCTGTTATGCTATACAGTATTGATTACAATACATAACTTTTTTTGGGTTGTATGCTGCTGTACTGTTTCCCAAAGAAAAAAATGAGTAACATATAATATATTCCCTCCCCTCTTCTTTTTATTTAACAATATTTATAAGTTTTTTATGGCAATTTGATGGAAAAAATAAAACTAGAATATCCATTACACATTATCTGTAGCAAAGTATCATCTTGCTCTGGACTAGACTTGGCTCACCTGCTCAAACTCCTCGTTGATGATCTTGGGCTCCTCGTGTCGCTGGAACCACATCATGTACTTGGTGTGGAACCTCCAGCTTTGCTTCTTGAGTGCCTTGGCGGCCAGGTACTGAGCCTTGGTGCCCTCCATGTAGTAGAAGATGAAGAAGAGCGACTCCGTGGCAAGCCGCTGGAAGAACTCCACCGTGTCCGAGTGCAGCAGCAGTGCCTGCAGAGCACACAACACCATCTGCTGCATTAACGAAACACTCTGTACAAGCTACACAGCAGGGGCTGCTAGCAAGTTTACCTCAAGTATGTGATGGGCTAATTATTTGATGAAATTTTATTTTGTACTCTCCTATCATAGGGTGACCAGACGTACCGTTTTGAACGGTACAGTACCGTTTTAGAGTACCATGTCCCGGTGTCCCCAAAGAGGCTCTCGGGACGCCTAAATGTACCGCTTTCGGACAAAATTTATAAAAGGGACATTTTTTAAAATTTTTATCATTAAAAAAATAAAAAATTCATAGGAATGTGGTTTTGAATATTTACGAAAATGTACGGACGCAAATGATTTTGCAACTCCATGCCCCTTTTTTGTCGATCGCATTCGCAAAACAGCATATTTCTTCCAAAATTGCGGAATAGATATATTTTGCATATACGCGCAAGTATGCATATACTACGCGTGAAATGAAGTCACTACTTTTCGATTAAATTTTGAATAAAAAATAAGTAAAAACTTTGCACAAAAATATCATCTCCTTTAATATTGATGATATATCACTTGATGGAAATTTCCAATAATATATGAAATTGAAAAAATCATTCTTATGCATTGTGACGAGGCTGAGACAAAAATTTCTTTGTCTTTCTTTTTTTTTTTTTTTTTCACAATAATCGTGCATGGATATTACGTAAATAAATAAATGGAAAATAATATGAGGGAAAAACGCCACAAATATTATTCATACAATCAAGTAATTTTAGCTGTTATTAAGCCCTATTTGAATGCTATAAATTAATTCAGCTATTTCACTCTATAACAAGAGTTCACACTATTTGCAAAATGAACTGCAGTTCGATTAAAAGTATTAATTCAAATTAATTTCTTGCTTTATACTCCATTTTTTTTTGTATAATTTACCTCGTGACATTATATTAAGTTTTATTTATTTATAAACAAATATATATTACATTATTTAAGTAACATGTACATTTAGAAATATTGTGAATGGAGACAGAAAATTTGATAACGAAATTAAAAAAAAAAAAAAAAATCAATTTAAAATATTTAAATATAATTTTTGTATTGGGAAAGTATCCTTCGAAGGTATGCTTTTTGAGTATAATAAATTTCTTGTATTGCTTTTGTTTCTTTTTATTTTACATGTAACTTTACAACATGAATAGAATCGTGGCCAGGCCAAGAAAAAAGGTTAATTTTAGGAAATCAACTCACTGGCACAGTTTTCTTGCATGGTGACTATAATAAATATATTTTTTTCTAATTCTATGAAAAATGTATATATAAAAAAATGCAATTATTTATAGTATTTAAAGTAGAGTGAGCAATTGCATTATTTATTATTTTATTTCCTTAAAATATTTTAACCTGCCCTGCTTTATTGAGAAATGAAAACCAAAAAATTTCATCTCAAATAGCTTCCTCGCAAAAAAATCCCAAAGTTTGTTTTCCTGAGCCCTTTAACATGCAGCCTTATGGATTATGGAACAGAAAACAGCGTTTTACTCAAACTTCGTCTGAACTATGGTATCAATTAAAAAATACTTACGTATAATCTATGACGAAAATTCTTTAATGGATTTACAAATAAAATAAATTTTTTCGGAAAAAACGGCTTCATAAAAAAAAACAATTCATTTGAAAATCCATTAAGAAAAAAAAGTAAAAAAGGGGGCGTGGCACCCAAAAAAATCGCGCCTCCGGCGGGGGTTTTGGCCCTTCAGGCCTCTATTTTGGGGGCATGACCGTTTTGAACATCAAGATATCTGGTCACCCTATCCTATCAGAGGTATTCCATAATTTATTATTATGATAACAAAAAATTAAACAAATCAACAGCATGTTAATTATTGATATTTTTAAGTTGTGTGAAAAGCAAACACAAAACAGATCACTGATCAGATATTCCTCTTTTCCTGAGGGCTTGAATCATTATTGGCAAAATAAATTGTGATTTGGCCAGTCAGAATAACAATTAAATAATAATAAAAAAAAAAAAATAAAATAAAATAAAAGGTTTCAAAGAAAAATAAATTTTAAATTGTTGGCCAGTGTTTTGATAGCGTTAACATTCAAATTAATTTAAAATAACAAATATAATAACGATAACAATAACAGTTGAATTTTGTGCAACACATTTTTTTTTTTTATCTTTATGAACTTTAATCTTAAATTAACTTACCTGGGGATAATACGGTGGTAAGCTACAAGGATTTCTTGGCAGATAAGATCTCAATTTTTCAGAGTCTGAAGGGTGAGGCATGTGATAGTAGGCTGCTTCCAGCAT